>CM076575.1:1633672952-1634272952 GCA_034641835.2 Pinus albicaulis | reverse complement strand
TTCAAAGATGACAATCAAACTTTGCATG
Source organism: Pinus albicaulis (assembly GCA_034641835.2). Taxonomy (NCBI): domain Eukaryota; kingdom Viridiplantae; phylum Streptophyta; class Pinopsida; order Pinales; family Pinaceae; genus Pinus; species Pinus albicaulis. The sequence goes on along the minus strand of CM076575.1, from coordinate 1,634,272,924 downwards.
TTGAGCAAGGTTGCAAAGAGAAAAATGTTGGAGGTTGTCAAGTAAGTATAAAATGCCTTCCTCTATCTTTTGCCTCACTCTTAAGAGAGAATTACAAGTAGGTTGTAAATAGGAAGGAGGAGGAATTCTTTAATGAATCAGTCAAGAAGGAGAGGGATGATACAAAACCTTTTTTAGATCCAGAAGTTCTCCCCCTGAGTCTTCTTGAAACCACAGAATCTGAAATAGAGGAAGAACCAATACATCTTGATTCTTTACCCTTATGTTTCAATTCATTTCAGATTTCGAAAGGTAATCTGGATCACATCCTAGTTGATAATCACAGGAGAAGAGAACTCTCTCATCAATTATATGAGGAAACCGGGGATGATAAAAATCTGGTTTAGATCCAGGGGTTTAGCCCTTGAATCATTTTGAATATCAAGTACCAGATGAAGCCACAAAGTCTAAAGAAGATAATGAAGTGATCAAGGTTGACTCTCTACCTTTGTACTTTAATGCATTTCAGATTATAAAGGGGAGTTGGGATCACATTATGGCTGATAGTAATAAGAGAAAACATGAAGTCTCAGAAGAACCAACACTACCATCTAAAGCACCACATGATCCAATAGCAAATGCGTTGGATGGTCTCTGCTTTCAAAGTCAATCTTCATATGTTCTTAATGCTCTCAAAAGCTGCTATGATATGGATATGGTAAGACAGTCTTCCCCATTGTCTGATTCAGTAGAAGTAATGGCACAACACTCATCAAGCAGCATGCAAACATGTTCCGAGTTGATTGAAGACCAGGAGAGAATATCTGCAATACCAGGATATGAAGCTGAGTTGACCGAGTCAGAATACCTGAAAATAAATCAAGAAACTTTCCGACTTGCAATTGTGATGTGGGTGGGTCCCTCTCCCTGCACTTCACAATATTTAGTATTTAACCCCGCGCTTATAACTAAACTTCAAGATTTGCGATCTGTGGGCTACGGTCTGGTCCCACCTTACCTGTCACGTCACTCCGCCCTCCCCAAAATTTGCACTTTGCAAGATTTAGAATTTACCTTCGCCTCTTATAGTTAAACTTTAAAATATATGATTTGCGATGTGGTCGGTCCCACTTTCCCCTGCCACGTCACATACCTTCTCACTTCACTTTTCACTTCGCATCTTTTAGTGTTTACCACCTCCGCTTACGACTAAACCTTAAGATTTTCGATCTGCGGGTTGCGGTCCGGTCCCACCTTTCCTCCACATCACCTCCCATTTCGCATCGCATCACCAATTCCATTTCTTATAACTCAAACTATAAAACATGCAATGTGCGATTTCTTATGGATGTGATAAGGTTCATAACTGAAATCTAAACATTTTCAAGTCCGGGTAAATGGATTTTTTACAATGTTTTGTTTAGAAAGGGTTAAATCGGGCATATGAGGTTTGAAACTCATTTTATGAAGAAATAAGGTTAAACGCGGCAAAAAGGCTCGGGTAGCAAAAAGACACCGAGGGGCGAGTCATTTTACCAAATTTGTTATGTTATAACGGCACAAAGGACTTCCAGGGGAAATAAGCCCCGACAAGGCGTACAAGCATGGGAGGTCGAGTCGGGAACACATCAGCATAATCACCCAAATAATGAAAAGTGGCCAGCACTAAACATATTTGATTACCCAACGCCGGTTTTCTGCAAAACAGAGCCAGATGTTAGAGCCTCCATTGGTTGCCTCTTCGTAACCATCACAACCACCTCCAAGCTTACTATTTGATCTTCTGAGGAGCCATTGAAGCATTTGGATCTACGAAGAGTTGCCTAGAATTAATTCCAGAGGTGGTGTTGTTGTCAGGGATGTCTGATGAGGCCTTGCATGGCCACACTTGTCCATTTTCTGCTAAATTGTAATCATTGAAAGGTTTTTGAGTAAGGAAGGGCAACCGACTTAGTTTTAGTTAAACACTGCTAGAATTTTCATTATCAAGGGTTGGATATTGTTAGCCCCTACATTGTAAGAACTAATCTATTGGAACATTTTAATTTCAGAGCTGGACATCAATAATTAAAGACCGTTACAGGATTCTTGAGATGTGTCAAAATGGTGAAGTGCCTCTTCTCTATTTTAAATGTTTCCACTGTTTTCCCAGTTGTGTCTATGTTCATCTAATTGTAAATCAGAAATTTTAGATTAAGATTCGTTGTCTGAGCACCTTAATTATGTCTGCATTTACAGTCTAAATGTTTTATGCTAAAGTTTGATTAAAGAATTCTTAACTTCTCTTTATTCATTACTGAACCTCGCTATTTCTTTCACCTCATAATTCATACAACTCTTAAGATCCATTTAGCACAGTTAGCTTTCCCTGTGATGCTCTTGAATGTTGGTGTGCCATTCCAGCCTTTTGACCCCATAGCCCAATGGAATAGTCCCTGCAAACCTGTTGTCCAACCATCCAATCAATCAAACAAACAACCCCCATCACTGTAACTAGCCTAATATCAGCACTTATAATTATCAAGTTAAATCATAAAAATAGAGAGAGCCCTCTCTGAGTCTAGGAAGGCTAGGTCCTTGACTCCAAAGTGGTTTGATGTTGTCCTCTGTCGTTTGTTCTTGCCAATCTTACAAATTACGCAGTGACAATGGAATGTCCTACAGATTTTGAATTGGGTCATTCCCTCGCCAATGACGAAATAGAAATAAGAGTTAAGTGTGTGGAAAACATTATTATTTCATTTTCCTCGACCACCAGGTTTCTCATTATAAACATATAGATAAATGAACTATACCAAACCATTTGTCATGTTGAAGCATGATTACCACTTCGTCCCTCACCTTACTACTTTTTCTTCCAGCGGATACAAGCAGTGATATTAATATATGATGTCACACGGAGACATCCTCGCCCTCCTTATGTCTTTGTATGGGGTAGTTGCTACTATACTCATCACTAAATTAGCGTTCAAACGATCTTAACAAGACATACCGTATTTGATCTTTGTTTGTGCTACATAAGCTTACACCAGCTTGTCTTTATTCACCATGCTCACTAGTCAATCTATGTAAACAAACTAGGCATAAATGTTTCCATAATGATTCAATCTATATGTATTGTCTTTGTTCACCATGCTCACTAGTCAATCTATGTAAACAAACTAGGCATAATTGTTTCCATAATGATTTAATCTTATATTATACATAGACCTTACTAATCATGTTTCCATAATGATTACAGTTATAATATACATAGTCCTTAGCATGGACATCAACTTTGAGTGTCCTTTGCTAAAGAAAACATATATTTAATTACAATTCTACTAAAAAAGATACACTTATTGCTCGGATGTACACTTCTCCCTCATTAGGGACTTGTTGCCTAGCAACCTTTCTTGTTTACACCTAAGTAGCAACCTTTCTTGTTTACACATAAGTAGGGATTTGTTTCCTAGCAACCTTTCTTGTTTACACACAAGATATTCACTCTTTAAGGTTCCACATATTGTTTTCGAAGAAATTCTTACTGTACATTCAAACCCTTAGCACTAAAGGTCGCAAAAGGTTTACTTTACTTCGTATAATTTTGCTAATTTGTACATTATATTACGTTGTGCAAAACAACTTTCCAAGCGAGGCCACTAAACCAAATCTTCGAAAAGTGACACCATGTGACACACCTATGTACATTCAAACCCTTAGCACTAAAGGTCGCAAAAGGTTTACTTTACTTCGTATAATTTTGCTAATTTGTACATTATATTACGTTGTGCAAAACAACTTTCCAAGCGAGGCCACTAAACCAAATCTTCGAAAAGTGACACCATGTGACACACCTATGAACAATACCTAGCAAGTTTGTGCAAGGGTTGTGGCTCTTAGCTGCGGTGCAATGTAATACGGCTATGGGACGTACATAAGATTATATGTCATACCTATAGGTGATGCAAATGATTGCATTAAATATCAAACTTTACAGAGTGGTAGCCTTAAAGGCATTTACGAAAATCCTGAATATGGTGAGTTCGGATCATTAAAGGCGCACTTAATGATGCAATATAATGGAGGACTCCACTAAGAATCCAAGGACAAGAATTCCGTAACGCCATGCCGAAGCTATGGTTTTATGTTGTGGAATATGTATCAAGAATCAAAATTAAAGAATGCATTGGAAATATTTGTGATGATTGCAACTCATTTGTGACAGAGTGTAAGGGGAAATAACACCATGGTTTAGTTACAAGGTAGCATATTACATATGCATCTGGAAAAATGACCATCAAATCATGCAGCGCTACGTGAGGTTATATACCAAGCAAGTTCATATAGCAGTTGCTAGTGCGATATATCAAGGATGGCGATAACATATGTGTATACATAGCACATAGCATTGGAAACCATCTCCATGTTATCCCATCTCATTGGAAGAAGCAACAATGTATATATATATATATATATATATATATATATATATATATAATCCCTTGACAGCAATGTTGCCTCCAACTTCACGTCCTCCCCCAAACCAGGGCATCGGATCTGTCGCTAAAATGAATGCGAGCCTCAACAAGATTGAGCCTGTATGTCCCCCACACAGGCTCAAATTAAATATTAAGGCCCAATTCCCATGAATGAGACCAAGAGAGAGCATCACGTGCCCGAGGAATTGCATTTTTCACATCTGACAACCGACTGTAACCCAATGCAGCGCTAATATCACTTGAGGAGAAAGGATGTGCTCCCCACCAATACCCTTGATACTTGAGGAGAAAGGATGTGCTCCCCACCAATACCCTTGATAGCATCTAATCTGATCATTATTTTGTCGCCATTACCAACTAGCCATCCCAGGTTACCACATAACCAAAATTTAGCGTTCATAAGGATGCTCCAAATCGTTTCTTTTCTGCTCTGGGAGGGTGCACCATCGGCAACCCATTCCTCCAAGCCCAAGCCCTGATGAAAGAGGTATTTACCCTTCAGAATGTTGCTCCATAAGCTCGAGACATTGAAGACCCTCCAAAGATTACGAGAGAGGAGATCCAAGTTAAATAGTTTAGTGTCTCTTATTCCCCAACCACCCGAATTGGTAGGACGAGAGAGGGAAGCCAGATTAATGAGGTGGATTTTATTTCCTTGACTGGTTCCAGATCACAGGAATTTAGCAAGAATGGTGTTAATTTTGTAAGTGATCATTGCCGGCAATAATAATAAATGCATCCAATAAACTGATATTCCTAGAAAGACCGTCTTTATCATGATTACCCTGCCACCCAGAGACATCCATTTATGGACCCAACAAGATAATATATATATATATATATATATATATATATATATTATGGACAAACCATTCCCAATCAGCAATGTGGTAATTACAAGGCTTTAACAGACAACCCAAATACAAAAATCCGGCTTATAAAACAGAGGATTTGATTCCAAATAGAGCAGCTATCTGTTGACATACCACTGTGTCCTCTTCAGAGATGAGGACCGATTTATCCTTGTTAATCGTAAGTCCTATGGCCCGACCAAAGGTGGCGAGAATCTAAAATAAATCCTCTCATTCCGAATAATTAGCAGCATTGAAGCCAAGGACGCCATCTATGAAGAAAAAGTAGGTAATAGTTGAATAAGGAGTGACCGAGCATCCAGAGATGACACCATTTGTTTTAGCAGCAGAGATGCTACGACTCACAAAGTCCATGACCAGAATAAAAAGGAGCCGAGACAGAGCACAACCTTGTCTCAATCCTCTTAAAGGAAAAAAGAAGTCGGTAGGAGACCGTTAATTAAAACCATCATTGAGACCGAGGGTACACATGCCATGATCTATTTTACATATCGGTGAGGAAATCCAATTTTGTGCATAATTAAGTGTATAAAATCCCAATCTATTCAATCATACGCCCTTGGAAGATCAATTTTTATTAGGCAAGCCTTCTATTTACCTGCATTGATTGAATGTATGCATTCTTGAGCTATGGCGACAGCGTCCTGGATTCTCCTTCGAGGAAGGAAGCCAAATTTCTATGTTAACAATAATTTTAGAAATCACCTTATAAACAGAGTTACAAAGAGAGATCGACATAAAATCTGAAAAACAGATAGAATTAGATTTCTTAGGAATTAAAGCAATGAACGTTGTATTGACAGCACCTGAGATTTTTCCAGTAAGCTGGGATTCTTCAACCAGCTGAAGCATGTTGAAGTTAAGCAGCGGAAAACATAAATAAAACACACAGACATACAGCATAAACAAACATGAAACAACAGAGATTTAACGTGGTTCATCCAATTACTCTGGGCTACATCTACTAAAACAGAGGCATCGGCAATCTCATTCAGCGAAAGGAGAATTACAACAGCAGAGTTTTTCATCAACACATCTCTTCCACTCACCTCACATTCCTCATGAATATTTGCCTCAACAAGCTTACAATTTATAGAAGAGAGAAGAAACTGACTAATTAATTCTATCACATCAAACTAAGATAAAATATCTCCTCATTCATTCTGATTTAATACCTATCAATTTTGCAACAAAACCTATTGTTCACATATCCAAAAGATTTTCTCCAAATTAATATACAAAAAAATCTCAACAAAGCAGATTTTGACCCATGATATTCGTAGTGATAATATGATTTAAAAGGCGACCAACACCAAAATCCTAACATGTGACTAAGATTATGGCGTGAATCTGTGAATTTCAACATTGTCATCTGAACACGCACCTAGATTTGCAATTTGTACTGTAATCTAGAATTGCGACTGAAATGAAATTTTATATTAATACAAGAATTTATATGGATGTATGGAGAGTATAATTGCGACTGAAATGCAACTATATATTAATACAATAATATATATGGATGTATGGAGAGTATAATGAAATGCAGGTACATTAGGGAGACAAAATACCATGCGCAGTTCATGACTATGGTCGGTAAAATAGAAGAATTAGTTGGTCTTCTAGCCCTTCCTCCACCTATTATTTAATTGTTAGTTTTTTTTTTTTTTTTAATCAGGGGTAATTGTTTTTTTCTTAATCAAGGGTAATTGTTTTTTTTTTTAATCTAGGGTAATTGGTAATTGGTGAGAGTTTCCTCATCAAGCCCTGCAAGCCGCACACAATAGCAATTAACTTATGCCTCAACAAGAGCCGAGACGTCTCCTATGAGGTCACCTATTCTTTTAGCCAAGACACAACAAGCGTATGTCTCCACGGAGGTTTTGATCTTATTAATCTTATTCAATTGTTTTTTTTTTTCAGATCTAGGACAATCGGTAATTGGTGAGAGTTGCCTGAGCAAGGCCCGGGTTCAAATCCAACTGGCTGCCACTATAAACCTAGGCTAGGTGCAACAGCTTGCAAGCCACACACAATAGCAATTAACTTATGCCTCAACAAGAGCCGAGACGTCCACTATGGGGTCGCCTACTCTTCTAGCCAAGACACAACAAGCGTATGTCTCCACGGAGATTTGAACCTTGGTGGATGGGATGAAAACCTTCTCCCTCCACCGTCAGACCTCCGCTTCACGGACAATCTTATTCAATTGTTACCCCAACGTTACAATGAAGTCATAAGGGTAATTGATATTGATCCAATGAAGTCATAAGGGTAATTGATATTGATCAACATGCTTGATGATTTCTTATATAAAGGCATCCACCTATCAATACATGAAAGATTACAAAGAGTACATAAATCACATAAAGGAAACAATGCATGGTCCCTTGCGCATTTCAAGATGTAGCCTCAAAACATGTGCCTCTAATTACTGCGCCAACATTGCAACATGCCATATATCACGTTGAAGGAATATAGAAACACCAAAAAAAGTGGTATTATAGTCGTTGCATTTGGAACGACAACACTTTGCAAAGGTGGTGAGCGAAAGCTCATATATTGCATTTCATTCGATCATATATTGCATTTCAAAGGTAAGGCAATGTGCTCCAATAGTGATGATATAGAAGTTGCAATTTGAAATATAATGGTTGCAGCGAGTATCGCAAGGCCATTCCAACACAATGCAAACCAAAAAGGCAGTGGAACACAATGATTCATTGAAGACAATGCATATAAAGGAGAAAATGTCGCATTACAGAATAAGAATGCGAACAAATGGATCAATCAACCTCAAACTCACGATCAAACTCTTCTGTCAAAGATGTTAATGCTTTCCAATTCCTTAAGATTAATTAATCATTTCATAGGAAGATAATTGTTACAAGTATTTTGTCGTTAAAAACAATTGTTTCACTCTAGTGTTCTAATTAATGGTTGTGCATGGGCAGGATTTAAATTGTGGAGCAGGTTTTGGACATCCACATCTAAATGCTTTATCTAACCCAACAGCAGGTAAATGGTCATTCAATGTGGCCAATGAAAAACACAACCTTGTCTTATGACCTGGAAACCACATGGGAAACAAATACACTAGGCTTTCTAAAAAAAGCCTTTGTAATATCCTCAAGTCTTCTCTGTTATCATAATGTAAATATTGCCCATCATGATGCCAGCAGCTATGCTGAGACTGATTTGAGCATGTAATAGTCATTAGGCATAAGATAAATTTGTGAGGAATTTCAAGAGTCATGAGGGTAGATGAAAGCTCATGATACGTGAACAGTCACATCACCTCTATAAATATACTCTCATGCCTCATTTTCATGGACTATTAACACTTGAGATGGGATTAGCATTAGATAGTTGATTTGTGCTTAAGGAGATAAAGGAATTCAACTCTTGGTATCTTGTAAGGTGAGCAATGGTGAGGCTAGGGTTTTGCATTAGATAATGGTATGAGCAGCCCATGTTCCATTGTTGGGCTTTGATGGATTGAAGTACATGTACTTGTATTTGCAGTAGCATTAATAAGAATTTCTTTGATTTCAGTATGGATTCGTGTGCATCTTTATGATGATTGTACTATATTTATGGTATTTCCATCATGTTTGTATGTGTTCTTTCATATGGCCATATGTTAATGAACTCGTTCTTAGCTTATGGCTTTCATGTCTGCTTTGAATCTCTTCTTGCTTATTCCATGCCATGTCAGTGATTTATTGTGAATTGATTTGCTTCTAACCTCTAGCATACTTCTTCTTCACAACCTCTAGAATTGATTTGCTTCTAACCTCTTGCCATGTCATGTATCTCGTTTGACAATTTTTCAATTTTGGGTTGACCTTGTTCACATTATTCGGGCATCTCTTTCTTGTCCTCGCTCTAACATATCCTCATTTGATATATAGGAGTGAAACCAACATGATGGTAGTCAGGCCTCTATACCGGATGGGGCTTCTATCCCAAATGGTGTGAGGACTAATTAGGACTTCACACTGAGGAGACCCCTAGTTGTTGGCGGTACATTCCAGCTCATCAACTAGTAGGAATGAGGTCAGTAGTATTTTTTTTGTTAGCTTATCACCATGTAATATTTTGAAGAATTAATAGAAATTTTAGACATACAAAAAAAAAACTTCAAATTAAAATAATAATAATAAAAATTATATGTTATTATTATCTCATTAGATTTGATCTCTCTTAACACTTGGTAGATCTAGAGTCAACATGTATCTAGATTGGTGTTTTATAAAATTTTAAGTTATAATATAAGTCATAAGTTTTATAATAATACACTAAGACAATTAAAAATTAAGACTACTCCAAACCCTTAAAATATTAAGATAAATTGTTGTTGGGCCTCATAATTGTTATAATTTCCTTACCCTATTTTTTTGTTTTTGTATTATTTTTCTTAAGTCTTTCTTGCATTTAGGACATGATAATCTATGTAATATGGATCCTAGAAGCATTTAATGTATCTCTACTATTATATTTATTTATGAACTGTCTTGGTCACAAAACTAATATTTACTCATAGTTGGATCCTTATTTTGAACAGAAATTTATTGTTGAGCTCGCACTTGATGTTGTTCATTGGATTAATCATAGAAGACCGAATAGCTTGATGTTGTTGATTCTTGTTTGGAGAAAATTGATTAAGGACAGGCTTCCAACTTGGTCATCTGTAAATATTAAGATCTCTTGTAACTTAAAATGACCATCCTGAGAATATTCAGATTCTTGGGATTTCTCTTTACCAAAAATAGATTTATTGTTCTTACATTCTACATACATATTATAAATATTAGGAATTGAGCCTCAAGAGAGGTTATTCAGCTATAATATTTTTGACATGAGTCGTGAATCTGGGAATACATTGATTGTAACGATTCTTTCTAATTTAATGATGTTAGCATTATAGTGTTGCCATTGATGTCAAAAATCTCATGGTGTTGATGGTCATATGCATGTGTGATGGATGATTGGTTTGATGGTCTTGTTAGTTGGCATTGATGTCAACATACCTTTGACTATACCTAGTGGAGGTGATTTGGAGATGGATTCCACATATGATGTTGGTTTGAGGTTGGTATGTTATGTTGATTGGAGATGTTGTTGCTGCAGGTGGTTGGAGTGTAACTCTAGATGTTGCACATGTCTCTACATGTCTTGGAGACAATGGATATCCTGCTACATGTGTTGAGTTGTGGTTGCTTGTGTTGGAGGTGCTTCTACTAGTGTTGGAGTAAGATGTATGACTTTTTGTTATTGTTGCAGAAGTTAGAGATGTTGCTACAGGGTTTGGAGATGTTTCTATAGGTTTTGGAGATTTTTTAGTTCCTGCTTGAGGAGCTGGAGGTGTTGGTCTTGGTACTAAGGTTGGAAGAATAGGTCTTGCATGCCACTGACTTTTTATATGTCCGTTTCATCAGTCGCAGACTTGACACGAAGGCTTTTGACGTGTCATCGGGAGTTGAAGAAGATGATACATCAACCGCAGAGGTTCTAGGATCAAGGATCGATTTTTTTCCTTAGCTTTAACCTCAGTCGCATGGAGATAGGCCTGTGGGAGTGGGAGCGACTAAAGGATTTGACGATATTTTCCCCACATTTTTCGTACTTATCATCTAATTTTTGTATTATGGCGGAGCTTATGATCATAACTTTTTGGTTTATCGTAAGAAAAGTTTGTGGGACCTCTAGAAGTTGATTAAAGCTGAAAATATCAAAAATGGAAAGTGGATTTAGTGGTTGATTGATTCAATGAGCTAAATTTGGATGAAATCAAGCATATGAACCGAGTTGTGAATCACATTAGTTTTGTGCAATTATTGAGTTGAGCACTTGAGTTCATCTTTATATTGGAGATAGATCAATGATAGTTTGGTTGGATGAGTTTTGTGTGTGTTTGTAGAAAGTGAACTTGGAGAAGAGTATGCAAGTTGTGTGAATTGTTTACTACATATTTTCTAAATCAGTTTACAATTGTAGTAGCAGTGAGCTTAAGTATGTTTCAGCCATAATATCTGTATAGTGTGTGAGAAGATGAAGTGTGGATTGGAGTAGTATTTGTAGGAGATCGTTTTGCAGCTAGTGTGGAGATTTTGTGTGGAGTTTTAATTACAACTTGTGCTGAAAATTTATCATTTGATTGTGCTTTGATGTTATGTTGCTGCAATGCCCATGTTGAGCAAGTTTATGAGTCCAGTCTAAAAATATATGAAGCAAAGCTCATGTGGAGGAAGTGCAGGCGTGGAGGCTTTAGAGTATACAGTGACTTGGTGGATTCAGAAGAAGGAAGTGATTTATTCATCAAATGGTGGTTGGATAGTTCATAAAAAACTAGGGGAGGCTCGTTAGTCATGATAGTTACTAGAAAATCAGAGTTTGTAGAGTTGATTGTTGGTTCAACAGTAACCAGGCAAGCATCGTTGATCGTGGTGGCCTTCAACAGATGGTAGTTCATAGATATGTGAGAGAAATAATTTCCTATCTAATAGGTGCTAGCATATTGTGAAAGAAGTTGAGTCTTCCATCTCAAGGGAATGAGCTTATCCATGTATAATTTCTTCATCAATTAATAAAAGAATTGAGCAACATAGCAGCAACAGGGTGATTTTTTCCCGGGGAAGGCTTTTCCACCAAACATACTTGTGTCTATTCTATTGATAGATTTTATGGTTGCATGTTTATTTTTTTGCACTGATCTATGGTTTTGTATTTTAGTTTGTGCATGTTTAAAGAATAATAATTTGGAGAAAAAAATTATATGTTCTCTCATTGTTGATTAACCCCCCCCCCCTCCTCTCAGTAGCGATCTAGTTTCCAACAATTGGTATCTGTAACAGACCCAGGTTAAAAGTTCATGTAATAAAGGTTAATAAACACAAAAATAATACCATGGATAAGGGAACTTATTCCAAGTTGGATGTTTGGAAAAACATCCTAGTGAGGGTGCACATCGGTTTATTATGGCTAAAAAAATTGGAAAACGCTTTGGAAAGGCATGGAGCATTAATTGGAATTTTATTTATGATAATAAAGGAAATTAGGAGAAAACGAAGGTGAAAGGTCACAGGTTGCATGTGAGGAGGAAAATGAAGGAAAATAATGTAAAATAAATAAAATAGAGGCCTGATTGATAAAAAATCTATGAGGATCAGTTCGCAAGCTTTTAGCTAGTTTAAGATTTTTCTCACCTTTTGTCAGTTCAATTTTGGAGCTCTCTAATTATTCTCTCTCACACACACACTTGGATACTTAGAGTTTTCTTGGAGCATTTCATCATTGAGCCAAGAAAGTGGAAATCAAGCAAAGGAAGGACAAGGAAAGGAAATGAAAGCAAAGATAAAGCAATGAAGAGGAGGATCTAGCAGCTTCAATAGGAATACTTGCAAGTAACATATTTCATGTATGATTTCCTAGCTGGTTTGGACATGCATGGCTTATGCATGTTGTTATTTGGTTCTCTTTTTGTTGGTGGCATGGTTTTACCGGGTTTTTACAATGTTTTTTAGCCATGCCTTACCTTTTTCCGGATAACCATGGTGTGATGGGATTTGATCTTGATTTTGAGCTTCGGAATTGTTGGATGCATTTCAGAATCCAGAGCAAAGGTGGTTTCAAGGAAAATTCCCGAAGGCCTAGGAATCCCTTGACTGGTTTTGGCGAGATACATGGTAAATCTTGAGGGTGGTATCTTGGTTTAGGGCCTAGTGATCTAGTGTGGATTGTGGTAAATCTTGAGAGACAAGGAAATAGAAAATTTCTCAAGGATAGTGATGGATTCCATAGGCATTCCAAGCTCGGTTCGGTTTTGTGATCTCGGCATCAGTGTTGGTGTGATAACAGTATGGTGAGGGTGGAGGTGGTTTAGCCTCTGGATTCCCTTGGTTGTTTTTGGATTATTTTATCCATGAGATCCCAAATTCATGCTTGGAATATGGCACGGGAGCGACTGGCTGAAGAGATATTTGGCTCAGCCATGTCTATGGTCGAGTGGTACGTGGAAGTCCCAAACGTGGTCGGTTATTGCCTATGTTTAATAAAATTTAAGTTCTCTTTCTTTTATACTTATTAATGTGTGGCTTTAATGGTTGTTATCTCACTATTATTTACATAGTTTTATGTTGGTTTTAAGCATGGTTATATGACTGGTTCAAGTCATGATTATTTCATGTATTTACTTATAAATGTTAAAATAATGGATGCAAGGCCTAATTGATGTCATAACAGTTAAAGGAAGAGGGTGGTGATTTTTTAGTAATTCATGCTCTATATTGTATCCTAGACCTGTAGATTTCATTCATGCCAAGTGTTTGATATAATGTCGATCACGGTTGGGGATGGTCGGGCCTAGTCCTAGAGTCATTTTTTGGTTCAATGGCAATGCCTCTATGTGTTTGATGAATTCTAAAAGTTACAAGAAATTTTGGGCAGTGTCAAGGATTCTAGGCTTAAAAAGCGCCTTAAATCCCATGGACGCAGGCACGGGTCTTGGTAAATGAGTCCCTAGATGCACACATGGCTATGTTATGGGAGCGTCCAAAGCCTCCCAAATGCACCCTTGCCCATATCAAGGGAGATTCTAGGGGTTTTCTTCAGTAAAAGTTAGTGGGACCTAGGGATATTTTAGCTAGATGACTAGGATAGCCTCTAGGGGTCTTGTAGCAAGTGTAGGGAGTCTGTGTTATGTTTTTCCCATCGATTCCACTTCCTTAAAGTCACTAAGGAGGTTTAGTTTTCTCTTAATTGCCCTCAGCTCATGTTTAACCTGGTTGGCCGGTTACTTAGGTAGAGGTGAGGGGAGGTGTCCATTACAGGTGGTATCATAGCATGGATATGCTCTCCTTGGGCAGTTTGTTGGTCATGCATTCAATTTGGTTTCATATGTGTTCCTTATACTTGTATTCCATGTGCTTTTTGCATTTGCATGCTGTTGATCATGTTTGTGGTGATGCTTCTTTGTGAAGGTTGATGGTGTTTTTGTGGGATGTGTCATCATGAGTGTATGGTTGTATATGCATTTGTTATGCATGTCGGTGTCTATATGTTGTTATGCATGCATTTTCATGGTTATATTTATCCATGTATAGTAGTTCAAACATACATCATGAGGTCATTGTATGAATTTTAGGTCATCATGATGTTATTGGTATGTTATGATGATAATGTGTTGGTTGAGATAGAGCAGGAGATGCAGATCATCAAAGCGAGGTTGTCGCATTGGACCTCGGGGTAAGAGAAGATCGTCATCCAGGTTGTATGTTTGGTATGAAAATATGTGGTTAATGGTTGTTATAATAATTAAGGGCTCCTTATATACATTTTGTCATTTTATTGTTGTTGTGATTACATGCATGGTAGATGTTAGTGAATATGTGTGGTCATATGCACATGTGTCGTATGATCATGAATGATAGTAGTGTGTTGTATATGCATTGTTGTTGTTTTTTTGTGATATATAACCTGATGATTATGTTATATGTTGTTGATAAGTATGTTATATGTTAAATTTTTGTTTTTATATGTTAGTTAACTTGACAATTAGGGTTATTGCATTAAGATCTTGATGTTATATGTATCGTGTTGATCAGAATTGGTATGTGTAGATGATTATGGCTATGACATTCAGGTATAAGTTAATATATTGTGATATTATGTCATAATAATCTAGGCATATGTGATTTTTATGCATGAATGACAATTGTTTATGAGTTTATTTGGTTAAAATGTTGGCTAGTTACTGTTATAGATATCATGACCTTATTTATGATTGAATTTATATTTTGTGAAGTTATATCGTACTAATATAGACTAATTGTGTAGACAATATAGCCTCCCCTGAGATACATTAATATATGAGTTTGTTTATGTCGTATATTTGGTTTATCTATCATGTTATGTTTACAAGTTATCTAAATGTTTGATTAATTGCATGATATGAATATGTGAATGAAAGATTGCACGAATGAATGGTCTTGTTTTAAGATGGTTGTACTATTGCATTATGTGTTGAGACAATTGATATGTACTTGAGTGTAAGTGTGTGCTAGTTGTATTATTATGATTTTTACTATTATTTGATTTTGAAATGGTTGTTAGTCTTGGAAAAGTTTGATTTAAAACTAATAGATATGATGTCTTGATATTTGGAACATGTGATTGACTTGTGTGAGTAGTTATAGGTAAACATGCTTGGCATTAGCGTAAACAGGTAATAGTTGATTTGTTTGTATAACTAATATTTGGGTGATGAGACAGTGCATAGTTAGATTCATGTGCAGTAAGGTAAGGGTAAAATAAATGAATTGGGTAAGAATTCCTTTGGCTATGTTTGGAAACCGAAAATCCAAATGAATGAGTGCTCTACATACAGGAAGTATTCTTAACCTTGACTTTGTCTAACATTATGTGGATATATGCTATATTCGTAAACATGTATTCGACAGGCATAACAACTAGTTTCCATCTATGGATAGATTCATCAATGAATTGGAGTTCCTTGAGAGGTGTGTGTGTTCAGTTACAAGGCAGTGCGCTTGGAACAACAAGGTAAGATAATTGGTATATTGTTATATTTATTTATGCGCTGATAGTTATATGTTTATGGCAGTATGATGGACGAGAATGCATGGAAATATATTTCCATGAAATCTTGAAGAAGGCTCAGGCTGAGCTTTCTTTTGGAAGTATTGGGAACCATGGGGATTGATTCATGGTGTTTGTTGCTAGTCTTGTGCTTTTGGTATTTTATGATTTTTTTGAGCTTGATTTATGGGTTTTTTTTATGTCTAGTGAAAGGCCTTGCCACTTTGTTTGTGGTGTTGTATTACTCTTGGTTTTCCTGGTTTTCTTCTCGTTTTATTTTTTTCTTGCATTTTATGTTTTGAGGGTCTTTGGAATTGGTTTGGAAAGACGAAAGTTAATGGAGATCGAGGAGAGATTTGTGGTACCCAACAGGTAATGTAAGACCTGGATGAAGCTCGGTGCATGAGTAAAGGACAATGGAAGGTAAGACTATGACAACCGATTTGATTGGTTGGGTCCATTGTGGTAAATGGACTGTGGCAATATAGTCATGAGAAAGGTAATCAAGTAAGGCTAAGTAAAGGTATTTGAGGCATTAGATGCCCTGGCTAAGTTGGGAACTTTGGTTCTCAACATGGTGCATGTTGTGTACAGATAAAGGAAGTTCTCTTAACCTTAACCTTATGCTATCTGGTGATTATGTTGTGATCATGACTAGGATAATTTCCATATATGTATATATGCATTTATTTGACGGGATCATGAGTGATTTATGTTGATGTTTATATATGTATATATGTATGTATGTATTTATGCATTTGTATGATAGGGTTGTCATAGATCATGATTTTTTTGTGCTAATGTTTATATGTATATATATGTATGTATTTATGTCATTGTCTGGCAGGGTCATCAGGAATAATTCTTGTGGAGGAGTGATTTCTTATGCAAGTGAATCGCATGAAGATTTTCTTGGCTTATGAGGAATCAAGTGGGAATAATAACCCTGAAAAATCTACAGGGTCAGTATCATGTGGGTATGAATTGATATTATGTGATTATACTATGTATATGTCTATGTTATGGCAGGTAATGTTGAGGGGTACATCAACGGAATAAAAAAAAATGTGATATGTGGCATGCTAGGATAAACATGGATAGTGGAAAGACACTAGAGGCAAGGTTTCTTTGTGGAGTCAGTGTGTGATCTATGGATGTGCAGTACTATTGTTGTGTATATGTTGTGCATTTTATATATTCAATGATTATACCTATGGTGATGTGTACATGTAACATATGTAGTATTGTGTACATATGATGTTGTATGCATGTTGTATACATGGTGTTGTGTGTATATTTCATATGCAATGTTGGATATAGATGGTGTTATGTACATGTTGGATATGCAGTGTTGTGTATATATCATATTGTGCGCATGTTGGATATGTTGTGTTGTGTGCATATGATACCGGTATACATGTGGCATTGTGTGCATGTCGTACATGTTGTGTTGTGGGCATTCGGTACTATGTATATGCATGGTGTAGTTGTGGTATCATGACATGTGTATCTATTGTGTTGTACTTTGTATATGTATATGTATTATGTTGTAGTGTAAACCAGTTGTAGGTGTGTGTGTCGTATGTCGGTGTGGGTGTGTGTATTGTATGGTTTTGTGTGTCGTATGTGGGTGTACGTGTTTTGATGTACACTATGTGTATGTGTACGTGGTTGAAGAGGATAAAAGGAAATGGGTGTTTTTCAGGTGTGGCAACCGATCTGGTGTGTGTACAAAAGAACAAAGGAAAAAGTAAGGACCGATGAAGGATAAGTATCAGTATTTTATTTCAGTTTTATTATGCGTGTGATTTGTAATTATGACTTATGATGGTTACATGTGATTTATGATTATGGTTTATGGTGATTTCAAGTGATTCATGATTTTAATTTATGGTGGTTGTGTTTTGAGCTAACCAGATGTGATATGTTTATACATGATGATTTGATGAAATAGCTAGTTTGACTTGTTGTCATAGGAAGTGAACAGAATTGAAGTGTAACTTATTGACGAGCTACCAATTAGGTATTATGTGAATTTATTTCAATTTATTTTGAATCTAATGGAAGTTATGTGCTTGGTATAGGAAGCACGAGAATGCTCGGTTGGGTAGTCAAATCTAATTGCAAGCATTAGCTTCAACAACAAAAGGAATTGAAATGGCAGCAGTATGTTGATAAAGCACTTCAGGAGCAGGGTCATTGTGGTATACTAGTACCAAATAGTGTCCATTTATTTCCATCAACATGTTATTACAAGTATGATGGTTTTGAGGCAGGTATGTGCCTTCGTTTTTGTATCTTTTGATGCAAGGAAGCCTTTCCAAGAGATGGATCGCTCATAATAGGGGATGTCGAGGAGCTTGGAAGGTGAGTGACTACATGGAAGGGGATGACTAGATTACCCAAGGGATTGTGTATCAGAGAAGGGAAGGTTGGGGATAGATTTTTTTTTGTTATTAGCATTGCTAGATGGAATCAAATGCACATTGGCAGTGTTCCCTATAACAATGAGCCGGTAATTGTTCACTGAGAGGACAAGTGGTGCAGGATTGTAGCACTGGACATTGGATGCAGCTTTGAATTTGGCAGTGGATTATGGACTTCCTGGGAAGGAGGTGAATCCTATTATTACTTTGAGGGTGGAGGTGTTACCCTATGGATTCATTTTTTGTTGATACAAGCATCATATCCTTCTATTTTTTGGTTGAGAAAATGTGCATATGTGTAGATTATTGTAAATATTGTATCGTGTTGGATTTATAAAGCTCCATAGACAATATGGTTGTATATATGGATGTCATTGTAAATACTACAATGATTTTTGTTATAAAGCTCCATAGTCAATATGTTTTATTTTCACCGGTTTGCTAGTTTATAGGTGTCATTAAACATCGAGGACAGTATTCCCCCAAGGGGGAGGGCTTTGTAATAGACTTGGGTTAAAATTTCATGTAATAAAGTTTAATAAAAGCAAAAATAAGACCACGGTTAAGGGACACTTATTCCAAGTTGGATGTTAGGAAAAACACCCTAGTGATGGTTTTCAACGGTTTATTATGGCTAAGGAAATTGGCAAAGGCAATGGAAAACACTTTGGAAAGGCATGAGGCATTAATTGGCATTTTATTTATGAAAATAAAGGAAATTAGGAGAAAAGGAAGGTGAAAGGTCACAGATTGCATGTGAGGAGGAAAATGAAGGAAGGTAATGGAAAATGAAGAAAATAGAGGCCTAATTGATAAAAAAAGGCTTTTGGGGATTATTTGGCAAGCTTTTGGCTGGTTTAATATTTTTCTCACCTTTTTTCAGTTCAATTTTGGAGCTCTCACATTATTCTATCTCTCACACACTCTTGGATACTTAGAATTTTCTTGGAGAATTTTAGCATTGAGCCAAGAAAGAGGAAAGCAAGCAAAGGAAAGACAAGGAAAGGAAAGGAAAGGAAATATAAATCAAGGAAGAGCAAGATCTAGCAACTTCAGTAGGAATACTTGCAGGTAACATGTTGCATGTGTGATTTCCTAGCTGGTTTGGACATGCATGGCGTATGCATGTTGGTATTTGGTTCTCTTGTTGTCAGTGGCATGGTTTTTCCAAGTTTTAATAGTGGTTTTCAACCTTGCCTTTCCTTTTTATGGATAACCATGGTGTGATGGTATTTTATCTTGGTTTTGAGCTTCGGAATTATCAGATGGATTTTGGAATCTGGGGCAGAGGTGGTCTCAAAGAAAAATCCCAAATGCCTAGGAATCCCTTGACTGGTTTTGGTGGGATACATGGTAAATCGTGAGGGTGGTATCTCATGTTTAGGGCCTAGTGATCCAGTGTGGATTGTGGTAATCCTGAGAGACAAGGAGATAGAAAATTCCTTAAGGATAGTGATGGATTCCAGAGGCATTCCAAGCTCGGCTCAATTTTGTGATCTCGACACTGGTCTTGGTGTGATCACGGATTCCTTTGGTTGCTTTTGGATTGGTTTATCCATGAGATACCACATTCATGCTTGGAATATGGTATGAGGGTGGCTGGTTGAAGAGAGATTTGACTCAACCATGTCTATGTTCGGGTGGTACTTGGAAGTCCCAAACTTGGTCGGCTATTTCATATGTTTAATAAAAACTAAATTTTATTGCTTTTATACTTATTAATGTGTGGATTTAATGGTTTTTATCTCACTGTTATTTACATAGTTTTATTTTGGTTATAAGCATGGCTATATGATTGGTTCAATTCATGGTTATTTCATGTATTTACTTGTAAATATTAAAATAATGGATGCAAGACCTAATTGATCTCATAACAGTTCAAGGAAGAGGGTGGTGATCCTTCTTGTCATGTCTCATAAGATTTTTCAACCATTCATTCTTTTTCTTGTATCCTAGACTTGTATATTTCATTCATACCAAGTGTTTGATAGAATTTCAGTCTCAGTTGGGGATGGTTAGGCCTAATCCTGGAGTCATTTTTGGTTCATTGGCGTTTCCGCTATGTGTTTGATGAATTTTAATAGCTACAGGAAGTTTTGGGTCGTGTCTTGGATTCTATGCTTAAAAAGTGCCTTAAATCCCGCGGATGCAGGCACAGGTATGGGTAAAAGAGTTCCTGAACGCACACATGGTTATGTTGTGGGAGTGTCCAGAGCCTCCTGGATGCACCCTTTCACATATTAAGGGAGCGTATGGGGGTTTTCATCTGTAAAATTCAGTAGGACCCAGGGATAATTTAGCTGAATGACTGGGATAGGCTATGGGGGTCTTGCAGCAGGTGCAAGGAGTCTGAGTTAGGGTTTTCTGCATCGATTCCACTTCCTTAAAGTCACCAAGGACGTTGAGTCCGCTCTAAACTACCCTCAGCTCATATTTACCCCGGTTGGCTGGTTACTTGGGTATATGTGAGGGGAGGTGTAAGTTACAGTATTAGAGTGGGGCTCTCAGGTACAGCTTGATCATTGGAGAGTGGATCTTGGAGGTTTTTGGTAAAAAAAATTCAAATTTTTGGAAATGTATCAGCAAGGTATTCTAATACTTCATAAAGGTAAATTTGAAACTTGGAGAGTGAATTTGTGTTCATATTTTTTATCTGTTGATGAAGATATTTTGATATCAGATGAATATGGTGTTAAACATAAATATAATGATTTGGATAAAAATATTAATTTGAATAGTATCTCAAAATTTGATAGCATGCATGTGAAGCATTGTGAGATTTCCAAATAAATGTTGGATAAGTTGCAGAACTTGTATCTTAGAGGAAAATTTCATTTTTCATAAATGGAGTCTACTTTCATTGCGGTAACAAATCAATCCTTCTCACAAGAATAAGATGAAGGCACTAGTGATAGCAGTTAGAGGTCAAACATAAAAAATGAAGAGAAATTTAAGATAATGGAAATTGAAGTAGAAATTCAAAGATTCGAGGTTGAATTAATTTCAGCAAGAGAAGAATTAGAGAAGTCCAAAACTAGTGCTCAAGCATCAATAAATAAATCTAAAATGTTGGTGCAGCTAGTGACAATGAGAAAATTGAATATCTCCAACCATGCATGAAGCAGAAAAATAAGAGGAGGAGGCCCAAGAAGAAGAATAGAATTGGGAGTGTTACAATTGTGGAGTATGTGGACACATAACAACAATGTCTTGTAATGAACATATCAAATCCTCTCTTCAAAATAAGTAACCAAAGGTGATGCAATCTCAAGCATGCATGCAAATATCTCCATTATTCAGGTATAATAGTCCTTTTTATAGTTATTGTTTCTCATTCAATGATTTTGGCCATAGGGCTATTGACTGCACAGCATATGCAAGGAATAAAAATTGGTTCATCAGAATATATAAACCTATTCCTCATTTCCTTGGTCACATAAGATGTTTTGTGTGTGTCAATATTGGCCATAAGGCCAAGGACTGCAAGTTTCACATGTATTTTAGGAGATCCAACCAAAGAGAGGAGAATATGCAAAGCCAATTGCATGAGAAGAATAAGGATCATTAGATGAAAGTTTGGAGGAGAAAATAGTATCAAGGGTCTCCCATCAAAAATTGATGCATGCATGGTGACATGGGGAGCATATGGTTGCATTATGAGTTGCGTGAAAATTCTTAATTGTGCAGCCATATGGGAAAGAGTATGAGAAGACAAATATGAATTTCTAGAGATGCATGTGTTCATGGGGAGCCCTTGAGGTTTGAAGTGTTATTTTTTGTTTTTTCTCTATCTCTATTCCAATTTTATTTTATTTTGAGCAACCAAGAACATCTGTTAATTATTTTGGAGCAGCTATATGTTTTGGTTTTTATTGATGCTATTGATGTTATGGCATCCATATAGTTATTCTTATGTGCATTCTCTAGGTGTGATGGGGGATCACACATCCCGGGGGAGAATTTGTAATTCCAAATGGATTTGGAGTGTGTTGGCATTGTGTTCATTATGTAGGATGATCTTATTACAGCTTCCACACATTTCATGTTGGATGAGATAATATGGTTGCATAAAAATTTTGGCATGATATTAGTGTCTTCATTGTTAGATCATAGTATGCTCTATTATATTTGTTGCTTCCATGGAGAGTTGATGATATGTTATAGTTGGATAATCTATAGAATATGTGTCTCGTTGCTTATGTTTTCACTTCTAGATGAAGCATGATGTTTCTTATGGTGTGTTGGATATTCATATGGTTAAGTCATGATCGATTCATATGTTGTTGCTCATGTTTAGAGAGATTGTTGTTTCTCATGATGAGGACATGTGTTTATTGATGAGCCTCATGGATTTTTTTTTTATGATGAGGATGTATTTGTTTTCATTCAATGGCATATGCCTATGTTGTTGCTATCAGTTGATTTTCTTGTTGATGCACATGTGGAGTACGGTAGTGGTTTTTAGTTGTTGTTATGATTTTTCTAGAGGATGTTCATTGATGGGATGGTGATGGCCAAGGTGTTGAGTGGCCATGAGCTAGCATATGGTTTGGATATTGCTCCTATTATTTCTGCTAAATTTGGAGATCTTATGTCATAGGTCGTGGAGGTATTGTACTTGATAGATATGCCATGTATTGCATTGTATTGCTTCTTCCATATGGAGAATATTCATTTCTCATTGTTTCCATGTACTCATGATATTTCTTGATTTGGCCATGTATTGATGAGAGCACCATTGTGTGTGGATGTAAAAGCCATGTATTATCATTGTTTCATCTTTTGGGCACATTTCTCATGGAGAGACCCTTCATGTCTAGCATGTCTTATTATCTACTATGTACGGGTCAATGGGAGTCCAAGTCATGTTTCATGTTGTATATCTTTGATGTAGCCCCACTTCATTAGGAGTGTGATGTAAACTTGGGTCCATAGAATCATAGTTGGTGATAGGTGTAGAGGAGTCGTATGTCAGTCCTATGTACTTGTCACAACTATGTATTCGCTCCATGAAACATTTTGTTGTATTGTAATGTATTGTATATAATGTCCAAATTCAATTAGAGTCATGGTTCATGTGGAGTAGTCTCTTGCACTTGGCAAGGAGGATTATTGCAACACACAGAGTGTTTTTGCGACTCCATTTCATGCTTAAGGGGAGCATTTTTAGTTCAGAGATTCCATGGCATTGGCAGATATATATTTGGTATTCGGTTCCTTATACTCATGCTTATCTTCCAAGAGACACTTCTTTGGGTTGCATCAATGCGGTATTGATTATGACAAGGGAATTCCTTCTCTCATCTCACACATTATTGGCATTGTACTTCAGTGTTTGTATGGCCCTTTTCCATTGATTTCAAAGGGGGGGGGGGGCGATTTTTGTTTGTTGGGTTAACCTCACATGTTATATTGAGGTTGAAAACAACGTTGAAGGGGTATTTTGTTGGCATTATAGTGTTGGAATTGATGTCAAAAATCTCATGGTGTTGATGGTCATATGATGAGTGTTGTGTGATGGATGATTGGATTGATGGTCATGTTAGTTGGTATTGATGTCAACTTACCTATGATAAAACCTAGTGGAGGTTATTTGGAGATGGATTCTACATATGATGTTGGTTTAAGGTTGGTATGTTATGTTGATTAGAGATCTTGTTGCTACAAGTGGTTGGAGTGATGCTCTATATGTTGCACATGTCTCTACATGTCTTGGAGACATTGGATATCCTGCGACATGTGTTGAGTTATGGTTTCTTGTGTTGGAGGTGATTCTACCAGTGTTGGAGGTAGATGTATAAGTTGGTGTCGTTGTTGCAAGAGTTAGAGATGTTTCTACAAGGTTTGGAGATGTTGCTACAGGTTTTGGAGATGTTGTGGTTGTTGCTTGAGGAGCTAGAGGTGTTGGTCTTGGTACTAAGGTTGGAAAAATGCGTCTTTCATGTCACTGACTCATTATGTTCCTATTTCATTAGTTGCATACATGACACATAGGTTTGGAGGTGTCATCGGAAGCTGAAGAAGATGATCCATCCGATGGAAGAGGTTTTGGGTTGAAGGATTGATGTTTTTCCTTAGATTTAGCCTCAGGCGCATGGAAACAAGCTTGTGGTAATGGCTAAAAGGCTCCAGTAGTTGGAATGCAAGCATGTGGGAGAGGATATAGTCTCAGTCAGATGGAATATGTTAGCGCTAAAAATGTTAATGTTGTAATCGCCATTGTGTCACTGTTTTCAATTTTTTTCTAATGTCCTTGTCCATGTCAAAGTTTGAGTCATTTCCAACTGTTATCACTCAGAAAAATGTGAAACATTACTTGATATGGTCATATAGTTCATTTATCAAAGGTCTCAAGTTGGTATAGGAAAATTTCATTTTTACATATTTAACCTATCCTAAAGTTCAAGACCACCTCCATTTTATCTCAATCCATCTCATTCAGGTCATGTCATGTTCCATCAGTCATAATTAGGTGCAAAATTTAATTTCCCGAGTGTTTAAATTCAAAAATGACACTTAAGCTAGTTTTACAACTTTTCGTAGCATTTTACACTGTGAAATAGCAGTTTTCGCTACGAAACTGCCTAATAGTTTCATAGCGAAACTATCAGAAAATGAACTAGCTACGCTACGAAAAACGGATTTCCTGTCTGTCTTGTCAAACTCGATGTAAAATGTCAGTTCATGATTAGAGGAGTTAGGGTGGATGTCATTTGATTCTGTTAGGGTTAACTCAAAAGTACAAGGTCATGGTTGAGGTCATCATTATCGTTTTTAGCATGCATGTGTCATGATTAAGGCATGAGTTGTCATCAAAACCTTAAAAAATTACCCAATTAAGTATTTTTGTCATACTCCACTTTGTCTTTGCATGTTATTTGATTTCTGGAGAGCTACTTCATCGATCCAAGCAAGTTGCTAGCATTTTCAAAGGTTGCAGGTGTCACCAAGCAAGCGAGGCTGAGAAGATATAAAACCACCATGGCTTCAAGGAAGAAAACAAAAAAAGGTGGTCACTTCCATAGGTATGAGCCCATGGACATGAATTTTCTAAATGAAGACCCAACTGCCATGGAGGTATTCAAAAGAATAGGTTGCTTGCAATTCTGTCAAAGGCTGCAAGGATGTCATCTACAGGTTTCCAAATATTTTGCGAAAAGTTTCACGGGGACAGCTTCAAAGGTGGGAATGCTAAACCTCACAGTCACACCAGACAACATTTCAGCAGCAACATGAATCCCCAGAGGAGGGGAACAATGGTTTAAAGGCATCAATTTCACCATGCAGGATTGCAGATAGTTCATCAAGCCATAGTATAGTGAAATTGATCTCACAAATTCTATCCCAAGGAGTTACATGAAGGAAAAATTTTCAAAGTTGTTGATGATCATTCAGAAGTATTTCACCTGTGAAGGAAGGTTTCACATGGTCTACTCCTACCACCTTAGGCTTCTGCTGCATTTTGTGGGTAGGAGGTCTCTTGACTTTCCCTTTAACTTATACAGAAGTCTAGGTAAAATGTCAGATAAGGTCCAAGTTAAAAAAGAAGACAATGAAACTTCTCTCTTTCACCATGGTTTGATTAAGTTGTTGGTGTTAGAGGAGTTGAAGAGATTAGGCAGAGATTGGACATCCTTTATGTTCATAAGTGGTTTTGAAGTTGATGTTGTCACTCCTAAAAGAGTTCCCAAACCTAGAAGTATCTCATCGCCAATAGTGGTAGAGGAAATTGAAGAAGGGAATAGATCATCCCCATTAGGACCAGTGAGCATGGAGACAAAACCCTTGCAGAAGACTGACACACCTAAAACTACACCTGTAAAACAGAAGCCAACAGTCAGCAAATAGAGCAACAAGAGAGTTACTAGGATCCAAACAGTGGCTAAGGGTAACTTAGAGTACATCTTTCATGCCATTGACATTGAAGAAACTCCCATTGTCCAAGCTGAAGACATAGAAGATTGAGGAAGAAAGCTAAAGAAAGGAAAGACAGCTAAAAAGTTAGAGTTTGTAGGTGATTATGTTGGTTTCATGTTTCAACCTAGAAAGCCAATGAACATACATGCAAGAAAGGTCATGGAAAGTAGCAAAGAGACTTAGAAGGTCAATGAAACTGCTCAGCCACAACTAAGAATCATAGACCTCTCCTTACTTGCAAAAGAAGAACTAGTTATCAGAAAAAATAAGGGTAAAGAGAAAATCACTAAAAAATCAGAACTCGAAATCCTTAAGGAGCAGTTGAAAGAGGCAGGTGAAGAGATATCAGTCTTGAGGAAATAGGCAAAGAAGCATAGAGTTGAAAGGGTTCAGTTTGAACAAATGAGGAAGATTTGGGAAGATCAAATCACAAGTGTCTCAAAGACCTTAGACAATACAAAAAAATTGATAAAGTGAACTCGGCCACTAAGAAGAGAGTTCAAGCACATCAAAAAGATAAACCTGCATTTGCAATCCAAGAATAGGACTTTGAAGGACCAAGTGAAATATCTTCAAGAGAAATTGGATTTGATTCATGAAGAGCTGGAAAAGAAAGGTTTGAAAATGACTATGGTGGAAGAGCCTACAAGTAAATTGATCATAAACGAAGAAGAAACACCACAGGAGCAGTAAATTGAGATGAGATATGTCTTAGGAGGTCCATAATATGCATAAAATCAAATTTTTGCAGTTGGAGGTTAATTTTTTAAGACAATTTTGGAAGGGGCAATTTTTAGGTTTTTACACAGTTTCGTAGTGTAGCCAGGAATACGCTACGAAAAAAATTGTAGCAGCCTTTTTTCTTTTAAAGTTAGTTTTTGCATGATTCGAGGAGGGGGATTCATGGTGGTGAGGTGTCATGACTTGATTAACATGATGTAACAACAAAGGAGTGAATTAAATATATGCAAAAGCTATTTTTCCCATGCTACCAAAACTCACTACGAAACTGTCTTGTTTTCGTAGCAAGCAATTATTGAAGGTTTTTGAGCATATTAAATGAATTTTTGGCCATCTGGAGACCTCCAACATGTCAATGGAGCTTATTATTATATATTTATGACTCAAGGGGAGTTCCATGAAGACAAGTCATCAGCCAAAACAACGTTGAAGATAAGGGTCATCTTTTCCTAAAAAATAGGGTCATGCTCCACAAATCTAGGGGTGTTTTAAATATGTAAAGTGGAGGTGAATTTGGTCATGTGTCTCTCAAGCATGTGATATTTATTTTGTAACCATCATGTAACTATTTTACAGATAGGATAGAGAAATGTAGTAAATAGAAGTTAGAGTCCTATTAGGAGATGGTTTCTTTAAAGAGTAGTTGTCAATTTTTTGTTGAAAGTTATGTATTTCAGTTATGAAAGGTGTCATAGGAGAATTCGAGGATCTAGCCACTAGGCAGATCATCTTTTTTTGTAAAGAATGTCTATTTAAATACAAATCATTGAAGTAGTAAGGGGTTGGAGAACATTTGCACCAAATTGTTTCTTTTATGTTTTTTACCAATATCAGTAATACAAAGTGATATTCTTCTTGACAGACCTGAGATTCTCATGAGGTTTTTGATGTCTTATTGATCTATATCTTTATGTTTTATCACTTGCAGTAGATTTCAACTCTATTACTCATAATTCGTAATTTGATGCTTTGACTTCCTTTAGTGATGAAAAGACTGTGTTTTCCTATGTCTTATGTATGAGCTTCCATGTGAAGAACCTTTGTCACTGAAAATGATTGTTGACTCCATAATCCCAATGGTAGCAAGCATGTATTCTTCTCAACCTGCAATCATAAAAATAAAGTTACACTTTCCATAGATTTAGCCATCTAGTACTATCATCATTTAATATCATAAAACCCCCTTGAGAGAGCCCTCTCAGACTAAAGAGGCTAAGCTTTAGTTAGAAGTGTCTTGAAACAGTTACACTGAGTTGTTTGATAAGAAGTCAATCAAGTACAATTTTGTGATAACATTTTGGTGCGTCTGTCGGGATTCAAAGACATATTTCCCAAATTTTTTGTGCAAAAGTGAAGCTAAACTCTTTGAGGTAGCAGGAGCTCAGAAGTTGTTCGAGGCTGCAACTACCTTGGTGACTCTATTTCAAAAATTCATGCTTAAAGGTGGCTTCGAGAAGAAGATACACGATAAGAAATCCAGATCCTAACCCACCTGTTATAGTAGATAATCCAAACACAATTTCCAGAGGTATTCAAGGCAACTCTTTACAATCAGGTACTTCATTACACACAAGAGATTTGTCCTCTGAAGTTTTAAGAAGTCTTGAAGATAATAAGTTTGATGATAAAATTCAGGAAGTCTTGTTTAGGTCTGAAAATGAAAAAGAATTGACTGAGATTGTTTTATACCTACAAAGAAGACGTATTGATACCTCAGCCTTCGTGACCCAAAAAGATAAAGAAGAATTCTGGGGGGAAATCACATCAGAGTTATTGTTAGAGAGGGAATCTTTAGATAAGTTGAAGGAACTAGACCCATTTGAAATATTGCTAAGAAGACAATATAGTTTTCCTTTACCTGACTGGAGTTCAATTGTAATTGGACTACAAAGACCAACCACACCACCTCCTAACAGTACCTCTTATTCTACTATTATTGTCCCTAAAAATACTACAGTTCCTGTCATCATGGCTAGAAATGTTCCACCTCCACCTACTGCTGCACCTGCTAGGTATGCCCCTCTTGTTCTTCCAGTTGTCCTTCATGCCCTTCCAAGAAAATATTCTGCTAAAATCAAAACTTGGGGAAGTGATGAAGATATTACAACTGAAGAGCATGTAGAACATTTTAATGACTTCATAGACAGGAGGAGGTTGACCATGAAGATGTCAAAATGAGACTATTTTCTCATAGTTTCACTGGTGAGGTCAGAAAATGGTTTAAAGCCCTTGCTCCAGGAAGCTTAAATAATTGGAATGAATTTGAAGATAGGTTCTTGAGAAAGTGGGGAAATAGAACAAACCCTGTGCACGCCCTCACTAAATACAATAGTCTGAAGAGACTTGTAGATGAAATTGTCCAAAAATTTTCCAAGAGATTTAACAAAGTCTATGATTCCATCCATGCTCATCTTAAGCCTCCACCAGGAGCAGCTCAACTGAGATATGCTTAGGCTTTTGACTATGACTTTTATATCCTACTCAGAGAAAGAGAATCCCCTTCATTAGAAGAAATTCAAAATGATGTTGTGAAGGTGGAAGTCAATATGATAGTAGCTAAAAATTCCAAGATGGGAAAAACAAAATTTAAAGAAGAAGATAAGCCTTCCACCTCAGATTACAAATTTGACTCCATGATGAAAACAATGGAAAAACTGATGGATAGGCTTGACCTTGGAAATACTTCTGCACCTCCTGCAAAATGTGAACCACAATTTAGAAATCCACAGTTCAAAAGACCACAAAATCAGTAGAGACCAAGGGAAAACAGAAATCAGCCTGACCCTCAAGTAAGGCCTCCTTTTCAGCAAAATTTAGTTGATGAAGAAGATTAGCCTGGGATGCCAAAAGGCTCCATTCATTGCTTACATGAAAACATGTTTGGAATGTTTTTTACTAAATAAGAGCATGATAAGTCTGATCATGATGTAAACAAGGGTGAGGAACCATCTTATTACCTTAAAGGTTATTAACATGCAATCTTTGAGATGCATAAGCAATACAACGTCAAAAACAAAAATGTCCCTATTACTGCAAATAAAACACAGCCCAAGAAAGATGCCCCTAAAGCAGCTGAGGTTAGAAAATATCCACCACCTCCTCCTCTTGTCAAATAAATTGAAAAGATTACTTTTGCTTTCAGTTTGGAGAATGAGATTTCCAAAATTAAGATCCCAATCCCTTTTGGAGAAATTCTTATGGTGAATGAATACAAAAGTAAAATTGTAAAAAAGTTGAATTCCCAACAAGGAGCTGCAGACATCCTTAATGTTCAAGAATACCATCCAACCATCTACTTGGTACCAAGATTGGAACATGAATAGAATGAAGAGGAAAATCCTTTCTATATCAGCCTTAGTATCCATGATATGACATTAAACAATGCTATGTTGGATTCAAGGGCCTCTCATAACCTCATGCCTAAAGTGATTATGGAAAGAATGGGATTGGAAATCATTAGGCCATATAAGGATTTGTTTTCTTGTGATTCAAAAAGAGTTCAATGCATTGGATTGATAAAATATGTTGTTGTTGGTCTCACACAAGTCCCTGCCAAAACAATGGTAATGGACATTGTGGTAGCAAACATTCCACCCAAATTTGGCATGCTTCTATCCAGGTCTTGGGCAGCAAAGATCAAAGGCACCATGAAAATGGACCTAACATATGCCACCATTCCTATTTTTGGTGAGCATAGAAGGATGTACAGAGAGACAAGGATGGATTATTGGTAAATGGTAAGAACAAACCTCATAATTTCCCAATTTATGTTGTTGAAACTGAATTAGGATAAACAATTCTTTTCAATGAGTTGATTGATGAAGCAAAAGATGAAAGAAAATTAGAAATTCAGGAGGTTGAAAATCAGCAAGCTCAAAATCGGGAAATCATTGAAGAAAAGGCAGAGGGCTGGTGATTGTTGCACTTTGATGGATCAGCAAGAAGAGAGGGGGCTAGAGCAGGAATTTGGATCACAACTCCTGAGGATTAAAGTAAGTTCTATTCTTTCAAACTGAACTTTGATTGCACAAATAATATGGTTGAGTATGAATCTCTATTTTTGGGTTTATAAATTTTGAAAATATTAGGTGCCCAAAAAATTTCAGTTTGTGGAGATTCTGAATTGGTTATTAAATGAGTTGAAGATGATTATCAAACCAAGGATGTGAGAATGAAATCATACAAAAATTTGATCATAGAGATGTTAGAAAAATTTCAAGAATGTTCATTTATTCTGAAGACTAGGGATCAAAACTTAGTAGCTGACTCCCTAGATGTTTCTGCAAGTTTGGTTGTTATCCCTACATATTCCACTGAAAAATATGAGGTTGAAGTTTGTCATAGGCCTGCTATCCCAGACAACATAATTCACTGGCATGTTTTTGAAGATGACCAGCAAGTCAAAAACTTCATAGAATTGAAAGAGAAGTTTCAAAGCACACAAGTAGATTAGCAAAACATTCTTGTTGAAACTAAGGGTTATTCTAAAGTTTTGCAGCTGAAGAATAATTCTATACCCAAACGTCTCATCCCACTTGAAAATATTTTTTACTAGAATCATGTGTTTAAAGCCCCTAGGATGCAAGCTGATGATGAAGAGGTAGAGAGTTGTAACCTTGGTATAGTAGCAATGTGAAAAATGATTACACTTTCAAAATTTCTTTCTGTAGAGATGAAACAGAAATATATTGAGATTATGAAAAGGTTCATTGATGTTTTTTCATGGAGTTATGCTGATTTGAAGAAATATGATCCTACTATTATTCAGCATACTATTCATATTAAAGAAAATGAGAATCCTTTCAAACCAAAGCTAAGGAGGATTAATCCACTTCGCATGCCTTTGATTGAGAAGGAAATTAAGAAGCTCTTTGACGAAAAAATTATTGTCCCAAACAGATTCTCAAAATGGCTTGATAACTTGGTACCAGTCAAGAAAAAGAGTGGAGAAATCAGAATCTGCATTGACTTCATAAACTTGAACAAAGCTTGTCTGAAGGACAATTACCCTCTCCCAAAGATGGACCAAATTCTGCAGAACATTGTTGGTTCCCAAAGGATGTCTATGCTGGATGGTTTTTCAGGATACAATCAAATACAAGTGCACCCAAAAGATCAGGAGAAAACTGCTTTTCCTACACCATGGGGGACATTCATGTATGCCAAGATGCCCTTTGGTCTGATGAATGCAGGAGCGACATTTCAAAGAGAAATGGACATTTCCTTTGCTGAGGAGAAGGATAAATTGGTGGTTGTCTATCTGGATTACATAACAATATTCTCAAGAAGAGAGGAAGACCATTTGAAGCATCTGGAGAAAATTCTGCTGAAGTGTAGAAGATTTGGTATTTATCTTAATCCCACTAAGAGTGTTTTTGCTTTAACTTCTAGAAAGTTTCTTGGGCACATTATTTCTAAATATGGGATAAAGATTGATCCAAACAAATTCAATTCCATTCAGAAAGTAGATCTACCTAGAAGGAGGAAGGAAATTCATTCTTTCCTTGGAAGAGTGAATTTTGTGAGAAGGTTTATTCCCAACTTTGCTGAAATTGTCAAAGATATAACTAAGATGCTGAAGTAAGGAGCTTACATTAACTGGAAAGTTGAAGCAAAGTAGTCATTTGAAGAAATCAAGAAGGCACTCACTCAGGCCCCAATGTTGATTAGCCCGGATTTTTCAAAGGAATTTATGGTTTTTACATTTGCATTAGAAAACACAATTGTCGGATTTTTGCCGCAGAAAGGACAGCAAGGTACCGAGCCCATTTCATTATTTATCAGAACCCTTGCTAACTCAGAGCTGAAGTATAACATCTTAGAGAAATAGACATATGCTTTGGTTAAAGCCATCAAAGACTTCAGAATTTATATTACATTCTCATGTCATAGCATTTGTGCCTAATGCTATAATGAAAGACAGCTTGACTCAAGCTGATCCTGATCGTAAGAGAGGGAAGTGGATAGCTAACTTGCTGGATTATGATATAGAAATCAGACCTACAAAATTGGTGAAAGGTCAAGGGTTAGCAAAGTTGATGGCACAGTCCAATTTTGACTGTCTTGATATGAATTTAATTGCAGAAATTTCATAATTATCAGATGAAGATGAAGATCTTATTCCTATTGAAGAGAAGTACATTATGTCTGAGTAGTACAAAGACATTTTATTTGTCTTACATCATCATAGAGCTCCTGCTGAATTGACTAAATCTAAAGCAAGATTTGTGAAGCTAAAATCTCTGAGGTACTATGTCATAGATAAAAATATGTATTGGAAAGATACTGGTGGAATTCTTTTGAATTTTTTGCTGGAAGAGGAAGCTGAAAAAGTGACTGAAGAATTCCATAAAGGAGATTGTGGAGGTCATCAATATTTGAAGGCCATAGAAAACAAAATTCTCAGAGCTGGGTACTACTGGCCTACCATGTTCAAATATGTTTACAAGAAGATAGCTGCCTACCATGAATGTCAGATTTTTTATGGTAAGAAAAATCTTGTACCTTTACCCTTGATGCCAATTTATGTTGAGGCATCATTCCAACAGTGGGGGATAGATTTTATTGGTGAAATTCATCCATCATCTTCAGGTCAGCATCGCTAGATCCTAATAGTAACTGACTATTTCACCAAGTGGATTGAAGTAATCACAACAAGGCAAGCAAATGATATAGTCATAATTTCATTCTTAGATAATAACATATTGTCCAGGTTTGGCTGTCCTATGAAGATCATCACTGACAATGCACAGGCTTTCAAATCCAAGAATTTGATCAGTTTTTGTCATCAATATCACATTACACTTGGACACTCTACTGCTTACTACCCACAAGTTAATGGTCTTGTCGAATCTTCTAACAAAAGCATTGTGAGAATTATTAAGAAGGTGATGCAAGAAAATGAAAGGTCATGGCATTTGAAGTTCAAGTATGCTCTGTGGGCTGATAGAGTATGTACAAAAAGGTCAATTGGTATTTCACCTTATGAGTTGGTGTATGGAGCTGAAGCCATTTTTCCTATATCCTTGGGAATGCCTTTTATGAAGTTGCTTCAAGGACTAGAGGAGGAGCCTAATGCTATTCAGAGGAGAATAAACCAGTTGATAGATTTGCAGGAAAAAAGGAAGGAAGTATATAACAACAATCAATAGTCTCAAAACATAATAAAGAAGACATTTGACAGGAAGGTCAACGAGGAAAAAATTTAGATTCAAGATGTGGTATTGAAGTGGGAGCCAAAAATTGAAGAAAAGGGGAAACATGGTAAGTTTGAGAATATCTGGAAAGGTCCATTCATAGTAGCTTCATTCCATGGCAACAACACTTACCTACTGCAAGACATAAATGGACAACCTTGTGCTAGAGGGCCTCTCAACGGTAGGTTTTTGAAGCACTATTCCTCTTAAGTTCTACTGGTTTTTCACTCCATTGTATATATTCCATTTTAATATGATTTTTTGCTAATAAAGACAAGCTGATCATCAAACTTGAGCCCGAGGTGAATGCCATTAGATTTTGAAGAAATCTTGGAAAATTTCAGAGTTTTTATTTTCAAAAACATTGATGGCACTCGAACTACAAGTTCTTTGGTGTACCATAGGGGCACACCATCCCAAGTGGAGCCACTGTTATCACTCAGAAAAATGTGAAACATTACTTGACATGGTCATACAGTTCATTTATCAAAGGTCTCAAGTTGGTATAGGAAAATTTCATTTTTACATATTTAACCTATCCTAAATTTCAAGACCACCGCCATTTTATCTCGATCCATCTCCATTCAGGTTATGTCATGTCCCATCAGTCATCATTAGGTGTCAGATTTCATTTCCCAAGTGTTTAAATTCAAAAAGGACACTTAAGTCATTTTTACATCTTTTCGTAGCGTTTTACGCCGTGAAATATCAGTTTTCGCTACGAAACTACCTAATAGTTTCGTAGTGAAGTTGTTAGAAAATAAACTAGCTACGCTACGAAAAATGGTTTTCCTGTCTGTCTTGTCAAACTCAGTGCAAAATTCCAGTTCATGATTAGAGGAGTTAGGGTGGATGTCATTCGAGTCTATTAGGGTTAATTCAAAAGTACAAGGTCATGGTTGATGTCATCATTACCGTTTTTAGCATGCATGTGTCATGATTAAGGCATGAGTTGTAATCGAAACCATAAAACATTACCCAATTAAGTATTTTTTTCATACTCTGCTTTGTCTTTGCATGTTATTTGATTTCTGGAGAGCTGCTTCATCAAGCCAAGCAAGTTGTTGGCATTTTCAAAGGTTGCAGGTGTCACTAAGAAAGCGAGGTTGAGAAGATATAAAACCACCATGGCTGCAAGGAAGAAAACCAACAAAGGTGGTCACTGCCATAGGTATGAGCCCATGGAAATGAATTTGATAAATGAATACCCAACTGCCATGGAGGTATTCAGAAGAACAGGTTGCTTGCAATTCTGTCAAAGTCTGCAAGAATGTCATCTACAGGTTTCAAAATATTTTGCTAAAATTTTCACTGAGACAGCTTCAAAGGTGGGAATGCTAAACCTCACAGTAACACCAGACAGCATTTCAGCATCAACATGAATCCATAGAGGATGGGAAAAAGGGTTTAAAGGCATCAATTTCACCATGCAGGATTGCAGAGAGTTCATCACGCCAAAGCATAGTGAAATTGATCTCAAAAATGCTATCCCGAGTTACATGAAGGACAAATTTGCAAAGCTGCTGATGATCATTCAGAAGTATTTCACCTGTGAAGGAAGGTTTCACATGGTCTACTCCTACCATCTTAGGATTTTGCTGCATTTTGTGGGTAAGAGGTCTCTTGACTTTCCCTTTTACTTATACAAAATTCTAGGTAAAATGTCAAATAAGTTCAAGTTAAAACAGAAGAAAATGAAACTTCTCTCTTTCACCATGGTTGATTAAGTTGTTGGCGTTAGAGGAGTTGAAGAGATTAAGCAGAGATTGGACATCTTTTCTGTTCATGAGTGGTTTTGAATATGATGTTTTCACTCCTAAAAGAGTTCTCAAACCTACAAGTATCGCATCACCAACAGTGGTAGAGGAAATTAAAGAAGGGAATAGATCATCTCCATTAGGACCGGTGAGCATGGAGACAGAACCCTTGTCGAAGACTGACACACCTAAAACTACACCTACAAAATAGAAGCCAACAGTCAGCAAACAGAGTAGCAAGAGAGTTACTAGGAGCCAAACAGTGGTTAAGGGTAACTTAGAGGACATCTTGCATGCCATTGACATTGAAGAAACTCCGATTGTCCAAGCTGAAGACATAGAAGATGGAGGAAGAAAGCTAAAGAAAGGAAAGACAACTAAAAAGTTAGATTTTGCAGGTGATGATGCTAGTTTCATGTTTCAACCTAGAAAGCCAATGACTAGACATGCAAGAAAGGTCATGGAAAGTAGAAAAGAGACTCATAATGTCAATGAAACTTCTCAGCCACCACCAAGCATCATAGACCTCTCCTCACCTACAAAAGAAGAACTAGTTATCAAACAAAATAAGGGTAAAGAGAAAATCACTTAAAAATCAGAAGTTGAAACCCTTAAGGAGTAGTTGAAAGAGGCAGGTGAAGAGATATCAGTCTTGAGGAAAGAGGCAAAGAAGCATAGAGCTGAAAGGGTTCAGTTTGAAAAAATGAGGAAGATCTGGGAATATCAAGTCACAAGTGTCTCAAAGACCTTGGACAATATAGAAAAACTAATAAAGTGGACTCAGCCACTAAGAAGAGAGGTCAAGCACATCAAAAAATTAAACCTGCATTTTCAATCCAAGAATAGGACATTGAAGGACCAAGTGAAAGATCTTCAAGAGAAATTGGATCTGATTCATGAAGAGTTGGAAAAGAAAGGTTTGAAAATGACTGTGGTGGAAGAGCCTATAAGTCAATTGATCATAAATGAAGAAGAAACACCATAAGAGCAGTAAATTTAGATGAGATATGTCTTAGGAGGTCCATAATATGCAGAAAATCAAATTTTTGCAGCTGGAGGTTAATTTTTGAAGACAATTTTGGAAGGGGAAATTTCTGGGTTTTTACACAGTTTCGTAGTGTACCTCAGGCTTGAAGCCAGGAATACGCTACGAAAAAACCTGTAGAAGCCTTTTTTCTTTTAAAGTCAGTTTTCATGATTCAAGGAGGGGGATTCATGGTGGTAAGGTGCCATGACTTGATTAACATGATGGAACAACAAAGGAGTGAAGTAAATGGATGCAAAATCTACTTTCCCATGCTACCAAAACTCGCTACGAAACTGTCATGTTTTCGTAGCGAGCAATTATTGAAGGTTTTAGAACATCTTAAAGGAAATTTTGGCCAACTAGAGACCTCCAACAGGTCAATGGAGGTTATTATCATATATTTATGACTCAAATGGAGTGCCATGAAGACAGGTCATCAGCCAAAACAATGTTGAAGATAAGGGTCATCTTTCCCTAAAAAACAGGGTCATGCTCCACAAATCTAGGAATGTTTTAAATATGTAAAGTGGAGGTGAATTTGGTCATGTGTCTCTCGAGCATGTGATATTTATTTTGTAACCATCATGTAACTATTTTACAAATAGGATAGAGAAATGTAATAAATAGGAGTTAGAGTCATATTAGGATATGGTTTCTTTAAAGAGTAGTTGCCAGTTTTCTGTTGAAAGTTATGTATTTCAATTATGAAAGGTGTCATAAGAGAATTCAAGGATCTAGCCACCAGGAATATCATCCTTGTTTGTAAGGAATGTTTATTTAAATATAAATCATTGAAGTAATAAGGGGTTGGAGAAAATTTGCACCAAATTGTTGCGTAATCTGAAATATTAATCCAAAATATTTTCTATCTATCTATAGTATTAATCACAAAAGTCTTAGATCTAACATGTTGCTTTTATGTTTTTGACCAATATCATTAATACAAAGTGATATTATTCTTGACAGACCTGAGATTATCATGAGGTTTTTGATGTCTTATTGATCTATATCTTTACGTTTTATCACTTGCAATAGATTTCATCTCTATTACTCATAATTCACAATTTTATGCTCTCACCTCCTTTAGTGATGAAATGACCGTGGTTTCCTATGTTTTATGTATGAGTTGCCTCTGTTAAAGACCTCTATTTGCTTCAGCTTCCATGTGAAGAACCTTTTTCACTGAAAATATTGATTGTTGACTCCATAAGCCCAATGTTAGCAATCCTGCATTCTTCTCAACCTGCAATCATAAAAAACAAGTTACAATTTCCATAGAGTTAGCCATATAGTACTATCATCATTCAATATCATAAAACTCCCTTGAGAGAGCCCTTTCATATTGGAGAGGCTAATATTTAGTTAGAAGTGGTTTGAAACAGTTACACTGAGTTGTTTAATAAGCAGCTAATCAAGTAAAATTTTGTGATAACACCAACAAAAATGAAAAAGAGTCCCAAAATCAAGGTACTTGTTGGCCTGTGACTGCACATAACATGGAGAAGTGGTCTCTATAAGGAAATCATAGGGAATAGGTGTGAATGTTTAAGGGGAAGGCCAAGTTATTCAAGCACGGGGTCGAAAGGACGCCCTGCAGTCAAAAGAACAGCTCAAGAGCTAGACCAATGGACACGTTCAGAACATTGCACACAGGTCAGGGTTGAGTCGAGCTTATTCGCAAGCTCAAGAGAGACTAGCGCTACAGAAAACCATTTAATGCTAAGATGTCTTGAAGTTAAAAATGAAAAATATTATCATTCTTTTGAGTTCGAGTACAGTGAAGGCTCGTATTCATTGTGCCCAGATCCAACGGTAACCCAGGAGCAGAAATTGCACTAGATTTATACTAAGGAGCACCCCCGCAAGCAGTCTCATTAAATTTGCTCACCTGCAAATCGACGGTTGACATTAACTATGGGAACACTCTCTTCAAATTCCAAAAAACTGCTTAAGTGCCCCCACAAGTGGTTTTAGGTTTCAATAAAGGACATTACGAGTGATAGCAAGAGCCCACGCCCCTTAGTTTCAAATCAAAGAAACCAAAAAAATGGCGTAATTTCCTTAAAAGAAATAAAGGGCTTTGGAGGAGGCACAAAGGGGAAAATATATTGTTAGGATCAAAGCGAAGAATTAAAGTGGAGAGATGGAAGACAGAGATCATAGCACAGGAACGCAAGACAGATGGACGGACAAGATTAGATCGCGAGATCTAAGTTAGAGATAAGCGGTCAAGAATGGATATCGCAAATAAAGATGCATGAGAGTTAATGGGTCGGCCATAGGTTCCATCGCATATCGCACTTGGAAAATCTTACCATTTACCCTCTGTCGCTCACACATAAATCTTGTGATTTACAATAGGCAGGCGGTCGCACCTCCATCTACCACATCATTCTTGCCCATCGCATATCTCTCACCGCAACTTTTAACATTTATCTCCCCACACTTCGCACTTCGTAGAAGATAACATTTAACCCCCATTGCTCCCAGCTAAACCTTGCGACATGCGATCTGCAATTGGTGCCACTTCTTTGCCACGTCACCTCCGCTCTCATCACACATCGCACTTCGCCATTTTTAACATTTAACTCTTATGCCTCATAAAAAAACTTGCGATGTGTGATTTATGGTATTGTCTGTGCCCCACCTTCCATCTCATCACACATCGCACTTCGCTAGTTTTAACATTTAACTCCTGCATTTCATAATAAAAATTCTGATGCATGATTTGTGATCGATCCCACTTCTTTTCCACATCATCACCCCATCTCAAAATCACATTTTTTCTTGTTTTTGTCTTAAGTTTAAATGCTCTGATCATGATTTGCGATTGTGATATATGTCTAAAAGGTTTTCTCTCCCCGCTTATAATTCATTCTGCTCCATGTCTCTCCTATCAATTAAACCTTTTTCAAAGGGTTTCTTTGTAATTTCTCATAAAATGAACCTCCGCCATTCTATCCAAAAATTTTCGGGTTTTCCGCCATTACAAATGGTTTTCCACCAAAAAAGGAAAGGAACAACGGAACAACAGCAGAGTTTCTCTGAAA
Organism: Pinus albicaulis; assembly: GCA_034641835.2. Classification (NCBI taxonomy): domain Eukaryota; kingdom Viridiplantae; phylum Streptophyta; class Pinopsida; order Pinales; family Pinaceae; genus Pinus; species Pinus albicaulis. Next base: position 1,634,232,879 of record CM076575.1, on the reverse strand, counting down.
CAGTTTTCTACCACTACTCTTAGCACTAGCACATTTCTACTAGGCACCAGGTAACATTCAAGGAATAGTCACACGCCATTTTCACTGTTGTTTACACTTTTTGTGGAGTTGGTTGCACTAGAACAGAAGAGGAGTCTTCCCATAAACTGCCACATCATACAAACCACTTCTAATTGTTAGCCTTGATGCTTTTATTTTCATTATGTCATAGCACTTTGTATTAAATTCTTAGGATAAGCCTCATCTCTTACACGAGATCGTAATAACTTTTGGGAACAGGTTTACTCCTTTTTTGGAGATGACAGTTTATTATTTCTGTATATATGTGATAAACTGCTATGTAAAAAGGGTTGGTTGGTGGTTTTAGAATTTTTGACTCACATGACTGTAATCTTTTTTATGAATGAAATGAAATGACACTACTGAGGACTTATTACCAATTTGATTTCTGTATTGTCTACTTTACTTGTGTTTCCATATCTCCTTTCTTTCAATTCCAATTTGCAAACCATCATACTATTGTGTTTTTATTAGCCTCTTAAACATGTTATGTGTTTTATCAGTTTTTATTAGTCTCACATAGTGAGAATTCCTGATAAAATATATTTTATAACAGTGGAAGAGCATCACTCATGATATTTATTCTTCATGTTATTTCAATGAGAATCTTGTGAGACTAGAAATAGCTTTCTCTCTATGGAATATCATCAAACTGCTACTTTTGTGAATTTCTACCAAATGTAATAGATTTATGTTTTAAAGATCTATTGTTTCCTCCCTCATCTTACAGTTTCCTCTCCTCATATGCTACAAACTTTCACCCTACTACCACATTAAGTTACAATACCCTCATTAGTAGAACTGTGGATTTGACTAAAATCTCTTTTCAGTGAATCAGAGTTTGTACCACCTACCAATCTCATAAAACAAATCATTAAATTACTTTATACTTTAGGATGTGTCTGGTCAGGCGCTTGTTGCAGTCCAAGTGCTTATTCCAATGCCAACATATTCAACGCTATGAGAGCGACTGAAGGATCTAACAAAATTTCTCAACATTCCTGGCATTGATCAACTAATTTTAGTTTTGTGGGGAAGCTTATGATCAGAAATTTTCAGTTTATGGTCAAAGAAGTTCGTGGGACCTCCGGAAGCTAATTAAAGTTGAAAATATAAAAAATGGAAAGTGGATTTAGTGGTTGATTGATTCAATGAGCTAAATCAGGATGAAATCAAGCATATGAACATATTTGTGAAGCCCAGTAGTTCTATGCAATTATTTAGTTGAGCAGTTGAGTTCATATTTATATTGGAGATAGATCAATGATAATTTGGTTGGATGAGTTGTGTGTGTGTAGAGAGTGAGCTTGGAGAAGAGTATGCAAGTTGTGTGAGTTGTTTGCTGCATATTTTCTGAATCAGTTTGCAGTTGTAGCAGCAATGAGCTAAAGTATGTTTCAGCCATCATATTTTTGTAGTGTGTGAAAATATGAAGTGTGGATTGGAGTAGTGTTTTGAGGAGATCCTTTTGCAGTTGGTGTGCATATTTTTTGTAGAGTTTTTATTGCATCTTATGCTGCAAATGTATCATTTGATTGTGCTTTGATGTTATGTTGTTGCAGTGCTCATGTTGAGAATTTTTACGAGTCCAGTCTAAAAATATATGAAACGAAGCTCACATGGAGGAATTGAAGGCATGGAGGCTTCAAAGTATACAGTGGCTTATCGGATTCAATGTAAGGAAGATATTTCTCCATCCAATGGTGGTTGGATATTTCGGCAGAAACTAGGCGAGGCTCATTGGTCGTGATAGTTACTAGCACGTCAAAATCTATAGAGTCAATTGTTAGTTTAGGAGTAACCGAGTGAGGATCATTGATCGTGGTGGCATTCAGTGGATGGTAGTCCATAGATACATGAGAGAAACAATTTGTTGTGTGATAGGTGATAGCATACTGTGAAATAAGTCGAGTTTTCCAGCTCATGGGAGTTAGCTTATCCATGTATATTTTTTTTGTCAATTAATAAAATAATTGAGCAGTGCAACAGCAACAGGGTGGTTTTTTTTCCGGGGATTGGTTTTCCACTAGACATACGTGTGTCAATTGTGTTGATTTATTTTATGGTTTCATGTTTATTTTGATGCTATGATCTATGGTTTTGTGTTTCAGTTTTTGCATGGTTAAAGAAAAATCATTTGGAGAAAATCTTTATGTGTGATCAACTACTAATTCACCCCCCCCCCCACCTTTAAGTAGTGATCTAGTTTCCAACAAATGAAATATTTTACTATCTAGAGATAATTTGTTGTGTTGATTTGTTTTACAAGATAGTTCTATTCTAGTGATTTGGGCCCAATCCTAGAAGAAACACTGTCTTCATTTGTACCATTAAATCTATGTTATGTTCTTTCACTTCAATTATTTATTTGTTTAAGTGTTTTCAATTTACAATTTCAAGTTGGTTTGGTAATTATTAAATCACATGTTCTATATTAAATAAAAATTGCATTTGGTTGTTCCGTAATGGATTTACTTTAGTTAACTCAGTTGGGATTGTTGTTTCGTTATTGTTGTTTATCAGATATCATCATAGGATCATTATTTATGTGCTTAAACATGTTACTATAGTGATTGTCTCTCATTTTATAGGTGTTGTTCCTTAGATGACAACTCAATGTTTGATAGCTTTTCTTTGTTGTTTCCCACATAAAATATTTAGGATTTGATGCTTTTGAATGGTTTAGTTTAGTTAGAAGAAAACGTTCTTAATTCTGTTATGGGTTGGTTCCTTTATCATTAAATATTTTCTTTTTGTTACGATAATAGTGATTAGTTATGCCAACATTCCTCTTGCATAAACTATGTGGATAACCTTGAAATAGAAAGACGAGTCCTTGGGTTGACAATCTAATGTGCATTAGCAAGTTGGTTCTTTAGGAATGATTATTTGGCTCAACATTTTTGCGTTGTTTCCATGGAGGTTTTCAAAGAGAATGTTGGTTGTATCTATGAAGGTTGGGTAGTAAAGATGGAAGGTAAGAACCTGCACACACACCCTAGTGAAAAATAAGGCTTGTGGTGGTGCCTACCCTCAGCTGATATATTTAAGTTGTTTATTATGTATGACTAGAAAGAAGCATAGGACTAGTGTTGGAACGGGGTCTCCTAACAAACTGTGAAACTGGTCCATTTTGATTACTTTTGATTATATTTAGTATAGCGCAGGGGTTTTTGGGTGGGCCAAAGCCCTGAACGCATTTGTAATGGGTCAAAGGGTAAACTAGGGGTCTGAAAACCATGGGTTGCGGACCATAGGAAAGTCAGAGCTAGATTTTTATAAATAGAGATGTATTTTGTATCGAAAAGGATAGGAATTGATGAGATATTGATATGATATGTTGCTTAAGCGGTCTGTTTGGGTTTGGGGAACGGACTCCTATTGGCTGTGTGCGCAGAGATCCTAGTCCAGCTGTGTGCGGAACCTGCTGCTGTGTGCGCAGGTTGGGAAGGGAATTGTAAGGAAATATTGATGAATGAATGCATGCGAAGGATTATTAGAGATCTAAATCTGTGAGTTATGTTATGTGAATTGCTGATAATTGATGTGTTATGTATTTTCTGTCTTTAAGCTGTGAAAGGTCTGTGTACTGAGCTCTTGGATCTAGATCTGTTATGTTATGTTTATGTACTGTTGTGTTGATGATATAATAAGCCTATAATTGTAGATCTAGTGCACGTGGATGCGAATAGGAACATAATTAACCCTGCGTAGGACAAGGTAATCTGGGAATTACAGAAACAGGACGCAGCCCTGCTTGCCTTACCCATCCTTTCTCAGGGTGCAGAAACCTGGTTCCAACACCCACCCATACTACTTCGGGTGAGACTGTGACCTACGAAAGCAAGTCACTGCCGAAAGGGCCAGTAGTATAGGGGTTTGTTGGAAAACCTTGCACATCGAACCTAGGTCAGGACCCCTCAAGCCAAAAAATGGTTCCATTTCCAAGACTGGAAGAAGTCTGAGAGAGGAACAAGGTAATGACAAGAGAATAATGGAAACCTGAAAGAAAGGAGATCGAAGATTGGTTCGAAAGACAGATCCAAGAATTTGCAGTAAAGGAAAACCACAGTGAGAATTTAACGACTGAAAAGTGGAAAAATAGGTACCCCCTTACTGAGAGCTACGAAATATTTTTTGTAACCTTTGCGATTGAAACCCAGGAGTGGCTGGCCTGACTAGTAGAATTCCAGAAGTGCTGGAAGGACGAACGGGTCACTCTGTGGACCCCGGAATTGCTCGAACAGCTTGAGAAAACTAATAATACTATTACACATACGGTGGATCACTGGGTGGATAGTGTGCTGGGAGAATTTGTGATAGAATTTTCCATCGATCAGTTTGTATCATACTCTAAGGCCGAACGATGATTCTTCAAGGGATTCCGAGGCAAATTTCTGAGGATGTTACCATTGTTGATCAAGAATTTACTGTGCGAAAAGAGCATCCTATGTATTCGTACTGACTGAATGACCTCGGATCTAGACGGAAGCGCAACAAGCAGTGGAAAATACTATTGAACCAACCTCGACGGAGGGAGATCCGCCTACAATCCGTTACAGGAACCAGCTGCGTAGGACCCCCAGGTACATCGCCGCCTAGGCCTCACAAAGGTAAGAATTCGTCTATAGCACCACCACCCCTAGACGGTGATATGGATGCGCACCTAAAACTGCCTACCTTCAAAGGGGTAGGAGAAAAATATATGGACCGATTTTGGTTTGTGGCAGACTCTGTCTGGACTGCGCAGAATGTGGCAAGTGACACGATAAAGAGGGCGCAGCTATCTTTAGCATTCGAAGATAGAGCTCTGGACTGGTATATGCGATACGTTGTGTAGAATGGAACCGCCTCCATTCAAGATATCAAATATGCTCTGAAACAACAATTATGGAAGCCAAAATATTTTTCCAAATTGGTAGCGGAAGTAAAGGACTTCAAACAAGGTGCGTCTAAGTCGGTATGGGAGGTTGATTAGTGAATGAAGAAGACAATTAGGGAAGGAGGGTTCGACTATGATGATAGACAACATACAGAGTGGTTCATTGCTATGTTGTTACCCCACCTGTGCACCCCGATGAGTCATCAGACCTTTGAATCGCATGAGAAAGTTGTGGAAGTTGCTATGAAATTGGAAGCTGCACCTCGGGATGATACGTCGGCAGGGATACAACAAATCCAGGAACAACTTGGGGCTATGCATATGGAAATACAGAGCCTGCGAAAAGAACAAGGAAAGGACATCTGCGCAGACCTTTGGTGCATACGATGTTGGGTGTCTGGCCATACGAAGGATCAGTGTCCTCTGCTGACAGATTATATGAAAGTAGGAGGACCTAGTCCGATACGCCCAGGGGCAAGTAGAGAACCTGTCCTGTTGCGACCAGGATCGAGCGGATCTGCGCTTTGCTGTGATGATTGTCGAGTAGTAGGAATACATGATACGAGCCATTACCCTCGGCTAGGTGCGTATGTCCTAGAACTAAAGCAACAATGGTGTTGATTCTGCGAATTAGTGGGACATAATGAGTAGAAATTTCACACGTATGACCTAATGATGGATCGTGGGAACCTGTATCGGGTGCAATCGGACCCTACGTTGCCAAGACTTGCTGCGCACTTTGGAGGATCACTGGCCCGAGGCAGAGGAGGTCAGGGAGGCAATGCAGGTCGAGGACAGGGGCAGCTAATCTGTTATAACTATGGGGAAATAGGGCACTTTTCCAGAGAATGCTCTAATCCCACCAGGCCATTGTGCAAGTATTACAATAAGTTGTATCATGAGGTATAATACTGCCCAATTTTGATGGCCAAGATGCAGGAAAAGCAGCCTACCCCAACACAGAACGTACAAAGAGTTAAAACCGAGCTAAGACAGGTGGATCCGAGTGTAAAAGTCATGACAGGTAGTGGGCTGGTAACCTAGGGAGCTGAGGGGGGACCTGCCTCTCTGGAAGGGGTGTCTTTCAACAAACAAGCATCATTTCCAGCCTCCGCGCAGCCTCAGATAGAAGACGGAGTTGAGCCCTTCTAAAAGAATGTCTAAAGTTACTAAGGAGTCCGCATGCGGTAGAAAATATCCTAGCATTACTGAATACCTGCGTAGCTCGGCCCAATTTGATCCCTAAGACCAAGGATGTACACAAGCTATACAGCTATAAGAAACACACCGGGAGAGAGATGCGATTGAATGCGCATATCGGAGACTATGAGATGGATCAGGTTATCTTAGACCTCAGTTCGGATGCAAACGTCTTACCAAAACATACATGGCAACGAATGGGAGAGCCTAAGTTGGAATGGTCCACTATTCAGCTACGAATGGAAAATCAGCAAAAGATCATCCCTCTGGGTAGATTACCAAAAGTCACGGTGGACATCGCAGGGGTACGGGCCCTAGCTGATTTTGAAGTAATATAAATAGTCGAAGATGCAGACCCCTACCCTATGCTCCTTGGACTGGACTGGACAATAGACATGGGAGATGTCATAAATCTCAAGAAATGCAACATGGTATTTGAAAACAAAGGTACGCATGTCATAGTACCACTAGACCCAGTAGAAGGTGCGTAGTACACAGAGCCAGCCTATGAGAAGGAGGAATTGGATCACATTTATAAGATAACTGCACAAGACGAAGATCAGGTTAACCCCACAGATGAAGGAATGCTCTGTTGGGAAAATGACAGTGAATGTTTCTCCAATTCTGATGAAGAGCTGGAGAATTTTCAAGGTCGGTTTCATGAAGTTTCTGCGCTATGAAGCCTTCAGACCATCAGGAATCTTTGTCGCATCTCTACCACATAAATAACCTCGCCCTTCCAAGAGGACGCAGGTGAAGATCAGCCATCTGATGAACCAATAATTCCATGGACCATAGGCCAGAAGCATTACCGCTAATGCTTTGCGAAACACCTATGTAAGGGCCAGTATTCTTTACTCAAGGGAAATACTAGAGTAAGGTGATCCTGTGCATAGGGACCCCTGTGGCCAGATGGGCTCCGAGGTCAGTTGACCTACATGGATACCTACTGCAGAGAAATGCTCAAGAGTGCATCGAACCTTGCCCGAACAGAATTACCAGGGTACCACAGCCCTCAACAGATGTAGGATTACAGACCCGTCTGAACATCAGCAAACATCTCAAGTGATAAATGACACCAGAACGTATGACGCAGCCAAGGATGTCCTGCCCACAAGTGAAATAAAGGCTTCTACAAGACTGCTACCCAACTTGTAGGTTCACCTCACCTCGGCCCTCACTCTAGATACGCACACGACATACAAGCGTCATCTATGGTCTGAAAACTCGTGGACATGACCTAGGGCACGAAGGATAACCATAGGCATGCCCCAATTTCATAAGACAAGACCCTCACAAGTACGAAAAACAGGCGGCAGGTTGTCAATGCAGCAATTAATGAAAAGAAAGGTTCGTAGGATTAAGGGTACGTCCCACAAACGAGCTCCCTTACCAATTCATAACTATGGACAGGGCACAGATGGGTGGAAAGCTTCATGCTGGGCTAGTTATTCACTGTTTGGTAGGCTCTGGTTATCTGCGTTTCAGGTTTTTGTGTTCATCCATATTCTTTGCAACGTTCATCGTTCTGTTCAAACTATGGACCTGGACCCACCAAAAGAACAGGTGTAAGGACCTGGGACTAATAAGTGCATTTATAGGACGGAGCTTGGGCTTCCAACAGCGAGGATTGTCTGCAAGCCACTGGGAATGCTAAGATACAGAGACATGCTATTATGTCTCCGCAGCTCCCAAGCGCCACCTACCCAGAGTAATGTATGTTTCCTCCCTCCCGCCGCCATAATTCGCACTCCTGCCCTAACTACTGAGGACGTCCAACTAGATTTAACACAGTTATTTGGTTCAGAGCTACAAATACTATCCTCCAAGGTGATGCAGGAGGTTCACCGCCATGACTGGGACAAGCAGCAGTATGCCATACCTCCAGAAGTCTGAGCCCAACAGATTTCCATGGTCACAAACACAATGTGTATCATTGAGGAGTAGCTGACGCAGGGAGCACAATCGGTCACAACATCTACAGAGATATGGATGACAGTGCAACACCATTCCACGGTTCAGCATATCCAACAGGAATTACAGTAGGCAGAAGATGTTCTGGATCAAGTTCAAGTCTCCACACCTTCCCCCATTTCCGTGCAGTGCCTAGCCGCCATAGACAGGATTGAGGACCTTCGGCACTCCAAGAAATTTGTTCAAAAACGGTTGAAGCCATGGTCTGATACTACACTCCAGCTTGCACATGATGCTCAGTCCGCCATCGCACGTCTCCACAGGCTGTTAGAACGGATCACTATGAACACATATGGGTCTGCCTCCCTGACATTGGTCAACATTGCACAGCAAGATATGGCCCAAATTCTGAACGTACTCCCTCTGCTTATCCACACTCTAGAAACTTTGCGTGTGCAAATGGAAGGCGCACCAGTGCAGTGACTCGAGACGAGTCACAAGATTGTGTTGGGGGACTGTTGGAACGAGGTCTCCTAACAAACTGTGAAACTGGTCCATTTTGATTACTTTTGATTATATTTAGTATAGCGGAAGGGTTTTGGGGTGGTTCAAAGCCCCGAACACATTTGTAATGGGTCAAAGGGTAAACTAGGAGTCCGAAAATCATGGGTTGCAGACCATAGGAAAGTCGGAGCTAGATTGTTATAAATAGAGATGTATTTTGTATCAAAAAGGATAGGAATTGATGAGATATTGATACGATCTATTTCTTAAGTGATCTGTTTGGGTTTTTGGGAATGGACTCATGCTCGCTGTGTGCGCAGAGATCCTAGTCTAGATGTGTGCGAACCCTGCTGCTGTGTGCACAGTTTGGGAAGGGAATTGTAAGGAAATATTGATGAATGAATGCATGCGAAGGATTATTAGAGATCTGAATCTGTGAGTTCTGTTATGTGAATTGCTGATAATTGTTGTGTTATGTATTTTCTGTCTTTAAGCTGCGAAAGGTCTGTGTATTGAGCTCTTGGATCTAGATCTATTATGTTATGTTTATTACTGCTGTGTTGATGATATAATAAGCCTATAATTGTAGATCTAGTGCACGTGGATGCGAATAGGAACATAATTAACCCTACGCAAGACAAGGTAATCTGGGAATTATAGAAACAGGATGCAACCCTGCTTGCCTTACCCATCCTTTCTCAGGGTGCAGAAACCTGGTTCCAGCACCCACCCATACTACTTCAGGTGAGACTGTGACCTGCGAAAGAAGGTCACTGCCGAAAGGGCCAGTAGTATAGGGGTTTTTTGGCAAACCTTGCACACCAAACCTGGGTCAGGACCCCTCAAGCCAACAACTAGTAATCAGGTAAAGATAGATTTGAAATATACCTCGAAAAACACCAAAACCCAAGGTCAAGTTGGCCTTGGAAGAACAAACTTCATAGAAGAAATCGTTCAAAATACATAGTCTCAAGCATTTGTGGGTCCCCGAGAAATATCCGAGAAGGGCTCCATTATTATTTCCCCTCAAGTGGCAGATTCATTTGCTACAGTTAATTTTGAGATTCATGATAAAACATTAGGGTAAAAGAAGAGCTTCCAATATATACCTATAAGAATCTCAGTTCTTTTAGAAAGGATGATGGGAACTCTTTAAACCTAAGGGAAGGAAGAGGCGATATAAGTGAACCATATCCTCAACGAGAAGGAATATCCTATGACACCCATTGCGAGAAGAGAAACCAAAATTCCTTACTTGAGTCGTGCTTTAAGACCTAGTCAAGTCCTACAACCTCGACAATTTACCAATATTTTTTAGCTAGTACCTTTTGACTACAGGATTCCTGGAGATTATTTCTAGATGTTTGATCAAATGGAAAATACAGTAATAGGGACACAAACCTCGACCATAGAATATCCCATCATTGATCCACGAGCTAATGTACCAATCAAGGTTATCCCACTTCAGAACCTCCCAAATTTTCATGGGCTAGCCTCTGAAGATCTCGATGCATTTTTTTTATGTTTTATGTCGAGGACACGATTAGACAACTGACGCCAAAAAAATAAAATTATTTCCATCTACTTTAAATGGATCGGCATTTCTATGGTTTACGAGATTTGGGGGTGGTACTATCAATTCATGGGATCAAATGAAACAATATTTACTTACTAAATATCAAGATTATTGTCGATCCAAAGATTTGAGGGAGGAAATATTCAAGATGACATCAAAAGAAGATGAAAATTTAGGAGAATATATTGAAATATTTCAATACAATTTACAAATATCACCACATGCCACTTTACCTAGGGATGTGTTGAAAACAACCTTAATTAGAGGTATGAAATATCACTGGATAGAAACACTCAATTTAATAGGGCAGGGCGATATTTCTAAAGAATAATATAATGATATTGTAAAACTTTGCATTAGATGTTCACGTGGGAGTACATGGACTAAGCTTGGAGTTACACGAGCAGAGATTGGTAATATTTTAGAAGTAATAGAGTTGCAAGGGGAGTTACACGAGCAGAGATTGGTAATATTTTAGAAGATTTTAAAACTGATATCCTAAGTACACTTAATACATAGTTGGATATTGTTTTACAAGTGAAACAGAAGCAGGTTGAAGCAGAGCAGGCATTGTCCATTTTCTATCCTCATTGTTGGAAAAAGCATAGTCGTAAAGAATGTCTATTGGACACGGTCGAGATATGTGTTATCTATACTAAACATGACTCGATCGAAAATTGTCCCTCGCTTCCTGGATTGTAAATTGTATTCAAGGAAGTTGAGGAAGAACTAGAGTCGACATATTTCGTGGCACAACGACAACAATGGCAGAACCACTCACCAGGTACGATGCATGACCCTTCTACGTTTTTTTCTCGAAAATTTTCTCACTAACAGTTTCTTGGATTAACTTGGCAGGGTCAGCAACATTATAATACTCACTGGAAGCCTCAAATATACACTTTATCGCACTAGAAAAACCAATCATTTCCTGGTCCTTCTTGGCCAAATCAATAGTATCTCACACCCTCATAGCAGAATTTTCCAAATAACCCATACCCTTCGCAATGGATAAATCAACCTACTCATGGACCGATGTGATCTCAGAATTAGAAGCACCCCATTGGACCAATAAATCAATCAATGGGAATGGTGTCTCAGTCACAAGCACCATTACAACCCCCACTTCAACTACCTCCAAACACTCCATCTCCATTATGTCCTCAGCTACCTGCATAACCAAATCCAAACCCGAATAACAGGCCTATGTAATTTTTAGAAATTATGGAAGCCCCAGATTGTTTCCCTCCCTCTTTAGAATTTAATGAATTACATATAGGATCTGGGAGGACTATCTTTCTGGAATATCATTCAAAGAATCAAGAGCAACCAGAAAACAAAAATCCTACTAAGGAGCAGCCTTTGACAAAACACTCTCCTCCTACCATAATTATTACTGAAACAGAATCATCTAGTAAACTGATTAAGCAATAGGAATATGTTAAGATTACATACGTTTCTCACTCGTTACCTGAGATATTAGCCATACTAAATTCACTTGTATATATTTATTTTGATCTCACAGGGGAACTACAAAATTTATATATCAAAATCCCTCTCCTATAAGCCATCAGACAAATGCATATCTATGATAAAACCATTAAAGAGTTGTGTGTTAAGAATCCTAGAAGGAAATAAAATATTCCCCTATAGTCCATGTTCTTGGGCAACTCTCTGATCTTATCCTAGGAAAATAGATACCTATCAAATATGACGATCCTAGAAACCTTGTAGTCGTTGTCCAGAGTCAAGGGCATAACTTCCCAAATACTTTAGTGGACTTAGGGGCTGCTATAAATATTATAACACTCAAAACCTATGACCTCCTTGGAATAACCATATTTAAACTTACTCTAATCATGTTGGAACTAGTTGATAAATCCATAGTGAAACCAGAAGGAACCTTAGATGATATCATTGTTTCTATGGAATCCTCGGAATACTCAATAGAATTTATGGTCCTCAATCCTAAAAATAATTTGGAGGTAAACCCTTTGATATTATGTAGACCATGGCTTGCTAGTGCAGATGCATACATTGGGTGTCGAACAAGAAGCATGACCATCGCCAAGGGATCTTCTATCAAGAACCTCATTTTATATCCACCCGCTAGACCCAGCATGTCAACTAAAAACTCTAGATGGTTCCCTCCCGAATACCAGGAAGGAAATTTACATTCTCCCCTCACTATTGATAAATTTATTATCTTTGAAAGACAGAATGAGGACAATATAATTAATGGCCTTATTAACTAGCCTTCCATTGTAGGAAACCAACATGTCATATGTTAAAAAAATTTCTTGAAAATGAATCCTAAAGAGATCCACTGGATAGTGAGCATATACCTACAACCACATTTTACAATAACATTCCCATTGAAATTGAATGTAGAAAGACCTTGAATATTAACACCAGTATTTATGACCTTTAGCATAAAATACTGATCCAATTTCTTCAGAAATATAAACAAGCCTTTGTTTGGGAATATTCTGGTATGAAGGGCATTAATCTACAGTTGTGCATGCACCATATCTATATTGAGAAATATGGTTGAGTCATTCGCCAACCCCAAAGAATATTAAATCCACACCTTAGGGACATAGTGAAACAAGAACTTCAAAAACTTATCGATGTTGATTTTATATACCCTATTTTTCACAGTCAGTGTGTTTCACCACTGGCGGTAGTCCCTAAAATGAATGGAAAATGGAGAATTTTTGTATATTATAGATAACTAAACAATCCACGTAGAAGGATCATTTTCCTCTTCCATTTATAGACCAAGTCCTTGATACTCTTGCTGGAAATAAATATTTATCTTTCCTGGATGGATTTAGTGGGTATAATCAAATCCATATTACTCCTGAAGACCAAGATAAAACTACGTTCACCTGTCCCTGGGGAACATTTTCATATAAAGTCTTACCATTTGGTTTGTGCAATACACTAGCCACTTTTCAAAGGGAAATTCTGAGCATTTTTTTATTTATTTAATCAATGAACTATATATGGATGATTTCACTCCTTGCGGAAGTGATTTGGATCAAGTTTTACAAAATCTTGAAAAGGTTCTAGCACGATGTATAACTACCATTTTGTGCCTTGGAAATGAAAAATTCCACATGATGATGATAGAAGGTGTAGTGATGGTACATTTTATCTATGTTGCAAGTATTCAGATAGACCCAAATAAGATCAAGGTAATTCTTAAACTCCCTACCCCTCCTACGCCAACAAAGGTACATATTTTCCTTGGTTATGCTGGTTATTATCGTCGTTTCATAACACATTTTTCAAAATTTGTATCACCATTGTATGTGTTAACTGGACATGTGGAATTTGAGTGGACTGATAAATGTTATATTTCTTTTGTAGACCTAAAAATTTTGGTTTCAACAACTCCTGTGTTGCGGGGACCAAATTGGAGTCTACCATTCCATATATCATTAGATGCATCCGATACGATGATAGGAAAATTTCTTGGACAAAAAGAGGATAAGAAGCCCTACGCAATTTATTACATTAGTAAAAACCTCACACCTATAGAGTTAAACTATATTGTGACAGAAAAAAGAGTTGCTTGCCATCGTTTACGCTATAAATAAAAATTTTCATTATATAACAGGATATCTACTTTTTTGGTACACTTATAATTCTGCTATTTGATATTTAGCTAGCAAACATGTTACCAATGGTAGAGTAACTCGTTGAGATTACCATAAAGGACCGGCCAAGAAAAGAGAACCTTGTCGTAGATTTCTTATCAAGAATACCATCTATGGTTGACCCTCTACCAATGGAATACCAATTCTCGGATGAACATTTGTTTGATGTGACTGTCAAGACATCGTGGTATGATGATGTTGCAAATTACTTGGCAGCTAGAAAACTTCCATTGCACTTACCATCCCAAGAAAAGAATCTTATTATCCAACGCCACGCATGATTTTCATGGATAAATAGTTACCTCTTCCATACAGGGGTTGATCTTCACATTTGTAGATGTATCAAAGAAGATGAAATTTATGACATCCTCGGCGCTTGTCATGATGAACCCTGTGGAGGTCATTTTTCTGATCAAAGCACTAGATATAAGGTATTACAGATAAGCTATTTTTGTCCCATGATATTTAAATACGTAAAGAAATATTTCTAGAGTTGCAACAGTTGTCAAAGGATGGGTCATCCCATTCAGGCTGATGAAATTCCCCTTCAGCCACAGATTGTACTAGAACCATTTCAAATATGGGAAATGGATTTTGTAGGCCCCTTTAATCCACCTTAATATCAGAAGATATACATTTTATTATGTATAGACTATGTAACGAAATGTATGGAAGCGGTAGCACTTTCAAGGGCTACAAAAGAAGCAGTTATTAATTTTCTATTCGAAATTTTCGTTCGATATGGGTTACCTTGAGAGCTTATAACTGATGGGGGGTCACATTTCAATGCTCATAAAAAAATTTCTACATTGCAAAAATACCATATCAAACACAAAATTACCTTTCCTTACTAACCACAAGGGAATGGATAGATGGAAAGCACAAACAAAGTCTTGGAGGTGATTTTAACTAAGACAATATCAGCAAACCACCGTGACTGGGCCTCCAAGATTCTTGAGGCCTTATGCGCCTATCAGAAAACTTGGCGTAAAACTACTAGCTATTCACCTTATCGACTAGTTTATAGTAAGTAACCTATCTTTTTTATCGAGTTTGAAGTCAAGACTCTCAAAATTGCTAAGGAAAATCAAACTAGATCTTACGAAAGCAAAAACATAGCGCCTACAATAGCTCAACAAAATGGATAACATGTGCCTTCTTTCTTTGCAATGCACATCCATAGTCTAGTAACAGAGAACTAAATGGTACGATTGGATGATAAAAAAGAAAACCTTTTACAAAGGAGATTGGATGTTGTTATATGACTCCATATTCCAAGACTTTCCATGTAAACTCCAAATAAGATGGTTGGGTCCTTACGAAGATATTGAAGTCTATGATAATGGAACGATATGCCTCAATACGATTGATAATTCTCGAATTTCTTTCCTTTCCAATGGGCACTGACTTTGTCTATATCACATGTTGAAAAGTCAACAAGAAATGTGTGCCTAATTTAATTTTCCCTTAATTAAATTGGACAATAAATTGTAATCTTATCTCATAATTGCTTGTAATAGTTAACTAAGTGTGATAAACTCAGTTAGCTTATGGAATTCTAGTTGAGGGTGGTTGGTGAGGCATGTAGAGTGATTATATTTGTTTTAGAGTCTAAGTTGCAGTTAGTGTATTAGTTTAATGCATGAGAAATCAGTTAACTCGATTAATTGAGTTAAAATCAATTTAACTAGTTGTAACTGATTGTTGCACTAGTGAGAGGTCAAGTGAATTAAATTAGATTTAATTCACATGCAGTGATCTGTCAAGTAACTAATTATTTACTTTTAATAGTTGCATGCATGTCAGTTCTGATGAAGACCCAGTTGAGACATAGGTTAAAGGGATGTTAACTATCAGTTGTATTATTAGAAAACTATCTGTATGCAGTAATACACCCATAGGATTACCCATGAGCATTGCACAATTTTGGAAGGTTGAAATTCCTAAATAATAGGGATTTAATTCTACAGGAATTGTGCAAGCAAGGCAGGCTTAGCAGAGGCAGGAAATTGGCTAAGTGTTGGTCTATTTTGTCCGGATCAGTGTGAGACAGTTAGCAGAGTGCAGTAGACTCTTGTGAGAAAAGTGCATTGTAATTGTTTCATGACTCTTTGGTTGAATATACAATGAGCAATAAGGTTTCCCCAGGAAAAATGTCTATGTTGTGGTTTGATTTGCTTCTTTATTTTACTTGGTGTGATTGTGTGATCATTTTTATTTTCCACAATTAATTTGTATAAGGATTCAGTATCTTGCTTTAGCATACCACATGATCAAATTGAATCCATTGGTATACATATTGTGTGTATAATTTCTACATCACCAACCACTTATATGAGAATATTTTCTTCATGAAATTAATAATGATGTGAACTTGCAGGTTGTAATTGATCGGGGAAATATCCCTGCATTCACAACCAGGTAAATATTTTTTCGAAATCCCTTTCATTTATACATAATGTAAATAGTTTTATCTTTTATGATATGCATGGTTTTTTTTTTTTTTTTTTGGGGAAAACATCGCGAATACTTTTATGAAAATGTGATTTTTTTCTTAATCACAGTTGTTGTTTCATTAGTCACAGTTCTTGTTTCCTTAATCATATTTGTTGTTTCCTTGGTCACAGCTGTTGTTTCCTTAATCCCAGTTATTGTTTCCTTGGTCACAGTTGTTGTTTCTTTAGTCACAGTTGTTGTTTCCTTAATCATAGTTGAGGTTTCCTTATTCCGGGTTGTTGTTTCCTTAATTAGTTGTTGTTTCCTTAGTCACAGTTTTTTTTGCTTAATCACAGTTGTTGTTTCCTTATTCACAGTTGTTGTTTCTTTAGTCACATTTTTTGTTTCCTTAATCACAGTTATGTTTCCTTAGTCACCGTTGTTGTTTCCTTAATCATAGTTGTTTTTTCATTAATCACATTTGTTGTTTCCTTAGTCACAATTGTTGTTTCCTTAGATGTGATTATTATTTCCCTAGTTTGTTAATCTTCCTATTTATTTAGGGTAAGGAATGTTTTAAGCCCTCTTTCGATGTTATGGTTGGATAAGCAATTTTCCTAATGATTATCCTAAGAGGATATTTTATAAGAAATCATTATCAAGATTCTAAATTTCCTTAATTTTTTTAATTCCCCTAATTATGTAAGAAATCTATAGAAGTATTCATGATGTGTTCCTTTTAGCACCACTTAAGGAGCTTTCCTTCACTCCAATATTTAATGATTCTACAATTTTTTTGAAAATATAATTTTTGGAGACAAAACTAGTGAACTAAAAAAGTAATTATAATAATACTTTTCACACCATCCCTAACTCTTAAAGAGTTGAAATTCCACCCCATTTACTAAGTAATGTTTTATGATTAACAAAAATCATAACTAGCACAGTGAAAATCAAACAAAGAATAGGAGGTCTCATCATGAATCAACCTGCCATGATTATAGGATCTAGTGGAGTGACATTACCACTTCTGATCACCAAGCTAGGGTAATGGCCTATGGTCTCTAAGTCAAAGGACAAGAGGTCTCATCATGATTTGGCTTGTTCACCTCATTAGCTCCGATGAATGGAATTATTATTATCTGGTTACCACATCATAACAATGGCCTTTTATAGATGTTTCATAAAAAAAGGGAGTTATGAATCTTTCCAAATAAATGGGCTTTTGGAATATCAATGAGTTAAAAGGAAACCATGTCGAGGGTATGGACACATGCTAGAAGTAGAGGACATTATTGTGATATTAAAGTAAATTTAAATATTATAATTTAATTTGGCTATTTTGTCTCCTCAAATTTAATAAAGGAAGATCGTTAGATTTATTATGGAATTTTATAAAACCCTCCTAGAAACTAGTGATGTTGGTTGATCATGAGCAACTAATTATAATTTTGCATACCAGGAATAATTGTTTTGGAAATTCAGTATTCTAATCAATTTCTTCTCTTTTTTCTCTCTCTAATGATACTCCTTAGGCGAATATTGTTTCCACCCATCTTTAGTTCCTAAAAATATTTGCATGCTTTTTACTTCGCTCTCATAATCCACGCATTCTTATAATCAGTCTCATCATTACACCTCATGATTAATAAATGGCTTAATTATTATCTCACGTGCCACAAATATCTCTTGTCCTCCATTTTTATTTTTGGTGGCTATCCTACTACGCCTAATTGATACCACCTTACCTTTTAATCGTGTCAAATCTACCAACCTATTAATAGACTGGCATTAGGGGAATTTTGAAGTCTAAAATGGGCCTTCTAAGGAAAATGTCTAATCAAAATTGAATTTATGAGAACCAATCAAATTTTATGGGATGACATCATTCCCAATGGTTGAGGTGGCATTGCTTGAGTTAAAAGTAGTTACTTGTTACATTCTCAATGGTGGATAAAAACTCATATTTAACCATGGTAGTGTTTTAAGTACTTTTAAAGTCATAAAGTAAAGTACTAATAATGAATGTCATTTCACACTTTTTGAATAAAATATTATTATTGTCATTTCATATTTTTTGAAAGAAATAATGCATATCCTTACATAATTTTCATGTCTTTACACATTTTTCAATAAATATTATATTTGTATATTTTCATATATTTATTTTTAAATTATATATTCATCTCATTTTATTTAATATTATAATTTCAAATTAATTATAAATTAATATCTATACATATATATTATACATATGAAATCAAGATAAATAAAAAGGTAACCTTGCAATTTTATGATAAATCAAATCTATGAATAATATTATTATAATATTAATAGCAATATAAAAATATTAAAATTAAAGAAAAAATGTATATTAATTTTGTGTCATGAAAAATGTACATTAGTTTTGTATGTTAAAAAAATGTATATTAAATTCAATATAATTTGGAGAAAAAAGTCTAAAATTTCAATGTATATGATTCTTATATTGTACCTATAAATATAAATTAAATCTATTTCAATACTTCTTTTTTTTTTTTTTTTAAATACAACTAAATTAATTTCATTATGATTATATTAATATTATATATTATTATACATAATATTATGAAAAATAATCTAAATGTTATAGAATATATATTATATTCATTTTTATATTATATATTATATTTTCTTATCTTATAAATTAAATCAATTAAACATGTAATGTAATATATATATATATATATATATATATATATATATATATATATATTATAATCATTTATTTTTATATAGTATACTAATTACATGTTATTATATAATTTAAATAATATAAATTTTGATTAATAGTATATTATACATTTAAGAATTTATATTTATAATTTATTTTAAGTTGTTTAAGTACAAATAACAAATGCATTAGTTTTTCAATAATAATGACATTTTCTTGAAAAACTCATTCTTATTTATAGTCGCATCAATACAACTTTTTTATTAATTTTATTTTGGTACACATTTTCAATTGAATTTAACCATGTTACATAGATTGTGGTGCAAAAAGTAAAATGCAAATTTAGAAATATTATTTTATTGGTTTAGCTATTATTTTATTATTTCCTTAGGAGGCCCATTTTAGACCTCAAAATTCCCCTAATGCTGACAGTCGTGGATAGCCTTAAATTCTATTAGGGAGGAAAGGAGGCACTGATACATTATTTTCTACCCGGATTTCCAAAAATATCATTACATGTTATGGTCATTGAGTCCCTATATTTTGTGCAGTGTTACTATATTTTGAATTATGTTATTTCCAGCTACAAATTTGATTCTTTTTAACAACCTTCTTGTTGAGTTATGGGTGGCCATTCAATACATTATCAACCAATCAATTACAGGCCATGGAACAGGCACGCAAGTTTTTGGACCAAGAAGCATGGTTAGAATATTTTGGATGATTACAGGGATTTGATGACGAAATATTATGGGAATTCATAAATAATTTGGATAATGGTGTATCAATGGTAAAAAACATACAAATACATGTGGGTGAAGGTCCAATAGAAGAACTCATAGGTCTTCCGACAAAGGGAGAAAAATGGTATGAAATGCATACTTCGCTCCAAAACGCAACTCTCATGTTTCTAAACCTTGGTGAATAGTTGATTAGGAAAGGAAAGGGGTATAACCCCAATTCATTACCATAGCCATGGAAAGAAGTAGTAGGTATCATTTTGATGTAGGTGGATATCGATGGCCACCCACATATTCCATTTGGACCCACACTATCAATCCTTTCAGTTTTTCACTTCCAACAGCTTACTATTTTTAGCAGGTTTTTGGGTCCTGCACTCCCGGAGATGTTTTGGGGCCTTAATGGTACAATTGGCTATTGGTGGCCACCCACCTATTCCATTTTAACCTTAGCCATCAATTCTTTCAGTTTTTAAGTTTCAGTTCGACTTATTATTTTTGGTAGTTTTTCGAGTCCTGAACTTACAGAGCCATTTTGAGACCCTAAACAACATTTTTTTGGGAAATCGGGAGCAACATGGGTGTATATATTGATGTTGCTCACTCAAAAGTTTTATTTCTCAGATAGATCTTTCTAACGAGATATTGAGTGTTTCAAACGGAGATCGGATGCCAAAGTTACGTCCCCGGAAAGTTGAATCACCAATTTACCCAAACGGGACCCATAATTTTGGTGTTTCATCTCCTAGGGTTAGGTTTTTGGATGTTTAGGGTTTTCCATTGTTTCTCAACAATAAATAGGTCTTCGAGCCTCATTGTAACACAGTTCAAGGGCTTGTATCCGTCACATCTCTTCTTAGAGATACACTACCAGTGCCCTAACTCATTTATTTCCGTTATGTTTGTATTGTAACACAGTGGAGGGGTATGTAGCCGTCACATCTCTTCTCAGAGATACGCTACCTACACCCTCGCCCGCTCATGTCCATTATGTCTGTAATAGGCCTATGAGCCTCAATGTAACACAGTTCATAGGCTTGTAGCCGCCACATTTCTTCTCATAGATAAGCCTACCAGCACACTAGCTATTTATTTCTATTGTGTCTATAAACATATTTCATTCATTTGATTTTAATAAAATGAAGCATTATTTCTGCTGCATCTTTGTGTTTATGGTTAGATGTGTATTCCTTGCATTCATGCATAAATCTGGATTAGTGGTATCATAATGGTCTGCTCTTTCTCTGTTTTTCTTTGCATGTCCCCAATGTGGTCAGGGTATAAGGAGTTCTGGCTCTATCTGGTTGAACCGTTGCAAGATCAGCCTCGCAAACCCCGACGACCCCCATGGTGGAAGGAAAGAAAGACGAGGGAGTAGGAGATCCTATCAAAAAATTTCTCGAGGAGACCCTCAAGAAACAGAGGAAAGCGATGAAGGATAAATTTACTCAGATCCTTCAATGGTTGCCCACCGGCGGCACATTTACATCCAGCATGTCTGGAAACAGGTCTGCGACATCCTGGACAAATCCAATACCAAGTTCAACAGAATTGGCCTCTCATGGAGGAACTTAACGCAATTGGGACCATTGCTTCCAAAGGAGGGAGGAATAATTCAGGTGGATATCAGTGGCCACCCACCTATTCCATTTGGACCCGCACCATCAATCCTTTCAGTTTTTCACTTCCAGGAGCTTACTATTTTTAGCAGGTTTTCGGGTCCTACACTCTCGGAGTTGTTTTGGGGCCTTAATGATCCACGTGGATATTGGTGGCCACCCACCTATTTCATTTTAACCCCCACCATCAGTTCTTTCAGTTTTTAAGTTTCAGCACAACTTACTATTTTTGGCAGTTTTTCGGGTCCTGAACTTCTGGACCCGTTTTGAGGCCCTAAACGACAATTTTTGGGAAAACCGGGAGCAACATCAATCTATATATATTGATGTTCCTCACTTAAAAGTTTTAGTACTCAAATAGATATTTCTAACAAGGTATTGAGCATGTCAAATGGAGATCGAATGCCAAAGTTACGTCCCTAGGAAGTTGAAACACCAATTTACCCAAACAGGACCCACATTTTTGGTGCTTCATCTCCTAGGGTTGGGTTTTTGGATGTTTAGGGTTTTCCTTTGTTTCTCAACAATAAATAGGCCTTCGAGCCTCATTTTAACACAGTTTAGAGGCTTGTAGCCGTCACATCTCTTCTCATAGATACGCTACTAGTGCCCTAGCTCGTTTATTTCCATTATGTTTGTATTGTAACACAGTGGAGGGGTTTGTAGTTGTCACATCTCTTCTCAGAGATACGCTACCAGCGCCCTCGCCCGCTTATTTCCATTATGTCTGTAATAGGCCTCCGAGCCTCAATGTAACACAGTTCAGAGGCATGTAGTTGCCACATCTCTTCTCAGAGATAAGCCTACCAGTGCCCTAGATGTTTATTTCTATTATGTTTGTGAGCATATTTCAGTCATTTGATTTTAATAAAATGAAGCATTATTTCTTATGCATCTTTGTGTTTATGGATAGATGTGTATTCTGTTGCATTCCTACATAAATTCAGATCAGTGGTATCAGAGCAGTCTGCTCTTTCTCTGTTTTTCTTTGCATGTCCCCAACGCGGTCAGGGTATAAGGAGTTCGGGCTCAATCTGGTTGAATCGTTGCAAGATCATCCACGCAAACCTCAATGACCCCCCATAGCGGAAGGAAAGAAAGATGAGGGAGAAGGAGATCCTATCCAATTTTTTCTCAAGGAGGCCCTCGAGAAACATAGGAATGCAATGATGGATAAATTTACCTAGATCCTTCAACAGCTACCCACCGGCAGCACATTCGCCAACAGGTCTGCGACATCCTGGACAAATCCAATACCAAGTTCAGCAAAATTGGCCTCTCATGGACGAACTTAGTGCAATGGGGACCATTAATTCCTAAGGAGGAAGGAATGATCTAGGTGGATATCAGTTGCCACCCACCTATTCCATTTGGAACCGCACCATCAATCCTTTTAGTTTTTCACTTCCAATAGCTTACTATTTTTAGCAGGTTTTCGGGTCCTACACTCTCGGAGCCATTTTGGGGCCTTAATGATCCAATTGGATATTGTTAGCCACCCACCTATTCAATTTGAACCCCCACCATCAGTTCTTTTAGTTTTTAAGTTTCAGCACAACTTACTATTTTTGGTAGTTTTCGGGTCGTGAACTTCCAGAGCCGCTTTAAGGCCCTAAATGGCGTTTTTTGGGGAAACCATGTTTTTTTGGGTAAACTATGTAAAACATGGGTCTATAATTCAAAAGTTATAGTCCTCGGATAGATCTTTATAACGAGGTATTGAGCACGTCAAACGAAGATAGGATGCCAAAGTTACGTCCCTGGGAAGTTGAAACACCAATTTACCCAAACGAGACCCATAGTTTTGGCACTTCATCTCATAGGGTTAGGTTTTTGGATTTTTAGGGTTTTTCAATGTTGCTCAACAATAAATAGGCCTTAGATCCTCATTTTAACATAGTTCAGGGGCTTGAATTCGTCACATCTCTTCTTAGAGACACACTACCAGGCCTAGCTCGTTTATTTCCATTATGTCTGTATTGTAATACAGTGGAGGGGCCTATAGTTGTCACATCTCTTCTCAGAGATACGTTATCAATGCCCTTGCTCGCTCATTTACATTATGTCTGTAATAGGCCTCTGAGCCTCAATGTAACACAGTTCATAGGCCTGTAGCAAAAACATCTCTTCTTAAAGATAAGCCTACCAGTGCCCTAGTTGTTTATTTCTGTTATGTCTGTAAGAATATTTCAGTCATTTGATTTTAATAAAATGAAGCATTATTTCCACTGCATCTCTATGTTTATGGTTAGATGTGTATTATGTTGTGTTCCTACATAAATCTGGATCATGTTCAATGGTATATTTCATGTGATGGAAGGTGAAATGTGGTGGGGCGGCATCATCTTAAAGTAATGGAATCTCTAAGTCGAAAGGTAACCCTAACCTTCATTATTTTCTTAATTTGTTGTTGTATGAAACTATTACTAGGATAAGAAGATCCAAATACCAAGTCTTAGTCGTTAGTCATCACGGGCTTATAAAATTATTAGTTGTAAGATGTTTGATTTGGGCACAACAGAGCTGGGAATGGTTCTTAGGAAACCCTGACGCTGGCCAAAGCATTCCTTTGTAAAATGAAATTTTGATGACAGAATGTATCCCACAACAAACTACACAGACTTCAAATATTCGAAAAATTAGTAAAGCAGAGAAAAGAATGGTGTATGTCTTAGCCTCGCTACCCAAGATAAGGATAAGGAAAACTAGGTTAATTAGATTACAAAAAGGTAAAATTTATTTATATCCCCTTGAGCAGTTACCAAAAGAAAAATTGACCCAGGAATTCTCTAATGCAGAGGGGACACAACAAGAAACCCTTGGAGAAAAATCGGATCATGACTCACTAGCCCCGAAACAAATAGAATGGGAAATGGAATTAGCTCAAGCATTAGAAGGGTTATAGAACGTATTAGAGACTGTGACTTTAGAAGAAGCAATTAATATTCCAATATAAGAATTTCTAGCTCATCAGAAAACCCTTTTGACCAAGAGACTTCACCTAATTCGTCAATTGCAACCTTGCCTGCAAATTCTTTAGCTATTGTCATTACGGAATCATATGATGATCCTGAATTTGTTTCTTTACAAGATCATTCTAAAGACTATGTCATGATTGTATTGGATCCCTCCTCTTCAAAAGAGACGGATCCACAGTTTCCCATTGAAAATATGATTGGTAAAGGACGAGACAAAAATATTGATTTTTCAGTTGGACTTCATATTGATCCTCCTATCGATGACCTCTCGAAATATGTAGTTGGTACAATACCAATGGAAGTCGAAAATAAATTTCTTGGACCTTCCACAATTGAATCTACTCAAGAGGTTACTGATAGGAAGCCCGAGGTGATCATTCTTGTTTCCTCTCCTCTTGCCCCAACGAATTTGGCTAAAAACTAAAAACTTTGTTCAAAAACCTAGAAGCACAATATATGTAAGATACATATTAGAAGGTAAGATTCATAAGGAAGTTGATATATTAAGCAAATAAAACAAGATATTGCAAAGGAAGGTAAGACAACTGAAAAAATGGTTACAGGGCAGTAAGCAACCTCATAAGGGTCATGTGAAGAAGGTTGAAAGGAATATTGAAACCCAGACTGACCGCACACCTGTATCCATTGAAGTAAGTGGCCGACAAATCCTGCTTTTTCTTCCATTGATGTAGGAACTCAGACTGATTGTGAGATACAAATGATGGATTTTTCTTCTATTCTCATCAAAGCATAAAATCAAATAGATTTACCATCTGACCTTATTAAAAGAGGAGTGAAAACATAGGTTATACCTCTCTATACCACCTTAATTGTATAGGATACCATTAAAGTCTTGAATAAAACCATGGAGGAACAACAGGAGACTATAATAAGATACCATAGAGAATTGGTGTCTCGGAAGGAACATCAGGAATTGCTTTAGTGATTTAGGGCACTGGTAGAAATAGAAGATGAAACTTATGCACAACTAAGAGCATCTAAGACAAAAATACAGGAGCTAAAGGATCTCCTTAACAAGGCTACAAAGAAAACGAAGGAAATATACTCCATTTATTCATATGCATTGGCATGTAGGTCCCTAACCCGAAATTATGCCTTGTTTACTTAAGCGATAATTGTTGCTCAAAATCAAAGTTGTGCGGTCTGGGAAACCATATAAGTTTAAATCCTAGATTTTATTACTACTTTCCATAAACAAGATGAGAACACAAAGTACCTTTTGTGAACTATATATGCACAATTTATTTTTGGAGGAACATGTGAATGAGTATCTTTTCTCCATTTATTAGAGACATTTAGTTGCATACCTTCATATCATTTGCCTAAAACTAGGTGAAATGGAAAAAAACTTACCACACCTTCCGGAGGAGAGAGCATGGTCTTGATCTTTGGGTCATAGGAGAGCCTCAGAACCATTTTTTGTACACTTATTCGTCATGGTATTTTCATATACAAACCTGGTGTTGCCTCTGCACTTGAACATATTCACAATGATGTCCTACATTCAATTTTGGACAATATGGAAGATATCATAGGCGAGGTTATTTGTGGATTCAAAGTAAGATGGCAGTCATCATCTAATGAAATAAAAAATAGAGAACCCTTTGGCTACAACAATTTTTAGTATGTTATGACTAGAGTAAAGGACTATGTCCACCTGGTATTGCAAAAAGGTATCAATTGGATTGGGTGCGGGTACAAATGTCCCATGATCTGGTTCCCTCAGTCTTATTATAAATTTGATTATGATTTATCATAGGCAAGTAAGTATAGGACCTTCCAGGAACTCGGAAGTAGGAATGGATTCAAACATAGAGGATAAGATTCTTATGAAGCTTACTCCTTAACTTCCTTGCATGTTAATCATTTGTTTGCATGAGGTCATGCAAAAAGGTCAGTTGGGGGGTAATGTTGAGCCTAATAATTGTTATAATTTCCTTACCCTATTTCTTAGTTTTTGTATTCTTTTTTTATGTCTTTCTTGAAATTAGGACATGATAATCTATGTAATATGGATCCCAGAAGAATTTAATGTATCTCTATTATTATATTGCTTTATAAACTAACTTGATCACAAAAGCGAAATTTACTCATGGTTGGATCGTTATTTTGAACATAAATTTATCATTGATATGGAACCTGATGTTGTTCCTTGGATTGATCATAGAAGATCAAATAGCTTGACATTGTCAACTCTTGTTTGGAGAAAATTGGTTAAGGACAGGCGTCTGACTTGGTCATCAAAAAATATTAAGATCACTTGTAACTTAAAATGAGCATCCTCAAAATCTTCAGATTCTCAGGATTTTTCTTTACCAAGAATATATTTATTGTTCTTATATTCTATAGACATAGTATAAAGACTAGGAATTAAGCCTTGAGAGAGGTTGTTCAGTTGTAATATTTTTGACATAAGTCTTGAACCTTGGAATATATTGATTATAATCGATCCTCTGTAATTTAATGAAATATTTTATTATCCAGAGTTAATTTGTTGCTTTGATTTCCTTTACAAGATTGTTCGATTCTGGTGATTTGGGTCCAATCCTGGAAGCAACATTGTATTCAATTGTATCATTAAATCCATGTTATGTTCTTTCACTTCATTTATTTATTTGTTAAATTTTTTTAATTTACCATTTCTAGTTGGTTCAGTAATTGTCAAAACGCATCTTCTGTTTTAAATAGAAATTGAAATTGGTTGTTACATAATGGATTTACTTTAGTTAATTATGTTTGGGTTGTTGTTTCTTGGATATCATCACAGGATTATTATTTGTGTGCTTAAACACGTTACTATAGTTTTTTTCTCTTGTTTTATAATTGTTGTTCCTTATATGACAGCTTAGTGTTTGATATATTTTCTTTGTTGTTTCCTACAAAAAATATTTAGGATTTGATGCTTTGAATGGTTTGGTTTAGTTAGAAGCAGAAATTTCTTAATTGTGTTATGGGTTGGTTCCTTTATCATTAAAGCTTCACTTTCTGTTAGGATAATAGTGATTAGTTATACCAAAATTCCTCTTGCATAAATTGTGCGGATAACCTTGAAATAGAAAGACAAAACCTCGGGTTGACAATCTAATTTGTAGTAGCTAGTTGTTTCTTTAGGAACGATTAATTGGCTCAATCGTAAAAGAAAAATGCATGTAAGGAAACTGAAGGAGAAATCATATTATATGTAAAAAATTAAAAGATTTAAATATGATTTTTTTTCTTTTTATGTGGTTCATGGTCCATGGAGATTGATGACTGATACATCCATGGAATAATTGTACCAGGTAGATATAACTGAAATGATCACTTCTTGTCAGCTCAACCACGGAGCTTGGCCTTGAGAGTGTTGAGATATTTTAACCCATGAACTCCTAAGAGTAGGGGTGCTTTAACGATGGGGACTCAACCAACTAAGCTAACCCTTGGGGTTAAAATATTTAAATATAATATTCTTCTACCAAAACGAGGGATAGAAAACTAATTTCTCAAAGTCTCAGTTGAAGGATTGCCTAGACATAAATGATGCTAAAAATAAAACTCTTTTTGGGGTGCTTAGAGTAGCACAAGCCTTTGTAAATGTTTCCCTCTAAAATACCTCTCACTCAATTGCGAAGGATTTGCTAGTACCATAAGAAACAAGCACTGAAAACACTCATAACGGTTTCATCTAGTGATATTTTTCTGCTCCAGGAAACTTTAGGACTGGGGGACAAAATTTTTAATACGCTCAATAGAATGTGCTCGGGTTGGTTCTTTTTCTCTTTGGATGCTAGAGGGAGATCAGGTGGGTTGGCCATTAGTTTTAACCTAAGTAATTTTAGGATATCCACCTATTGGAGTTTGGTTTTGACATTGGGAGTGGAGGATTTCTCCATATACCTTGATATGGATCTCACTATTCTTAATGTGTATGGTCCCTATTTGGACAAGGATTCTTACTGAAACTCCTTTGAAAAATCATTTTTGAAAACCGGAAATCTATTGATTGGGGGAGACATAAATTTTTTCCTTGGGGCATCAGAGGTCTGGGGACCTCAAGCACACCTTGATCCCATGTCATATTTATTTCTCGGGAAATTTTATGGAAATTAGGCTCATAGATATAAGATTAATAAGAATTAAACCTACCTGGTGCAACAGAAGAATGGGGAATTATTTGATGCTAAGAGATTAGATAGATTCTTGATAAAGGAGGATCTTGTAGAAAACATCTGGTCCTTTCTGTTAGTGCCAGTCAAATTTTCCTATCACTAGTGATCAAATAGGTATCCTCTTTCTAACTTTGTTTGAATCTTTTCCAAATTTCTGGTATTTCATCGAGTCTCAAAATAAAAATTTGTTCACTAGTTTAGATTGTTAGGTGTTTTCTTCTTCCACCGTGACTAGGGTATTGAGATCATTACTACTCCTTTCACCTCCATGGTCAATGTACATCATCATGGTTAGATCATTAATTTTTGAAAGATTACCATAGTCATCATGGTCATCATTAAGCTAATTCTTGCATGTTGTGCCATCATTAGGTCATAGGGTCAAAATCATTAAATTGGTCATTTCACCACATTCATATTTTTGAAGGAGTAGTAATAGTCAAAGGTCTTCAAAAATTTCAGGTTCCAAACTATCATTTCCAAGTAAGTGGCTTTGTGTTTAACATATTTGTCTCTCAGTTGTGCTTGGAAAGCTCATTTCCCTATCCTAGGGTTTTAAGGACATTTTTCTTGGTTTCATGACTTCCATGGTTAAATCATCAAGAATACTTGTATCCTAATGCTCTTACACCTTCCTCCATACTTAGTATACCTTCCTAAACAATTCCCATTACTCGTATCCCTCAAAATCATCAATTTTCCACAAGCCCTAACCTATTGCTACAATTTGACACTTTTCTAGACTAAGCTTTTATTTTTCCCTTTTGGACCCATTCCCCTCACTCAATCCTTGAAAATCCACTTTCCCCTACTCTCTAACATCTATCCCTATCCCCCAAAATTTCCCCAATAATTTAGATAGCCCCTAACCCCTTCATTCCCCTCCCTCTACAGGGTAGTCCTAAATCCCATGTTTTGCCTACACCAAACCTTAATTTTC
Organism: Pinus albicaulis; assembly: GCA_034641835.2. NCBI lineage: Eukaryota > Viridiplantae > Streptophyta > Pinopsida > Pinales > Pinaceae > Pinus > Pinus albicaulis. The sequence goes on along the minus strand of CM076575.1, from coordinate 1,634,203,483 downwards.
ACTCCCACTGAGCTAGAGTTTGATATGGAATCAGAGACACTGAGAAGAGGATGCATAAGGGAGATTATATCAGCAAGTATGAAGTCATTTCAGCTCATAAACATCATGTCCCCACCATTTTTCAAGAATTCATTCCAAGGGACAAATCATTCGCCACTCATAGGGCCAGTTTTGCTTCAAAGTATGTTTCTGACCAAACAGAGATGAATTTGATAAAAGTGAGAGATTATTTTTTCCATCATAGGTCAAAAAATAAAAACCTCCATTTTTTATACAGGTATCATGGTTTGGGAGAAATGTCAAAAATACAAGTGCTATAAGAGGTTTTCTGCACTTCTGGAGTGACCTTGGGAGAATAAATTTTTGACAGGTCAAATCAAGTCCATTCTGAAAAATAAAGGCATACTTGGAAATTATATTGGAAAATATTTCCAACAAGCTATCTCGGGCCCAATTTGGATTACGGGAAGGCCTCCAAAAGTGGTTTTCAAAAGGGTGTTGCCAAAATCCTTCTGTGAGGGCACAAATGCTTAACATAGGGTGCAAATGTGTAGGCGAGGGTGCAAATGTGTAGAGGATGGAAAAAATGTGTAGGCAAGGGCACAAATAACTAGTCAAGGGCGCAAATGCATTTTCCATGGCGCAAATGACCAACAAGCTCTATAAAGTGTCCAAGTGATGAAAAATTTCCTTCAAAGCTCCACCAACTTAGGCATTCACCTCCAGCAAACCAGTAAGATGATCATGCCATGGAAAAACCATTTTTCATAAGTTTATGTGTTGAATTCTTGTAAGTTGAAGTTGTAAACTGGTGTTTAAATTGAGGAAAATCCCTAGTATCCCATCATACTTGTGAAAAATCTAAAAATTCACTCCCTTACCCTTTGCATCCAATCCCACAATTATGAAAACCCATTCCCAAACCCCTCATTTGAAAAATTACCTTTTCCTACAACTTTCTCCCAAAACCCTAAGCCCTAGGTGTTACATCTACTTAGGCTCCCAATTCCTAAATCTATCATATCATTACTCCCTATCCCCCCCCCATTTCACATATCCTTATCAAACATCTCCCCCATTTTACCTTTCCCATTTCCCATTCCTAATCCCTAGGGTTTTGAAAAAAAAATCATGACAACAGAAGAAGAAAACACATAATTTAGTGAAGGAGAGGACAAAGAGGTAAGGAGGCCACATAAAGGAGGAAAAGTGCTTAGACTTGAACCCACCAACACTAGGGAACTCTTGGCTTCTCCATTGACTGTGACATGCTTCAAACATGTTGGTTGTTATGATTTTTGTGAGAAAATTCAGAGGGTCCAACACCATCCCATGTTGACTAGACTTTTCATATCTGGACTCCATGAAAACCAAGTTACATTAGCTAGTGTCACTTTTACTCTATCCACTGCCAGTATTTCAGCTACTATAGGGATCCCAAATTTCGGGGAGAAGTGGTTCAAGAAAGGTAAGTTGAAGAAACATGATTTTGACTTCTTCCTAAAACCAAGACACCAAAATCAAACAAAGAGGTTCTTTCCTTTTTCTCATCTTCTAGACAGATATGCTCCAATGATGAAGATAATCATGAAATAATTTTCATGTGAAGGCATATTTTCAAGGCTCTATTCCTATCACATCCAACTCTTAATGCATTTCACTAGGGTAAGGATGCTTAACATACCTTATTATATTTTCCGAAGTATAGAGAAGATGGCATACATTTCCCAGAAGAAGGAGTATGAACAACAAATGAGAAGCCTATTTGGTCATTCCCTCATAAAAATCATAGTCCTCCACCATCTCAATCTGCTAAACATTGCATGGAGCACCTCCATAGCTAATGATATTTTCCATGAGCCATCCACTTCCATCCCTCCATCTCAGCCCATGACACACTCATCATCAGATCAATCCCCTTCACCTACTTCATCCCCATCTCATCATGATCCTTCATCTCCATCTCGTCATGATTTTGGGTCACCTAGCAGGATTGAGGACATTGAACCTAAATGTAATATTCCCAATTAGCTGCTGCTAGTTGGAATATTATATGTTTCTCTATTTTGCAGCTTAGAAGAATAAATGGGGTAGGGAGACCCTTAAATCTCTTTAGTAGGAATAAAGAATTCCCAATGTGAAAGGGGATTAGTATAGGTAGGCAAAATAAAGCCACCTTTGGTGTGAAAGGAGGCAATGCATGAGGATTAGGTCTATGTTGACCAAATCAATAGCATTGCTAAAAGAGGAGGGAAACCAGTGGGGACAGCGCAGTTTTGATGGAGGAATATTTGGAAGGAAGTAACCTCATAAATGTGTGGGGTCAAGGGTGAAGAGGCTCACCAAGAATAAAAGGAAAGGGTTGGCAACCATGAAAGGCATTCATAATCTCGTCTATGTTTGGGTCTTATGAATTCTTGCATGCTTCAACTGTTTAGCTGGGTTTGCTACACTGTTTAGTGCAAGGGATTCTCATGCGAGAGTTCCATCCTCTTTCTTGGTTCAACTTGTTGAAGGGATCTAAGAGGAGAATTATGGGCTACATTTCCACTACCAATCTTGGGTTCAAGCATTCAACAACCTCTACAGCGCAGTCTCTTGCAGAAACTACGTCATTTCTAAGGGTGTTGTTGTGGTAGGGTGAAATCCCTTGATTATGAGCTAGTTCCTTAGGGGAAAGAGTCCTCCCTCTCCTGGAAGACTAGTAAGGAGGATATTTCAGGAAACTCATGTAATATTCAGCCATATCAATGTAGAGTTGCAGTAGACTACGTGATTTTCTGCAGATCTACCATTTTATACTTGTGCTTTCATGAAACCCTTGCCGGGTTGTCTCCATATTGTGTAAAAGGGACTAGACCCCTATTTTCTTGGCTCTTTGAATGATATAATTTCTAGATCTGTTATTTTCCATATGTTGCTGCATAAACCCTCATGGAATAACGTTGTCACATGCTTCAGAAATTCTGTTGGGTCAAAGTCATGGGGATTGGGTGTTTTTGAGCTATATTGGGCTGGGGAGATCTTTTTAACATATCTAGAATGATTTGTTTCTGATCCCATTCTGTATGTAAGGGTTATAATGCATAATATAAAGGATCCAAGTCCTATTTCTCAATTCCATAGCGTAATTTTCTGAAAAAAAAAAACGTTTTTACTGTCTATATTGTTGAAATTCCTAAGAAGGAATATTACAGTGGTATCGAAACTCTGTTCTTGGCTCAGCTTGTGGGAGAAATTATATCTATAGTTATGGAGGAGAAAGAGATTCCAAAGCTTCTCCTTCAAACCATGCAGAACATTTCCAAAGATATCAAGGAGATGAGGCATAAAGAAGCCCCTAAAGGGTTTTGTCATGAAGCAAGCACCAGCACTTCACATTGTTTGGAACAATCAGCCACACATCCTTCTTCACAACATTCCACTATGCCCATATTCCTATCTGAGGAGGGGGAGGAAGAAACCCTTGGTGATTATTTTGTGGAATATGAATCCCAGACCCAAAGATTCAAAGAACACTTAAGCTTTCAGGAGTTCTGTCGGATCAAGGATAGAAGAAGGAATTGTCATCACCAAGAGAAAGGAGGATTTATGTAGAGATCAAGCCTACAAAGCAATATGGGAAGGTTCTTCTTGTCTTCATATGATGGATCACCTAAGTTCACAGCCAAGGCTTGGGTGGAAAAGTTGGATACTTATTTCCAACTCAATAGAGTTTCTGAAATAGAAGCTATCAAAATAGTTGCGCTACACTTGGAAGGGGAGGCTCATGAATGGTGGTTCCATGGGTTGAATACTCTTGGGAATGCTCATATCACTTCATACTCAGTTTTCACCAGAAGACTAGTAGAGATATTTGATCCAAGGGATCTGGAGGCTCACTTTGTTGAGCTAACCAAGCTCAAACAAAAGGGAGATCTACAAGATTATATTATTGAATATTTGAAGCTTTCAGTGATGGTATCCAACCTGACTATGAACAGGAGGATCTGCATGTTCATTGATGGGATAGCTGAATCATTACATGGGTTGGTGAAATCTACTCGGCCTACTACACTCCAAGAAGCTGTGGAGAAGGCTAAATATTTACAACATGCTTTGCCCAAGACAAAAGCATTATTTCAGCAGGATATTTCTTCATGGCCAGGAGAGGGTCAAGGGAGGACACCTCTTAAAAATGATCAGAAGATATTAAGGAAGGAAAAACTTTGCCTCACTTTTCAGAAACCATGGGTGCCAAACCATCAATGTGTTGTTGGGAAGGCACATTACATTTAGATATTTTCCTATGAGGAGAAGATGGCCAACGTTGTACCACCTATATAAGATGTAGTAAAGACTTTTGCTCCAAAAGGAGGAGCTCTTGAAGCATTAAGAGGGGTCCTTAAATATCTGACCTTGACGGGTAGAGGCACTATTATGGGGCAAAGGGTATCAGTACTAGTAGACAATGGAGTGATTCATAACTTCATTGACTCACAGCTAGTACAAAGAAGGGGTATCCACTGGAAGACTTTGAAGGCTTCTCAGTTTTGGTTCCAAGAGCTAGAACTATGCAGTGTGCCAAGTATGTTCCAAAGTTGTCTATCACCATGGGAACCTACACTCTTACAGACCACTGCTTTGTGGTTGATATTCCTTACACCAATGTTATATTGGGTGTCCAGTGGTTAATCACTCTCGGGAGAGTTACCACTGATTCGGAGACTCTAGAGATGGAATGGACAGACAAAGAAAATGGAAAGCAACAGAAAATCAAAGGCCTACACTCTTACCCACCTCAAATTGTTTCAGCCCACAAGATAGAGGAATATTTACACAAAGGAGACATAGAGTGGGTAGTAGAATTGCATTTGTATGAAACTGGAGGCAAGGATTCACTAGTACATCCAGATGTACAATCTCTCCTAGACCAGTACTCTACATTGTTTGTAGATATCCCACCAAGGAGGCCTTCTGATCGATTATTTGAGCATAATACTGATTTGGAGCAAGAAATTCAAGCAGTGATTACCACCCCTTATAGGCATCCCAAAGCTTATAGGGATGAGATTGAAAGGGCCATCCAAGAGCTATTAGCTCTAGGACATATCCAACCTAGCACTAGCCCTTTTGGTAAAAAATAAGGATGGCACATTGTGGATGTGCATTGACTATAGAGCATTGAACAAGAAGACCATGAAGAATAGGTACCCGATTCCTAGGATCAATGAGCTGATGGATGAGCTAAGAGGATCCAAATATTTCTCCAAGATTGATTTGAGATCCGGGTATCATCAAATGAGGGTGAGAGATCACGACTTCCCCAAAACAGCGTTCAGGTGTCACTATGGGAATTTTGAGTTCTTGGTAATGCCATTTGGATTGACCAATGCCCCTGCAACATTCCAATATTGCATGAACCACATCTTTCGTGAGCATTTGAGAAAGTTTTGATTGGTCTTCTTTGATGACATTCTTATTTTCAGCCGCACATGGGAGGAACACTTGCAACATATTGAGACAGTATTGCATATCCTTAAGGAGCAGCAATTCTATGCTAAGCTCTCTAAATGTGATTTTGGACTCACAGAGATGCTTCACTTAGGCCACATCATTGGATTGGATGGAGTAAGAGTCCATGAAGAAAATATCAAGGCTATCAGAGATTGGCCTGAGCCAAGGAATGTTACAGAACTCCGAGGATTTGTAGGCATATGCACATATTATAGAAATTTTGTCAAAGGGTTCTCCCAACTAGCAGCACCACTCACAGATTTGACAAAGAAGGGAGCTTTCAGTTGGACACCCAAAGTGCATAGAGCTTTTGATAAGCTCAAGGAGGTAATGAGTAGCTGCCCAGTATTAGTTCTACCAAATTTTTCTCAACCTTTTGTGCTGGAGTGTGATGCATCAGGGGAAGGTATTGGAGCAGTCTTGATGCAAGGAGGGAATCATATAGCCTTTGAGAGTAGGAATTTGCTGCCACATGAGAGACGGTACCCCATCTATGATAAAGAAATATTGACTATTATTCATGCTTTAGCCAAATTCCAACAATACTTGGTGGGGAATAAATTCAGGGTGAAGACTGACCATAACAGTCTCAGATTTTTTCTTAACCAAAAGCAGCTCCAAGAGAGACAACAGAAATGGGTAATCAAAATCCAATGATATGAATTTGACATAGAGTATGTCAAGGGGAAGAGAAATGCAGTGGCTAATGCTCTATCCAGGAGGCCAGCAGCATTTTCCTTAAGGGGCATGGACGCAGATTGGAAGGCTCAATTGTTGGTTGAGTATTCCAAGGATAACTTTGCATGTGAGATACTTGATGGGGTGATATCTAATGAGAGGTATAGAGTGATGGATGAGATCATTTATTACTGGGAACGGGTCTTTTTAGCTAAGAATTATAAGCTCAAAGAGAAGATCTTACAAGCATCACATGATTCCCCACTTGCAGGGCATCAAGGATTCACAAAGACTTATCAGGCCATACGGGAGAGATTCTCATGGAAGGGTCTCAAGGAGGATGTACTCCAACACATTAAGGAGTGCATAGTTTTCCAATAGAACAAGGGAGAACACACCCATTCTGCAGGGTTATTGCAGCCACTTCCCATTCCAAATGGAAAATGGGAGAGCATCTCCATGGAATTCATCACTGGCCTACCTACCGTTAAGGGTAAGGATTGTAATTTTGTAGTTATTGATAGACTAAAAAAATATTCACACTTCTTTGCCATTTTTGCACGTTATATTGCTTCACGGGTAGCTGAGCTCTTCTTCAGAGATGTGTTTAGGCTCCATGGTCTCCCAAAGACCATAGTCAGTGACCGAGATAGCCGCTTCATGGGTGGCTTTTGGCAAGAAATTTTCCAGTTATTGGGGACTGAATTGACATCAAGTACTAGCTATCACCCACAAACCGATGGACAAATTGAAATAGTAAACAAGTGGCTGGAAGGCTACTTGAGAAACTATGTCTCAGGACAACAGAGGGCATGGTTGTGTTGGCTCCATTTGGGGGAGTATTGTTACAACACCACTTACCATATGTCCATTGGTATGACCCTATTCCGAGCTCTCTATGGGTATGATGCATTGTCATTTTTTGATGTCATGTTTGGAGCAAGCAAGGCTCCCAGAGAAAAATAATGGATTCAAGAGAGTCAGGACATACTTCGGGCCCTCAAAGACAATATTGCTACTGCACAAAACCAACAAAAGATATACGTTGATTGTGGTAGAATAGAGAGGCACTTTGAGATAGATGATTTGGTCTATCTCCATCATTAGCCTTATAGACAATCTACACTCAAAGAGAAGGGGGCTGAGAAGCTCAAACCACGTTTCTATGGGCCATACAGGGTGATCCGTTGTGTTGGGGAAGTAGCATATGAGTTGGAGCTTCCTAAGGGGAGCAAGATCCATAACATCTTTCATGTTTCATGCCTCAAGAAGGCCATTGGGAAAAATATAGTTGCCAATATGGACCTCCCACCTATTGATGATGAAGGCCATCTAGTTTTGCAACCAAAGGCAATCTTGGATACACGGGAGAGGCAGCTAAGGAACTGGGTGATCAAAGAATATCTGATTCGATGGAGAAATCTTCCTGATGAGGATGCCACTTGGGAAGGAGAGAAGATCTTACAGAATCCTTCTTTGTTTTTGCTTGAGGACAAGAAACTTTTGAGGGGGGAGGACTGTAATATTCCTACTTAGCTGCTACTAGTTGGAATATCATATGTTGCTTTATTTTGCAGCTTAGAAGAATAAATGGAGTAGGGAGACCCTTAAATCTCTTTAGTAGGAATAAAGAATTCCCAATGTGAAAGGGGATCAATATAGGTAGGCAAAATAAAGCAACCTTTGGTGTGAAAGGAGGCAATGCATGAGTATTAGGTCTATGTTGACCAAATAAACAGCACTGCTAAAAGAAGAGGGAAACTAGTGGGGACAACGCAGTTTTGATGGAGGAATCTTTGGAAGGAAGTAACCTCATGAATGTGTGGGGTCAAGGGTGAAGAGGCTCACCAAGAATAAAAGGAAGTGGTTGGCAACCATGAGAGGCATTCAGAATCTTGTCTATGTTTGGGTCTTATGACTTCTTGCATGCTTCAACTTTTTAGCTGGGTTTGCTGCACTATTTAGTGTAAGGGATTCTCATGCGGGAGTTCCATATTCTTTCTTGGTTCAGCTTGTTGAAGGGATCTAAGAGGAGAATTATGGGCTACATTTCCACTATCAGAATTGGGGTCAAGCAGTCATCAACTCTACAGCGCAGTCTCCTACAGAAACTGCATCATTTCTGAAGGTGTTGTTGTGGTAGGGTGAAATCCCTTGATTGTGAGCTAGTTCCTTAAGGGAAAGGGTCCTCCCTCTCCCGGAAGAATACTGAGGAGGATATTTCAACAAAATCATGTAATATTCATCCATATCAATGCAGAATTGCAGTAGACTGCATGATTCTCTGCAGATCTACCATTTTATACTTGTGCTTTCATGAAACCCTTGCCGGGTTGTCTCCATATTGTGTAAAAGGGGCTAGACCCCTATTTTCTTGGCTCTTTGAATAATATAATTTCTAGATATGTTATTTTCCATATTTTCCTATAGAAACCCTCATGGAATAATGCTGTCACATGCTTCAGAAATTTTGTTGAGTCAAAGTCATGGGGATTGGGTGTTTTTGAGCTATATTGGGCTAGGGAGATCTGTTTAACATAGCTAGAATGAATTTTTTTTAATCCCATTCTGCATGTAAGGGTTATAATGCATAAAATAAAGGATCCAAGTCCTATTTCTCAATTCTATAGCGTAATTTTCTGGAAACAACGTTTTTACTATATGTATTGTTAAAATTCCTAAGAAGGAATATTACACTAAATCGGCTAGTATGGTTGAGGTTGAGCCATTGCCAAAAACCTACCAGAGAGGCCATTGGCATGTGTTTTCTCCACATGGATTGGAAGTGGTCATGCCTTCTTCAACAACACAGCAGGTAGACAAAGGCAAACAGAAGGTCATTGAACCAGTCATTCATGATGAGGAGGACACTCATGAAACAGAACAAGAATTTCAGCTTGTTGACTTAGATGAGGATGAAAATGAAAAAATCACTAATGCAGCTATCAAAGGTAAGGATGTCAATATTAAGGAGCTTCAAACTAATCTTTACAGGGAAAGATATGTCATTCACTTCCTTTAGCAAGAAAATGAGCAATTGAAGACCAAACAGGTCGTTGATGAGGTAAAGTATGTCATTGCTCAAAGGGAGGCAGAAAAGGCCAAAGACATGTTATATAAAACACTAAAGAGGTATGTATTACTTAATGATGAACATGAGGAACAAGTACCAAGATAGAGACCTAGAACTAGAGGGTTGAAAAGAGCTCTAGATCTAGAGAGGCAAAGGGAAGATGAGATTGCTGATCAGCGAACCCTAAATGAGCAGCTTGTTGTTGTGATAAATGAGACCATGGATCCACGGCTTGATAGAGCCAATTAACACTTGGAGAAGCTGCTAGTAAAGGCAAATAAGGATAATGACCTATTGAGGAGGAAGGTCAAACATCATGCACTAAAGGAGAAAGTTACATTGGCCAAGCTCAAAAGTGCCAATGCAAAAATTGAAGATTTGACCATGGAGGAGAAGAAGAAAATGGACATCCTTGCTGAGGCTTCTCTCCAATATTAGACACATCATCATCATATATTCCAAAAATTTTGGGGAATTTCTTAACTTTTTGGAAAAATCTAGAAATTTCTCTGTTTTTTGAGACATACATTTAGGAAAAAATTGGGCATTTGTGCAGTGCCCTAGGTGCTATGAAAATAATTGGGGCACTTTTTGAGGAAAAGAAAGGCACCATTAGATTCCTAATGACCAACCTATCTCAGAAAACCATGTTTCCAGCCTTGGTTTACAATTTCGATAGGTGAAAATCTCAAAGAATCACCTTTCTGCCCATTTTTTGACCTAGGTGCTGCACAATTACCAGTCTTGGGAGAATGAATTTTTGAGGGGGGAAATGACCTCCATTTTCATAACTTGAGGCATATTCAGAAATATCATAGGCATATATTTCCAAAAATCCATCTTGGGCCTGATTTGGACACCTTTAGGTCAGCCAAAAGTGGCCCTGAACACAGAGGGTGCAAATGCACAGTGGAGGACGCTAATGACCAATTTGCTGATTTTTTCCAAGTTTCTCTGAAATTTTGACTTTTCTTCAAGAAACCATGTTTCTACTCATGTAATTACTGATGGTAGATGTAATTATGTTTGTTGTTAGTTACCTATGGGTAGATTAATTGAGTAAAATTCATCATTGAGTCAAAATTAATCAGTTTGAGTGTAATCAAGAATGAGTCACTTGGACCATCCTATACTCCAGCTTTCAGTTCAGACTTTGGTGGATCAGCTCATACTCATGGATTTGACCCCTGAAGTTGGGAGATTTTTTTTGAGGCCTATATCATGTCATTTTTTACTCATTTTCAAAGGTTGGAATCAGTTTGTATGTTTGCATATTGATCAAGGAACTATTGTACTCAGTTTGGCCAGTTAATAAAGAGGAGTTGCAACTATTTTTGGGATACTTGTGGTATGATGTTTGTCATTATTTTTTCTTCAGTCTCATATGTTAGAATTTATTGTATTCATATTCACTTCATCTCTATGGTATGATCTCTTTCAAGTTTGATAAGCAGAACACATGCTTTCTCATGCTCTGTTTTGGGGAATTAATCATAGTTTGTCCATTTTCCTCTGTTTAGGTAGAATACATCTCCTATGCTCATCCTAGATTCTAATCAGTCCTAAAACCATCCCATCACAATCATATTTAAGTGATAAGCCTTATTCCTACCTTTCCCTATTTATCCCTGCAACCCTAACTCATTTTCCCTGACCTAATTTTCCTTGACCTAATTTCTTCATCTAGTGACAACCCAACCAAATCAAATCAGAACAACCCCTGCACTCTATATCTAGCCTAAAAAACCTAATTCCTCCAACCCTCCTGGCTATGACCTTTTGGAGAGATCCCTATACGACTTGATATGGCTAGCTATCAAGTCAAAATCTTGGTTTATGGTTACCTATGTTGGGATTCCTTCTTCAGCCTTGGGAATCTGGTGGGGTGCTAACACTTTCAAAAATGGATTGGGTCAAGTGGGAACTCTTATCCCCACCCAATCTTCTTGTAACTAAGAAATGGGAATCAAAAACCAAGTAGCTCGTTTAAATTTAACCATTCATGGCTAAATGAGGAGAGTTATGTACAACTTATTAAAGACATATTGGTTCCTTTTAATTTGAATGATCCACATCCTGCATCCCAAGAATTCATGGAGAATATTAAAAGGGAAAAACAAAATTATATTCAGTGGGAAAAACAAAAACAAAAAAAATATATGAGGAGCACCTCAAAGCAATTAAGTCTGAATTGGAAAATCTGGAAAATCCAGAAGCTAGAGTGATCCGGATTTTATGCAGGAACGCAACATAATACAGATATAACCATAGATACAGAGATGCAGCGGAAATAATGCTTCAATTTATTAATAAACGAATTACTGAAATAAGCTTACAAACATAATGGAAATGAGCTAGGGCACTGGTAGCGTATCTCTGAGAAGAGATGTAGCGTACGCAGGCCTCTGAACTGTGTTACATTGAGGCTCGCAGGCCTATTACAGACATAATGGAAATAAAAGAGCTATGGTACTGGCAGCGTATCCCTGAGAAGAGATGTGGCGGCTACCAGCCCTTGAACTGTGTTACAATGCGGACATGATGGAGATGTGGTGAGCTAGGGCACTGGTAGCGCTTATCTCTGAGAAGAGATGTATCGGCTCCCAGCCCCCTGAACTGTCTTACAATGAGGCTTGAGGGCCTATTTATTGTTGAGAAACAATGTAGCATCTGAAACGTCCAAAACCCTAACCGCAAGAGATGAAGCGCCAGCGCTGGGCCCCGTTTGGGTAAATTGGTGGTTCAACTTCCGGGGCGTAACTGCGGCATCCGATCTCCGTTTGACGCGCTCAATAGCTCGTTAGAAAGATCTGTCAAGTACAATTTTTTGAACGAGCAACATCGGTCCATGGACCCATGTTGCTCTTCGTTTCCCAAAAAGCGTCGTTTAGGGCCTCAAAACAGCTCCAGAAGTTTAAGACCCGAAAAGCTGCTAAAAATAGTAAGTTGTGCCGAAACTTACAAACTGAAATAACTGATGGTGGGGGTTCAAATGGACTCGATGGGTGGCCACCAATATCCACCTGGATTATTAATGCCCCAAAACGGCTCCGGGTGTGCAGGACCCGAAAACCTGCTATAAATAGTAAGCTGTGCTGAAGCTGAAAAATTGAAAGAATTGATGCTGCGGGTCCAAATGGAATAGGTGGGAGGCCACCGATATCCACCTGGATCATTCCTCCCTCCTTAGGAAGCAATGGTCTCCATTGCGTTAAGTTCCTCCATGGGGGGGGAAATTTTGCTGAACTTGGTGTTGGATTTGTCCAGGATGTCGCGGACCTGTTGGCAGACGTGTTGGATGTAGATGTGCCACCGGTGGGCAGCCATTGAAGGATCTGAAAAAAAAATTGTCCATCATTGCGTTCCTCTGTTTCTCGAGGGCATCCTCGAGCAAGATTTTGACAGGATCTCCTGCTCCCTCGTCTTTCTTTCCTTCCGCCATGGGGGTCGTCGGGGTTGCGAGGTTGAACTCCTTATACCCTGGCCGCATTGGGGACATGAAGAGAAAAACAGAGAAAGAGCAGACCCGCTCTGATACCACTGATCCGGATTTATGCAGGAACGCAACAGAATACAAATATAACCATAGATACAGAGATGCAGCGGAAATAATGCTTCAATTTATTAATAAACGAATGACTGAAATAAGCTTACAAACATAATGGAAACAAGCTAGGGCGCTGGTAGTGTATCTCTGAGAAGAGATGTGGCGTACACAGGCCTCTGAACTGTGTTACATTGAGGCTCGCAGGCCTATTATAGACATAATGGAAATAAAAGAGCTATGGTACTGGCAGCGTATCCCTGAGAAGAGATGTGGCGGCTACCAGCCCTTGAACTGTGTTACAATGCAGACATGATGGAGATGTGGCAAGCTAGGGCACTGGTAGCGCTTATCTCTGAGAAGAGATGTATCGGCTCCCAGCCCCCTGAACTGTCTTACAATGAGGCTCGAGGGCCTATTTATTGTTGAGAAACAATGTAGAATTCGAAACGTCCAAAACCCTAACCGTAGGAGATGAAGCGCCAAAACTGTGGGCCCCGTTTGGGTAAATTGGTGGTTCAACTTCCCGGGGACGTAACTTTGGCATCCGATCTCCGTTTGACACGCTCAATAGCTCGTTAGAAAGATCTATCCGAGGAGTACAATTTTTGAACGAGCAACATCGGTCCATGGACCCATGTTGCTCTCCGTTTTCCCAAAAAGCGTCGTTTAGGGCCTCAAAACGGCTCCGGAAGTTTAAGACCCGAAAAACTGCTAAAAATAGTAAGTTGTGCCGAAACTTACAAACTAAAATAACTGATGGTGGGGGTTCAAATGGACTTGATGGGTGGCCACCAATATCCACCTAGATTATTAATGCCCCAAAACGGCTCCGGGTGTGCAGGACCCGAAAACCTGCTATAAATAGTAAGCTGTGCTGAAGCTGGAAAACTGAAAGAATTGATACTGCGGGTCCAAATGGAATAGGTGGGGAGGCCACCGATATCCACAGATCGCACAGAGCCTGAGAAAACACAATTCGAGCACATAAACAAAGGCTTCTCAGAGAGATGTCCTTCTGGTCACTAGCTCATTTCCATTATGTTTGTAAACTTATTTGAGTCATAATGGAAATAAAATGATGCGCGGCGACTATCCTGAAAAATATTAACGACTACAAGCTCTGGGCGCTCTTACAATCTGAGACATGATGAGATGTGGCGGTAGAACCTTGATGGCGCGCTTATCTCGAAAGATGTATGGCTCTGACCCCTGGAAAGCTGTCTTACAGAGAGGCTCGAGGGCCTATTTATTATTTAGAAACAATGGGAAATCTTAAATAGCCAAAACCCTAACCCTAGGAGATGAAGCGCCAAAACTATGGGCCCGTTTGGGTAAATTGGTGTTTCAACTTCCCAGGGGCGTAACTTTGGCATATGATCTTCATTTGATGTGTACCATACCTCGTTAGAAAGATCTATCTGAGGAATACAAATTTTTAATGAGCAACATCGGTCCATGGACCCATGTTCCTCTCCGTTATGCCAAAAAAATGTCGTTTAGGGCCTCAAAAAGGCTTCGAAAGTTCAGGACCCGAAAAACTGCTAAAAATAGTAAGTTGTGTTGAAACTGAAAAACTAAAAGAACTGATGGTGGAATTTCAAATGGAATATGTGGGCGGCCACCAATATCCACCTGGATCATTAGGGTCCCAAAACGACTCTGGGAGTGTAGGACCCAAAAACCTACTAAAAATAGTAAGTTGTGCTGAAAGTGAACAACTGCAAGAATTGATGGTGCGGGTCCAAATGAAATAGGTGGGTGGTCATAGATATCCCACAGATCGCTGCGAGCCTCAATGTAACACAATTCGGAGGCTGGCGTACGCTACATCTCTTCTCGAGAGATACGCACGGTGCCCTAGCTCATTTCCATTATGTTTGTAAGCTTATTTCGGTCATAATGGAAATAAGAGCTATGGTGCGCGTATGCTGAAGATGTGGCTGACTGCACGGCCCTTGAGCGTGTAAAGTCTGGTATGATGGAGATGTGGCGAGCTAGGGCACACTGGTAGCGCTTATCTCTGAGAAGAGATGTATCGGCTCCCAGCCCCCTTAACTGTATTACAATGAGGCTCGAGGGCCTATTTATTGTTGAGAAACAATGTAGAATCCGAAACGTCCAAAACCCTAACCGTAGGAGATGAAGCGCCAAAACTGTGGGCCCCGTTTGGGTAAATTGGTGGTTCAACTTCCCGAGGACATAACTTTGGCATCCGATCTCCGTTTGACGCGCTCAATAGCTCGTTAGAAATATCCGTCCGAGGAGTACAAATTTTGAATGAGCAACATCGGTCCATGGACCCATGTTGCTCTCTGTTTTCCCAAAAAACGTCGTTTAGGGCCTCAAAACGGCTCCGGAAGTTTAAGACCCGAAAAACTGCTAAAAATAGTAAGTTGTGCCGAAACTTACAAACTGAAATAACTGATGGTGGGGGTTCAAATGGACTCAATGGGTGGCCACCAATATCCACCTGGATTATTAATGCCCCAAAACGGCTCCGGGTGTGCAGGACCCGAAAACCTGCTATAAATAGTAAGCTGTGCTGAAGCTGGAAAACTGAAAGAATTGATGCTGCGGGTCCAAATGGAATAGGTGGGAGGCCACCGATATCCACCTGGATCGCCTGCGAGCCTCAATGTAACACAATTCAGAGGCCTGCGTACGCTACATCTCTTCTCAGAGATACGCTACCAGTGCCCTAGCTCATTTCCATTATGTTTGTAAGCTTATTTCAGTCATAATGGAAATAAAAGAGCTATGGTACTGGCAGCGTATCCCTGAGAAGAGATGTGGCGGCTACCAGCCCTTGAACTGTGTTACAATGCAGACATGATGGAGATGTGGCGAGCTAGGGCACTGGTAGCGCTTATCTCTGAGAAGAGATGTATCGACTCCCGGCCCTACAGGCTGATGTCTGATGAGGCTCGAGGGCCTATTTATTGTTGAGAAACAATGTAGAATACGACGTCCAAAACTGCTTGTAGGAGATGAAGCGCCAAAACTGTGGGCCCCATTTGGGTAAATTGGTGTTTCAACTTCCCAGGAACTTAGCTTTGGCATCCGATCTCCGTTTGATGTGCTCAATAGCTCGTTAGAAAGACCTGTTCGAGTACTACAACTTTTGAGTGAGAAAAATCAATCTATAAACCCATGTTTCTCCCAGTTTTCCCAAAAAGCGTCGTTTAGGGCCTCAAAAAACGACTCAGGAAGTTTTAGACCCGAACGCAAAAATAGTAAGTTGTGCCGGAAACTTACAAGGCAAAATAAACGATGGTGAGAGGTTCAAATGGACTTGATGGGTGGCCACCAATATCCTGGATTATTAATGCCCCAAAAGCGACTCACAGTTAATGGGACACAGCTTTGCTATAAATAGTAAGGCTGTCTTGGTGACAGAAAAAATTGATCTTTATGAGGTCCAAATGGAATAGGTGGGAGGCCATAGATATCCACCTGATCGCTGCGGGCTGATGTAACACAATTGAGGCTGCGTGCGCTGCATCTCTTCTCGAAATACGCTACAGTGCCTAATTTCCATTATGTTTGTAAGCTTATTTGAGTCATAATGGAAATAAAGTATGAGTATTTGTGATTATCCACGAGAAGAGATGTGGCTACCGACCCTTGGCCCCGTGTTACAATGCAGACATAATGGAGATGTGGCGAGCTAGGGCACTGGTAGTGCTTATCTCTGAGAAGAGATGTATCGGCTCCCAGCCCCCTGAACTGTCTTACAATGAGGCTCTAGGGCCTATTTATTGTTGAGAAACAATGTAGAATCCGAAACGTCCAAAACCCTAACCGTAGGAGATGAAGCGCCAAAACTGTGGGTCCCGTTTGGGTAAATTGGTGGTTCAACTTTCCGGGGGCGTAACTTTGGCATCCGATCTCCGTTTGACGCCCTCAATAGCTCGTTAGAAAGATCTATCCGAGGAGTAAAATTTTTGAATGAGCAACATTGGTCCATGGACCCATGTTGCTCTCCGTTTTCCCAAAAAGCGTCGTTTAGGGCCTCAAAACGGCTCCGAAAGTTTAAGACCCGAAAAACTGCCAAAAATAGTAAGTTGTGCCGAAACTTACAAACTGAAATAACTGATGGTGGGGGTTCAAATGGACTTGATGGGTGGCCACCAATATCCACTGGATTATTAATGCCCCAAAACGGCTCCGGGTGTGCAGGACCCGAAAACCTGCTATAAATAGTAAGCTGTGCTGAAGCTGGAAAACTGAAAGAATTGATGCTGCGGGTCCAAATGGAATAGGTGGGAGGCCACCGATATCCACCTGGATCATAGAGGTTATGAATCAAAGGAAGAAAAAATAAAAATATTATATTTGGAAAGGAGGAAATGAATAATACTACTAGATCAAGAAGAAAAATGGAGACTTAGGAGTAGGCCAGTCGGTCTGAAAAGTGGGGACGAAAAATCCAAATTCTTCCACAATTTTTCCAAGGGAAGGAAGAATATAAATACAATTTCAGAGGTACAGAGAGCCGATGGAAGTAAAGCAAAAAAAATTAAATAAATTGTGGCGTTAGGGAAGGATTTTTTCAGGAATATATTTAAGACCTCATAGGAGGCCTCAATTGCAGAAGAAATCAGGATTGCTCAATTTTTCGCTAGGTTTGTAGAGGAGGATGACATATGCTGATTGATGGCCCTGATTTCCAAGGGGGGACTGGAGGCTATTCTTAGAGCTATGCAGAAGGATAAGAGCCCAGATCTAGATTGATGGATGGTTGAATTATACCAGGGATTCTTTAAACCGATTGGTGATGACCTAATAAGAGTGTCAGAATAGCCTTTCAATACAACCTTCCTAGCTCTAATCCCAAAGGTAGATGGCCTTAGTATTTTGAAGAGTTCACACCGATCTCACTTTGTAACTGCATCTACAAGATAATATCCAAAGTTATTGAAATCATGCTCTGCCACATCCTCTCAAGAAACATCTCAAGAGAATAATTTGGATTCCTAGATGGACACCAAATTCATGAATCCATTGGTGTGGCCAGGGAAGGTATGCATAGTATCAATACTAGGAAGTTGAAGGGTATCATTGCTAAAATTGACTTATCTAAATCCTATGATATAATTATTTGGATTTATTTGAGAATGTTTCTAACTCATTTAGGTTTTGAAATCCCTCTCATAAATTGGGTTATGGCATGTATCACTAATGTTTCTTTTGCAGACCTGATAAATGGATCAACCTCTCCTTTATTTCATTCTCAGATAGGGTTGATACAAGGATGCTCTTTATCCCCACTCCTCTTCTTGTTGGAAGTTGAAAGTATAAGAAGATTGATTTTAGCAGCTAAGAGGAAAGAGGAATTACAACGAATATAAGTTTCATCCAACCTTTTCATCACACACTTGCACTTTGTTGATGATATTGTATATTTCGGCAATGATTCAAGACAGTAAATGGCCTGCATCAAGAATTCTCTGGAACTTTTCCAAAAATAAACAGGAATGACCATAAATGAAAGGAAAACTTCCCTTTCATATGAAGCCTTTTCCTAAAGACAAATCTGAGGCATTCAACGATCCTTTCCTTTTGAAGCAAGACCAATCAGGGAAAGATTTAAATATTTGGGTTTCCATATAAAGGCAAATAACTACAAGAAGGAGGACTAGATGTGGTTATCAACCAAGGTGGAAAAAATAATCAGACACTAGAGCCTAAAATGGTTATCGATAGAAGGTCTCCTTATGATGATAAAGTCAGTAATTGAAACTATCATTATATGCTAGGAAGTCACCTGGGTCCCGAAAGGTATCCATTAGGAAATTAAAAAAATGTGCAAGAGGTTTATGTGGGCAGGAAATAAGGAGGAAAACACACTTCCATGGGTTGCATAAGAAAATATAGCTATGTCAAAATATTGGGGTGGTCGGGACCTAAAATACCTCTCAACCTTTTCCATGTCCTCATTGGTGAAATCAAGTTGGAGGCTCATAACAACAGACAACCTTTGGACAGTTGTGGTCAATATGAAGTACATTTTCCCTCTCACATTGGATGAGTGGATTCGAAAACCATCCAAAAGTGTCCCAAATTCATCATCCATCTGGAGGGAAACAGTGGAAGCTTTCGAGGTAGTCGGTTTAGTATTGGCATGGCACATTGGTAATAGAGAAAATCTAAGAGTGGTTTTTTAACCATGGGTTGGAGGAGAGGAAAACTATAGGCTTCCACCTGCATTAGTAAACAATTTGAACAATCAAGGAATTATTTTCCATAATCGAGATATGGATAACTAATGAACCACCTTTTGGGCTCAAGGATGGTTGAACGCAGATCGGCTTCAGCTAAAAAATGGGTTTGTAGTCATTTGTCAAGAGTATGTAACAACATTGAGAATATCCCACATCATAATAAGAGACTGAGAGGATGAATTGAAATGGATTTTCGTGCCCTCAGGAAATTACTCACCAAAGCTAGGATATTTGGTCCATTTCAAAATATAGCCACAGTTAAATCCAGAGTGGTGCTAGAATCATATTTGGAAACTATAATGCCCGGCCAAGGCTAGGCTATTTCTGTGGTGTGTAATTAAAAACAAAGAATCAACCTGGGACAACTTACAAAAGAGGAACAAAGCAGGGTCGGGATGGTGTGTATTATGAAAAATCATCGAGGAAACAGTGGATCACTTGTTCTTGTTATGTTCGTTTACTTTGAATATCTTATAAAAGGTTAAACAAATGTTGAGTATTAATTTGGATTGGAGAGGACATAATTTCAATGAGGCTTTGGAATCATGGTGGGAGTTGTTTCGAGACAAACAAATAAGGAATATACCTCATCTTCTTTGTTGGGAAGTCTGGTTGGCCAAAAATAAGGAAATTTTCAGGGAGCAGGTCTCAGCACCAATTCTTGTTGCCTCATAAATCATATCTATTTACTCTTTGATGCCAACAAAGGAAAAAAACTCAACTCCTAAGGTGATAACAAATGAGGAGATAAACTATGAAATACCATGGGCTTATTTTTATGGAGCATGTGATGAGCAAGGAATATGTGGTGGAGGGATAGTTATTTATCTCAACAAGTCACATCAACTTAAATCAACTTTTAGTATGGGAAGGGGAACCAAAAACTATGAAAAAATCCCAACATTGAAACTTATCATGTGCTGGGATCTAAAGAAGAGTTTACTTTCTTTACAAAATTTTTGAGACTCTCTAAATAAGATAAATTAGTTCAATGTTTTACAGAGGTGTCACAACCATGTTTTACTGCCTATTTTAGAAGAAATAATTCAATTAAAATCGGCTTTTAATTATATTTAATGCTTCCACATATACAAGGAACACAATGCAGATGTGGAGACCCTATCTGAAGGTGTTCAACCGGATCAGGGCTCTTGGCAGATCATCAAATCCATAGAAGAAATAAGTCACCTTTATCGGCATAGGTCTTTCCTAAATTTTTTATGGTTATACATATTTTTCTAGATCGTTTTCATGCTGCTGGTTTTTATGTTGCTATCTAATTTAGTCTTGGACACTTGTTTTTTCATGCTATAATCTACATATACATGTTGTATGGTATCAGGTGTTATGTCATAGATTAGGCCGCTTGACTCTTTATGACTGATGAATAGACTTTTTTTTTGGATTGGTTTAGGTTGGAGGACACTTTTCCTTTACAGTATAGTTTTTGTTTCATGATTTATATACCACTATATGGCGAAATGCTTCAAGCATGTGCTCATGTAAATTTTTATATATCTTAATAAAAGGTTATGATTTTTCTGCGAAAAAAAAAAAAAAAAAAATATATATATATATATATATATATATATATACAAATTTCTTATTTAAAAAAATATATTTTCCATCTTTATAAAAACTTTGAATCTAAAAATAAAAATAAAACTAATTTATTAATTATTAATGGAAAAAAATTATTACAAGCTATATTTTAATAGGCATTTACAAAGGATAATTTTCTTCTCTTTATATTACAAAAAGGTTATATAAAATAAAATCTAAAAATTGAACTAATTCATTTATTTATCTTTGTAATTTAATTTGTATTACCTCAAAACAACAAATTACATCATTCCATCAATCATAGATTAGCACAACAAAAAACATTACATTTACTACATTTTTGGTCTTAGATCCAAGGATTGATTGTGGATTTTTCCTTTTTTTCCTTTTCTCTTGTGAATTTCAATCCATTACAAGGAGTTATCGGGAACATGTGTAGATGAGACAATAACGACATTTCTTTCATACATTTATATTTTCAAAGGTTCTGCAATATTTGTTGTTTCCTTATCACTGTCCGAGTGATCTCATTGGTGGATATGTTTGTGAATTTCACATGTAAATTTCACAAGTTCAACCACTTGATAGTGAATCACCAATATGGAAAATTTCCATCACTTGAACTTAACACAAATTTAATTTTTCTTTGGCTCCTATTGATACGATGATCTCCTGGCCACACCAAAGGATTTTTGATTTCCAACTCAGATCTTGTTTGGTTGGTTCAACATTACAATATTTTTTTTATACTAAATTTCTGACCTCAGATGCTAGGATCATCCCTCGCTCATACACTCCCCCAAGGTCATATTGTCAGATCCATTGTTGGCCCTAGGGGACTTCAACAACAAACATGTATGTAGCTTTCCTCCCTTGCCATCGATCATTAGACTCATGATACCCTGGCATCCCTTGATCTATTTCCAAAACTTACCATCTCACTCACTCATTCCTTTTTAGCAAGCCATTATTATTTTATCTTGTGTTGCAGACTATTGAGTATTTTTTATTATATCACAGTCTTTTATATACATATCGTGGCAACAATACCAATGGTTTCTTTCTTTGTATATTTTATTTTTAACATTTCTTTAGGAAGTGTGCTTGCACTACCGCATTATATTCATAGTGATTGTACTCTTCTTCAGTCTCATTGACCTACTTTTGTGGTCATTAATTGGACATTAATAAATGTACTTACTTTCCTTCACTTCATCATAAAATCTATTTTCCCATGATAATAGTTTTTATAACGTAGAGGCACATGTCTCCTTCTTCTTTCCCTACATATCATCATGCAATGGCCCACGTTGAATTAAAGGGTGTGTAAGAATATTAGCATGCATAAAAGGCATGCATATGATAGCTACATATGCATTCATCACATGTATTGTACTAGTATACATACTAGCTAATATGAAAAAAACTGACTAAGTATAAGGTAATGAATTAATTTTTTGAAGTAAATACCTAGCTCACCATAATATAATGAATATATCGAGTAGGTACTTTATATGTATACCACCATCACAATATATAATTAATACATTATTCCAAAATAAAGTAAATACAATGGAATATACAAAATAAAAGGAAATTATAATTATATATTGTTTGTTATAGTAACTAAAATAAATTGTATATATTTTATTAACTAAATAAATATGTTTGGGAGGACATATGACATTATTATATATTAAAATTAATTGATCCTCAAACAACTTTCATTAAATTTCTAGCAGAGGCTTCAACAAGCTTGCTTCGAGAGCTCAACAGGCTATATTGGCCTTGCTAAGTTTCTCCTTTGTCTTATATTCTCAAAAATTATTTATGTGAACCCAGCGATGAACCCATACACGAACCTACTCCCACGTTCACGCAATTGTCAGCCTTTCTCTATGGCTTCCCTCGCCTTTATATGGCCTTGGCGTCCCTCGGTGCTTTGGCGAACTTCTAGCGAACTTTCAAGACTTTGAGAATGACAAACAGTGTCTTAGCAGACAATATAAATGCACAGAGTTTCAATACTTAAACATGCGGAATTCTGAAAAATACTTCTCTCTTTATTGATATATCAGAATGATATTACATATGATTCAAGATTACAGGACTCAGAATCAAGATCCCTTTCCAGAGATTGACTGCAGTGGCTTTTACCAGGCTTTTGCTACTCAATAAATGAGCGAGCTTTACTGGAGGCTATTTGGCCAATTGCAGACTCTGTCTCAGAGTTCTTTGTGGAACATACAATAAACAGACAGACTAACTTTCAGACTCGATCTAATGATCTAGCCACTTTAGGTTCTTGCCTATGCCGAGCACATAGACACGCAGGCTTCTCAGATCACCTAAGGACTTGAGACCAATCTCTGTGATGCAATTAGATTGAGAGAATTCTTGCAGATGCAAAGTAGGGAGCTCAGACTCTTGACTCAAAAACACACAAATGACTCAAACTCACTCCAAATCCGAATGCCCCAAGAGTGAGCCTTACCCTCCTTAAATAGATTAAGAGGGGGGACAAACACACCTGTTGATCTATTGGATTAATGACAAGTGGAAGGCGAATCATTGCTTCCGAGTAACACCGAAGTGACATCCGCGCAGAGATTCGGTCCTTCGGACAGACGCATGTGAAAGTGTGTGAGTACTATACTGTGGATACCTTTTATGTACAAGGCCCACGAGGAAACATAATTATTATGTACAGAGAGGATTCTTTTCTGAATAGGTAAAAATCCCTCGGGAAAATACCTGTCACCGTAAACCCGTGACTGGGTATTATTACACAGAGGAATCTTTTGTTTCAGTGGAGCCCTCGTGAACCACTTGCACTATCTTTTGCAGGATCCTCTAAGATTTTGATGCCGGGAAATCTCAATATTTGATATGTGGCATCATCCCAGGCCTTAGTGTAGATTCAGCACACGATCATGGGTTTATTTAAGATTATCTGGTGCTTAATCTTTGTCATAACCAACCATTGGTTATGCATTTTCATGTAGGCCATTAAGATTGTATTTAAAAATCGGAATTCTAGCTGGCCTAACTCTTTGACTGTTTCACAGGGATTATGAAAACATTCACCCATGTTTTCTAAACACCAATCACAGTGTTGATGATGGAAAGACTCATTAAAATATGGGTCCATACTATAGGCGCTTACTCCATAATCATACCACCAGTCATGTAGCCAAGGTGGTTGTTGGTTTGCCTGGTTAGTTCCTATGGAACCGAACTTTAATTTGGTGTAATGTGTCTCATTACGTCCATCCTTGTTAAGCAAATTCCACCAGTGTTTCTTGTAACCTGCAAAATTATAAACAATGTCAGGAAAAATAAGGTCAGGGTTATTACCTGGCCACATCTTAAACCTTTCAATCCAATCCCATCCTGGACACCGCGTTCTATTAATAGCATAAGATTTGTAGTAGATTCTTTTCCTATCACTGCCACTAGTGCATATGACAGTGAGATCACAAAAATATTCAGCCAAGGATCTTTCAGCTTCATGTGAAGTTGTCATACAAGTAGAGTACATCATATCGTGGATCCATCTACTTCCTCTTGGGTGTACTCTTCTTTCTGGTACTAAATTTAGGATATCTTAATGGCTTTGAAGATCTGCATCTAGTATCTTTGTATTGTGTAGTTGCCATGTAGGTCTCCACTTTTCTCTATAAACGGCCCATGATTCTTCATCAGATATAGACCTCAAAGTCTCCCTTTGATGGGCCTGATCCCATTCTATAACAATGACCATGACATGGTCATGTTCTTCTTCTGCTATTTGTTCTTGTTGCTGGAGGAACTCTCTACTAAGAAAGTCTGGCAAACAATTCTCAGCACCCTTAATATGTTCAATTTTAAAATCAAAATTTGCAAATAAGGCTTGCCATATTGCAAACTTAGCATCTTCGGGATTCTTAATAGTTTTACTAATAACTTTTGCCAGCGCTTGAGCATCAGTCCTTAGTAGAAAGAATTTATTCACCAAGTGTATAGAGAACTTTCTTATGCAGTTCCATGTGGCTTTAACTTCTTTTTCAATGGTGGAGTAATTATTTTCAGCTTTACTCCAAACTCCAGATGCATATTGAACTACCTTCTCTTCATTCTTTTGGCTCTTTTCACTTGGTCTTTGTTTGAGGACACCTCCCCATCCTATATTACTGGCATCTGTTTAAGCAGAGACCTGTCAATGGCACAGGATGGATAGAAATTTCTCACATAGTTTAGACAACCCAGAAACCTCTGTAATTGAGTCTTATCTAAAATAATGTCTGGGAATTTGTCTGCAAACTCTAAAGCATGACTCTGTAAAGCAATTTGTCCATTTTCTATAGTGTGCCCTAAGAATTTTATCTTGGTCTTACATAATTCCATTTTCTTTTTACTTAAGACCAATACATTCTTTTGGACCAATTTCATGAAAATTCTCAAATGCTTAAAATGGTCCTGTAAATTCTTAGAAAATATGAGGAGATCGTCTATGTATGCAAGTAACCATTCATCATATGGCTTTAAGATCGAATCCATTACCTTCTGGAATTTCGAAGGAGCATGCTTCAGGCCGAACGGCATCACATTCCATTCGTAGTGACCAGCTGGTATACTAAAAGTTGTCTTCCATTTGTCTTTCTCAGCAATGGCCACTTGCCAGAACCCAGATTTCAGATCAAACTTTGAAAATACCTTAGCTCCGGATATCCTACCCAACAGATCTCCCTTGTGCAGGATAGGATATGTATCATCTGCAAGAACAGAGTTAAGAGGTTTATAAATTATGACAAGTCTGGGGATACCTCTTATCTGTTCGCTGCTTTTATTGACATAGAAGCCATAACAGTTCCATGGACTGCCAGACTCCCGGATCAGCTTTCTTTGAAGAAGCTGGTTTATCTCTTTCTCATAGAGTTGTCTGTATTCTTTTGACATTGGGATAGCTCTGGATTTGCATGGTTTTCCTATATATCCATCTTTGTAAGGCAACTACACACAGTGTTTCTTACGATGCCAAAAAGCATTGGGTTCTTCTGAGCAACAAGTGTCTTCAAATTTTTTTTGCAATTCAGAGATCTACCTCTGAATTCTTGGAGAACTTAATTGGTCTTCAATTCTGATCATATTCTTATGATCTTTAAGCTCTACCAGAATTTTTTCTGCTTTCTGAAGTTCCTGCATTGCTAGTACCATTGTTGAAATTCGAGGGTTAGAAATATAAGGAAGTTCTATCCTCTTACCCTTTTTGTCAGAAGTTGGTACTATAATGAAATACCCCGCAGATTTATCTGGAAATATAAAGGAACCATGGGGCTCTACTGTTGCTAAAAACACATTTCCCAATATACAGTCAACTGGGATATCACTAATTGCAAACTTAAGTTTGACACAATGAGAATCAAAACAAACAGCAGCTTTACGAACTTCAAATTCTAAAACTTTCTTTCCCAATCCTGTGACTTTTCTGGTTGCAGATATCCAGAGTCTTGAGGGAACAAATTTCTTGGAAAGAATATTTACATCTGCACCTGAGTCTATTAATGCAGTCACATTTTATATTTTACCTTCAATACAGATATTTACCTTGACATGGTGTTGTTGGTATTGAACAGCAAGGACTTGCATTTCTCTGAATCTAAGGGTTGGATCAAGTCTTCCTTCAGCAATCTCAACTTGAGGTGTTGATGATTGTCTGGGAGCAGGGTGTAGAATATAGTTTGTCTGTCTGCCTGAAATAGAAGTAGAAGGCTTTGTTTCTTGTTTGGCCTTCTCAAGTTGTGTAATTTGTGATTTCAGGGCAGAAATTTCTGATTTCATTGAATGTATCTCCCTACTCACCTCCCCCAAAGTGAGTGTACGAAATTTTCTTGAATTGTGTTGGAGATACGACTTAGTGTTACACTCGTAAGAAGCATCAACAAAATTAGGCTTCTTACTGGTGGAATTACTGGAGGAACCAGTACCATGCTGCATGCAGGTTTTCAGTAATGCAACCTTCAAATCGCTTTCGTCCATGCACGAATCTGTGCAAATATTTTCAAGTCATATTCATCAGTTTGGGCCATGAGGACTTTCAATTTATCTAAAAAGTCTTCTGGAAGAGAGTCATCTGAAAAGGATTCTGAATCTGAATCAGAACAATCACAGTGACAATTCTGTGAGTCAGAACAATTGCAATAGGCATGAACCTCTTCTTCAGAAGAGGAAACAGAAGATTCAGATTGAAAATCTGAAGAGAAAACTTCTTCAGCTTGTTGAATAGCGAGGGGAGTGCAGTCTTCTATTTTGTGAAAAGAAGAATTATATCTAGCACACCTGGATGATTCAGTCTTAACAGCAGTGCTAGTGGAAGGTCGTTTTTTTGTTTGTGACTTCTTGCCACAACCTCGTTTAGACTCAAGGGCTATAGGACACATATTAGAAGTATGTCCTGGTTGACCACATAACCAACAGAGAAACTTTTCATTCTTTCAAGCTTCTGTTCCTTTGGTCTAATGTCTGTAGGCCCATAATAGTGAGTTTTGGGGACATATTTACAATGCCCTCTTCTTTGTTTTGCTGGTCTTATTTTCTTTGAGCTCAGATGATAAGTAGAGGCTCTGGATCTTCTTTGAGCCTTCTTTGCTTTTCTTTTTGACTTTATGTGAGTAACAAAGGGATCATCAATGGTTATACCATATTTACTGCAGAAAGATTTTGTACCAGGTAATCTATTTATCTTGTCAATAGACTTTGTCATTTTAGAACTAGTACAAAGAGTTATCAAAACTTTAGTTATGATAGAATAAATTTCTCCCCACAAATAAACTTCAAAAGGCAAGGGGAAAACTTCTTGCAGCTTTAAAATATCAACCAATTTTGAAGGAAGTGCTGCAAGGTAGACTTGTTTCCACATAATGTTCTTTGGTTATTTGACCAAAAATATCCTCTGTATCCAATCTCTGTGGAAGTCTTTATATTGATTAATATTTCAGCACTTCAGATTCATTAAAACCATCTCATGTTTATCTGAAAGTGTAACATCAGCACCACAGAAGTGCTCTTGAATCATAGAAGTTAGTGCACCAATCATATTATTTACAGAGGTGCCATCAGGATTAAAAAATACATCTCCATTTTCATCTTTTAGAACTTCCCTTTCCATCTTATCAATCATAGTAGGGGAAGATTCAAGCTCCCACCATCTTGCAAGTGTCCCTGTAAAACACGGAATTAAAGTTTTGCAGGATTCCACTTCTGTCTTTCCTGCAACACACATGAGCTTATATTCTGTAATCATTTGATCAAGCATCTGCCGGATTTGTGCAGTAGTCAGATTATCTAGATTCCATTCTTTGTGACTACTCTCAAAAAATGTTTCCCTAGCAGGGATCTTTCCAGCACCGTAAAGATCAGGGCCAGAGTGCCTGGTAAACTGGGGCTCAAGTGTCTCATAGATGGGAATAACTTGATGTTCTATATCAGACTCTTGGGAGAGATATGCTATAGTAAGCTTTTCTGATTTGGAGATAGACTGTTGTGAAGGCGCATCAGCTTCTTTAGGGAGAAGATATGGAAACTTAGAGACTGGGTTTTCACTAAGTTCATGAGTATGAATGGTCTTTCCCTTATGCAAAAATTAAGCTGGTATAGGCTTATCAGATTTCTTGAAGCTCATTCTGTCAACTTTGTCTAACAGATTTGAAATCAAATGTCGAGTAGAGATAGATTGTTCTATGATACAGTTCTCTACTTCATCAATCTTTTTGATTGATTCTAAAGAATAATCTTTAACAATAGAAGAATTATACTTTACAGAATTTAAAGAGCTATTCACATCATTAATAGAGACTTAGACTCTATCAATCTGATCCTTTACTGTGGCAGCTTTGGCTACATTTTTCTTTAAGCCAGTGAGAGTAGTATTAGTCCAGTTGACTTGCTCACTGACCTTTTGAACTTCGCTTTCTACTCCTACTACTGTAGTATCCTTTTGAATTAAAGGATATGCATTGGCTGAATGTTTTCCTTCCCCTAGGACAATACCTTTGAAAGAAGGATAGGAAGTAGAAGTTTCAATCTAGCTACCATCAATGGCTGTCCAAGAATGTGAAGAGGAAGATGCAGAATCAGTCATCAAAACAACATCTGATTCTTTAGCCTTTTTCCATGAATAAAAAGAAATCCATACATTTCTTTCTTCCATATAAGCTTTCCACATATTGGCTAGCTTTATCTTCTCTTCAGGTGTATGTGTAAGACCAAATTCATCAGCCTGTGGATGTGTATAAATATCCCAATTTAACATCTACTTCATCCATTGAGCTGGGATCTGATGTTTAGAACATCCATCCATCAAACTATAAAACTTGTGGATTTCAGGGACTGGTGGTCTTTTACAGCCTTCTGGCAGATCTTTAAATCTGCATGCTGGTATCCGTTTATCTTTTTCTTCTAAGTAACCAAGTCCATATTTAGGAGAATTTGCAGGCCTCATATTTGTGAAAATAGAAGTCAACCTTGGATCTTCATCCTCTAGTGTAGGCACTAGATGCATCATAAGAACACGTTCATCATCATGGGGAAAAGGGATGTCTAAACATTTTGGATTAGGACAAGGGGTGGTAGAAGTAGAACGAGGAGCTTCTCCAGTCCTAAGGTTATGGTTCTTATGTATTACAAGGTATGCAAGTTGACTCAGGTTTACTTGCTATTGACATTGAGGGCATGCAACTGAGAGAGGTTGGAAATTAACTAATTGGGAAAATTCAAAAAGAGAAATATGCTAACATGAAGTATTTACAATGCTGGAAAAAGCAGTATCTGATAGACTAGGTGGTATATACATTGATGACTTTTTACATTCGGCTTCAATTCTACGCCTGTCTATTGTAGATCTTTTGGGAAAGGATAATGTGGCAGTAGATTTATTTTCTGAAATATTTGCAGAAGTAATTTTTTGTGCAGAGATGGGCTTTGGATTTGGAACTACCCAGTGTTCTGGAAAACTAAGATCCTCCCACTTAATGGCTTGAAGTTCAACCTTTTCATTTTTTGGATCTGTCATGACAATAACATTGGTTTTTGAATCTCTGCTGGGGGCATGGAGGACTGCAGGGAACAAAGTACTGGTGTGACGAAAACACCCTCTGGTCTGTATGGCGATGTTCTTTCTTTTTCTCCTCATATAAAATCCAGAAGTTTGGATTTGCAACTGTAAAATGTCAACCAGGGTTTCATCATTGACATACACAGAGAAGTTGGGGTAGCAGTCAAACCAGACAGGTCCATTTGATAGTGGTGCAACTATTCCTCCTATTAGGGAATCAATATATTTTTTATGGGTTAGGTCACGGACTGTGGCTAACATATAAGTATCTAAACCTTGATGGGTCAAAGCATGGATTCCCACCCGAATACATCCAAGATGTAAGAATTTTGTCCCCAATTTTTTGGCTTCTCCTTGGAGTTGTTTAGGATCCAACAACGAGATTGTTTGGACACAGTCAGAATTTTCCTCTATAGAACTTATGGATTCCTTTATTGTGATTCTGGTGGCTGCTTTGAGATTCCACACGCCCAAGTCTGCATATACCTCAGAGGCAGAGATCTTGGGTAGTACCGATTTAGGCTGAGGTTCAGCCTCTTCATACAACATTTATGATTGATTTATTACTCTACTAGAAGAAGACACAAACATATCTTTGAGAGGGTCTTGTTCAGCCCTATCATTATCTTCTAGCTCACGGAAAGAAACTGATTTTCTCATGGAATCCATTTTAGATATAAAGAGAGAGAAAAGGATTAAGTACTGACCTTTTTCTCGAACCAGATTTAACACAGTCGACACTCGACTAATAGCTCTAATACCAATTTCTAGTAGAGGCTTCAACAAGCTTGCTTCGACAGCTCAACAGGCTGTATTAGCCTTGCTAAGTTTCTCCTTTGTCTTATATTCTCAAAAATTCTTTATGTGAACCCAACGATGAACCCATACACGAACCTATTCCATAAAGAATTTTTGAGAATATAAGACAAAGGAGAAACTTAGCAAGGCCAATACAGCCTGTTGAAAGCCACTGCAGTCAATCTCTGGAAAGAGATCTTGATTCTGAGTCCTGTAATCTTGAATCATATGTAATATCATTCTTGAAAGTTCGCTAGAAGTTCTTCAGAAGTTCGCCAAACCACCGAGGGACGCCAAGGCCGTATAAAGGCGAGGGAAGCCGCAGAGAAAGGTCGACAGTTGCGTGAACGTGGGAGTAGGTTCATGTATGGGTTCATCGCTAGGTTCACATAAAGAATTTTTGAGAATATAAGACAAAGGAGAAACTTAGCAAGGCCAATACAGCCTATTGTGTTGTCGAAGCAAGCTTGCTTAAGATATGAATTATAAATTGGAATAAAAGTGTAAGTTGAATAAAAATATTAAAGAAATTAAAATACTAAAAAAGAAAACCATGTTGTCTCACAAATTAAATTAATATTGAACTTAAGACCATCACTCATAATCTTATAAATGTGACCACCTCTAAACAATGTAAGGGCATTATGCAAGTTGGGAATTGCTCCACTTGTGATGATAGAGAACCTGAAAATCATTTTATAGACCAGAACACTGAGACGGTGGAGGGGAAGGTGATGGAAGAATTGGTGATATAAGGAGGTCGAAAATGGAAAAAAACGGGGGATCATGATTTTCTTTTCTTTTTCAAGAGAGTGAATATAGAAGAGAATATCCAGAGAATTAATATTCAAAGTGAATATGTGGAGAGAAATTTGATAATTTGAGTAATTGCTCTTGGAGTTTTGGGCACAGGGGCCAAAAGACCTCAAATATGAAGTCTTCTGGATTTGGGAACCGTATAGGCTGATCCCAGATAGGCTGGGAGGAAAATATCAATTTGGTAGAAAGAGAAAGAGCAACAACATACCATAAACGCCTTCAAACATATATCCAGGTATTTTTCTGCATTTCAATTTTTAAATTCTAGTTTAATTGAATGTCTAAGTAAATTGAAAATGCAAGGTATATTTTTTTGGAATTGTTTGATTTAATTGTAATTCATGGAACTATACATCACTCCCATAATCTGAGAGGTCTTCTCTACTAAACAAATTTTCAACCCCAAAAATCTAGAAGAGAAAGATGATCACAACAATTTGATGAAACAAGGACATCACAAAGACTCTACATTAATAAAAACAGTGTTGTAGTACTGCTCCATATTCACATTCGCCATCTTTGCAATAAACAAATTAATTTTGAAATTGGCACAAATAAAAGGGTTTTATTTTTCATTCATATGCATATATAGATTGATAGTACTCTACCAAAGTAATTTTATGTGATACTCCCAAGGATTTTGAACTCAATGACTTTAACAAAGCTAGAAATTGGATCAAATAAGCCAGTTGTCAACAATAACATGACCAAATAATTATGTTTACAAAATAGGTCTTATACACATTAAAATATGAAGACTAAAAGGTATAAAATAATAAACTAATGTGGTTTCTAAACACCTCTTTACAGAAGAAGTATTCATCGGCTGTGAAATCACTTGTATTGTCAAATGTTGTAGCTCTGGGGTATCACCACCATGCATAATCCACTACTCCTTGTCAAGCAATTTCCCACCATTTCTTGTAGCAACATCCTCATCATTAGTATCATCATTCATACTTTTCCTCTTGCCTATCCTTTTCTCTATCTCAATCCTTAAGGGACCTCAATCAACACCACCCAATTTTGATGGAACTACCTAATCCAAGCCTTAAAATATGGAAAAAAATTCTTAGAATACCTAATCAATGATTTTGGTTTAGGTGAAGGGTAAATTTTTGTTAAGTTCATGAAAAATAATTTCAATAATTAACACCACCAATATTGGATATATATAGGGTTTATGCTCTTGATTAAATGCCAATCACATAGCCCCATATTTGAGAGAATCCAATGAAAAGCTTCAATATTGTTGATCTTGAAATCCTGTAAACTATTAAATTTGTTGAATTTTGAATGGGATAAGAAATTGTATTTTCTCCATATGAATTTCAATTAGGTTGGAACCACTCTCAAACTTGAAACAATTAATTTCCATGTTAAAATTTTAAGTAAAAAATTATGTAAAGTTTTACTTTAAGAATTTAGCATTACCCTTGGGGAGCATCTAGGGAATGCCTAGGGAGTGTTATCAAGAGTTCCATGCTCTTAAATTTGTAGGATCATGCCCAATAGGCCTTGAGAATGCTCCCAAATTTTGGGAGTGCCTTCTGATGGGCATTCACTAAGCACTCTCGCTTGGAGTGTGGTTCTAGGGTTGGCAGCATGAGGGGGGGTTGGGGGAGATTGTTCCTACAGTACTAGGATAATGGGTCACATGGAACATGTAAAAAAACTTCTCCTAGTGACATGACTAATATAACATCACCATGCAAGATCACCCGGATGAACCAAGAAAAATATGACACATGAAGTAACAAGCATCCATATGTCAAGAGAGTGAACCATCAAGCATAAGGATGAAAGTAGCACCAAATCGTAAGGATGCCATCAACCATGACCATCCGCAATAAATAATTGAATATCCTTTACTAAAATTCCTTATCAAGTAATCAATTTTCAAGAAGAGAAGAGGTTGCATTAAAGTGTGTACCCCAAAAAGATCCAAATGTTTTGTGTACTAGTTGCAAACCCCATAAAATATATAATGAAAATCACTATGTGAAACCTCATAGAATATGATTTATAGCAAGGAGAACCCTAAATTACCAAAATGCATCCCAATACAATAATCATAAGTGAAAATGTGTGAAATAATAACTCTATCGGACTCTTGTATATATGATCTCACATTGATTTCCACATACGTCGAATATTTAAATATATATTTGGCCCATTTTTTCTTATATACTCCCATCAAGGTCATTACTTATCTAAATTCCCAAAGAGAGAAATATAAGAGACCACAAAATGCATGCACATAGAGCCAATAATTTACACTTAGGGGAAACTAGCACCTAATAGATGTTTATTAATCTTGGCCAATATGGCTAAGCACCAGGCCTCTTGAGGCATCTTATAATGGAGTAATCATAGCCATTGAACAAGCATCATAATATGTAATGTCATGGGTTACCCAATACCATAGTATCGTAAACCAACATTGGTAAACCCATCAATCATTAACTCAACGTTATCTAAATTACTCTATGACTGAGTCAAGATGAATCCAACATTATCCATTTCAGAGTCTTCATGTAGTTTGGTAGAGAATATCTTAGGTTTCCATGTTGTTGCATATTTGCACATATAAGTTTAGATTCCAATTCTAATTGTCATTAACATATTTAATGAACATCAATTGAAACTTGTATCATATGTTGGTATTTCTTGATTATGTTAATGCACATTAATTCTATATATAATAACAAATATATTTTTTGTTTGCTACTATGGTACATGAATTTGGAATATTCTTTTCTAATTTGAAAAATAGATAGGATAAAATATTTTTGTTAACCTCCTTTTCTAATTAAATGTAATTGTGGTTCTTCCTTTCACTATAAATTGGGAGGCATATTGATTACTAATAAACATATTTTTCTTAGTTGGAATGGAGATGTCAAGGAAAACGTTTTGTATGGGAGCACATCAAAGAATCCTCAAATTGGACTCTATCAAGAGGCTACCCATTCCTTCTTGTCGAGGTTAGTAACTATGGTGTTTAAGTGATATTTTTCTTTTAAATTTTCAAGCAACCCATTTCTACAAAAAGAACACATAATTCTTGCATTTAATGATTAATGGAGGTGCCCTATTGATATGTAGTTTATTTTTATAATTTAGGTTAGTCATAGTATTTCTCTCAAGGAATTTTTGAAAAGGGAATCACTAAATTGGATAAATTAGACTCCTTCCATTAAGAAAATATAATTTTAAGAAGTGTAATAACTATGAAACGTTAAATTGGGGAAGGAAGTCTCCTTCCACTAATAAAATATAATTTGGGGAAGTGTTCAATAATTAGTTCGATGTTTTGCACTATAATCTATTCAGTTGGCATGTGATTTATTATTCTCTTATGTCCTTCATAAATATATAGTTTTCCATATGTTTATTTTTTGAGTATCTGAATACAATGCATTAAAATTATTTTAAAATGAATACACTAAAATGGGAAGGCTCATGGAAAATGAACTTGTAAATGGATAAATAATAGTGGGAAACCTGATTGGCAACAAATTAACAAGTCATGTATGTTAGCAAGGATAAGACCTCACTTAATATTACTCTTGAGTTTTTGGCTCCACTATTAGTTAGTTGGTTAAAGGATGGAGGATATTCTTACAACATGGATTCTAGACATTGCAAAATGAAACAATCCACATGCATTTTGAGATGTTGTATCAATATGTGATGAAAATAATGCATATACACAATGTACACCAAATTTTTGTGTGGAAAAAAAATAATAAAAGTATTATTATGATGATTTACGCAATAACTCTTTTTATATTAGGAGTGTTACAACAATATATAGCCCCCACAAAAGTGTAAATCCTTGAGCACCATGTTATAGTTTTGAGTAACTCGGGAAGGATGTCCATTGTTACTTCAATTCTTCCCCACATTTCTAGTTGTCTCTTCTCCAAAACTAATGGTTCCCTAATATAGGATTGTTGAGGCTATGGAGTAGAGGTTGTAGGTGAATTTTGAAGAGTATCTTGGGGAGCAACATCTTCACTAGAAATATCAAATATAGCCTAGTAACTAGAACCAATATGTTTTCTAGTTTTCCTAGAGGATAGACAAAGCAAGAAATTAATAACCCTTTTTACCACACTGTAAAGGAGAATAAGGGAGGAGTTTCCTCACAAAAATTTCATTCCAAGTGATAAAACTTAACCCTTAAACAGATTGATTTTTCTAGATTGGTAGAAGGCTTGAAAATTCACAATCAATCTTTGAACTGCCAAATAGAAACCACGAGAGAAGAATTTAAATTAACATCAAATCGCCTCAATAGAAATATTTCAACAAGTTTTATTCTCAATATCCTATTAACAAAAAAAAATAGTGTGATGGGGAGCCTCTTTTATAGAGGAGGTTTCAACAACCCTCTTATTACGATATTACTTTTCTCTCCTTAGATCTATCATAGGACATCTCAAAAGACTTGACCAGTTACTAACTATGAGGACAAAGTTTAAAAAATACATATTCCTCCAAGAAGGGAGATGTCTCGCCAAAAATAATTAGTTGGAATCAAGGGAGGCCAACATTCTTCCATGGTGCATTACAACTACCTAAAGATACCTCTCCAATGGGTATTGATTGATCAAATAGGACAATGGTTATGCACAAGAGAGGGAAATTCCACACATGGGATGTGGGAGATGTTGCATCAAAATATAACAATTTTTGTGAGGGTGGCTCATAAGACCAGAGCTGAACCAAGGCACAACAATATGAGGTGTGGTCCATTATCACCACAGCCACTACCTCCTACTCTTTCATGGACTTTCACCACTAGGGAGGCTTCCTTATTTTAGGTCAACGAAAGGATATATCAAGTACAAGGGACAAGGTGACAAATAGTCTTAAGGAGGACAACTCCACCTAAGAATAGGGATCAACTAGCATAATAGAGCAATTCACATCCTCCAATAGGCCTAATTAGGGTACAATGTTACCTAGGGATTGAGAAATAAAAATTTAAATAGATAAAACTACGGTCACAAGGTCAACAAAATTCTTCCAAAAAATGTGTACCTTCAAGTTATGGAACAAGAAGCCCTCCATAAGCCCCAAAATTAAGCCTAGGGAAAACTAAGGCTTTTCTAGGGAAAAATATATCTAGGGCAAGGGATGTTTGCTCTATAATAGAGAAATTAGCCATGAGAATGTATTTATTTTGAGGTAAATACCTCACCTCCATGTATTGAATCCATTTCCAAGCAATGTCTTCAACCCTAGTTGAGAAACATGCCCTAGCCCTAGTTAGCGGCTTACCTTAAGAGGTCGAAAATCAAGTTTTTATAGAATAGAAGTGAATTTTAAGATGAGTTTCAAGATGAAAAACCATGTAACAAAATTTCAATGCCTTGACCTTGGGTGATGGATTCTGGGGGATGGTTAAAGATGACTAAATCTTGGAAAAAGTGTAGTGAAATCAAAAATCATTGGTTTTAAACCCTTATGAGAGAGAAAAGTCAATGAGGAGATCTAGTTGAAAGACTAACCCATGGGATTTTCAACCACTTTCTATAAGTGGGTAATCCATGCAATACTATCATCAATAATCCGTATAATAATTTTCAACCATAAATTTTCACATAGAAACCCTAGATAATCAACCATTCCATACAATAGCCACAAAATAACAAAGTCTTATAAAATACAAGATAAACTTAAAAAATGGAATGCATGAACAAGTCATTTATTGCTCCAAAATGACATCTTCAAACCCAAAAAATACCTCCATTATTAAAAATCAAGCATGGATCACATCTCCATAAGATTCAAGTTGCAATTTAGCTAGGTTGAATTCTATAAGAGGGCCAAAATATTCACGAGTGATGATGATCAAATGAACTGTGTATATCCTCTATTTATATGAGGATTGGGACAAATAATTGTGTCTACAAATCCCCTAAAAACAAGTTTAATCACTAAATTACCTTGGGTTACAAGCCAACCCAATATCTAACATCAAAATAAACCTAGTATTCCCATACATGTGAGCCGTAGCCTTCAAAAATATGATGACATACATCATAAGTGCTCTAAATTCCATGTATAAGAGTCATGAGGTGTCCAAGAAGTCTTAGATTCCTATAAGGTCCAAGAGTTGAGGGTTGACTCTCAAATTCACCTCAATATCTCCTATGGGGTCCCAAGATCTAGTTGGGGTTCTTTAAAGTAGTCTCCATGGGTCTTCATCTATCAAACAGGGCCTCCTTCTATATTTTTAGGGCTTCCTGTAGTACAATTAGCCCTCCCTAGTTTCTATATGGTAGGCCATCATCATCTAGGCTCTAAATCAACTCTTTCCCATCAAGTTGTGTCAAGGCTAGCTGATGGGCCTCCAAATTAGACATAAATTAAGGCCCATCTAACCATCCGTCAACACATTAAACTTATATATTTGCATTAGATGGAATATTTTTAACTTTAATATGTTCATTAGGAATGTTTATAAATGATTGCATATTTGTGCCTAATATTATTTATTTTTGTAGAATATTATGAAGATATTGGGAGGATTATGAAGATTTGGAGAAGTAGATAATCTAGAGACTTGCTCCCTGCTATAGGAGGATCAATATTGGATAATAAATGAACAAAATATCATGAAATTATTGAAAAATTCTAAAGCTCTAGTGATTGGGAAAATATAGGAATGTGTTCTCTTTCATTTAATGTATATTCCTATTGTTGGGAACCAGATCCATTATTTGAGAGATTTTGGACGGGAAAGCTTCCTCCTTTCAAGGAGAATGCTTCCCCATAAATTTGTATAAGTACCAATTCAAAATTTCCTCTAGAGGCATGTATTTCTTAGTCTTCTTGTGGAGAAAATTTGTTATTTAGTAGGTCCACTTTCATTTCTAGCAAGGATGTACTTGATAATGAAGTTTGGTGCCATTTTTGGCTTCTAAAGCTTGGTCTCCTTCATAGGATTTTGAGTATCCTTGGGCTTGGCCATCCCAGGAGCCTCAGATCCATTTTTTACATTTTTTTTCTTCTTTTCACTTCTTATTCACATGCATATCTTATTCTTGTTGTTTCATATTTCTGCATTTAGTATTGATGCTTCTTTTGTTGTAGGATTGACTTAAATGATTGAACTGAGTTTTTTCTTAGGTTATTTATAGAGTCACAATAATTATTAATCCTTATAAAAACTTTAAAAATTCATATTCATCATTGAGCTACTTGGATTGGTTCACTAGTTCACAAATCTAGAATTCATTAAAGTCCCTTGGAGCAAAATAGTAGTAATTTTATGTTATTTTTTAGAACATGTTAATGAGCTTCAATTGATTTGATTCCACTTATATTGGGTCATAAAAAAATTTAATTTAATTACAAAATTTACCCAATTTAATTTTCAATTGATTAGGTTATGCATTTTATAGGTTAACTAGCTCACTAGTTCTTGAATTTCCAATTTTTAGAGTAGTAATTTTTCTATTATTTCTTAGCATGTGTTAAGAGGGTATTTTGGAGTGATTCCACTTGGAATGGAATTCTAATACATCCTAATTAATTACAAAAAAATTCTCATCCCATTTTCATTTGATTTACTTGGTCATTTGGTGAGTTATCTCCTCTTGTAGCAATTTTGTTTCGCCTGTAGCACTCATGTAGCACATGTAAACTTAACCATATTTGCTCCAAAATCTTGTTTTTTTTCTCTTAAGCTTGAATCATGACCCCTAGGCTATAAATCCATGATTGAGGAAGAATAAACACCATTTATGACATGCCTTTTTACAAAATAGATTAGGCTTATTTATTTGAATTCATGCTCTTAGGATTTCAATTACAAATTGTTGTTCTTGACTAGGATTTATTTCTTTTCAAAGTAACATTTCCATTTCTAAAATTAGTTTAGGCTTTGATTTCATGACATTCACTCCATCACATTAGATCAACAAAATAAGGACACATTGTATGCTGCACATATAGTGCTGACAACTCTTAAGTTTGTATGAACCCCGGGTTGATAATTTAAGTTGGTAGCCTTGGGAGTTGCAGCATTCTTGTTGCAATATTGGGGCCCATCACTTTTTGGCGTCATTAATGTCATTGTTTTCTTCCATAGTTGATTCATTTCTTTTAATTTTTGCAAAAAACAAAAAATGGCATTAGGAATTTTTCATTTCAAGAACAGAAAATTGCATTACATCAACATTTTGATTCAATTTTTTTATTAAAAAAAAAAAAAAAAAAAAAAAAAAAAAAAAAACTCTCCAACACCAACACCCACCCCCTCCCCCCTCACTCGATCACATGGTGCAGTAATAACCACATCACCATCCACTTTTTCATATAGAAGAAGAACAAGTGGCAGAAAAGGTAGAAGAAATGGATGGAGATGATGACAATGAAGAAGATCATATTGCATTTCCCATTCAAGATATTGATGTTAGTGTGCACATGAAGAACATCTCTCCATATTTCCTTCCCAAATTTCTTGGCATGAGGTCAGAGGATCTGAAAACCTTTCTATTTGAATTTGAAATACTTTGTAGATCTCATGGTTACTTACTAAACACTCAAAATTTGAGATTGTTTCAGGCAACATTGAAGGATATAGCTCTTAAATGGTTCATGATTTTAGGGACTAATTCAATAAGATCATGGAATGATATGCAAAAGATATTTCTAAAACTATATAAATATCATGATCTTGAAGAATAAATCTTTAGAGTGACTCAAATAGAAGATGAAAACCTTGAGGATCTAAAAGAGAGGTTTATGTATAATGTTAAGAGGGGAAAATTGCATCATTTAGGATTTGACACACTAAAAACCCTCTTACTTAGAAAAATTAGGGATGAGTGTATTGATCTCCTTGATCTCATGAGTAGA
Source organism: Pinus albicaulis (assembly GCA_034641835.2). Lineage (NCBI taxonomy): Eukaryota > Viridiplantae > Streptophyta > Pinopsida > Pinales > Pinaceae > Pinus > Pinus albicaulis. Next base: position 1,634,163,314 of record CM076575.1, on the reverse strand, counting down.
GGTGATGTATATCAATTATCATTTGAATAAATTTTTGAAACATGCAAGTGCATATCAAGAGGAAGGGAAAGAGTAATTAAATCAACATCGAGATCGATAAGTCAAGCTGGACTTGGAAATTGGCTTGATAACTTTAAAACAGAAATTCTTAGAAAGGTAAGCAAACAAGTAGAAATTTTAAGAATTCAAGATGAGGAAAAAGAAGATGTTGATATTTTTGTTGTCCATGCATAATCACATGTTATTAAATATTTCCCATCATTACCGAGGTTGAAGGAATTTTACCAAGAGGAAAATGGAGCAAGTAAATCACAAAAGTAGTTATGTTATGTAGCTCCAAGTATACTATGGTAGCCTAATCAACCTGGTATGATGCAAGAGGCTAATTCACAATTTCAATTTTATGCACATCCATCTCAAAGTAATTGGAACACACCCTTTCCTTGGAAACCTTGGCCGTCTCAACCCCAAAACCAATCTTGGAAACAAGGTTGGAAAGAACCTTATGGGAGAAACCCACAATATCCTCAATATCTTCAATACCCAACTCCATGCTATCCCTACCATCCACCTCCACCACAACCACATCCATCTCATAGATCCACTCCCACTCAACTACTTGTACCACCATTTCCAAACCCACACAAGTAAGTAGCTCAACCCACTTGCAATGTTGACGTACAACACTTCCAAACATATCCTCTTGATCTAAATGGTATTCATCTTAGATCAGGAAAGGTATTGCAAAAAATAAATTATATAGATGTCATTGAAGGAAAACATCCAGAAGAAGAAGATTCAAATGAAGAGACCAAAGGATCATGGGTTGCACTTGATGGAGAGAAGACATTACAATCAGAGATTGATGAATTTCCATCATGTTCACCATCATATCCTCTATATGTTCAAGAGAATAATCAGCAAAGAGAAGAAGATCTGAATTTCATGGAATAAGAAGACATACACGGTGATCCAAATCAACAAGTGGACCAGGGGAATCACAACTATATTGAAATATGGTTCCAGACAATCATTAAGTTGCAACAACACACTCTTCTTCAATAATTCTTGATCTCATCCCAGTCAAAGTAGTTGGTCTCTCACATTCAGGTATATGTCAAAGCATATATTTCGATCCTACACATGATTTTATATGTCATTTTGATGTGCACATGGTTCCATTGGAAGTATTCCTATACCTAGAAAATATTTTGTTTTTTTCAAGTAGAGTAGCATATAAAAAAAGAAATAAAAAGTAAGAGGAAAAGAATAAAATATCTAGTGAAAACCTCCCTTGAGGCGCCTGAGATTGGCTCATTGATTGAAACCCTCCATGAGGCAGTCAATGGGTTGGATAAAGGAAAAGAGAAAAAGAAAAGATCCTACGTGAAATCCTCCATTAAGGTGCTTTGGCAGACCTACTAGTTGAAAACCTCATTGAGGCAGCGAGTAGTCCTAAAAGAAAAAAAATTAAAAAAATTATGTGCTCCATGTATCTCTCTTTGATGTATGCAGGTGTTATCTAACCTTTGCAAGCAACAAAAAGAAGTTAGCACCAAAATAAAAATTTGGTCAAAAACCTAGTCAATGGGACCAAGGCCATGTCACTCTATAACCCTCATCTATTTCCAACATCCACCCATCATTTCCAAGCCTTTCCCATTCATTTTCCTCATTGTCTTAAAATGCTATAGGAGGTTTTTTGTTTTGCTACAAGATGCCAAAATACACAGGCCATAAAAAAATTTTACACAGGCCATAAGATGCATATGGATGATGGTAACATGCTCAAGCATTTTCAGTAAATTTTAGTCCACACTTTTCGATAAATTGTCGTCCCTCATCACTTACATACATTTTTAATTTTTCTCGAGATTTGTGCATATTTTTAGTGGCAAAATATGAATTATGCCATCAGTGATCAATATCATTCCTTTCATTTTAATTTTAGGTGTCTCATTCTAAAATTTTTATATCATTCCATTAGGTCATGCTAAAAATTGTTTCAGTGGTGGTAGCCTCCCTCAGAGAATCACGTTTGTTGAATCACTTTCATGTCTTCTTGAGCATAATAACACCTATGAAAATCTAATTTCACCATGTCTTGTCTCAGTTAAAGTCTACCATGGAAAGAAGGTTATTTAAAGTCTCATTAGGTCATTAGGGTTTTGTCTTTCAAGGTCCAAAAATACATTATTCCATCTCAATAAATTTAGCAAACGAATGAGAGTGACTTAATGACATTCTATTTCCATCTAAATAAGATCATCAGTATGTAAATATTATATTTTTTAAGTTGTAATTTTGATATTCATATGATTTTCATATCAAAATGTCATTTTGATATGAAATCAAAGATGTAATTTATTTTTATTTCCTATGCAATTTTATGTTTTTTATATGTAATATTTCATTCCCTAGCTTCTGACTCAAGCAATAATGCCAAACTAAAGGAAAGAAAATCCAAACTCCATCAACTGATCAACCTGCAAAAAAAAAAGTCAGAAGTCAAAGAGCATTAGTGTGAAATTTTGAAAAGTGAAAAATGAAACATAAGGAAAGTGGGTTTTCAAAATCATAAATCAAATCTAATAAGTATAAGATCCCTTAACACTTCAAAATAAAGCTCATTTGTGTCATACAACCTCAAGAAAAGCTTATCAAAGAATAAATTTTCGAGTTTCAAAGTGAAATTGTGCAAAAATTGGGTTGTTGCGCGTTCTCCTTGGTTGTTGCGCGTTTAGCCAAGACGTTGCACGTTTGGTCGAAATCATAGTGTAATTTATAATTGCACTGCAAGTTCAGATGGGTTGTTGTGTGTTCTCCTGGGTTGCTGCATGTTCACCCAGACATTTCCAAAAATTCTCTGCCAGATTGCCACTCCACAAGTTGATGCCAAAACTTTGCACAGTGAGTATTCATGCTTCCATTGCTAGTAAGTAGCAAAATTTTCATCTTTTTTATGCGTCACTGTGCTTCAATGAGTTCAATACCTACTTCTAAATTAAGAAACCCTAGTGTTCATTAAAATCTAATTCACATCCTAAAGCTAGTCCCTAAACCTTCATATACTCTCCCTCACAATCCTAAAACACTTTCCCAACTCCCTACTTTTATATCCCCATTCCCTAAACAATCATTTCCCTTAAAACCCTAAGTCCTAGGGTTTCACTTGCCTGGGCTCCTTTCCATATTCCCATATCTTCCATTTCCTCACACCACCCTTCGCTTCATACTCTTTCATTTCATTCCATCATTTCCATAGGGTTTTTTACACCAAGAAACATCATGGCTGAAGAGGAGAATAGAATTCATAGTGAGGAGGAAGAAATACAAGAGAGAAAGCCATATAAAAAAGGAGGGAAAGTCATTAGACAATAACTAGAAAATACCAGAGAGCTTATGGCATCTATCCTCACTGTGGCATGCTTTAAGCATGTAGGTTGTTTTGAGTTCTATGAAAAATTTCAAAGAGTCCAGTACCATCCTATGTTGACAAGAGTATTCATTTCCAGACTCCTTGACAAATAGGACACCCTTGCTAGTGTCAATTTCACTATGTCCACCGACATTATAGCATCTGCCACTAGGATCCCAAATGTTAGGGAAACATGGTTCAAACAAGGAAATCTGAATCATCATTATTATTAGCCATATCTTAAACCAAGGTACAAGAATGAGAGAAAGATTATTTTTCCTTTCTCCTACCTCCTAGGTAGATATGTCCCCATGATGAAAATCATCATGAAATACTTCACTTGTGAGAGAAGGTTTTCTAGACTCTATTCCTATCATATTCAACTACTCATGCACTTCACTTGGGCTAGAATGCTTCATATACCCTGTTATCTCTACCAGAGCATTGATAAGATGGCATTTATTGCCCAAAAGAGAGATTATGATCATCAAATGAAAAGTATATTTCACCACTCCCTTATCAAAATGATAATCATACATCACCTTGATCAGTTAAAAACTCCATGGGATGCATTCATATCCAATGATATTTTCACTATCCCACCTATTCAGCATGAACAGGATGCACCTTCATCACCTCATCCTTCCTCATCTATCCCTCCATCTCAGCCTACTATTCATACATCATTAACAGATCAGCTCATTCACCTCCATCTCACATTGAACCTTCTTCTTCACCTTTTTATAACCCTTCATCACCATCCCATCTTGATTCTGAGTCACCAAGCAGAGATGAGGACATTGAGGCAAAATCGGCTAGTTTGGTTGAGATTGAGCCATTGCCCAAAACCTACCAGAGAAGCTATAGGCATGTGTTTGCTTTAGTTAGATTGAAAGGAGCCATACCTTCTTCATCAACACGGCAGGTAGATAAAGGTAAGGAAAAGGTGATAGAGCCAACCATTCATGATGAGGATGACAATCATGAAAAAAAGCGAGAATTTCAGTTGGTTGACCTAGATGAGGAGGATGAAGACAAAATCACAATGCAGTAATCAAAGGCAAAGAGGATAAGATTAGTGAGCTCCATGCTAGTCTTGAGAGAGATAAATATGTGATTTATTTTCTTAAGCATGAAAAAGAGCAACTGAAGACCAAACAGGTTATTAATGAGGTGAAATGCATCAAAGCACAAAGACAGGAAGAGAAAGCTAAAGCCTTGCTTGAGGAGACATTAGAGAAGTTTGGTGAACCTGATGATGATGAGGATCATCCTTCAAGACAAAGACCTAGGACTAGAGGATTGAAAAGAGTTCTAGCCCCAGAGAGACAAAGGGAAGCTGAGCTAGCAGACCATCTTACCCTAAACGAACAACTTTCCCTAGAAATCAGTGAGAACAGGGAACCATGGCTTGATAGAGTCGATCTACACTTGGAAAAGTTGCTAGAGAAGGCCAACAAGGGTAATGACTTGTTGAGGACAAAGGTCAGACTTCATGCCCAGAAAGAGATAATTGCATTGGCCAAGCTCAAAGAGCCAATACCAAAATTGAAGACTTGACCAAGCAAGAAGAGAAATAGAAGCTAGATATACTTGTTGAGGTGATACTCCATGCCTCAAACACATGATCAACAAATATCCCAGAAATTTTGACAAAATTTTGGAAAACTTAGCATTTTGTTACATTTCTGTGTCTTTAAGGTTATTTCAGCACAGTAAATATGTTAAACGCGCAGAACCTTGGATGCTACGCTCTTTTTTGAGGCATCTAATGGAAAAATGGACACCACCAGAAAAAAAATTTATGATGATAACATCAACCCTGTGAATTTTCTAAGCTTTTGGAGGAGAGCAGGTCATTGAAAAAGTCAAAAAACCATGTTTCTGCCTCAACTTTTGCCTGGTCGCTATGCGTTTACCAATCTTGGGACAAGTGATTTTTGACAAAGCAAATGGGCTTCATTTCACAAACTAAAGGTAGTTCTGAAAACTAGACTTGAAGGGATTTACAACGATTCATATTGGAGAAAATTTTAACACAAGGAAGGCACTCAAATTCAGCCTTGAACAGAGAGGATCTTTTTGCCTAGTCGTTGCACGTTTGACAAGAAAATGGTGCATTTGGCAGTCTTCTAAAATTTTATGAGTTTCACTCCAGTTTTGATTTTTATCTTGGGAAATGTTGAATTTACCTATGTAAATGATGAAGATGAATGTAATTATCATGTTTTTACTATTTACTAGGGTAAATACATTAGGTAAAACCAAGCAAATGAGGTGTAATGAATCAGTTCATTTGAGATAGGAATGAGTCACTTTGATCATCTTATACTCTAGCTATCAGTTCAGTTTTTTGTGTAATATCTTCCTCACCTCATGGATTCAACCCCTGAGGATGAGTGAAGGTGGTTTTCATGTCTATTTAGCTCGATTCTTCCCATTATTTGGAGGTTGGAATCAGTTTGATTTTGCTAGTTGATCAAGGGAACTTGTACTTAGTTTTGGCCAAGCTAATAAAGAGGAGTTGCAGCTATATTTATGGGATACCTGTGGTATTGAATGTCTTTCACAGTTTCTTCTTCAGTCACATATGTTTGAATGTATTGTTCATGTTACTTTCATGTCTATGTTATGATCTTTTACAAGTTTCAAATTCAAAATACATGCTTGCACATGCTCTATTTTAGGTAACTGATCATATTTTGTTCATTATCTTTTGTCTGAGAGAAATACATCCCTTATGATTTTCTCAGCCTTCTTACATTTTCAAAACCATTCCACAACCATTTCCTTCAAGTGATTGGCATTATACCTACCTTGCCCCATTGATCCCTGCAACCCTAACTCCATTTTCCCTAACCTAGCTTTCCTTGACCTAATTCCTTTATCCGCTGATTTCCCCAACCAAATCATTTCAAAACAATCCCCTAAACTCATTACCTAGCCTAAAACCCTAATTCTCTAGCCCTCCTGGTTGTGACCCCTTTTGGAGAGAGCCCTCTCCGGCTTGATAGGGCTAGCTATCAAGTCAAAAGTTTGGTTTGCAGTTACCTTTGTTGGGATTCCTTCCTGAGCCTTGGGAATCTGGTGGAGTGATAACACATAAATTGGCCAAGATGTTTTATGGGGAGGTGCATAAGAATGATAGAAACATGTTGAAAATTGCAATAAGAAATAGTTAAATTGGCATCCAGAAACAACATCCAGAAAATGGCATCCAGAAATGGCTACCATGGAGGCTTTTGATTTAATTATTTCTTAATTAAATTAGAAGAAATGTGTGTCAAATTTATTTATCCCTTAAATAAATTGGACAATAAATTGTAATCTTATCTCATAATCACTTGTGATAGTTAACTAAGTGTGATAGACTCAGTTAGCTCATGAAATTCGTGTTAAGGGTAGTTGGTGAGGCATGTAGGGTGATTCTATTTGTTTTAGAGTCCAAATTGCAGTTAGTGTGTTAGTTTAATGCATGAGAAAATAGCTAACTCAATTAAGTGAGTTAAATTCAGTATAACTAGTTGTAACTGATTGTTGAACTAGTGAGAGGTCAAGTGAATTAAATTAGATTTAATTCACATGCAGTGATCTGTCAAGTGACTGATGATTTACTATTAATAGCTACATTCATGTCAGTTCTGATGAAGACCCATTTGAGAAAAAGGTTAAAGGGAAGTTATCTATCAGTTATATTTTTAGCAAATTTCCCGGGCACAATTATATACACCATTGGATGCCCATGATGCATTGAGCAATCAAGGAAGGTTGATATTCCTAGATAATAGGGATTGCATTCCACATGGATTGTGTGAGCAAGGCAAGCTGAGCAGAGGCTAAGAATTGGCTAAGTACTAGACCAATTTTGTCCAGATTAGTGTGAGACCGTCAGGATAGTGCAGCAGACTCTTGTGAGAAGAGTGCATTGTATTGTTTCATCATTTGTTGGTTCATTATAAAATAGAGATAGAGGGTCTTTCATCAAAAATATTTCCCCATGAAAAATATATGCGTTGTGGATTGATTTGCTTCTTTCTCTTACTTTGTGTGATTGTATGATCATGTTCAATTTCCACAGAATTAATTGGTAGAAGGATTCATTATATTGCTTTAGCATATCTCATGATCGGATTGAATCCATTGGTATACATATTGTTTGTATAATTTCTACATGGTATCAGCGCAGGAATTGTTTGTGCGGAAAGTTTGTAGAGAATATTTGAAAAATTGGATGCAAAATTTTCAAAAAAAATAGCATATTTGGATTCCTTGCGAAAAAATATCCAAATTGAAAGAAAAAAAAAAATCGGTCGAATCAAAGCTCGAATGAGGGAGATATCGTCGATCTAAAATTAGCTCTTTTTTTAGAAAATTTTGCGACGGTGGGACAATTACAATGTTTGCAAGTCATAAAAGGAAAGAAAGCCAAGCGAAAGAAGTCCCAAGGCAAAGACGGAAAGAGATACTTGTCCAAGATCATATGTTTTCACTATCACAAGCACGGGCACAATGCTTTGAATTGTCCATAGAAGAAGGCAAGCAAGAAGGATCCTGCAGTTGCAGCAGGTGAAGCATTGACTTCATAGTTCGAGCTTGATTTTACTCTCATTGCATGCATGGCCAGCAATGTAATGGGATTCATGTGGTATTTAGATAATGGTTCCTCATTCCATATGACGGGGGATAGAGATCTCTTCAGTGACTTGGAGGAGAAGGACCTCCAGCAGAACATAGAGTTTGGAGATGACGGGAGGTATAGCACGACCGACATAGGTACAGTTACCTTTCAGAGGGAGAAGGACTCTCATCTCAGACTAGCAAATGTTTTGTATATTCCAGGCCTAAAGAAGAATATTGTCTCGGTAGCGGTATTGGAAGAACATGGTTATGAAGTTAGAAAAGGAAATTTTTTCCTTAAACACATAGCCACGAGACAGGTGAAGCAGATCGGTTCAAGATTGAAGAACCTGTATGCTCTCAAGGTTTAGGATGCATGCAAGGCTTTTAGGAGCAAATCAGTGGTTAATGACTTGGTGGTTGAGAGGGAGAAATTATCTCTCAACATGGAGCCTCAGAAGAAATCTCAGAAGGTTGTGGAGAAGCCACAATTGGATAAGCATAGAGGAGACAGAGTGGAAGAGTCCACTCAAGCAGAGACCTCCAAGAGGGGGAAATTTCGAGCCACATGGGTAGAGGGAGTAGATGCATCTACAGCTCCAGGTGTGAGGTGGGGCGATATGCAGAATTAATCCCAAGAAGAAATTTCGGCAGGATTCATTGAGATGGAGTGTCTCATGGATGGAACCTAGCTATGAGGAGCCCACAGTACAGCAGTAGCAGGAAGGACCAGTTAGATTGATGCAGTTATATGTCAGGAAGACATAAATCAGAGTGACAAGTGTCAGATATTGGAGTGCAAATCAGAGTTGGTAGCAGTGTAGAGTGCATGGATGTAGATGTCAATAGCACAGAGAGTCCAGTAGACATGTGCAGTAGGAACCAGAAGACTCTGATGACAGATGCATTATACTGATTCAGTTGTTTGTAGGCTATTCAGTTTCAGAAGTGTTGCATGCAAAACATTCCAAAGTAACCGGATCGGGACAGATTGATTCCTTTCTTGTTGAGAGGGAGTGTTGAAATTTGCAACAAGAAACAGTGAAACTAGCATCCATAAACAACATCCATAAAATGGCTGCCATGGAGGCTTTTGATTTAATTTTTCCTTAAGTAAATTAGAAGAAATGTGTGTCCAATAAATTGTAATATTATCTCATAATCAATTTTAATAGTTAACTGAGTGTAATAGACTCAGTTAGCTCATGAAATTCAAGTTGAGGGTGGTTGGTGAGGCATGTAGAGTGATTCTATTTTTTTTAGAGTCCAAGTTGTAGTTTAGTTTAATGCATGAGAAATTATTTAACTCAATTAAGTGAGTTAAAGTCAGTCTAACTAGTTGTAACTAATTGTTGAACTAGTGAGAGGTGGAGTGAATTAAATCAGATTTAATTCACATGTTGTGATTTGTCAAGTGACCAATAATTTACTATTAATAGTTGCATGCATTTCAGTTCTGATGAAGACCCAGTTGAGACAAAGGTTAAAGGGAAGTTATCTCTCAGTTGTATTTTTAGCAAATTGCCCGGGAAAAATTATATACACCATAGGATTTCCATGATGCATTTCGCAGTCAAGGAAGGATGAAATTCCTAAATAATAGGGATTGCATTCCACAGGTATTGCGTGAGCAAGGAAGGATGAGCAGAGGCTGAGAATTGGCTAAGTTCTAGCCCAATTTTGTCCAGATCAGTGTGAGACAGTCCGGATAGTGTAGTAGACTCTTGTGAGAAGATTGCATTGTATTGTTTCATGATTCCTTAGTTCATTATAAAATAGAGATAGAGGGGCTTTGAGCAGCAAGATTTCCCTAGGAAAAATATCTGTGTTGTGGATTGGTTTGCTTCTTTCTCTTACTTGGTCTGAATGTGTGATCATGTTTAATTTCCGCAGAATTAATTGGTAGAAGGATTTAGTATCTTTCTTTAGCATATCGCATGATCGGATTGAATACATTGGTATACATATTGTTTGTATAATTTCTACAAAACATGCTCAAAAAAATTCAGGTCAATCTAGTCTATTGTTTGAGAGATACGAATAAAACAATTTTTCTATAGGAGATTGTCCTGAAATGCTATAGGAGCAGCCTGAAATTCTACACGAAGAGCCCAAACTGATACAAGAGGCAGATTTGATTGGAAGAAGGGGTAAAAATTTCATTTCTTCCTTGGGAAATGTTGGGATAGGTCCACCTATATCACCTTCATCACTCATCCAATCCATCTAGCGAAGAGTCATCTTCAAATTCCACTCTATCTTACATGAAAAAAATTAGAAAAAGCTTTGTCATCAATTTTTCCACCACCTACACCACCTCTTGATGATTTTAACCATGTCCTTATACCTTCTATGACTGTCCATAAATCCCACATGTATTAATGAGGTCTCGAAGAGGAATTAAATTACTTCTACATGAAGAGGATTCCTCTTGTAACAGCATGTACAGTTACAACATAAATCAACATCAACTTTTTTCACCCACAGAGCAGAAGATCGAGCTACCTTGAGCATCATGAAGCCATTTATGAAGTTGATAAGGGACACATCCTCCTTAGGAAGCAATCCATCCACTCCACCAACAGCATATGGGACACTGGGAAGTAACTTGCACATACAACAATTTTATCAATCAAGGGATCATCAAGCTAAGAAGACCTGTGTAGAAGAAAACAAAGGAAACCAACACCTTCAAGATCATCATATTATGATGTCCAACTCCAGCATGAAAGCATCTCTAGCAAATCAAAATCACAGGTAGGTACAAGTATGCAATATTCTTCACCTCTTCTCTTGAGCATGTTATGGTTAAAAATTTGTTGTCAATGCATGAGAGATGGGATTTTAAAAGTTAAGGATAGGTAAGAAAACTTGGTCACCCTCAACCAGTTAAGTGCATCTAACTCCCCCACTCACACAACATGGAAAATACAAATTAAGGAAACTGAATTACGAGTAAATTGGACCAGATCACCAATCCCACTACCATAGAAATAAATAAAAGAACAAGGATCAACTTTAGATGTTTTGATGCTCATTCCCAAAATAGTTAGAGAGGCTCATTAAGGCATCCAAGGTCGAGCTAGATGCTACCATGGGTTTTCTAGGATGTTACAAAAGAGATATATAGTTGATTTTTAGGTTCTATAGGATCAGTCATGGTTGCTACAGGAGATAGAGTAGGTGTTATAGGAGACAGTCTGCATGTTACAGGATTTTCCCAAGAGGAAAAAAGGGGCCTTGTATGAGCATTATTGGCCACAAATCCCTATAATTTTTAATGAGTCTACAAGGAAGGGGAAAGTACTTTATCTCTCACCTCTTACAAAAAAAAATTCTGTGAATTTTTGGAAAATTCTTCCACTAAACATCATATAGAAAAACCATAATAAATTTGAAGTCTAGAGTTTTCCCTTGAGTATGAGTATAATGATAAAATAATACACTTTTTGTTTAATTGGAATACCTCACTCATCAACATGAATCACTCCTCCTCCTCCTACCATCAGTTTAAATCCTAAGTTGCTCTGAAATTGATAATTGGCAGCAAGGTTCACTTGCACAAACCTTGATAACACATTCAACACCCTATGGCATGAACAAATTTTGTTGACATGGATAGAAAATATTTTCTGGAATCACAAGGTAAAATCCTATTGGAAATTGAGGAGACGACCAAGGATGGTTCTTTTGAAGAAGAAGAGGAAGAAGGTGGTGGCACAAAGAGAAAGAGTAAGGCTAAAACAGAAAAAAAAAAATCCAAAGGAGGAATCAAAATAGGAGATGAAAGGAGGAGAAAATGGGGAATAAGGAGCCTCCAAGATCATTGAAGAAACCTCTAGACCTTAAAATATAAGGAGGAAGGAGCAAAAAGCCATTGTTTCAAAGGAAAACATTGAGAAAGAAGTGGTTTCCACTATGGAAGCCTTGGGCACACCAACCAAGCCTAAGGAAATGAAGCCAAAGCAATATCCTTTGTATTTAAAAAGAAATATAAGCACTAGAATCAAGAAAGGGAAGCCTTGACCTCCCTCAGCAACCCCAATCACAATCGAGGAATCAACTAGTCAGCAAAATGAATAATTAGAGGGAAATAAGGAGAAAATTGAAGGAGTAACCTCCCTCCAAGCTAAGGGAAAGTAGCCCCAAGCATCTTAGAAGAATCCAAGCACCAGTGGATCCATGACCAAACAACTATAAGAAGAATATGCCCTGATATAGGAAGGAAGAAAGCAGCTACAAAAAGGCAAAAAGTTGCTACATGAAAGCATAAAGTGGCTACAGGAAAGTGTTGGATAGCTACAGGGCATATCAAGGAGGCCACCAAGGCCATGAATGAGGCACAATTAGGTCACTAAGTTTCTTAGAGGATGAGAAACACTTTCAGCAAGGGGGTATGATGGGCCTCCAAATTATACATAAATTAAGGCCCATATGACCATCCTTCAGCACATTTAACCTCTATTTTTGCATTAGATGACATATTTTTACTTTGATATGTTCATTAGGAATGTTTAGAGATAATTTCGTATGTTTTCCTAATATTATTTATTTTTATAAATTATTGTGAGAATATTGGGCTGAATATGAAGATTAGGAGAAGGAGATAATATAGGTACTTTCTATATTGGATGATAAATGAACAAAATATCATGAAATTATTGACAAATTTTGGAGCTCCAGTGATTGATAAAATCTAGGAATGACTTCCCCTGTCATTTAATGCATATTCCTAGTATTGGGAACCAGATCCATTATTTGAGGGATTTGGGGGGGAAAGCTTCCTCCTTTCAAGGAGAATGTTTCCCCATCAATTTGTATAAGTACCAATTCGAATTTTCCTCTAGAGACATGTATTTCTTAGTCTTCTTGTGGAGAAAACTTGTTATTTAGTAGCTCCACTTTCATTTCTAGTAGGCATGTACTTGGATTGATTCAAATAATGAAGTTTGGTGCCATTTTTAGCTTCCAAAGCTTGGTCTCCTTCATAGGACTCTGATTATCCTTGGGATTGGCCATCCCAAGAGCCTGAGAGCCCTTTTGTACAATTTGTTTTTATTATTTTCACTTCTTATTCACATGCATCTCTTATTATTGTTTTTCCTATTTCTACATTTAGTATTGATGCTTCTTTTGTTGTAGGATTGAGTTAAATGATTGAAGTGATTTATTTTTTAGGTTATTTACAGAGTCAAAATCATGATGCATCCTTAGAAAAGCTTTTAAAATTCATATTCATCATTGAGCTACTTGGATTGGTTCACTAGTTCACAAATCTAGAATTCCTAAAAGTCCCTTGTAGAAAAATTGTAGTAATTTTCTACTACTTTTTTATAACATGTTAATGAGCTTCAATTGAGTTGATTCCACTTGTATTGGTTCATAAAAATATTTTATTTAATAAAAAAAATTACCCCATTGAATTTTCATTTGATTAGTTTAGGCATTTCCAGTTTCTAGAGTAGTAATATTCTACTATTTTTTAGCACGTGTTAACAGGGGTATTTTGGAGTGATTCCACTTGGAATGGAGTCCTAAAACATCCTAATTATTAATAATAATAAAATCAAATCCCATTTTTATTTGATTTACTTGGTCATTCGGTGATTTATCTCCTCATGTAGAAAAACATGACCTCCTATAGCAATTATGTTTCGCTTGTAGCAACCTCTTGTAGCACTCTTGTAGCACGTGTAAACTTGATCATATTTGCTCCAAAAACTTGGTTTATGTATCTTAGGCTTTAATCATGACCTTTAGGCTCTAAATACATGATTGAGGAAGAATAAACACCACTTAGTACATACATTTTTACAAAGTAGATTAGGATTATTTAGTTGAATTCATGTTATTAGGATTTCAATTACAAATTGTTGTCCTTGCCTAGGATTAATTTCTTTTCAAAGTAACATTTCCATTTCTGCAATTATTTTAGGCTTTGATTTCATTACATTCACTCCATTACATCAGATCAACGAAAGAAGGACACATTGTATGTTTCACATATAGTGTTGACACCTCTTAAGTTTGTATGAACCTCGGGTTGATAATTTAAGTTGGTAGCCTTGGGAGTTGCATCATTCTTGATGCAATACTGGGGCTCATCACTAGCCTTGGGACATGTTGGGTCCAGTGGTGTCATCTCTAAGAATCCTCAAATATGGACCAAATTTTACTAATTTCCTGGGTCTTAGAGGTACATTGGGACATGTGTCATCTGCTATTGCTACTAGGAGGCTCTATTTTGCACCTATTTTATCCAACTTATCCAATATACCTCTCTAAAGGACTTAGGTACCTATGGAGTGGGTGCCAAAAGCCTAGGCTATTGAACCACCTGACAAGAACAACATGGAATCTAGTGAAAACAATCATTTATCAGAGACTAAAATAAATAATCCATCTAATAGAACCAAACTTCAATGTTAAGGGCAATTTAATACTTCAAACAAGGATCTCTTTCCAAAATCATGACCAATATCTCGCAAAAGTGTTTTCTCCCTAGGTAGGGGTGGCTAAATATCAATTTTATTAGGTTCTTCCAACCCCTAAGGAGAAGTAATAGTTCTTTGGTCCACCCTTCAATTGATTAGTGTTAGTGAATAATAATTTTGTAATGAACGGGAGAATACTTCATGGTAAAGTGTCATGGTCAAAGGGATCGGTTGATGGGTTTGTCCACATCTTAATTGTGTATATGTGAAGAGAGAGAATTTATGCATGCGTGAGCTACTAGCTCAGCCTTGATTTTTCCAACCCTCTTATGCACATTTTACTTCTTCTTGGTCATTCCTTGTATTATAGCTTATAGCTCAAGGATTATAGCTTGCTTTATAATATGTATGATGTGGTAGATTTATTACCCCTTTAAGATGAGTTATTTTACCACTAAACGAGGTTAGGACATGAAAGGTATCATTTTAATGTAATGGAGCATCATGTGCTTAAGAACTGGGTGATGTCCATATGAATTAGGTAGATCTCATGCTTGGATTTTTCCCACATGCTAATCATTATGTCCCGACCATCTTTTGAATTTTGATTTTTATTTATTTTGTTTTATTGTGGCCATGATATTATATTTATTTTTATTTTGTTTCATTAACCTCCCAGGACAAGTTTCTAGGCCCTACTCAAGGTATGTGAACGTGTGAGTGTCAAATACCCAAGATCCAAAGAAAATTTGTTGAGAAATAAGGCTTGTAATGAGGGATATAAGATGTTAACTATGATATAGGGAAGATGGAACACACTATCTCAATCATGGTTTTTCAAGTAGTGCCCCTCCTATAATCCAGGGCCTTATGGGAGGTCCCACTAGACCAAGGTCAAATATTCCCTTGGTAAGGTGAGAGAACAGTAATATGGTCAAGGTATGTCAATATTCCACACAGGGAAAATTTAAGACTGAAAATTTATCTCAAAGTTTAAAAACCTTGGTGAATATTACTAGTCCTTAATTTTCAAACTATAAAATATTTGGTGATGTATTTGTAAATATATTCAAATTTATAATGATTTTTTATATACTCTATACAAAAATTTGGCGATATTTAAAGGAAAATAATTTTATACTATAAAGTTTGGGCGAATTATTTCTAGAAAAAAAAAAACAAAACAAAACAAAACAAAAATTGGTGAATCTCTTTTTTGGAAAAAGCACGGAAAATCAGCCCATCTCTAAATATTAGCCCCTAAAATTTTCCTTGAATCCATATCACCCCATCATCCATACTGAATTTTCAAAATAAACAAGTATGAGCACCTGATTGCTAAATGATCATGGTACCTTTTGAATAGCATCCAACATTCATCCAAGTGCTAATTTTGGACAATGAGAGGCACATGGTTGATGCAAGTGGCAGAGGAACATGGCATATCATCATCTAACAGTGGCTGGTAAGGACTACTAGTTGTGTGGATGATTGGTTGGTTTTCAAATGTAGGAGAAATTTTCCTCCTATGGGGTTACCCATTTTGTTGGGTAACAGAAGGCTCTAAGAGTAAATGAATCCTCCAAAGTAGATCCTAATGGTCATGAGTGAGGTCTCCTAGTGTAATCTCCTCCCCAAATCATGATAATTACCTCCTACTAGCCTAGGAGGATCAAAAGTGTCCACAAATGCCAAGTAGATGCTCAAACTACTAAGTGATGCAACCTCCAAGGTTAGTGGCTCCTCTAAAGGTGACATGTGCCTCCATAAATGGTGATGTGACATGAAAGGAATGGTCCAAGTGCATGAATATAGCCCTCAAGTGTTGAGGGAATTATGAATATGTTCCTAGGGCATTGTGAAGAGGGGCACCTCAAGGTTTCTCCACATAAAAATATGTAGACCCATATTAAGTGCTAATACATGTCATAACAGAAAGTGCTAAGAAGATAGTTCACCTAGGCCAAAGTGTGAAAAATACATAAGGAGAATCCATGCTTAGGCATAAAATAATTGTGCTTCTAGGTATGGTGACCTTTAAAATATAATAGCAATACTTTTGCATAAAGGGTTCCCTAAGAGATGTGTCATATTAAATCCACTAAAATACCCCATCACACCTATCTCTCCATAAATAACATCAATGAGATGGTTATTGTGAGCCATAAGCATAGGGAGTGTCTTGAAAATGGAGACTAAGAAGGTGGCCCATGGAAAACCACAAGAGTTTATAGAAACCACATGTATGTAAAAAAACACTTTACATATATCATTAAGCATTGTCTAGTACAATACATAAGATACAATGGTCACACTTTTGGTTGATCATGATAAAAATCATCTTGATGGCACAATTGATCACAGAACCTCGAGATTTAATATCATCTCATTATATGCACAAGATTGACTCATATGTTGGAACTTATTTAGTGTAGAAAATGAAGTGATCTAGAGTGAAATTTAGGGGTAATAGGGTGTACCAACACCAAGGGACTATTGCATCATCATTACATGATTAAACCTTAGAAAAGGCTAGATCACCATGATAACATATGTAGTAATCCCCCTCTAACGTAAAATTTGGAAACAATACACATAAGCAAGGGTACTAACATCCTTAAATATAAACCCCCAAAAAGTGATGTCTAATAATGTTTG
Source organism: Pinus albicaulis (assembly GCA_034641835.2). Classification (NCBI taxonomy): domain Eukaryota; kingdom Viridiplantae; phylum Streptophyta; class Pinopsida; order Pinales; family Pinaceae; genus Pinus; species Pinus albicaulis. Next base: position 1,634,146,187 of record CM076575.1, on the reverse strand, counting down.
CAAATTTATAGAGCTACATCACCTAGGGAAATCCTAGCAAGGTAGAGTGTATCACCATATCACATCAACACCATAGATAAAGGAGACATAAAAAACGGTTTTCACTCCATCAAACACCAAGTATGAACAAACCATACTTTCAAAAAATGGGAATATCAAAACAAAATCTCGCACTTCTGGAGATAAAGTCCTAAAGCTCAAGTGCAAGACCTTGTGTAATTCAAGAGGGGGGCACTTTCACCTAACAAACCCTCTTCTCATCTCTGTTTAGCTCTCCTTCGATTCAAGGGGAATATCCCTAATATTGGAGTGATAGAGTCTTAGGACATTTAAGGTAATATCAATATTTTAGTTCAAAGGGAAGATCCCCAATGATATAGACATTTAAGAAATTATAAGATGATTTTGAAGAGTAAACCCAAGAAAAATGGTATAAAGGATTTTGAAAGAAAATAAATTGATGGGAAGATGTAAGATCAATGTCTTAGCTTGCCAATATATTTTTGGGGCATATGGGTTGAGGATATGTTACCCAATTTCAACATAGGTACCTATATGTTTATTTCAACACTTTAAACACCATTGTAAGCTCAAGGTCACAAGTCAACAGCCATGTAACATACATGTGAGGCTTTGTAGGCATCCTAGACCCTGTGCCATGTGGATTTAATTTTTTTCCGTCAAACCATGGCCAGTCCCTTTGAGTTCATTTCAAGTAACTTTTGTCCTATATAGGATTGGAGGGTGTTTGATGAGCTCATATGAGGACTCATGGTTTTATGAGAGCCTTGTTTGGTAGGAGTGATCATCAGTGTAAGGGTTAGTCCATTCCATGTCAAATGCACTGCATGGTTATAAGTCCATAGATTCTGTAGATGGAATTGGCTTTGGTGTTGTATCCCTCAAATGTTTCCTAGTCATGACAGTCTCATAGTCAACAACATTTTCACACTTCCCAAGGAAATTCACGCTTCCAATGCAAAGTGGTTCGGAAGTCAAAAAAATAAATAGGGTGTCATATTCCAAAGCTTAGTGATTGGATAACATTCCATGTGGATTTTTTTCCATTTGAATGAGGAATTCTCAAGATATGGTTGGTCAAAGGTAGTCAACAATAGTGTGAAACTTTTCAAGAGTAGATTAGATAGATTGTTATATCATTTTGAAAATGCATTATGTCTAGAATTATCTACTCACTAAGAGAAACAAAACCCATGTCTCAAAATATTTGATATCTCAATGGCATTAGAGATCATCAGTTTGACCAAGATACATGGAGTTTGATCAAGCTTATGTGGCAACAGCTTGGAATTTTGGAGGTAAATAAGCATACCACATGGAATTAGGTGGAAAATATTACCAAAAAGCACGGAACACTTGGAAAACTAGGCTAAGACATTGGAGAAATAGTAAAGATGGTGTAATTTGACCCATGAATGCATGGAAAATTCAAGTAAAAGAGAAACTTTTTGTTAAAAAGGTAAAACTAGCTATTGGAGGTTATTGTTTCTGAGAAGATAGCTTTGTGGGAAAAAAGTAGTTGGTGCAAGCCAAGTTGTTAGTCTTATCAAGTGGAATGAATTACCAAGGATGATCATCTGCATTCCCAATACAATTCAAGTTTTTCAAATGGAACATTGTAGTCTTCTAAGTGGATGTTGGAGGAGAGATGAGCAGTATTCTTCATGGTTTTGACTTTTGGACCATTTACTTGTGGAGCCTTGGACTTTCTTCATGGTGATGAAGAAATTCGCCCCACGTAGTCGGAAAAATCAATGTACTTAATGTAATAAAATATCATTTCTTCTCATGAGTCAACTTATTCTCCAAATTGATTATGGATGACAAGTCAAATAATATTATTTTAATGCAAGGAGGAAAATAGTTGTTAAGAAAAGTTTTACAAAAAGCTAGTTCCTCCTCTGATTCGGAGTGGTTGAAAGAAACCAGTTTTGCAAAATACTCTTATGCATTGAATTGTATTGAGCTTATTCTTCTATTCCTTTCTTTCATTATTTTTTGCCTCTCACTATTTTTTAATCAATTTTTTTTGCAGGTACACCTCTTTCATCACAAGGTAAGGGTCGGGATCTATTGAGGACAAATGATCACATGGAAGGGAATATATCCATCTTTCCCTTTGCTACTCACTTAAAATACAACTTTCCAAGTTGTTGGACAAACCCTTTTGGGGAAATCTCCATCCAGAATCATGGACTATTAGTTCTATAGTTTCTACTTTGGTTGGGGAATATCAAAGGGAGTAAGAGAATCTTGTGAGCAAGCTCAAGGCTAAGGGAGTGGGATAGTTTCACCTACAACTCCTCACTCTTTAGTCTCAAAAGGGAAAGATCAACCAAAGAAGGGTTATGATTTCAATTTTACAAATTGGTGATGTAAACATGGGGGCTTCACTCAATAAACCTCTGACATATCACGTGCATTTGTGGCATACTAAAAAATACCCTTAATTTGACTACATATTGGAAATACCTCTAAAAATCACATTATTTAACCCCCTACCAATATGAACCCAATACACCTTCCCAATTTAAAAAACCCCTACTTTCACTAGATATTGTAGGTATCCATTTTTCATTAACATTTTTTATAACCCTTTATATTTTTTTCATTAATTTTGAACTCCATTTTTTATACCTGCCAATATAAAAATATTTCACCCTCTATTATCTGCTTCATTTATTTTGTCATTTTTTCCTCAATATATATCCCCAAATATGAACACACGTGGTATGGTATTGTTCCCCCAATGAAGTCCCGCAGATGTAAGAAGGCAAGAAAAACTCTCACTCTTCAACCCCCCATTCACTTTTAAAAAATTCTAAAACAAATTTTCCTTTCATTTCTTTTTACTAGCTTGCTGAAATTTGCATATTTTTCTAGCTAGTAAACCCATTAGATAAAAGAGCTTAATTTAGATTTTAACCAAGGGATAGAAATATCTATTTTTTTAGTTTTACTTATCTGTAGGAACATATTGTTGTGATAAAATTTCATATTGCAAATTTTACTAAAAAGGTACACAACAAGGCTTCATGCTCAAAGTACCATATTCTAGCCTTGTTTTAGCTCATCTTTCATAATATAACTTTTATCTTGCATCTATATTTAAAATTTAATTGTTTTAGTCCTTTAAAAGTTAGATTAATAATTATTTACTTGGTGAATACCCAAGAGGTTTTGACCCCAGAACCTCTAAAATTGAATTTAATTATTCCACGGCCCTAAGGTAGTCTAAATTGGTCATCCTTTAGTCTTTTAACCTCCCCACTAGTAGCTCTAATATTTGGAAGCGTTATAACAGTTTCAGGTGGATTCTTAAGGGGTTTACTTGTTGATTTCTACATTTTCTATAGAAATTATAGACCTACAAAAAACAAGGCAACAAGTAATTTTACAAAGGAACGACCTAATCAAGTGTTTAATAATTGAAACACTTATATATTTAGTTAAAATATTTTTAGTACACTAATATTTACTGTTCAAATGGCATATTTAACACATTTTTTAGTGTTTTGGCTTGTTATTATTATTTCACTTGCAAATTTGCAGATCTGTCAAACAAGACAATAAGAAAAATTGTTTTTCAAATTTTATAACCATGTATCAAATCATATAATAAATCCATTTTCTAGTTAGTATATTTTTAGTACGCTAATTTGGATTATTTATTTGCTTAATTTCATCAAGTTTTAGTGTACTTGTGGGTCGGTTTAATTAAATTCATAATGTATAATTTTATGTTAATCCAGTAGGACAACACATCTAAAAATCCTCCCTTCAGCCATTAGACCCTATAATAAGGCATTGGTCTTGTAGTGGTTGGTTGAAGCTATTTCATCGCAAGCCTCCATATCCTTGTGGTAGGAATTGGGGCTTAATGAGTGGATAGTTAGTCTGAGGTGATAATGGGCCTCTGCCTTTTGTGTGATGACCATATTGTATTATATAATTCTCAATGATTTTGTAAGTGGATAAGTAACATGATCATCACATTTGAAGAGGATTTGAGTAGATTTAGGTTCACTAGAGTAGGGCAAGTCCACTCATCATCCCTATACTTTTCAATATTCAAGGATGAGATAAGGGAATGAGCCCACTTGCTTCTTCCTCAAAGACTTGGAAGAATGGTTTTTGAAGAGGGATACTGACATCATACATAATCCTAACCAATATAAAAGAAGTGAACTTATTTTATCGTGCATTCATCCAAGCTTTTCACCATAATCCATCCAAAGAGTGAAAAATACACATCAATAAGACTTCCTAAGAGGTTGGTCTATTGATCCATCCATAAAAAAAAAAATAAGAAGATAAAATTGTGTAAATTATATATTTCTAAGAGATTTCTCCCCCAATCCAACCATTAGAAAATGAGAGGACATGCACCTATATTTATAGTGGAGGTGCTCAACTTCCTTTACATTAAATTATTAATCTCCTAGGCTAAAATTCCCTATTCTAGACTATGGAAAGGAAAAAGGCCCTCTTCTGAAATTTAGTAATTAAAAGATATACAAAATGTGACTTTTCATCCACATGTACAGATATCAACGATCACAAGACATTATAAATCACCCACCTCCATAAATGAGGAGGAATAAGGGCTTCGGTGCAACATCCAACCTCCAAAGGCCCTTCAAAATTTCTTGCTCCATAGGTTATACAAGTTTCATCTTCTAAACTTATTCTAATGGTGACAAGTGGCATTCAAACAAGCACCCAAATCCAACTACCCTTTAATTTGGGCTAATGGGCTCCCAAACTGACCACTCAATCTTTTGAAGGCCCTCCAAAAGGTCTGTTCTCTTTGCATAATCAACTGCAACCCCTTCATATATATTTTTAAATACCACATGGTGATTATAAGTGACAACTCAATGATTCAATGTACAAGCTTCCCATCAAACTTCCCAAATAGGGGTCATCTCCTCATGTAGATAGAAACATTAGGACCACATCAAGTTGACCCTAGTCTTATTATTTAATTGCTCAACACAATTTATTCCAGTGCTCATACATCTATGTATATGCTTCAAAATTCTCATGTTGCCTTATCATCTTACTTAAATTAGGTCTTCCGAACAATGAATAGAACTAGGACGCATGTTTGCAATTTTGGATTGATGCTCAATGTACAATTTCATATTGGAGATCAAGAACATTCTGGTTCATAAGAGCCACATAGATAATGCTTCATTGGTCTTATAGTAGTCTATATGTGAAGCCTCCAAGACTCACCCCATAATAGCTTTTGGTATGGCTAAAGATGATGCAGTGATGTAACCCCCACAAATTTTAAAAGGTAAAAGCAAGTTTCATGGTGTTTTCACATGTATTGTAGTTTAATCACTTAAATTTTTTGATATCAAAGAATTTAACACACCATGGATAAATTCTAGTGCCACTTGCACACATATAAATTTCTAAATTTCAACGACTTGATAGTGAATCCCTAATATGGAAAATTTCCATCACTTGAACTTAATTCCAATTTAACTTTATTTTGGGTCTTATTTATAGGACGATCTCCTAAGTACACCAAATGATTTTTTGATCTCCAACTCAGATCTTCTTTGGTTGGTTCAACAATACAATATTTTTTCGATACTCAATTTTTGACCTTGAATTCTATGAGCATCCCTCGCTCATACAACCCCCCGTGATCATATGGTTGAATCCAATGTTGGCCCTAGGGGACTTCAACAAAGAACGTATACCTAGTCTTCCTCCCCAGTGATTGATCCTCAAACTTAAGAGCCACTGACATCTTTAGCTCCATTTCTAGATATTACCATATCACTAACTCATTCCTTTTTAGTAGTCCATTATTATTTTTTATCGTGTCATATACTATTGAGTATTTTATATTATACCACAATATCTTATGTACATGTTGCGACAACACTACCACTAGTTTCTTTCTCTCTATATGTTATTTTTGGAATTTTTTTAGGAGGTGTACTTACACTCCCACATTGTAGTCATATTGATTGTGCTCTGCTTTTGTGGTCATGGGATGGACATTAATAAATGTACTTACATAATTACTTGCCTTCACTTCATCATAAAATCTATTTCCCTGTGCTAATATTTTGTACAATGCAGAGGCACGTGTCTCCTTCTCCTTGCCCTACATATCATCATTAGCATATTCTGAGAGGCCCCCTTTGCTAAAAACTTTTGCAGCCCTGGAAATCAAAAATATAAATATGATCACAACAATTTTATGAGAGAAGGATTCCATAAAGACTCTACATTCATCATGAAAATGTTGTGGTACTACTCCATCTTCACATTCGCCATCTTTGTAGTAAACCAATGCATTTTGAAATTGGAACTAATAAAAGGGTTTGATTTTTCATTCATATGCAAATATAGATCAATACTACTTTACCTAATTAATTCCATGCGAAACTCCCAAGGATTGTGAACTCAATGACTTGAATAGAGCTAGAAATGGGATCAAATAAGCCAACCTCTTTGTACATTTCAAGAATAAATGAAATGCAAATTGTAGACTTATCGGTCAATATAAAATTAGTCATACTCCTCATTGTACACAATTGACTAAATGATATGCCATGTTGTTCAATGTCTATTATAATTGAAGGTAAATCCAAATCATATGCCATGGGAACCTTGAAAAACATAGATAGAGACAATTCGACCTAGAGTTTCTACAACTTTTCCAACGGTACCTTCATTTTGTAGGTTCAATACAAGCTTAGCATTACATCCTAGATTACCCTCATGCAAGATGGTGCAAGGTTGCATGGAGTAGGAGTGCCATTTTTCCAAAATCCTTGGGAGAGAAGCACGTGTGTGTGTGTGTACACATACATATATATTATTTCATTTATATTAAAAAAAAGCATCTACAATGCCAAATTAGTTGCAGAATATATGAAAACATGCATATTTGTACATCAGTGAAGATATAAATGGCATCCATAACACATTAATTATTAATCATTCAAGCATCAACCATCTAGAATCTAGATTCTATCAATTATCAAAACAACGTAGAAATTTTAAGGCTTATAATTGAAAGTAGACCATTAACTTATGGAATGAAATAGGCTATCTATTAGTTTTCAACAATAACATGACCAAATAATTATTTTTACAAAACAGGCCTTCTACACATTAAAATATGAATATTTAAAGGTCCAAACAATAAACTAAGCTAGTTGCTAAACACCTCTATACAGAAGAAGTGTTCACAACACGTTCACGTTCACCAGTTGTGAAATCACCTATGTTGCCAAATTTTGTAGACTAGGGTATCGTCGTCATGCAAAATCCACAAATTTGTGTCGAGAAATGTTCCACCATTACTTTTATCAAATCCTCATCATTAGTATCATCCTTAATTATTTTCCTCTTGTCTAGGCTTTTCCTCTACCTCAATCCTTTAGGGACATCAATCGACACTACCCAATTTTGAGGGAACTACCTAATCCAAGCCTTAAAATATAGTATAAAATGCTTAGAATGCCTTATCAATGATTTTATTTTAGGTAAATGGTATATTTAAGCTAATTTCATGACTAAGAAGTTCAAAAATAAACACCACCAATATTGGGTATATAGGGCATGGTGCTCTTAACTAGATGTCAATCACATACCTCCATATTTTAGAGAATCAAATGAAAAGTTTCATTCCTATTAATCTTGAAATCCTAAAAATTGTTAAGTTTGTTGAATTTTGAATGGGGTGTGAAATTATATTTTGTCCTTATGAAGTTTGATGAGGTTGAACCACTCTCAAACACCATGAGACGATTAATTGTAATGTTAAAAATTTAATTACAAAAATATGTTAACTTTTACTTTAATAATTTAACATTGCCCTTAGGGAGTGTCTAGGGAGTGTTCTCAGTAGTTCCATTGTCTTGAATTTCCAGGATCATGCCCAAAATGTCTTGAGCGTGCTCCCATATTTTGGGAGTGTGTTCCCAAGGGTGTTCCCTAAGCACTCCCACTTGGAGTGTGGTTCTAAGGCTGGGAGCTAGGGGGGAGCGGGAGATTGTTCCTCCAATACTAGGATATTGGGTCATGGGGACCATGTAGAACAACCCCTCCTAGTGACATCAATAACATAACACCACCATGAAAGACAGAAAAATATGACACTTGAAGTAGCAAGCATTCAGATGTCAATAGAGTGAACCTTCAAGCAAAAATATGAAAGTAGCGCCAAGCCATAAGGTGGTCATCCATCATAAAGATGTGAATATACTCCATTAAAAATCCTTATCAAGTAATTAGTTTTCAATAAGAGAAGAGGTTGAATTAAATTGTGTACCCCCAAAACACCCAAATGTTTTGCATGTACTAGCTGCAAACCCATCAAATACTTAATGAAAATCACAATGTGAAACCTCATCAATATTATTTATAGCAAGGAGAACCCTAAATTACCAAAATTCATCCCAATACAATAATCATAAGTCACAATGTGTGCAATAATAACTCTATTGATCTCTTATATATGAGTTCTCATTGATTTCCACATAGGCTCACTATTTAAATATAAATTTAACCCATTTTTTCTTATATACTCCCATGAAGGTCATTACTTATCTGAATTCCCAGAGAGATAAATATCAAAGACCAAAAAATGCATACACATAAATCCAATAATTTACACTTAGGGGAAACTAACACTTATTATATGTCTATTAAGCTTGGTCAATATGGCTAAGCACCGAGCCACTTGAGGAATCTTATAATGGAGTACTCACAACCATTAAAAAGGCTTCATCATATGTAATACCACGGGATACCCAATAGCATAGTCTCATAAACCGACATCGATAAACCCATCAACCATTGACTCAAGGTTACCTTAACTACTCTCTGACTGAGTCAAGATTAATCCAACATTTTCCCCTTAATATTGACTTGATTTGGAAAAATATGATGTGGAAACTAATATCATTTTTAAAACTTATTTACAATTTTTTGCGCATAGAGGCACATTCTATAGCCCAATATGATGGAAACGTGTGATTTCGTTCGTTCTTAACCTTGAGTTGACATGTGGCCCTTTTAAAATAAAAATAAAATACTATCTAAATAAAAATATGAAGTCAATAATAATAAAAATTAATCATGAATATAGATGTTTGTATAGTTTTAATTATCTCACTATCCTCGCTCAGTAAGTTGATATTACAGCCTAGTATGAAAGAGGTGTAAAGATCCTTCACTATCACTCTTAGCCATAAATATATTTTGATATCCATATGAAGTAACATAATTTTATAACAAGTTTAGAGAGAAATAAAGTAATTAAAAATAAAATAAAAAATATTATATTTTCTCTTTTGTGTTAAAAATGTATAATTATATTTTTGTAAAATATTTCAATATACCCTAGATGGGTGACTCTCGAGATGGATAAGGGGAAGTGGGCTAGTGTTGTCCCACCTGGGTGAATAACTCGGGGACGTGGCAGCCCATTACCATGGCAGATAATGCTTATCGGAGATGTTTAATTAATCAATCTTCAAATGTATGAGCATCATAATGAGCATAGATTGTCCAATCAATTTTTCAACACTATTAGAATGTTGTTTTCATTCACAACCTGAAAAATATACAATCAATGGGTAATGCTCTTTCACTTGTCAGCTCTGGTTTTCAAATCGTACCCTCTATTTGTAGGCTTATCGGTGGATGCAACGTGCAAGAAAAGAAAGTGGTGTTGTTATTTTTTCAAGGTGGGAGGAGGCTCTAGGTACCGGTCAGTCTCCTTGGGTATACTAGTGATTTTTTTAGCATTGATGCCTTATCTTTTTTAACTCCCTCAATTACCAAGCATCGTCTGTCAATTTTAATTTATTCAATCATGAAGTATAATTGCAATTCATCTAAGTATTTTATTTGGAAATTTTGGAGGGAACATGGTTTGGATTTCTATGTCCCTTCCCTCAGTGTGAAACCCCATACGATTATCTGCTTAAGGAATCCCTCTCCCATATATATATATATATATATATATATATATATATATATATATATTAATTATTCAGTTTCAGAGGGTGGGAAGTTGTATTGGGTGTTTTATGCCTTTGGGATACTGTAAAATATTGTAGTATTGATTTTTATCCTAGATTATAGGTGTGGGTCATATACATATATTTTGGTGGTATAGTTGGGTTCTTTCACCTCTCTAATTTTCTGTCAATCTATAATCATCGTCGTGGAGTGCAACAACAAATTCCTCTGACAGTAATTGTATATATATGATCCTAGAGATAGAGGGTGGAAAACTATTTTATGTCATCAATGTGTGTGGGACTTAGTGAGTCTAAGCAGTTCTGCTAGACCTCCTATTCATAGTGTTGAGGTTTCTAATTTTAGAGAAGGGTGGAATTTTGATGTCCTCTCCCCACTCTAGATTTTGGTTTGGTATCAATCCTTGTTTTTGGGTTCAGTTTTATATTCCTATATCTCTTGTATAATTTATAACTCTTCTTTGGGGGAACGACAATATGTTTAGAGGGAAAGGTGGTGGGAGGCCTCTGCACCACCTCCTATTGGACGGGTTGGGCTGGTAATTCTCCTACACTTTCCACTATTTAATACAAGGTGAAAAGCTATTTTTTCTTGGTGTGGTGGACCCATAGTGGTTTATAGTTCTTATATTGTCCCCATTCTCTTTTCCAGGTAGCCACTGAGATCATCCTTGACCTAATGCCACATAAATGGGAATGGGTTTAGAGGGAGCAACATATTGTTAGGAAAGATACCAAAGGGGGAACACCCATATGCAACATCGTTTGGAGTACTTTATTGGTCGATATCAGTGCCTGATGCCAGAACCTATCTAGGAATAAGTTTATCGTGCAGAAGGAGAGGCTTCCACCCATAGAACTATTTTATATATAGAGTTATTAGTTGAATGGGATGAATGGATTCCAGATACAGGGCACACCATGGGACATTTCAACCAGTATTTACATATTATCAACCACTATTGTAAAATGAAATTCTTATTGGGACGCATGCTAGCTGACAAGCAAGAGCACCGAGAGCATGTCCTCCATTTTCTAGAGCACACTCATCGCTAGCTTAGATATTTGGGTTACATAATGGACAGAGTGGAGCAGCATCTTGGAATTCCCCCTATGGCCAGGATTATGCATGATTATTCAAAGGAGCCAGAACTATGCATGATTATTTAAAGGAGCCAGTATAGATTGTTGTTTCAAACTCAAATCCCTTAGCATAGATCTCTATAATTGATGTTTTGTGTTTCTTTTGTTATAAGTGTCCCTAGTAAGTATATCTCAAGCCAGTTCTATAGATTTACTTTGATTTTGTTAATCTATTTTTGTTCTCGGCTATAATTGTCCTCTCTAGGAAGAGTTTATCTATGACTAGGATTTCTCTTGTTAACAAAGAAGCTATTGTTGGGTTTCCCCTTATGGGTTTTTCCTTGGCCTCTAGCCTAATTTATGGTGTCTCTTGTATTTTTTGTGCATTTTACTTGTATAATTTCTTGATGACCTAATAAATGGAGTAAATACTAAATGAAAAACATATATATAAATAGTCACAAGTAATTATCATGACTAAAAATTATGTTTGCACTTGAATTTCAACATGGTATCAGAGCTAGTTTTGAAGAGAAGTTTGGGGTGGCCATAGACTCAAGGATCCTAATCCAAATTTGAGAAAATAAAAAATCATGTATATTTTCTTGTGATATAATCTAGGACGTGAATAATATTTGTTGGTCGAGATTACTAATGTGTTTTTTGGCGTACATTGGAGCAGACACCTCTGTGATTGGACCAAAAAAATTTGTGCACCTTGAAGAAGGTTCGAGTCTCTTGTTGGAGTGTTGGAAGTGGGGTTTAACACTTATGTTAGAGTTGTCCTAAGAGGTGAAGTTAATTTCAAGTGTAACAGAGGAAGGTCTATAAAAAAAACATATGCGGAGGTATTGAAGAGACTTTTTAGGTTGTAGGTTTATTGTTACAGTTGATAGAATTGTGGTGTAATCCTAAAGTCATAAAATCTCAAAGAACAAGAAGATTGCAAAAGGTTGAAGTCCCGAAAGTAAAATTTTACCTTTGGAGGTCTACTACATAAGTTTTATCTATGGTACAAGGGCTCATATCTTAAGTCATCGAGCCTCAGGAGGTCCATATCGTATCAATATGTACACTTACAATTTTTGTTTTGGACCAAAGATTTCAAAACATATCAAAGGATGAAATACCCCAATCAATGATACCTCAGTCTCATTAGATACCAACTAACTTCTTTAGTGTAATTTTTTGTGACAAAGCGAGGATTCAAGAAGAAATATTAAACTGAATTTGCAAGAAAATGATCAACAATAATCTGGATCAGAGCTCTGTTATCTAGATGAAGGTTGAAATAAGATTTTCCTTATACTTACTCTAGTACGAATATTGAAGTATTTGTATGTTAGTAATCCAATATTGTATGAGACTAAAAGGTAGTTACAAATTCTAAGAATATTAGTAGACTAATTACTTCAGTGGGCCAATATTGTTGTAAGATCTCAAAATTAGTGATAGGAAAAAAGGTTGAGGATTTTAGCTTCAAAATTTTCAGATGAAAGATGAAGAATTTGGAAGAAAAATGAAAAATCATTGTTGTTATCTCATAATTTTTCAATCTATTATGTCTTAAAGGATAAGTATTTTAAAATAACCCAAGTAATTTAAGGACCAAGATCATGCTCAAGAATGATATCCTATTGTTTTTAAGACATTATCAAAATGTCAAAACACAAGAAGTGTTGCAATGAAGTTAATTAAGAACAAAAGAAAGTTATTATAATCCATGTTTTGATGCCTACTCAATGTAAATGTCAAAATTGTTTCCTTACAATGCAATTCGTAGTCACCTTGATAAGCCTTGAAATAACTAAATCAATCATACTTCCTAAATATTATCATGACTTGAAATTAGGAAGTCAGATTTTCTAAAATACAAGATGTCTTGATGTTATTTTGTTCTCGTATAAAAGCACGTCACCTTATGAGAGATATTCCAAAAAAAAAAATTGCATTTTATAGGAAGTAAAACCCCTTTGAAACCTTTGTTAGAGATTATATCAATAGGTGTGAATATTTTGTGGATAATCTTCCACCAATATTGTTACAAGGATTGCTAGAACCTTCTAAGTTTTTGATGAAAAAGGAGTCAAGTTATTCTATGAGATTTGGAATGATAAAGATAGATACATGTGAAAGCATCATTGGAAGCATTTCTTTAAACATTTGGTTATTGGCTTGCAAAGGACTACAAGGATAAGAAATATATATATTTAAGGTTTGATAATTAAAAAAAAATAGCTAGACATTTGGGTCTCTAAATTCAATGAACCCTAGCAAGAAAAGTGTTTATGAACAAACCCTAGGTTGGATGTTTCCACTGAAAGACGAAACCATAGCCCTTAAGAATGACATCATGATATTGAAACTAATAAAAGTTATATATGGATGTCTACGAACTAAATATCAAAAGGGAGACGATATCCTCTAAAAATATAAGTATCTTATATCTCTCTTAGATGATTATTGCTATTATTACTAGTACTTAATCTCTTGTTCTTGAATTATTTTCTTGGTTTTAATTGTTCTTCCATAAAATCCTAGCGTGGATTGCATTTGAAGTTGATAAAAATTTGAAAAAAATGGAAGAACTAGAAGAATGAAGATAAGTAAAGAGGACTTTCTTGAATCATAGAAGACGTGAATGCAGAAAGGAGAGAGTAGTTTGAAGTATGCATTAGAGAAGGAAAAAATCTAGCATGCATTAAATAACAACATGAAAGCAAGAAGGTTATCCCTGTAAGAGGTAGAGGACCATGATAATACGCTTACCTTAGTTAGAATAATTACCCATGATTTTGAAAAGTATCCTCATGATTAAAAAATACCTCGTACCCTGAAAAAGGACTCATGAGTCAAAGGAAGAAATATTACTTCAGAGGGAGTTGGAAGCATAAATTTGACAAGAAGGATCTTACACTACAACTTGGGAATTGATGATACATCAATTGGGTTGGCAGTGTCGATGATGAGTAGAGATACTATTGATGGTTGGGATAGGGTATGGTTTCTTCGAATAACGTGAAGTAGGATTATGTTGCATTGTAGAGACATAATATATGACAATTTGTACAATTAGTTGTAAATCAATTTTACACTGTAAAATGTTTGATGGAATACTTGATGACTTGATCGATTTGATCGTGATACTCTATAAATATTGTAAAAGAACCTTGTTGTTCATGGAAGGTTGAAGATCTTTAAGATTCAAGAGTATGGTGTAGATAGAAGCCGAGAAGCTACAACATATCTCCATGGATGAGTAGGCAGTTGACGTAAGGGAAGTATGAGTACTTCTGAGACAAGATTAGGCTTTTGGATTACTCCTCCTAGGTTGAGAGGGAGTGAGGATGGAAACATGATTTCTCCATGTGTCATGTATTGTGTCCAGGACTAATAGTCGTAAGTCAAGTACATGAACATGGATAGGGAGAATGGTAGATTGGATAAGAATCATGGACCTACATTCTTGAGTCATGTATTGTGACTAGGACTAACAGTCATAATTCAAGTACATTAACCTGGTATAATAATGGTCTAGAGGAACGAAATTTCCTTGTGTCAATTATTGTGACATGGAATTAGGAAATGGTCTCATGGAGGACATACTTTGGTGAACCTAGGTGCAGTATGTGCCTTGGAGAGGTGGTTGTGTGGTGTCCTATTAAATTCCTCTCAACATTGTGCTCTAATATAGTGGAGAGATCGAGCTTACTTGTCAAGGCCTTGGTAATTTGACATTTTTTGTCAGGGTGATGTTTATAATGATGCTTATCAATCTAAATCATTTCTTATAGAATTATTCAATTGGATAATATCTCGATGATTCAATATGAGTACCTCCCTAGTTAAGAGGGACTGTTGAAATTGTAACTAGGTTCGATCTTCATAATTTATATATTTTATCATCATGTTTTTGTAAAGAAGTCAAAAATAATTTATTGAAATCAAAAGAAAAAAATATATATTTGTATGTCCCATTTGGACATTTGAAATAAAAAGGAAAAATATATATTTTTTAAGAGTCCTTTAGTCAAATTTTAAACTGCCAATCCGACCCTCTAGATGACAGGTTGGGTCAGCTCCTATTAGAACCTACTCATACCCCTCCAAAAGAGTATATGTATGTTATTCGAGTTCCTCCAAAAGAACCCATTCGATTCATAACACAACATACTCATCTCTGATACAAAACAAAAAGAAGAAGGTTGAATAGAAGAGGAGAAACAAGAAAATAATTTATGTAAAGAATATGAATTTATTTGTGGCATACTTTGTGACAAATACCAAAGTTACTATGGTAGCTCCTGCGGCACTGGCCCGAATTCTAAGGCATACAATTTTGTGATGAAGAATGAGGTTCCTATGGCAAATTCTAAGGCACAAACCCAAGCTATGAAGCATTTATTTATGTGATGAAGTACGAGGTATATAAAGCATGATTCTTCTAAGAAAAACGAAGTTCGTGAAACATATTCTATGTGGTTAAGCGAAATTCCTAAGACATTTTACTTCAATGATATATTGCATCCAGAGGGCAGATTTTTGGACAGTATTGTGAACACTTATATGGACAAATGGAAGGATGACTTGGCACTTGGGTTACTGGTTAGTTTATCTATGACTTGTATTTATCTTGTTGACGAAGAACCTATAAGGAAAGGATTGTTGGGTTTTCCCCTTGTGGGTTTTCCCCTGGCCTCTAGCCAAATTTCTGGTGTCTCTTGTATTTTTTGTGCATTGTACTTGTATAATTTCTTGATGACCTAATAAATGAATTAAATACTAAATGAAAAACATATATATAAACAGCCACAAGTAATTATTATCACTAGATTTTACAAGTAATTATCATGACTAGAAATTATGTTTGCACTCAAAGTTCAACATGGTATTAGAGCTAGTTTTGAAGAGAAGTTGGAGGTAGCCACACACACAAGGAGCCTAATCCAAATTTGAGAGGAGGGAAAATATTGTATATTTTCTTGTGATATAGTATAATACATGAAGAAGAGATGTTGGTCAAGCGTACAAATGTGTTTCTAGGCATACATTGTTTGTAATGTAATGTGCTACAAAATAAAATAAAAATAACTTGAAACTAAAATTATAAAACAAATCTACACAAATATTTTCCCCTGGATCCCAAAACCAGGACTACCCAATTGATTTTTCATTATATTTCTTTCAATGTTACAACACACACACGCACACAGATATATATACACATGTTGAAGCATGAATTCATAAACCCTAATCCATTAACCCTGGATTAAAAAATAATTGCAGTTCCCTTGACCGGATCTACAAAATACCATGGGCAGAAAACCATCGTGCCCAAAACCATGTGCAAAACCCATGCACAAAACCATGGGTAGGTTCGTCCACCATCTTTGGGTCTGCCCCCATCCTTGGGTCTGCCCAACTATTATTGGGTCCGCATAAAAAAATTCCCGGGGTGTGGCCTCGAACCCCGTGTTATGGGGAAGTACCCCCCACGCGTGCAACAAGTCATGGAAAGAATAAAACACATACCCAACAACAATAATACACCAAACCAATTAAAAAATAAGACCACCGAAACCCTTAAAATATTAAGAGAAATCATTAAAGAAAAATGCATGTAAGGAAACTCAAAGAGAAATCATATTAAATATAATGTTTTTAAAATATTTAAATGTCATATATACCATCCTAGACCCATCTTAACTCCAGATATACCAAGCTGCGAGAGGGATCAAATCTCTTTTCACTTTAAAAGAGATTTTCATCTCAAGAGATTTGATCCCTCTCTACACTTGGTAGATCTGAAGTTAAGATGGATCTAGGGTAGTTTAATTCAGCTTTTAAATAGGCTATATTCCATATGAATACCATGGATCAATACCGTGGGTTCTCATACCATGAAGTTATTTTATTTTGATCAAGTAAAAATGTTTTTACGTAGGGATATTTTTATTTTTAGGGTGAAACAGGACATTGCATTACAACATCTTCACCACATTGGGATAGAAAGCACCCTCGATGTAATGAAATATATATTTTTTATATATTATAAATTATTATAAATAATTTAAAATTAAAATTGATTTATGAATTATTAATTTTCAAGGAAAAATAAATCTTTCTCATATTAAAGGAAAAAATAAAATTATATATAACATGTTTTTAAAATATTTTAATAAAATAAAATTAATATTATTATTAAAAATATACAATTTTTTTAGGGGTGACAAGAGGGGGAGGGATCCTATGGGATCCTATGGAGCATCAAGAAATTAAGTTTGCTTGGGGATTGGGCAAAGAAACCAACAACATGGCAGAATTGTATGGTCTTTTCCTAGGTTTGTCCTTAGCCAAGGACCTCATAATATCCAACATCACTATCAGTGGAGACTCCCTCATTTCTATACATATTTTTCAAAATGATGCACCCTCCAAATCCAATAAGTTAAATTTAACTTTTCAAAGGAACAAGATCATCTTGGAAGATCACATCCTATGAAGCCAGAATAAAATGGCAGACCAACACGCTAATCAAGCTTTCAGTTTGGAAAGAATCCAAATTGAAGTCAATGGGAAAAGGAACTAGAAAATCGTCCCATGAATTGGAAAATGTCCATCATAAATCTATCTAAGACTTCTAGTTACAATCTCTTTGGAGCAAACAGGTGCAATTATAGTTTATCTATCAACTCCAGGGACATCATTACAATCAGGGAGCATTCAATGTTTCTTGATGCGAGCCTCATAAATGGGGTATTATGGGAAGGAGTATTGGGCCATCATGATAGCCATGCGCCCTCTTGTACTCATTTTTTTTGTTTGTCGGCTTGAATGGTCTTGGTATTTAGTTTTCAAGTGTGAGTGGCATACCTTCTCATCCTTGGTATCTGTGATCGATTCAGATAATGAGATTGAGTTCGTGTGGAGGAATAACATATCCCATCAAGAATTCATGGGAATCAGGTTCAATAATCAAAGTATTTATCTGCCAAGAATGGGATGCCATCTACAGCTAAGGAAGCCAAGCCTCTTCTCCTTCCCTTCTGGAGTCTTCGACGCTGGAAGGAAAACATGGAATTAGGTTAGATGTGTCTAGGATTAATAGTTTTAGTTTTGCAGCCCCTCTTTATTCTGGAATGTGGCATAGTGGCCTCCAGCATCAATTGAATTGGAAATCATCATAGGCATTTTTGGAAAGAGAAAAGATTGATCCATACGCCCAGCAACTCAAGCAAAGTGGAAGAGACAACAAGGAGGGCTCACAGCTTTCCTCTACGTAATTGGATTTTAATCTAGTAATCCAATGCTTCCAAATTAGGCTCAGTCTTCCATTTCATATTGAAATATTTTTATAAGGAGCTATTTTATTGCACCGTAGTCGAAAATTTGGGGTGGGATTCAAAATTGTGCAGCAAATAATCAAGCTTGAAAATAGGGAAATGACTGGAATTTGGCACTTAACGGATCCTCGCAGGTATGAAGATGATGGGGAAAATCCACCTGAATTCCCACTATGTCCTTGCCCTCCTATAGTAAACAATGTAGACTACCAACACCTTTTGCAGATTTTCTAACATCTCTCTCTGCGGGACACAGAACAAGAATTAAAATTGATTACTATGCAACAATAAATTGACCGCCAAAATGATGAAATTGACGCTCTTCAAAAGGCAGATGAAGAACACGGTGAGACCCAACTTAGCAGTGGGGACGCATTAAGCAAAAGGAAATGAAGATGCTAAATTACAGGATGCAGTGCTAAGAAGCTACCACAATGAATGAAAAAATATTGTAAAATTGTATTCCTATGTAGTCGATATTGTAGGACTTAAAGTTCTAAACAAGCCAATAGAAATGATGTAGTTTCTGGTTTTTGTGAAAAGGAGGTTGAACCACCCAGAAATCCTTATTTCGTCATATAATATGGTCTTAGAAACTTTGTAATTCTCCTGGTTTTTGTTGCGATCCAAGTGTATATTTTATAAAATATTTACTCATTACTATATATATATATATGAGTGGAAGGTAGGTCAACTTGGGCCAGCGACAATCGATCCAGGGCGAGCTTCGGGTCTAAGGCGTGTGGCATTGGTGTCAAGATACGGTGGACACTTGGGCAGCTCGCGGAACCCCATGGCATGTATCGGGAATGAGGAAGGGGGCATCAAGAGTTTAGGCCATAGGAGAATGGCGTTAGGTTTCACGGTCTCCCCTAATCTCCCTACCCTCCGGAGAATCAAGCACGCGCCTTCATAGCTCGTTGGGGTTTACCATTTTCAAGGAAGCACTTTACTTGCAAACAATGTCAATAACCATGGTTAGAGAATGGGAATCCATTGATCTCGATCCTGAGCTAGGTGACATCTTAACGGTCTAGGGTTTGGACGTTTCGGAGCGAAATATTGAGAAGTATATCCATCCAAGAGGGCATGCGGGGGCCAAGTCAGGAGGCTCAGGGGAGGTTTGGGGGAAAGGAAAAGTGTTAGGGCTGTTAGAGGAAAGCCTGCTCAGTATGAGCCACAAATCTTGGCCGGTGGACAGAAGCCCAAAACTACAGCAAATCTTCACACCCTTGTTGATGGAGAAAGCGATAGAGGAATCGAAAGGAAACCAAGTAAGTACCCTCTTGTCCTGTGGTTTCAAAAACCCTATTTTTTCGGGAGGTCTTGAGGACAATGTGGCCAGTTGTGGGTTCAAAGGGAACGAAGGTCTGAATTCCTTTTTGGTCGAGTTTCAAGGGCAGTCAGAACCATTCAAGGGGGTTCATTTGGACTGCTCTATTGCATATAAAATCTCTTTATAGTCGAGGGAAAGGGTCTCGCATGAGCATCCTTACCAAGCCAGGGTGTCAAGGTAGTGGAAACTTGGTCGGAGGTAGACAGGAGCTTCCTACAAAATATCGGTTCAGTGGTGTTATACTGATTAATCCCTCTTGCGGACAAGAGCGATCTCCCTAGTATCCTAAGGATATCTAAAAACAAACAGACAAATGTAGACCATTTTCTCTAGACCATTATGCTTAAGAATTAATTAACTATAGAGAGATGCTCCTCCCTGAAGTCCAATGCTTTACTCAATCTTCAATCGAGTCACTCCTGAAGGTATTGATTCAGCAAATAAATCTGCAATCAAAGACAAGTAAACAAGATCAAAAGCATCTGCAAGTTATGATAATTCAAAAGCAATAATCTATCTTAGTGATCGAGGAATCCAAGAATTAAATTATTAAAAATATAGATGAACAACTCAATGAGAAAATAGAATCCATTTTTATTAACTTTGAATAAAAGAAGAAACCTTAAAACCTTAACGCCTTGATGTTTGTACAGGTTCTTCCGGGGTCCCGAAAAGCGATTTTCCTCAGTTTGACAAGACTCCAACTCTCTAAATCAACATAAGACTATGGCTATGAGTATGTAATCTCTCTCATGCCAATGATGCTAAATGTGGAGAGTATAATTTCTTCAGCAATTCACTTCAAAACCACCATGTTCTAAGTACCCTTGAGACTGAAACATGGTCTCAATTTATAACACAGGGAAGTAGTTTCATCTCCAAAAAGGAAGGGATAAAGCCCTCTCATTATGGGATTTCAGCTCCAAAAACCAAGGTATAGCTCCATTTATGAAGGGATAAAGGTTCATGAATGGAAGGGGCGAAGCTCGGCCAGATAGCACTTCTAGAAGGCCTCAGCTGGGAGAATATTCGACCAGCTGGGCTTCTAGAACTTACTTTTCTTCTTATTTTACCTTTTACGAGGGTCCACAGTTTTAATGAGCAGAACGTGCGGGATGTGCCACAGGTTTTATAGCAATAAACTGCGGTACCGCAGGAAATGACTAGGAAAAGTGCGAAGTTAGCCTTTTTAGGATTTTTAAGAGATTTTCTCTAGTTCCAAGACTTGATTTAGGAAGTTTATGTCTTTATACCTCTAAGGGAGAAATAAATAGGTAATGATGAACCCATATAGATAGCTAAACGTCATGGTGACAAATTTTAGTGTAACAAGTAGAGGGGACAAGAAGTGACCAGTTCAGAGGGGTTTTTCTCCCGGATCAAGCAAAGAAACAAGAAGGGGTTTTGGGTGTACACCAAGAAGAGGTGGGATTTACATGCACAGGGGACAGGAAGGGCTAGGAAGGAGAGACTCTCTCTTGCTTAGAGTTTCCAATCTCGGTGAAAGGGCAGTCAAGGCCGCTTATTTCAAAAGGCCCCAATGCAAAAGGAACAACATCAGGGCTCAAGGAAGGAGGATGGAGCGGGATTGTAGGAGGTAAGAGAAAGAAAGTTAAGTTGATAAAGAGGAAGGATACAAACCCTAGTCTGGTGCTAAGAATTGATATTCAAATTGAAAAGCTAATGGAGGCAATTGAAACCATATTAGCGGGCAGAGCTAAGGGGAAAAAAATACTCAACTAATTACATCAAGGAATGGGTTACAATAGCCTGGAAAGAGGTTCCGGAGCATCAGGTTGAAGTATCAACCCTAGCACGTGGTTGGTTTATGATCAAATTCAGTAAGAATGAATCTCTAGAATGGGTTTTGAGGCACAATTGGAGTTTTGGAAAAAGGCCAATTCTTTTCAAAAAATGGAACCGTTTGTTCGATGCGTAATGTGAAAAGGTGGAAGAGTCATCGGTTTGGGTAAAGCTCCTAGGATTGTTGATCCCTTTCTGGACGGATTCAGTGTTTAGGGAAATTGGGAATACCTTGGGCCAATTTCTAGAGGTCAATATTTCCTTCCAAAAAACTATGGACAAAAGTGCTGCTAGGATCTTGGTTAGATTAAATCCTAAGTAAGGACTGGCAGAGGAAATTCACCTAAAATATAAGGACCTATCGTTCATACAGATGATCGATTATGAGCAGATTCCCTTTCGGTGCCACTACTTTCACAAATACGGGCATCTGGAAAAGGACTACCCTCTAGGGTACAGGCGACGAAGGAAGCAGAAAAGGGATGTAGGGGTGGCAGGAAAAAGTAAGGAAGAAGAGAATAACATAGAGGGAGCGAAGATAATGGAAGGGGACAAAGTGCAGCAGGAAGCAGAGGAACCTCAGGACATGCAAATTGATATCAACACTGCAAAACCCCCTCAGGCAGAGAATTTTCTTCAGCCACCCCTTGGGGAAGGTGGAGATGCTGCCTCGGCACCACATATGGAGGGTACGGTCTTGGACCCTATCCTTTCTCTAAATTCATAGTTGATTACTTCGCTTTGTGATTTTTCAAGCCTGGTCCCTCCAAGCCTGTAATTATGGATTTACTTCATGGTGGATCTATATCGGAGGCATTGGATAGTATCATAACTATAATCCCTCAGATCAACCTGCACCTTCCTGTAGACTCTGGCTCTGAAGGCTCCCCTCATCTGGCCCTTTCCCCTGAGAAGCTCCATTACAATCTTAGACCCAAAGAGAAGAAATTATTGCCCTGGAAAGCAGTGGGAGGTTTAGGCCCTCAATCCATATCAATTGGTCCTCGTAAATCTAGAGGTAGGAAGTCTAATTTATCCAAAGCCCAGTTAAGAGCCAAACTTGATATAGCCAATGGGAAACAAATTTCTCTGTCAGGGGTGCTTAGAGTGGAACAGACCCCCTCCCATGGTCGTAAACGATTATTTTGTCATTCAATTGTAGAGGGTTTGCTAGTAGCTCCAAAAAACTAGCCTTAAGGGACTTTTTCAAGTCCTATGAGCCTGATTTTTTAATGCTTCAAGAAACCCTGGGCGTTGGCGAAGAGAGAAAGGGAGCTTTGTCCAAGCTGCTTCCCAACTGGTCCTTCCAGAATCTAGACGCAAAAGGAAGGTCAGGGGGATTAGCATGGGGAATCAAAGTAGGAATATTAAAGGAGGTAAACACTTGGGGATTGGAACAAGCTCTAGGAATGGAGGTCTACTCCCTTGAGCTTTGCTTGTCTTCACTGATAGTGAATGTATATGGTTCTTGTATAGAAATATTTCCTTTTTGGAATTATATTTTTTTTAATATTTTATGGGGAACTTGAATCTGGTGATAGGTGGAGATCTGAACTTCTCTCTCAAGTTATCAATAGCTTGGAGACCCTTAGCTCATGCTGATCCCCTACCAGATTTTTTTTAAATAATATAGCCTTGAAGAGTCTTGTTGACATTAATCTGATCAAGCCCCGCCCTACTTGGAGGAATAGAATAATTGGGGAGGATCGCATGGAAAAGAGATCGGATCAATTTCTTCTCAAAGAGGATTTGGTGAGTAGAATCTCGGTGTTCTAGCACTGGGTGGGGGAAGGTAGCGATTCGGATCACCTTCCTATTTTAATGGAACTAAAAGGCCCTAATAAGAAACCATGATCCCCTTTCAAGTTCAACCCATATTGGTTGAAGGATGAATCCTATAATTTTTTGTTTCAATCAATTTGGAGGGCGGGGGATGAGGAGTTGGGAAGGGATAAAGGATAACTCTTCATGGAAAAAATAAAGCTAATGAAAAAGGCCTCTCTGGACTGGGCTAAGAAGAAAAGAGTTGCAGAGGAGGAAACTCTATGTCAGACTTGAGAGGAGTTAGACCGGCTTGAAAAGCCAGAGGAAAATGGATATGAAACAAGTGAAAAAATGGATAAAATCAAGCTATTGGAATCAAAGTGAAGGAAAATCCTGCTGGAAAAGGAAGAGCAGTGGAGACTTAAAAGCTAAGTTATCTGGTTGACAACAGGGGATGAAAACTCAAAATTCTTTCAGAATTTTGCAAAAGGAAGGAAGAATATAAATATCATTTGGGGCATGAATTTGGAGAAGGTAGGACTGAAAAATCCTTTGAAGACCTATCCCTTCTGGGAAATAATCACTTTAAAAAGCTCTTGAAAGCTCCTGTTGAAGCATCCATTGTAGAGGTGATTCGAGTGGCGTAGTTCTTCCCCTGGTATGCGAAGGAGGAGGAAAATGAAAATATTATGAAACCAGTGTCTAAAGAAGAGGTTGAGGGGATCCTAAAGTCAATGCGGAAGGATAAAAGCCCAGGCCTGGATGGGTGGATAGTGGAATTCTTTCAACACTTTTTCGAGACCTTGGGGGAGGAGTTGGCAGGGGTGATTGAAGAATCAAGGGTCAAAGGCTCCATCTACCAACCCTTCTATTCAACTTTCTTTGCTCTTATCCCCAAGAGGGAGGACCCCAAATATTTTGAGGACTTTAGACCCATCTCACTGTGTAACTGCATCTATAAAGTTATAGAAAAGGTGATCGATGTCCGTCTGAAACCCATCCTATGTAGAAACATTTCAAAAGAGCAGTTTGGATTTTTGAATGGAAGACAGATCCTTGAAGCAGTTGGAGTGGCACAAGAAACTCTCCATAGCTTCAAAAGGAGTGGGAAGAAATGATTTATTGTTAAAATTGATCTTTCTAAATCATATGACCACATAAGTTGGCTTTACCTCCGTCTACTCCTCACTCACTTGGGGTTCAAGATTGACTTCATAAATTGGGTGATGGGCTGCATCACAAGTATAAGTTTTTCAGTTCTGATCAACAGAGCAGCCACACCCTTCTTCCAGAGCCAGAGAGGTATGCATTATGGGTGTCCTCTTTCCCTTTTTATCTTCCTTCTAGCAGCAGAAATGAAAATATTATGAAACCGGTGTCTAAAGAAGAGGTTGAGGGGATCCTAAAGTCAATTCGGAAGGATAAAAGCCCAGGCCTGGATGGGTGGATAGTGGAATTCTTTCAACACTTTTTCGAGACCTTGGGGGAGGAGTTGGCAGGGGTGGTTGAAGAATCAAGGGTCAAAGGCTCCATCTACCAACCCTTCTATTCAAATTTCTTTGCTCTTATCCCCAAGAGGGAGGACCCCAAATATTTTGAGGACTTTAGACCCATCTCACTGTGTAACTGCATCTATAAAGTTATAGAAAAGGTGATCGATGTCCGTCTGAAACCCATCCTATGTAGAAACATTTCAAAAGAGCAGTTTGGATTTTTGATGGAAGACAGATCCTTGAAGCGGTTGGAGTGGCACAAGAAACTCTCCATAGCTTCAAAAGGAGTGGGAAGAAAGGATTTATTGTTAAAACTGATCTTTCTAAATCATACGACTGCATAAGTTGGCTTTACCTCCGTCTACTCCTCACTCACTTGGGGTTCAGGATTGGCTTCATAAATTGGGTGATGGGCTGCATCACAAGTATAAGTTTTTCAGTTCTGATCAAAAGAGCAGCCACACCCTTCTTCCAGAGCCCAAGAGGTATGCATTACAGGTGTCCTCTTTCCCCCCTTCTCTTCCTTCTAGCAGCAGAAGGCCTTAGTCAAATGATTCTTGATGCAAGAAGGATAGGAGACATCCAAGGGATCAAAGTCGCAGTCAATCTCAATATTTCCTACCTGTCAAAAGGATTGAAGATATCATTTTGTTTAGTAACAGAAGTAGATCTGACATCCGACAAATAAAATATATATTTAACTTATTCCTTAAAGCAACGGGGTTGAGTATAAACGGTCAAAAATCTTCCATAACATTAGAAGGGTTCTCAAGAGTGGAAGTAGGAAGAATATTAGAAGATCTCCCTTTCAAAGTAAAAATTTTGTCTGGTTTTTTTAAATATCTGGGGTTTTACTTAAAACCTGACTCTTATAGGATACGGGACTGGCACTGGCTAGTAGTTAAGATTTGTATCCCGAATAAAACACTGGAGCTTAAAATGGTTGTCTAGAGTGGGAAGGCTAGTTTTGATCAAGTCAGTTGTTCTGGAAATCCCCCAAAATAGATGCGGAGAAGGGATCACAATTCATTTTCCTACCGGAAAGTTATTAAAAGCCTCTGTGGGTCTGGGAACCGGAACAAATAAATTTTTTGAACTACAGGCCCTAAAATTTCTTATATGATGGCTTATCCATCTAAGAGTCAAATCGGCCCAGATCTTTGGAGATTCTTTGAATGTCATCAAATGGTTTAATGGAGAATTCAGATGTCAAAATTATATGTTGCTTCCTCTTTAGAAGAAGTTTTGAATTTGAAACACCATTTTAATGAACTCTTTGTATGCCATATCTACAGGGAATATAACATGGATGCATACCTCCTATATAAGGAGGGCATACAGTAGGTTGAGGGCATCTAGACCATAAAATAAATTGGAGGAATCATCTGAATCATAGACCAGCATCATTTTTCTCCCTAATATGATTTTACATGCTCTATAGTTTTTAGGACTCTCAGTCCTTTCTATATTTGCTGGAATTCTTGTTGTTGTTGTCACTTTCCGAACAAACTTTTTTTTTATCTACAACACAATATATTTGCATAAGACTCTTGTAGAAGTTATTGTGGGGTATTTTTCTCATAACAGACTCATATTGTATTGATCTCGTTTCGGGTTGTTTTCCTCTTATGAAGGAGGCTCGGGTATCACTATGGTATTGCCTTGAAAATGTTTTTTAAACTTTGAAATTTTTTTAAAGGACAAACATGTTGTTTATAGGCCTCTCTCGATTTCAGTTTAGGGATCTTTTCCTCTTGTAGAGGAGGCCCGAGAATCGGTTTTGGTGTAGTTACGTGATATTTATATATGGGGTTGGAGGGAATCATTTTCTGCTCACTCACAACTTGTCAAACTCTGTCTTTTTGTTTCTTCGGGGAAAAAGCATACAGTTTTATTAGATGCCATGGGGCATATACTCTGTAACTTTTATTTGCTTTAATAGAAAGTTTTCTTTTTTCTTTGGAAAATATATATATATATATATATATATATAATCTTTAAAAAAAAATCACTTCTTTATAATAACATTGAGTCTAAAAATAAAGATAAGTAATTTATTAATTAATAATAATAATAAAAATATTCCAAGCTATATTTTAATACACATTATAAAGGATAATTTTCTTCTCTTTATATTACACAAATCTTACATAAAAGAAAATCTAAAAATTGAAACTAATCCCTTTTCATTGTAAAAGAGGTCTGCACTTCAAGAGACAGATTTGATCTCTCTCCGAAGTTAACATGGATCTAGGCTAGTTTAATTATTAGCCTTTAAATAGCAACACTTGAGAAGAATACCATGGGAAAAATCCATGGGATATAGAATTTTATGTTTTTTTTGTTCACTGAGTTAACTGAGTCAAAATGTTAAACATTACAATATCTCCCCCATAAGGGGATAGAGAAAGAAACAAATATTACATAAAAAATAAATAAATAAAATCTATAAATTGAAACTAATTTATTTATTTATTTTTTTAAGTTAATTCGTATCACCTCAAAATCGAAAATTACATCATTCCATCCATCATAGATTAGCATAGTACAAGAAAATAAAATTAGTACTTTCCCAGTCTTAGGTCATAGGATTGATCATGGATTTTTCTGTTTTTTTCCTCTTCTCTTGTGAACGCCAATCCATTACAAGGAGTTATCAAGGACAGATGTAGATGAGACAATAACGGAGTTTCTGCGATATTTTTTGTTTTCTTATCACTATCCAAGTGATATGATTTGTCGATAAGTTTGTGCTTACTCATTAACGTAGCCAAAATTATGGTTGAACCTCTTTTATTTTCAGTTGAAAGACAGACCCACTCTACTGAGGGATGAGATGGATCTACATGTGGATGAGTTGAATCTGAAGGAGTTGATTTGGCAGTAGGTGTATTTTTTTGTTGTATATTGTCCTACTTATGAGTTGAATTATTCTTGGATCTGTGTGTTCCCTTTAGATCTTTCCATCCTCGTCTCTTTTCCTTAGCATTCGAGTGGAGATAGGACCCTTGTGAAAAAGGGAAAGCATTCTCAAGATTATCGGTTTGTTGAAAAGTCCTACAGTGGAAATCATTGTTTTCATAATTCATTATCTACAAATAAACCCTTCCCCTCCACTTGAGAAGGATTTTATCAAGCAACCCTTTACTAAGGTCCACTTCAACACATATGTGAACAAATGTGACAATTCGGTGTCTATTTTAATGAAGTGACCTAGTAAGTTTACCACATTGGCTAAGATATATGGTTGTGTCAAATGAATGGATCGGTTGTGAATCCTAACCCAAACTGGAGTTGCTAGAGTCATCATGGAAAGAGGATTAAAATCAGGAAATCATGTTTGAAATGAGAGAATAGAACAACCCCAAAACCAAGGTCCCTGATAAAAAAAATTCTATCATTCCTTTAATTTTTTGAAGAGCACTATAAATAACCCTTTTGAACAAAAATATATCTCTGTAACTAGGGACCAGTTTTGGTGCACCCATTCCCAAAGACAAAACATTAATGCTCAAAATTCGTTAAAATGGAAAATAATCATTTATGGTTCATAATTTGTAGAAAAGAAGTTTGTTGCAAGATTATCCACTTGAAGAGATGGAATGTTCGTTGCCTGATTCACACAGAATCTTGGCCCTAAGAAATCTTTAGGATTTAGAGGTGAAATTCCTAGCTTTAGGGCATTCGTAAAGGATTTGGGGGACTCACCACAAGCTTTAACTCCACCTATTTATCATGACACCAAATAAATAGAGGCATCCTTAGTGATGCCATACTCTCTGAGGGATTTCAGATGTCGAAGCTACCTACCTCCATGTAGGATCTAAATAATACCATAGGGGATTCTCATTTGAGCCTAAATTATGGTTGTGAGGGAAGAGATGATATTTGTGCCTTTAACTTGCAGATAAAAGGAACCCCTCGAGATTGGATTCACAAAGACAATAAAATTCTCTAGATCTGGGGTAACCTCATATTGGATATAGGAAAAACCCTGGTTTATAAAATATTTTCCTTAATTTTCTAGATATTGAGGAAAGTCATGTTTCTTCAAATCCTTGTCTGGTAGAAAAATAATTCCCTCTAAATTATAAATCCTTTTAGCATTGGATCACAGCCTAGGGAAAAAGAGGGTTATGTAACAACATGATTCACAGAATTAAGGTTTTTAAATATAGTAAACTCACCTAGCTTGAGAGCCCCCACGAACTCTAGCCACTATTGTTACTTGTGAAAACTTGAGGTTATGGCCCTCTTGAGGGTTCTCAACTTCTTCTTCACCCCTTTCAAAGCATGCTTATCCTTCCCCACTTTCATTCACTCAATGATCTACTTTTTGTATGGAGAAATACCCGCCATTTCCTTATTAACTTCCTCAAAAAATATTTTTGATTGCTCCTCTTCCCTTTTTCAGTGGAGGCGTGGTGAGCGAACTTGCACTTGGTAGCTAAGTGCCCTCTAATCCGACCTACAAAAAAACCTTGACTTTAGTTGCGTAGGTGCCATGGTACTCATAGAGTTGAATCGATCATTGATATCTAGTTTAAAAAATTGAAACTAATTTATTGTTATTAATTTCAACCAAAAAAATCATTATAATATATATTTTTGAAAACATTGTTACTTATTGAAGAACAATATTTTTTTCACAAATGTAAAGAGGTTATTTAAAATATGTAATATAAAAATAAATACTATTTCAATTTTTTATTTTTTTTGTAATACCAATGGAATGATATTGCTTGGACATTTTTTGGGATAGTTTTAATTCCCTCAAAGGTGGCTTCCATCCTCAACTGCTTCCTATAAGGTTTGAATCTGGAACCTAGTTTACACTAAATCCCACACAAACCAATTAATATACACCTCATAAGTTAATAACATTCCAAATCTAGTATCGAATCTTATGTTTAAAAATATAAAAATGTTTACTCAATTATTAATAATTAAGTAAGTTAGCTTATCCCACCTACCTCCCCTCCCGAAATGTTTCTATCTAGCCCTCTTCCCTGGCTCTAGCCTCTTGCCAAACGTAAGAGCAGCAGGCGCTAAAGCAATCAATTGTATCCCCGCCGCCAATTATAGATCAAATTGATGAACTACAAATTTTCATGAAAAAAAAAATGACTTGAAATGCTCCGATGAGCAATGATGTCTCTGCCCCCCCTTAACTGGAGGTTAAGCATAATAATAAAAAGAATTGGAATTAGAAACCTTTTTTTCTTATTCATTCAGTAGCAACAGAAAAAGGTGCATGCACCGCATAATCAATCAAAATCTTTCCAGGCAAGCGTATGTATGGCTGCTATGACTGGCTATGCCCTCCTGGCTAAGATCAGCTATGTATGACTGGCACATGATCCTCAAATGATGAATTAACGTATGTAAAGGCATTTTCATTCCTTCCATTTAGTCCAAGTAGGCAATTCCTGTGTTCCGTGGCGTAAAGTGAGGTCGATTTCTAGGTCGAGGGCTTATTTCAATGAGCTGCTTGTGGGTAATGCCAACCTCCTGGCGATGACCTCCTGTCGGCTGGCTTTCGTCCTTGGGAACCTCTCATGTGGGAAATTTATCACTCACTATCTGGGGAATCCTAACCAACCTCTCTTCCTTCCCTGTATGGCTCTAGTGATGACTCAACTTCCCTATACTCTCTAGATCGATAAAAAGAAATAAATCTACAAAGAAAGAAATCTAGATCTATTCTAGTAGTACCTTACTATACAGCTTAAGACCTAGAAGGTGCAGCATGAAGTATACTCTCACATGGTATGCTCTAGTCAGTGCTGCTTGTTACTGTCTCATTATGCTTGAACCTAGACTCATCGAACTAGACTTTGATCGAACTAAAGGATGGAATAAGCCTTGACCCATGAAGGAGCCTGTCAACTTCTGCCTTCATCACCAAGTAACACAGATGCCTTTACCCTTTTGCAAGGAAACAGCCTCTCGCCTTTAGCCCACCAAGTTAGATAAATATAGTTTAGATTGGTATTTTCGTTCTACTATGGAAACGTCTATGAACCTGGGTTTATGAAATACAGACGTGAAATGAATCAGTTCAATTCACGTTCAATTAACATAGTGAAGTTCAGTGAAACGAAATACAGATGTTATGTTCAATCCATCTCTCCGTCTCTAATAAAGAAATACATAAGAAAAAAATTTGATGCCAGCAGGTTTCGACCCACTTGATATACCAGTCATAGCTGGGATGGGTTACTCCAGATACTTTACTTGGATACTTTGATACTTGGATACTCGATTGGGATACATGGGTAGGTCAGTCCAACGGCCCCTAGTATCTCTTTACCTTATTCAAGGCTTAAGTGGCCAACCCCAACAGTTAGATGTGGGATGTGGGATATTGGCAAGGTGGAAAAAGATCTGTCTGGATATTCCTGCTGGTGAATGTGAAGAATATGGCGAATATGGAATAGGGCTTGATCAGTGGATATTGTGCTTTTATGGAAATGAAGAAGTATAAGGAAATGATTGCATAATATAATATATAATAGGTTGGTCCCGGTCAGGCGAGAAGAGAACGTGTGCCGAGAGATACAATGGCTAGGGAAAACTTAGCTTGCTGGATATATTAGAGAAAAGGCTAAGTTCTTCGACTCGGGGTGATTAGACCATAAAGACTAGAAACCGGGTGTTACTAATAACAAGGTGGGAATAAGTTCAATTTATTGGGAGCTTACTCTACGGAAGTCCATGGGACCAGGGAATAGAGCTACCACCGTAGCTAGTATCGGCTTACTCTACGGAATAGAGTATTACCGTACTCTAAGGGAGAGATACTATAGCTATTACCTTAGGGCGGGAGGGAATAAGAGAGAAAAAAAAAGACAAAAAGTAGGAAAGTGACCTAGACTTAAGCTAAGTCAATAAGGGCAAGACTAAGCTAGTGTCTAGTAGAGAGGGGGACTAAAGCTAAGACTATAGGATAGCCAGGCTGACATGGAGCTTCACTCTCTATGGCTTTCTATAGGCCTTCTTCAGGCAATCCATAGGGAATCTAGTCCAGTCCAATAGGAAATGGAACTCCATGGAACTTACTCTACAGACAAAGGCAAGTACAAAAGAAAGTGTCAAGGCTAGTTAGTAGTACCTCTTGGCATGGACAACCTTACTCTAAGGACGGAAGTGTATTGGCTTTCACTCTCAGTATAAAGTGCTAGTTCAATATTGCTTAAGACTTACTCTCTCTCTGGAACCTACTCTCAGGAGGCAAGTAAGAAAGTACAGTGTCCATGGGAAACATACTCAATGGACTAAGCAAGTAACTGACTCTAAGACTTACAGCAAGTATCCAAAGGCAGGCTAGTACAAAGCTTAAAGCAGTCTTGATGGTAGAAGGCTTACCGCTTTCACTCTAAGTCCGAATGTAGACAAACCGTAAGTCAGTGTCTCTATGGATGTAGACACTTAAGGCTTTCACTCTCTTTTTCAAATAATGGAGACTGGAAAGGCTCTTAAGCCTAGTTTACCACCTTAGGGAAAGTAGTACCGGCTTATTCGTTGTAGCTCAGAGAAGTAAGGCCTCTTTCTTTTGATCTTGATTTAAGGGGGAAAGTCTATACCGGACGTAAGGCTAACTCTATGGAACTTATATTAAGGCTTATAAGTCCATATCGTAAGGCTTGAACTCTAAGGTTATTATGGATGTAACAACCAACCTTACTGGAACTTTATTACACCTTCTGGAAGTCCTTCTAGTTAGACTTACCTTAAAGTCGTCGATATGGCAAGTACATGGCTAAGGACCTTATTATTCTTCACTTTAGCTCAAGGAGAAAGGAAAGATAGTTTTATCTGGCGCTTTCACTCTAGTGCCAAGTATGGAACTTACTGCTTGGACTAAGCTTGTCTCTTAAGGCTCATTGACATGGAACTAAAGCAATACCAAGGGCAAGAGTGACGAGGACTAATCAAGAGACCTTAGGGCATGGGAGGACTAAGACTACTCAAGTAATAAAGAGAGACCTTAAAGGCCTTACTCCATGAGACCTGGGACTAAGAAAGACCAGAGACCATAGGGCCCAAGGGAACTAATATAAGGACTAATAAACTCTCAGGATAAATAGTCTAAATAAAGAGAATTTCATTATAATAGCATCTAGTTCTCTACAGAAGTGAATCAGGCAGAAAGAAGAGTTATATCTTAGCATATAGTGGAACTACAATGGAACTTATAGTGCTTATTTCTTTCAATGGGAGAACAGAACTTATTCACTTACGCTCAGGGGGACACAAGTGGTATCGACTTGACCTTACCTTCTAGCTTCCACTGTAGCTCTTAGAAGTCAGGCCCTCTTTCTTTCAATAATGGATGGAAACAACCTCTCCCGGTGGTCGAGCCAACTTAACGTTTCCTCTAGCTTCTTCGCTAGAGCTCAGGGGACTAGCTTCACTTACGCTCTGCTTTAGTGTACTCTCCTATTATTAATGGAAAATAAGGAGGATACAAATATACCCACCTATTCTTCTATGGGAATAATAACCTCTATAACATAAATAAGAAATACCTATTCTCTTATATAATGAGTAATGAAAATAAGGAATGGAATAAGAAATAGTAATCCCTTCTACTAGGTCACTCTTAGAGAAGAAATCTTTCTGTATTTCTTGATAGCTTTCTTTCTGGACCCGAAGGAATAAGGGCACATTGATAGGAGAGGTGGGGGACTAATGGATGGATGGCTACTTGTGTAACCGATAAGCTCTCTTCGGCAAATATCCTGCTTTCGCATCTGATCATTCAAAGTTCTAATCCTTATATAAGTAATAGAAAGGCTCAACTTCAAGCATGGAAGATCAGCACTGAAGCCAGGTAACAAACAAACAAAAGGAGTCAGTCGGATTGATGCCTTTGACCAGAAGAGAGGGCTGTTACACCCCCAAGCTGGAGAGTTGATAGAATGAGAACTAGAATATTGCAATACTTGATAGTTCTATCCATATTACATACGTTATATCGTTATAGATAGGATGGGAGTTGGAGAGAAAGAAGTTTACTCCATCTGGCTGGCCAAACAAACCAGGAGGAGAGCGAACAACTACTATGATCTAACTGACTCCTTCATCTAGCTTCAATCTCGCCGACATCAAACTATAGTTAGATTGGCAGATTGGCTTTCCGCATTGAAGATTGGCTTCAATCCCGCCGATAGCTGAATCCTTCACTACTGGAGGACAAGAAAACCCTTGCCTGTCTACTTGAACTGCTTTCTCATTGGTCTAGCCCAATCAATATATATCTCCCAGAATCAATATGGTATTCTCGGCTATAACTCCCGCCGTTGAGTATAACTGTAGTTGAGGGCGGCTAACTCCTTGATGATTACCTCGTTAATTAACTACCTTTATATGGCTGGGGCTATAGCATTTGTTGAGCTTCCTTTCGGAACTAAGAAACTTCCAACCGGGATTTGAGAAATTCCTCTTTCGTCGAACTCCCTGCTAAAGGACCTTCCGGCTTGCCCTCACCCGCTTCATTATCGACCCCGTAAACTTCGTTAGATGAGTGCCCCAGAAAACGTCGATTTAGCCTTGGAATTCCACTGGTTCGATGCTACTGGAAAAAGCTGGACTTCCTTCCCTTCCTTTGCTGCTGGCGTTGGACTTCCGGTTAGGCCATCTTCCTTCCTCTGGATGGAGAGTATAGAATCAACTAGTATATAATCTGGCGAACCTACCTTCTTTCCAACTCTCTATCAGGCTCCCTCCACCTTGGCCAGTATGTTTATTGTACTGGCTAGCTCTTGGGCTGGCTGGTCTTGCTTAGTGAGCGACTGGTCAATTCTAAAGTGATAACCTGGCCCTTATCTATTCTTTAGCTTGAAAGCCACCTTTCAGTATTTGAATTCCCAGATCTCAAGGCATGGGATGGCTAGTCTTGCTTGCTTTGGTGTTGGTCCTGTCCTATTAGGTAAATTCCACCTTTTATTACTGAATTTCCCAGCAAGGGTGCACTAGCATGCTCGTCCCTCAAAGGTAAACGCCAACTTTTCACTAGAAAATTGACCATCTCCATAAGCTCATCGTTCGCAACCACTTCGAACCAAAAGCATTGTAAAACGCCACCACCTTCTAACTCTTCTATTTCCCACTTTGAAAAGGATGAGGCAGGGAAGATAAGGGATTTGGCTTGAGGGTTTAGGGTTGGCACGTCGATCTCTTAGGGAATAGGGTTTGTTTTACGCTTAGCCCTAAGGGTTGAGGGTTGGCATGCTTAGCTTAATAACTAAGTGTCTGAATACCTTCGAAGCTAGGGCCCTATGTAAAGGTAAGGTTCTATCGAGAAACACCTTTTGTTTCCATCTCGCCCATTGAACCCACTTCACACCGCACCAAATTCCCATCAATCAATCACTCAGTACTTTGATTTTCTTAGTACAAGATTGATAATGAAGAAGTCGGGTGCTTGCTTTGTTGATGCTGCTAGCTTTGGTGCTGGTCTTGCTTACTCACTAGACAGGAAAGCTTGCATTCAAGGAAGATGAAGGATTACTCGACCAAAGGGAACTGCTTCCATCGCCATAACATTTGATTAGGATATTTCCACATATCTCTCCCCTAGATAGCTGCTCCATAAACGCTTATATAACCCCATTACTTCTCTATTCTAAACTGAGTGCAAATGTTTAGTTCATGGAGTTCATTGCCCAAATGAAAGCCAAACAGTCACAATTTCCACTTATGAAAACACCATTCAATTTGGCTGGACTTGGCCTGTGCAAACTGAGCTATTCCAGTGCTATTGGGTTTCGAGAGTTCCTCCTTGTCATATAGCCATTTCCCGAATGAAGTGCTCTGTAAATGTACCATCGAAATAGCCGTTAGTAGGGTTTTTGAGAAAGGTATCTCCATAGATAAGTGCTATCGAACTACCTCATCATCATAGCAGGAATCTGGGTGGGTTATTATTATACGTGTTATCGACATAAATTCTCAGGGTTTGATAACCTCCACTCTTGAAACGTACAGGTTCCCGTCTACTTTTGTATGGTCTAGCTTGTAAGTCATAGCTTGTATAGAAACTGGAATGACTATCTACACTCAACTTTCCTGTGCTTGGGTTGGATAAAGATAGTAATTATCAGATCGGATAGAGAGAGTAATGGCTTCCCAATTGGATTAAGCCTCCTGATTGAGAGAGTAATTACTTCCCGAAGAGTAATGAATGGCTGTAGATAGTCGAGGTCAGGGTTTCAATTGGTAAGACACTATCCATTAGGTAGGCAAGATTGAGGGTAGGAAATAGTAGGCTTGAGGGTAGGAGGGTAGGCTTGGAAAGTTAGGGTAGGCTGCCTATAGTTATAGCGAGGGTAGGCGTATACAGTGAACTAAAAAGTGCCTTCAGTGCTTGGGTATCCAGAGTATTTCCATTCTACACAATGATTGAATGGGAACGAGCCACGCCTTCCTCTTCAGTGCCAGCTCTCGACGAGATAGATTGTGATTATAGAATATGCACTTACTACCTGCTATCCGTTACCCAGCTACTATGTCATGAGAAGAGTCGTTCAAGTCTACAGAACCTGCATGTCCCGAGCGCATAAACAGGGAGTGACACAGAGTCAAAGGCGAAAGCCGTAGATAAAAGAGTAGAGAAAGAAACTTCATAATAATGATCCCGCATAATTTGAACCCGTTTACCCCTTTACCCATCAATTCATAAGTTGAAGTGGCAGATCTTGGGAAAATACAAATTTTTTGTGGGCGGAAAGCTGTAGCAGAACAGAGCGGCATCCAGCTTTTAGGTACAGGGGTATGAGGGGTGATCCTCAGCACTGTGTTCCATCTATGCTCCTATCTATCCTTCTGCCCTCCGATGCTTAGGCTATACTCGAGGGAGAGGCTCCGGAAATTGTTATGCACCCTTTGTTTATGTGTTTATGCTCGGGTAACAGAATCTGGGATAAGACCTAAAACTAACACTTATTCGACTAGACCCACTTAGTTAGCTGCCTTTGCTTCTAACGCTGGTGAATCAATTGGATATGGAACGGGGTCATTTACCAGGACTAGAAATGAGCGGGGTATGGGCTCTGTTGTTGGCGTGGTAAACACCTGGAACCGGACCTGAAGATCATGTATAGCTCAACCAAACTGGGATACAAGGGAGGGAATACTAAGGTAAACAAGGCCCCTCAGGGAAAGGAACACCAATAGCACACATGTCCGGATGTCAAACATCTATTGTCTGGATGGATACGGGCATTGGATTGTATAGGTCCCCGACATTCATTGGATTGGATGGATGGGGCGCTGATCTGTGCTGGACTATATGACAGGTGTTGAGTTGTATTCATTCATCCGTTTGGTTGTTCCCTGATGGATCGTGTTAAGGGTCAAGCCTGTTGGTGATTGCATCACTGCGCGTTTGTATCGTTTGCTTCGTGCTTGGTATACTCCCACAATGTCTTTCTATCCTGCTGTGCCTTGTGCAGCATCGGAAGTATAGAAGGTAGACTCAGTTTCTCGCGTGAAAGAAGCAAATCCGGGTGCAGATGCAAATCGAGTCACAATACCACCATCGGAAACAGAGGCAAGAGCTAGAGCAACAAAGGTGAGGGAAGGAGAAGCAACAGAGCTTATTCAACTGAAACTGCTATATCAATTGATTCTGGATTGGGAACTGCCTTTGCTCTAGCTATCGACACTACTGGGTCTGTATCTCAATTTTCTGGTGGTTCTGAGTCAATTAGGTTAACTGATTCTTAACTTGCTTAAGCTACCTCATTAGTAGCTGTCGAGGATGCTTTAATATGGCTTTCTAAGCCACTCTCTATAAAGCTTATCCTAAACACCTCTACGTGGCTGGTATAAAAAAGACCGGGGATATCAAAAGGATGCATCACGCCCCTATCAGCTTCATTCAAACCTCAACGTCTCAACAACCTTCTATTCAACAACACCTTCTCTAGTTCAGGTAAGTGCTAAAATCCTTCCCCGATTACAGGCCCGTTTAGTCGAGAGGGAGGTTTTCAAATATTATAAGGTCCAACCAACCTTATGTTATGTCTGGTCTGAACCTAGCTGTGACAAACTTTCTGGATCACTTATACCCCGGTTCCTCCCTCCCCTCCGTAAAGGGCTGTTGGGTATGGCTGCGAACAGACTTCCTCGAACAGAAAGCGAACAGACTACGGATGGGTAACAGAAAGCGAGAATGGTAGGCTTGAAAGGTTTATTCGGAGGGTAAGGCTGGTAAGGTTTATGCAGGACCTTACCAGTTTCCCCTTCCCATGGACTATGACTAAATGACTGTACCCAATTATCTTGACCTGAATCTGACTCTAGTGCACAAGTAACTTGGAGTTATGTCTTTGTAGAAAGCTCCCATGTTTTCGTCCAGCAAGCATCCAATCAAGCCAGCCAGAAAGCATCCAACTTTCCTCTCCCGTTGGTCGAGACTAGTTTCTTCCTCATTCTCACTAATTATAAAGAATTCCTTCCCCTAGTTGTTGATCACCGAAGAATGGTAGGGCATATTGTATGTATTACGGTAGGGTATATGTGTATTGTATTGAAAAAACATGTCCTGTTATATATATATATATATATCTATATATAGATATATGTTGAGTGTCAAGCTTGTCTGTCTTATAGCCGACTTGTATGAATAGAGCGATAGGTCACTATCTCCTCTGGTTCACTCTCCAATCTCTGGTTCCCAAACAGCATACATAGTGGGGGCGGGCAATGAGGTCTGTGCTCCGCTTCTCTATTCATCTTTGACCTATGGGTGGACTACCGTAGCGAAGTTGTACCCGAAGATCCAACCAGTAAAAAAATATATATATATAGGTTCCATTTGAAGGAAGATTGAAATATAGATAGTATGCTTTACTGGATTCAATTACCATACCAAAGCTCCCTTATGGCTAGGTCCTTTTGCTGTTCCCCGCATTCAACTTCTCTTTTCTTTGTGTTAGGGGTTGAACAAAGATTGAGTGAGACCTTCTTGAACCTTCAAAGTGATACCGTGTAGGAATGAAAACAAAGTGAGAATGCATATATCCGGGGCTTGTAAGCTCCAAAACAATCTGTCACTTCTTACTTCTCTAAATGATGAGGAGGGAAGGATAGCAACTGCCCTTTCTATTTCCTTGTATCATCCTCCCCAACCTCCCGAGACAAATGGTATACAGGTAGGTGCCACCCCAACCATATGTTTGTTTTACTTCTGGCAATAGAAAGAACGAATGTGGATTCAGACCTTCTGGATAGTGGGTACGTACAGGCAAGACCTTAGGAGACCGTAGGATATTTGAGGATACGGGAT
Organism: Pinus albicaulis; assembly: GCA_034641835.2. Lineage (NCBI taxonomy): Eukaryota > Viridiplantae > Streptophyta > Pinopsida > Pinales > Pinaceae > Pinus > Pinus albicaulis. The sequence goes on along the minus strand of CM076575.1, from coordinate 1,634,107,020 downwards.
GTAGTACAGTAGCCAGGGGTGAGCGCAATTGGGCAGATTCATCGTCCGTCGTATTGTGGTTTATAATGCATCTTTTTAGTCTAACCCGTGCCACCCTTGGGGTTAGGACACTTCCCAACTCCCGGACCCACTTCACTTACCCTAGCCCTTCATATTACTACTTACCCAATACCTTCTTATTTGATAGTTGCATCACCCGCCTCTCCATGCCCACCTCCACATCTGACCCATAGAGTAGACCTAACCTTTTAGTGAAACGGGCCACCCTATTCGACGCTAGGAGTTTGGCTTCCCGCCAGATGCCGGGCTGCTACTGCAGAAGGGATCCACTACCCGCCTGGGACGTAACACTCGGGTCGTTAAGGAATTAGTTGGATACATAATGAAGGAGTTGGGTCTAGCTGGCCCATGTACTAGCATACCAACCACTAGCATCCCATTCATAGCCGATTTATACCTTTCATTAGCCCATTACTTCACTGGGACAGACAGGAGCCCGATTCACAGAGAGAGAAAGACACCGGGGAAAGGAACAAGCAGTGCCATTACCCACATAAGGGACAGTCAAAAATAGGGGGATTTAACAGATCGAGACATACCAATGGAACTGACATAGCGATACAGACAAATAGAACTAGATACAAGCACTATCAAACTATAGACAGTCAGCACAAAGCATTAGGAGACCCATACACCTACACCCAGAACAACAAGAGGGGACACCACACTCACCACGACACTCACAGGAGCAAGACCTTACTATTCAAGTGTGTCCATAGAACCGGCCCATTACCTTCAGCCTATGACCTAGGACAGTTTGAGACCCATATCACCATTGGAACTACCCTCACCGGACAGATCAGAAAAAGCAATATAAAAGACAAGAAGAGCCAATGAAACAACCGAGATATACACATTTGGCACCCGTTTCTTTAGGCACATTGGTACACCTTCGCAGAAACATTACAGAACTGTACTTGCGCACTATATATTCTTCCTAGCACCGATATTCACGAAATATTACTAGCACCCAGAGAGTTAGCAATGAGATTGGATCGGGGAAGGTTAGTATCAGTCATAGTAGGATTTCAACTCTTCAACAACTCCTACTATAGATGAGGGATCAAAATGAGATGAATCTTCCTAATATTGAGAAGATACCACAAGTCTAAGTTGAGTATAAGATTCCAACTAGTATAGTCTAATCTAATTCCTACTGGAGTCTAAGTCGGATAAGAGAAGTAATCTAATTCCAAGTCAAGTATAAGTCTAGTATTTAAGGGTCTAAGATGTCTACATGGTATATTGCAAGAGAAATGGTATATCATGTCTAGGGGCTTTATGATCTCCTATGTAATGTGACGTGTACATATCATGAGTAGCTATAGGAGGAATGGGTTATTCAAGAGCTCTAGGTATGATAGTCAAGTAGTAGTGGCCTATGATGGTAAAGTGGTGGCCCTACTTTATAGTATATAAAGTACAACATTCCAAAGAGATCAAATATTGAAGGGTGTGCGCCTGCATAGAATCACTAGATAGCTATCCCCCATATAGTTAGTAACAAATAGTTATAAAACGCGATAGCATGCAACTTGTTGAAACGAGCATTGGAAATATTAGAATAGTTAGACTAATGGCCGAGGAGTATAATATTATATAAGATGTTCAATCTATAGCTTTTACTTATATAAGGTGAAGTCACCTGTATTTCTCATAGTGACTAATAGGCCCTACTATAAATGAAAGGCAAGCACACGATTCAACAATAGACGCGGCCTTGCTCTCTTACTTGATAAGGTATGGGGGCATGGAAACATTGGTCAACCTATTACCAGTATGCCCAGTGGTATTCTTATTTGGGCTCTCCCCCTGCTACTATACTATATAAAAATATGCTCTCTTACTCTTTTCATAATCGGGTTCAGCCAACCGCCGATCCACTCTCATTTCAACATAGCCCGCATCTTTCTTTATCCCTTCATTGGGATTTTCCAATGTTTCCCCCCTCTTGACTATATAAGCATGGTGAAGTTTCGGTTCATCCTCGTTTGGCCTTTAGGAAGAACGGGCCTTTCTATTTGTTCACATTCTATTATTCACGTAATAAAGTGGTGGGTAGAAGGGCGTATCCATCTGATATATTGAAAACACTATCTATATAAAATAGATTTCTTTCTTTTTGTTTTTTTATTATATTCTTAGATTCGCTTAGATAATAATACCGCAGGGTGGGTGGGATAGAAGATGGAAACTCCGGCTTCCGAAGATGGCTCGCCTAAGAATGAATGGGTTGCATGTGGGCCCTATTATTATGAAAGCCACCCTACTCTTATTATTTAAGGTGGGAATTAGTTTGTGGGATCGGGTCGAAGGGTGGTGGGATCATATTGACTATCAACAGAGTGGGCAGCAAGCATTATAGAAGTAAGAGTTCGTGCGCCCATACCACCTTAGATCATAATAGGGGTGGGAAAGAAATGAACGAATGAAGTTATGTTATTCCTTCTACTAGTATGAATCTAGTTATAAGCCCCCTATTTCTTCTTATTTGCTGAGAATGCAATCGAAGCGGGAGAGCTGCTTTTCCGGTTCCAAGAGTCATATAGCTTTTTCCAGTTTCAGGAGCGCACGCTAGCTTCTCTTTTCACTGATAGCTGCCTTGATAGGGAGTCATTTCACCATTGATAGCGGAACTTCTCTCGCTCGCCCGCCGACTACTTCTTCCAAATAAGCACGGCTGGGCCCATGTATGCTACGCCATAGCTGGTGTTGTTGGGATAGTCCAGAAGGTCTATTGAGTTCCCCTCCCTATGAAAAGGTCATGAATGCGGTTGAGGGGCTATTTCATTATTAATGTTAAACCCTCATTATTATGAAAAAATATATTTCATTATTATTCATGGCCCGCTTATTCCGAGGGGCTCACTAGCAATGTTAAGGGTTTGTCCTTGGAGCTAGCACCCATGCTCTCCAGTGTATTCGGTCCAGCTATGTCTGCCAATGGGTACTATTCGAATGGGGCCACTAATAACTAAGCCTACCGATAGCAGAGCCGATGAAAAAGCTGCAATGGTTCATGGAGTGCCCGGGCTGCCGATGGAGGTAGGTTTTATATGGGTTCCAAGCTTGCCTATATATTATAATGCGAGGCTTAAATAAGAATGACTGGGCAATATGAAAAGAGCACTGGTTCATGAATCAGCTAGAATAAGGAGGTGCTAGGTATTGGCAGGACCATAAATCTTCATCTTATCTTGACCAGTTTATTAAGGGTTAGCATTTTCGACAAAAGCGACTCTCCCCACCCCCATATTTAGACTCACCTCTTATCATAAAACACTTCTCATCACTACATTCCCCAATTGATATTCCACCCTTACTAGGAAAAATATCACTCTGCTCAATTCTTTCTTATTAAGGCAACAAAATCCTAGATAATAACCGCCCAAGTACTTTATATTCTAATAGCCACCAATCTTCAGTATTCATGCTTTTCACCCTGAAATCAGAATATTTACCCCCCCCCTACTATTCTTATTTCATATCGCTGGAATTGCATTAAGAAGGGCCCCCCATCACGGAATGGATCCTTGTCCTTTCAGTGCCAAGAGTTTCCCCCCCAGCCAACCTTCGGTAATACACCATTCCTTTTTACTTCTGTGTATACAATGTCATTCATATAGTAAACCAGAGCATCAATTCAATGAAATATAACTAGCGATACACCCGTTCCAAGCTTGTCCACCCAACGGAAGTAGGTCCGAACAAAGGAAGCCACAAGAAAACCACCCAACCTCATAAGGAACCAGGGTTGGTCGAACTAATACCCAGATGGTCGAAATAAGCCGAAGTTGCACCAACTCGTTATGCTAGAAACTCAGGGCTGGTTGAATATGAAGGTTGTTGAAACTGTTATGCCGCTGCCGAGACGAGACAATGGCTAGATATGTGGCAAGAAATAGTTGCCTAGCTAGGTGGGATTAATTAGAAGGCTGGCTGGATGAAATAATGAATTGATAGGTTTGCTTTCGATTCAAATATCATTATGAAAGGAGGGAATTGAAGTAAGCACGCTATAAGTTGTTTAGCTTATTGTTGCATAATTACGTATATAAACAATCACATTATTGTTACTGCCTCTTTTTGGAATATGCACACTTGTGTAGGAGGTATGAGTCTTTTTTATTCGGTCGGTAGGGGTCTTTTCACTTGGTGGGAGATGAAACCCCGGCTGGTCGAATAAACGACACGGGTTAGGAAAAGAAACAATGACTGGGGAATACACTATGTGAAGTGAGTGAACAGCTTCTTTGAATGCCTTAATTGACGGACAACAGATCCTCAGATATGGTTTGGGCCAATGGACAGATGGACGAATCACAGTCCACGTCACCCAACACCCATTCCCCATATTACCTAGATTCCCCAGTACGCCATTCAGTCCGAATTCTCTCTCCCATTCTCGCCATTATCGCTTTACCGCCATACCCGCTTTATCACATTACCACACCTAAGCTTTGACCATTTCTTCCAAACCTGGTTATCCCAATCATTATCCTTCTAGTTGTATTCCAATCCCAACCACCTTCTTTACTTTATCTCCAGTAGCTATCATTTACCCCTCCATTTACTCTACTCAGTAAGGCCAATGAAATCAATATTGAGAAATTACATAACTACATCCCTCCTTTCAGTCGGCATCATAGCGAGGACCTATAGATAGAGGTGATATAGGCGAATAAAACCTAGCTGGAGAAAAGGGTACCTTGGTCCATTGGGAACAGCATGAAAAAAGCGGGTGAAATACTATGGGGGCACACTATCTAAGCATTTCTCCTATAGCGGTTGGAGCGCCTTCTGTGCGGTGCAGGAGAAAGAATAGTGTATATAATGGTGCCACCCAATCCAACTATTCGAGTTGAAAGAGCAAGATCTGGAAAAGGAAGTGGCTTAACCACCCTACCCTTTAGGGTGCTAAAAATCTTGATTTCATACCATCCCTGCAATTGTGGGAGTATAGCTAGGTTGTTAGTATAGACCCTGTAGAGAGACGCTAATAATGCTTATTATATTCTCGACGATTATCCCATTTCTGAGCTTTGAAAAGGACGTGTTTCTGAGCTCCATGGAGATATTGACCCTGCTGGAGAAGGATTGAAAAGGGTTGGGTAGGTTGGAGGCCCACTCTGAAGCTATGCATGCGCTATTGCCTGCTCCCACTATTTACAAATACTTGTACTTGAATCCCACACCCGCTAGAATAGATGCATGCTTAGAAGGTGGTGTTGAGCCTCAAAATTGTGCTTTCTTTCATCTTACTTTACCTCATTTTCCTTTTTCCATTGCTATCCCAGACCCAATTGATCAATGAATTTAGTTAAAATTACTTTTAGAATGATTAACATGACTGACTTGCTAAGTTTTGTGATTTTTTTCATTGTAATGCATTTTGACCGGAACTAGCTGCAGAATGCAGACATTCCGTAGCTAACCGGAAATTCTGCAGCTGTCTTCACGTTTAGGCATGTTCCAGGTGGCCTCTCAAGAAAAACCACATATGGGTATATTCCACGTCATGTCTACATTGTTCGTTGCTCACCATGAAGGAAAAACCAAATTCTGGATATGGTTTTGGTACGTGGGAACACATTTGGGAAGGCAGACTTCTAATAGGACTGTCTTAGTCCAGATGTCCTTTTCCTTTTTACGTTGCCACTTCAAGAGTCCTAATGTGATTTTGATAAGGAAAGACAATGATCCTGGAATTGTTGCAAGTCTTGTTATGTATATTTGTTATATAAACACTTGGGAAACCGAGAGCTAGGCTAGATTTTCTTCTAGATTTTGCTTAGATTCTGTGCTACATTTCTGAAGACGCAGATTGCTCTGTTCAAGTTATTTCTCCTTTAATGAAGCAGACAGTATTGTTTTGAAAGCGTTGATTTGATTTGGAGTTAGATTACGTTTGGTGGTAGAGGGCCCCTGCCTCCTGCACGGTTTTATTTGCGTAATTTAAATAAGTATCCTAGCTGCCTTTACGTTTTTGAAATTGAATTTGTAGTTGCTTTCATTAGCTACTATAGTTATACTCGTTCTAAAAACTCTTCCAAAAGAAGAAGCTCTTCCAAAAGATCATGATAATGAATGGGAAATGGCTATAGTGTTGTAGGATTTAATTGCAATCTCTTTTGTTCACCATCACAGTTATACTTATGCTAAGTACTCTTCCAAAAGAAGAAACTCTTCCAAAAAATCCTTATAACGTCTTAAGCATGATTGTGATCTTGAACGTTTCAGTTGTGTGTTTGCACTAAGAACCATAGCTGTTCTTGCTCTTAAAATGCTCTTCCAAAATATCATAATGATGGGTAGGAGATAGCTATGATATCTTAGTTTTTCATTGCTTTCAGTCTTTATGTTTGCATTTTCACTGAATTGTACAGTTAGGATTGTTCTAAGAAACTCTTCCAAAATACCAATCATGATGGACAAACAGACTGTATAATTCCATAGAATAATGCATGATAGCTTAGTTAGGATACTCTGGAGTTTAATTGCACTTAACTCATGCTCAGTTATTTTGTTTTAAGTTTGATAATGACTTGTTAGTTCAGCACTGTTTTAGATTAGTGACATCTTAAGTTCAGTTTTAGCTTAACTCATTGCATTTGCACTCCACATTCAGTTGTCATTCACTGCATATTAGATTACTTCAATTGTTAAACTTAACAAAACAGCCTTCATTATTTACAAACCTCTTCTTGTTCTAAAATCTATAATTGATTCATAACCACATGAATAGAAGACAATATCATTTTAAGGCCTGAAGTACTTCTGCAACTTCCTTATCATCCCACAAACAAACATTTCCTCAAAAGACTATTTTAAAAATCTATAACCTTTGAGTGAAGTGTAGTGCTATCAAACTAAGTTGCAGAATAGAGTTAGGAACTAGTCTTAAAGTAGAGATCTTATGATGGTATCAAGGTTTTACTCCAAATATGCTTCAACAAATCTCTAATCATGGATAACATGTTGCATCATTATAAGTTAGTTGTTTAACTGTTAGGAGAATTTGCATGCTTAGCTGACCATGTCTCAAGCTCTCTCTCAAACACCTTTGATGAAAGAATTTGACAAATTGAGTTTATGTTTTGAATCATTTGCTTAAAATTCATTATCAAGCTTTGTTTCTGCTTAGTCATAGTTTAGATTTGATTCTGTTTTAGTATTACCTTTGCATTTATCATTTGTCATCAACCAATTAGGCTTCACTCTGTTTTTAATCATTAGTTTCCTTCCACTAGCTTTCTAGTCATTTTCCTTGTGAACATAAAACTACCAAAAGACCAAAAACATCATAAATCATCACAAAAGACCAAAAACATCATAAAACACTACACACAACGCATTAAGAAACAAACACCTAGGTACATACGGTACACTTCACTTCAGCAGTTTACCAACCCTGGTTGACAATTAAATGAGCTCAATTTAGGAGACTAGATTGAGACCAAACATTTTGGCGCCGTTGCCGGGGAAGTGAAAACTAGGTAACCTTTGTTTCTTAGCATCCAAAAACAATTATATGCGTAGGGAGAGAGATTCAGGGGAATATTTATAAGCAGCAGAGGCAGAAGTTTGATTTCTAGAACACCACTTGTTTCATCTAGATCCAGAGCTAGTACACCTTCAACTCATACCCATATTCCATCCTCTCCTGATCCTGGACTTCTAGAAGATCTAAGGTCAACTATTCCATTAGAGAAACCTTCCACTTCATCCACTGAACCTGCCATAGAAGAAGATCTAAAAACTCCTGTTAGGGACACAAATCTTTCCACTTCCACAGGAGAGTCAACTATGGCAGAAGAAGGAGGAGGAGGAGTCTTCAATGGGGAACACACACTATTTGGAGGTAGAGGTAGAGGTAGAGGAGAAGGAGGTAGAGGTGCAGATGGAGGAAGAGGTAGAATAGGAAGCTCTTTTGGGTTCCTTATAATTGATGAAGAAACCAATACAACCATGAAAAACATTTCACCCTCTGTCCTTCCAAACTTCTATGGACTTAAAACTGAAGATCCTGAAACCTTCTTATTTGAATTTGAAGTTATGTGTAGAACTTATGACTACTTACAAGATGCTCAAAAACTGAAATTATTCCCTTCAACTTTGAAAGGAGCAGCATTGAAGTGGTTTATGAGTTTGATCAGCAGTTCTATTAGAACATGGGAAGACATGAAACAAGCATTTCTAGAGAGGTATTTGGATTATTGTATGTTGGTTAATCATAAGGAAGAAGTGTTTAAGATGTTACAAAAAGAAGATGAAAATTTGGAAGATTTGTTGGAGAGATTTAATTACAATATAAAAAGGGCAAAAATGGAAAACCTAGATCAAGACACCTTAAAAGCTCTTTTGTTGAAAAGAATTAGGGATGAATGGTTGGATATCCTTAGCATGATGGGAAAAGGGGATATATCACAGCTCACATTACCTGAAATATCTGAGTTATGTATCAACCTTTCAAGAGGGAAATCTAAAACTGTCAAAGGTCCAAGAGATCCCGCTCTTGCAAGGGCAAGTAAGTCTGCTTCTGGGACAATAAGTAGATCAGAAATAGGACACATGCTTGATGATTTTAAATCTGACATCTTAGGGAGTATTAGTGAACAAATAGACACCCTTAAGATACAAAACAAGCAAAAGGCTGAATCTGATGCCTTGGCAATCTTTTGTCCCAAATGTAGAAAGAAACATGCCTTGAGAGAGTGTCCTTTGGATGTAAAAGTTGTAGAAACCTGTGTCATTTGTTCTGAAAAACATGAGACCAAGAATTGTCCTTCTCTTCCTGGTCTCAAGGCTATCTTTCAGGAGGAAACCCCTACAGATTCCACAGAGTCTCTCAATTTTGTATCTAGAAGACCTTGGCAAGGACCTCAGACACAAGGATTCCATGATCAAATGTATAATCAACCTCCACCTTGGAATTCTTGGCAGCAACCTTGGCCCCAATTTCAAAATCAATCTCAAGCTTGGGCACAAGGATCACAAGGTCCCTATGGAAAATACTCTCCATATTATCAGTATCCACCATCCTATCCACCATATCCACATTTTTATCCTCAAAATCCTCAACAAAATTTTCCTCAAAATCTTCAACAAAATTTTCAACAAAAACCTCAACAACATCATCAGAACCAACCACATCAAAATCAACCACTTTCATTACCATTCCCTCAAAAATCAAATCAATTTCCTGCTCAACCCATACCAAACCCCAATAATAAAAATCCTCAGAACACATACATGATAGAAGGCCAACAGTTTCCAACTTATTTAATTACTCCTCTAGACCTTAGTGAAGTTCAACTTAGGTCTGGAAGGATACTTGAAAAGAGGAAGCCTTCTGTGATCATACAAGAACAAGATAACTCTGAGGAAGACTCTCTACGGGTGAATAAAAGTCTTGAGGAAGATACATCCTTTCAAGACCCAAACACTGAAAAATTAAAGCAAAAAGATCCAATAAATTCAACTCCTGTATTAGAGCAACCATCTACATCTACTTCTATACCTCCCTTTCCGGAAAGATTACAAATTGATAGAGGTATAGAAAAACAAATCACGATGCCTAATTATGATTTCCTAGATGAGCTGAGAAATGTTTGCATTAAAATTCCATTATTACAAGCCATCAAGGAAATTCCAATTTTAGCCAAAACAATAAAGGAGTTGAGTATGAAGACAACAAGAAAAAGAATAAGAGAAACCAAGAAAATTCAACTGGCAGGACAAATAGCAGACATTATGATGGGCAAGATTTGTATTCCAAAGTATCTTGACCCAGGAAATCCAGTTGTCAAAATTCACATCAATGGAATTGAAATCCAGAACACACTCATTGATTTAGGAGCAGCAATCAATATCATGAGTAGACATATCATGGATAAACTGAAACTTCCTAATCTTCTCTTTACACCCACACTATTACAATTAGCAGATAGATCTGTGATCAAACCAGATGGGGTAATAGAAGACATTCCAGTGTCCTTAGATTCTTGGGAGTACCCTGTGGATTTCATGATCCTAACTCCTAAGAATAATCTAGGAGGCCATCTTGTTATATTAGGAAGACCTTGGTTGGCTACAGCTGATGCCTTTATTAGTTGTAGATCCGGTGATATGTATATCTCTTATGGTAGTTCAACTAAGAAGTTCACTTTATATCCTCCAGCTAGGACAATTACAGATCTAGATGACACTCAATGGATAGAGGATGAGGAAGATTTACAACCTCTCTTCACAATTTCAGAAATTAGTGAAGATAATCAAATTCTGAATACTCTAGAAAACTTTGAATCCTCTCCAGAACATAAACATGAATCATTTCAAGAGGGATCCAACATTGAGTTTTTGTCATCAAGGCAGATGTCTTTTCATTCTATGGACAAATTTGGCAGCTCTACAAGTGAAATTTTTCCAGGCAAAACTTTGAACATAAACAAGAACCTAGAAAAATCTCAACAAGAAGAGTTAATCAAAGTATTACAGAGACATTCTTCTGCATATGCATGGGAATACACTTACATGAAAGGGATAAGTCCCAAGACTTGTACTCATCACATCTATATAGAGGCAAATTGCAAACCAATCAGACAACCTCAAAGACGGATGAATCCAAATCTTAGAGAAATTGTCAAGGAAGAATTACAAAAATTGTTAAATGTTAACTTCATCTATCCTATTTCAGATAGTCAGTGGGTTTCCCCTTTAGTAATTGTACCTAAGAAAAATGGAAAATGGAGGGTGTGTGTTGACTACAGAGAACTGAATAAAGCTACTCTTAAAGACCATTTTCCCTTACCTTTCATAGATCAAGTATTAGATACATTAGCAGGTAAAAAGTACTTTTCATTCCTAGATGGGTTTAGTGGTTACAATAAAATCCAAGTAGCACTTGAAGACCAAGATAAAACCACATTTACCTGTCCTTGGGGTACCTATGCTTACCGAGTATTGCCATTTGGATTATGCAATGCACCTGCAACATTCCAAAGGGCAGTATTAGGAATTTTTTCAGATCTAATACATGATTGTGTAGAGGTGTACATGGATGATTTCACAGTTTATGGAAACTCATTTGAAGAAGCTTTAGAAAACTTGGAAAATTTTTTAAAGAGATGTCAGGAAGAAAATCTTTCACTTAGTCATGAAAAATGTTTTATGATGTTTACTGAAGGTATTGTTTTAGGGCATCACATTTCAGGGGATGGAATTAGAGTTGATGAGTCTAAAGTTGAAGTCATATCTAACTTATCCATTCCAAGTTGTCAAAGAGATGTTAGAAGTTTTCTAGGATTTACAGGATATTATTGGAGATTTATAGAAAACTTCACCAAAATAGCATCTCCACTCTTCAAATTACTCACCAAAGATTGTGAATTCAAATGGACTTCTGATTGCTAGTTAGCTTTTGAAACCCTGAAAACCAAAATTTCTGAAGCACCTATATTAAGGGGACCTAACTAGAAGTTACCTTTTCATATCTCCACAGATGCCTCCGATACAACTCTAGGAGCAGTATTGGGGCAGAAAGACTTGATTCCCTATGCCATCTATTATACCAGTAAAAATTTGACTCCTGCAGAGTTAAACTATACTGTAACTGAAAAAGAGTTTTTAGCTGTTGTTCATGCCATAAACAAATTCAGACACTATATAACAGGCTATGAAACTTTTGTTCACACTGATCATTCTGCGATTAGATACTTAATGAACAAATCAATTACTAATGGCAGAGTCATAAGATGGTTATTGCTCTTACAAGAATTCAACATCACCATTCTAGATAGGCCTGGAAAACAAAACACAGTAGCTGATTTCCTATCTAGACTCCAAAATATCAAAGATGACACTCCCGTTGAAGATCAATTTCCTGATGAATATCTTTTTGCAATCTCTACTCAAACTCCATGGTTTTCTGATATTGCTAATTATTTAGTTTCAGGAAAATTTCCTTCAATTATGAATGCAAGGGATAAAAGAAAAATCATTAATGATAGTGCAAGATATTCATGGGTCGCTAATGAGTTGTACAAGACAGGTCTAGATTTGATCATTAGAAGGTGTGTTCGTGAAGATGAGATGCCTGAGATTCTCAAGGCATGTCATGATGAACCTTGTGGCGGACACTTTGCAGATAAGAGGACATCCTATAAGATCCTTAATTTAGGATATTATTGGCCATCCTTGTTTAAAGATGCTAAAGAATATGTCAAAAGGTGTGACAGTTGCCAAAGGGTAGGGAAACCTTCTCCTTCAGGTGAGATGCCATTACAACCTCAGGTACACATTGAACCTTTTGAAAATGGGCTTTGGATTTTGTAGGACCTATTAGTCCTCCATCAAGACAAAAGAAATACATATTAGTTTGCACTGATTATGTTACTAAGTGGGTAGAAGCTAAACAATTACTTGTTGCTAATGAATCATCTGTAGTTACTTTTCTTTTTGAGGATATTTTTACTCGTTTTGGTGTCCCAAGGGAAATTGTTACAGATCAAGGAGCTCAATTTACATCAAGGCTAATGGAGCAAATGATGGAGAAGTACAAAATCAGACATAGAACATCTACTCCTTATCATCCACAAGCAAATGGTCAAGTGGAATCCACTAATAAGGTCATTGAAGGAATCCTAACAAAGACTGTTCATCTACATAGAAGAGATTGGGTAGATAGGCTTCTTGAAGCCTTGTGGGCCTATAGAACTACATGGAGAAACACAACAGGCCATACTCCTTATGAGCTTGTTTATGGAAAGCAAGTTTTGTTTCCTATAGAGTTCCAAATCCAAACATTCAAGATGGCAGTTCAGCTAGGACTTGATCTAACGGAGGCACAAAAGCATAGACTGGAACAAATTAATGAATTGGATGAGATCAGACAAGATGCAGTTCAGAAAACAAGTCTAGTCCAACAGCAAAGGGCTAGATGGCATGACAAGTACATCAAGGAGAAGAAATTCAAAGAGGGTGACTGGGCTCTCCTGTTTGATTCAAAATTCAAGGATTTTCAAGGTAAATTTCAGACACATTGGCTTGGGCCATATGAAATTGTTGAAATTTTTGATAATGGGGCAGTAAAAATCAGAACTATAGATGAAGAAGAGGTCACTTTTCTTGTGAATGGTCATAGATTGAAGCTATATCACAAAACACTCTCAAGAGAAGAATTTGTCAAGAAGTTCCAAGAAAGCAGTGATGTGAAGTTAATGAAGAAGAATCTCTCTTCTTCATCAACTTGATTAAATTTTCTGAAGCATTTCTCTTTGAAAAAAAAAATAATAAAAAAAAAAAAATAAAAAAAAAAAAAAAATAAAAAAAATAAAAATAAAGGTATAAACATGAAAACCAATCATTGATTGGCATGTTTATACAGAAAAGATAGGGTGAAAATCAGAGTTTTTCTGACACTCTAACTTTTCCCATTTTGTTTTTGCAAGTAGCTGTTACAAAATCATAAGTTTAGATCCATTGTACTTATGATCCATTTCATTCCATTCACTTATCCATCCATACTCCATTTCATTCATTCATTCATACTTCACTTCATTCCATATATCATTCATCTCATTCCATACTCCATCCACCTCATTTCCATGTCAAAATTCAAAGTTTGATGTCTTGCTGCAAATGAATAACAAATGTCATGGATTGCAGGGCAGTTCTTATGTTCTTCCACTCCATTTCATAAACTGAATCCATTCCATTTCATCATCCACTTCATACATATCATGACTCATCATCCATCTTCATTCATATAACATCTCACTTATATCCCAAACCACTCCATTCCATGATTAAAATGCTCTACAGGTACATTTTGCAGCTTAACAGACATTCTGTAGCTGATCAGACTTTCCGCAGCTACAAATCCTGAAGGCACCAATCAGCATACATTTGAATTGCAACAAAATGATCCAGTGTATCCATGAATAAGAAGAATCAAGAAAGATTATGAAGACTCTTCCAAAGGAGAACAAAGAAGACAAAGACTACAAAAAGAAAATGAAAAGCAGAGGTAACAAGTTTTGATTATAATGGCATTTCATAAGGTTTAGCATAGTTTTAGTTATGAATCATTCGAAAAAGTTGTTTTAATTATTTTTATTGATCATGTCCAAAATACCCTCCACAAACTTTGGATTAAAATCTCTCTTTTCAAATTCTATACCCGATATCATTTAAGCGGTTAAAAAGGCTGCAGTGTTTGAATTCCTCACGTCACCCAACCAAATCATTCAATGATGATTTTCTTTTCCGTTGTAAAAATCTCCGCCGTCTTTTCAATCATTAATTCGTTTCCTCCACCTCACTTCATTTACTCATTCTGTAACTACTTCCATCACTCCATTCTGTAGCCAGCACTTCATTCCGCAAACAGAGATATTCTTATCACCGTGAGCAGAGCAAAAGGGTATATCAGTTTCAATATCAAAGCACTATCACCGTGGGCAGAGATTGAGCATTATCACTGTCAACCAGAGGCATATCAATCCGAAATTTCATTTTCAACCAAAGGCATATCGGCTCGAAGCTTGAAGCCATTTGTCACTGACAACCAAAGGCATATCAGTCCGAAGTTTGAAGCCATTATCACCAAGAATCAGAGGCATATCAATTCGAAGGTGAAAGTTATTGTTTCCGTGGGTAGAAAGAGTATTGATTTGAACATTGAGAGAAGCAATCATGGGTCTTATTGTAAGAACCGAACCAATGGGTACAAAATACTTGGAAGGATACCCTCAATGTAAAGAAATGTTGCAACAGGTAGGATGGCTACAGTTTCTTGAGAAATTTAATGGCTTCCACAAAGAAGTCACTAAAACATTTGCAAGATCATTTAGAGGAGCTGAGGTTGAAGTGGGAGATGTCAAAATCACTGTCACTGAAGTTTTCATTGCAGAAGCTACAGGATTGCTTAGAAATGGAGAGAGATGGTTCAAAAACAGAGAATTCCATAATGAATCCTGGAATAAAATTCTAAAATCACCAGGTATGAATGTCACTGTGTTTAAGAAAGGAATTCCAAGTTCTGCATTGAAAAATAAATGGAGAAACATACTACTTATTCTGCAAAAATTTATTACATGTGAGGGTAGATATGGCACATTTTATGTTTACCACATTAGAATGATAATGCATTTTTTGGGGGAAGACTTAAACCTACCCTATTTCTTGCTTCAAAGTTTGAAAAAGATGGCTTCCTGTGTTCAAAGAAGGGTTCAATTTTTAGAGACAACTCTATACCATCATGGCTTGGTTAAGATTTTAATTGAACACCATTTAGCCAAAACAAATGATACGTGGGACAATTTCTTGATAAGAAATTATTTTGAAGAACCAAAAGAGCCCTTACCTGAACAACAGCCTACAAGGAGAAGCAGAAAATGGAGAGCTTCAAAAATTGAAATTGACAAAACAGTCCAAGAAAGTAGTGAGGAAATCATCTCAGAGAAGTTGACTCAAATCAAGAGACAACTTAAGAAAGAGAAGGTAATCAGGAAATCTGCCACAGAGAAAGGAGAGGGATCTTCTCAGCTAAGAAGAAGCCATAGACTAAAGGGGAAACTAAGGAAAACTCAGATCAAACAAACAGGGGTGATTAATATAGAAGATGAGGAAACATCTATTGAAGAAGATGTTGAAGAGGATTTTAATGAAGGAACCCCTGAAATTGACCCTGCTCAGCAAGAATTTTATGATTATGTTGAAACTTTGGAAAGGAAAGCTTCAGAGAGTAGAGAGAGAACCCCTAGTCCTCCACTGTCTGAAATAGATGTGTTAAGAAGGGATAGGTATGAGCTGGAAATACTTAATAGACACATCAAAAATGAGAATGACATTCTGAAGGAACAAGTCAAACTTAAAACCGATATGAAATCAACCTTATCTCTACATATAGAAAAAGTGGAAAAGGCTAATGAAAAGTTGAAAAAGAGGAACAAGAAGCTAATCAGGGCACTTACCAACTTAAGGTTCAAACTTGTCATCAGAAAACCCAGAAGATCTTTAGCTTCCAAGCAAAGGAGAAGGAGAGGATTAGATGTTCTTGCAGAAGCCTCTGAGTTTATGGAATAAGTTGCATGAGGACATGCAAGAAGTCAGCAGTGGGGGTATGTTGAGCCTCAATATTGTGCTTTATTTCATCTTACTTTACCTCATTTTCCTTTGTCCATTGCTATCCCAGACCCAATTGATCAATGAATTTAGTAAAATTACTTTTAGAATGATTAACATGACTGACTTGCTAAGTTTTGTGATTTTTGTTATTGTAATGCATTTTGACCGGAACTAGCTGCAGAATACAAACATTACGTAGCTAACCGGCAATTCTGCAGATGTCTTCACGTTTAGGCATGTTCCAGGTGGCCTCTCAAGAAAAACCGCATATGGGTATATTCCACGTCATGTCTACATTGTTCGTTGCTCACCATGAAGGAAAAACCGAATTCTGGATATGGTTTTGGTACGTGGGAACACATTTAGGAAGGCAGACTTCTAATAGGATTGTCTTAGTCCAGATGTCCTTTTCCTTTTTACGTTGCCACTTCAAGAGTCCTAATGTGATTTCGATAAGGAAAGACAATGATCCTGGAATTGTTGCAAGTCTTGTTATGTATATTTTTTATATAAACACTTGGGAAACCGAGAGCTAGGCTAGATTTTGTTCTAGATTTTGCTTAGATTCTGTGCTACATTTTTGAAGACGCAGATTGCTCTGTTCAAGTTATTTCTCCTTTAATGAAGCAGACAGTATTGTTTTGAAAGCGTTGATTTGATTTGGAGTTAGATTCCATCTGGTGGTAGAGGGCCCTTGCCTCCTGCACGGTTTTATTTGCGTAATTTAGATAAGTATCCTAGCTGCCTTTACGTTTTTGAGGTTGAATTCGTAGTTGTTTTCATTAGCTACTATAGTTATACTCGTTCTAAAAACTCTTCCAAAAGAAGAAGCTCTTCCAAAAGATTATGATCATGAATGGGAAATGGCTATAGTGTTGTAGGATTTAATTGCAATCTCTTTTGTTCACCATCACAGTTATACTTATGCTAAGTACTCTTCCAAAAGAAGAAAATCTTCCAAAAAATCCTTATAATGTCTTAAGCATGATTGTGATCTTGAACGTTTCAGTTGTGTGTTTGCACTAAGTACCATAGCTATTCTTGCTCTTAAAATGCTCTTCCAAAATATCATAATGATGGGTAGGAGATAGCTATGATATCTTAGTTTTTCATTGCTTTCAGTCTTTATGTTTGCATTTGCACTGAATTGTACAGTTAGGATTGTTCTAAAAAACTCTTCCAAAATACCAATCATGATGGACAAACAGACTGTATAATTCCATAGAATAATGCATGATAGCCTAGTTAGGATACTCCGGAGTTTAATTGCACTTAATTCATGCTCAGTTATTTTGTTTTAAGTTTGATAATGACTTGGTAGTTCAGCAGTACTGTTTTAGATTAGTGACATCTTAAGTTCGGTTTTAGCTTAACTCATTGCATTTGCACTCCACATTCAGTTGTCATTCACTGCATATTAGATTACTTCAGTTGTTAAACTTAACAAAACAGCCTTCATTATTTACAAACCTCTTCTTGTTCTAAAATCTATAATTGATTCATAACCACATGAACAGAAGACAATATCATTTTAAGGCCTGAAGTGCTTCTGCAACTTCCTTATCATCTCACAAACAAACATTTCCTCAAAAGACTATTTCAAAAATCTATAACCTTTGAGTGAAGTGTAGTGCTATCAAACTAAGTTGCAGAATAGAGTTAGGAACTAGTCTTAAAGTAGAGATCTTATGATGGTACCAATGTTTTACTCCAAATATGCTTCAAAAAATATCTAATCATGGATAACATGTTGCATCATTATAAGTTAGTTGTTTAACTGTTAGGAGAATTTGCATGCTTAGCTGACCATGTCTCAAGCTCTCTCTCAAACACCTTTGATGAAAGAATTTGACAAATTGAGTTTATGTTTTGAATCATTTGCTTAAAAGTCATTATCAAGCTTTGTTTTTGCTAAGTCATAGTTTGGATTTGATTCTGTTTCAATATCTGCAATTGCATTTGTCATTTGTCATCAACCAACTAGGCTTCACTCTGTTTTTAATCATTAGTTTCCTTCCACTAGCTTTCTAGTCATTTTCCTTGTGAACATAAAGCTACCAAAAGACCAAAAACATCATAAATCATCACAAAAGACCAAAAACATCATAAAACACTACACACAACGCATTAAGAAACAAACACCTAGGTACATACAGTACACTTCACTTCAGCAATTTACCAACCCTGGTTGACAATTAAATGAACTCAATTTAGGAGACTAGGTTGAGACCAAACAGGTGGTAATACGATCAAGTGAGCTATAATCCCAGTACGAGCCGAGTTCCATCCCCGTTCAGCTACGATGCATGAAAGGATGTTTCCTCCCAATCGAGCTATGTTTCCAAAATATCCATGAATGACGCGGCCGAATAAGCTTGCTTTGTTTCGTATGACTCACTGAACTATTCTTATCAATAATATGATTGCTAAGCTTACTTGTATACTATTATTTCCAATGCTATTGTCTCTGATCCCGCTTTGAGAGAACCTGATTATTGGCTACAATCTCCCGAATGAGTTATAGTCTCCAAGTGAGCTAGCTACGCCGAATAGAAATTAAATGAATGTGCCTCCCGCTCCTGTTGATGGTGCTAATGCTGCTTAGAGTGTATTTCTCGAGCTCAGAGAGTGAGGGAAGAGACCTACGTGTTTTCAGTGCATTAGTAGCTGCTTCCTCTCATTTCGATATAGAAAAGGATTGGTCCAACCTAACGAATGAAAGTGCCAAATGAACTACGCTCCATCGGGAATAGATATAGTATCTCCCACCGTTGGAATAGATAGGATTTATCCAGTGTACTCACTAAGCCTCTATTAATTGCTTGTACTTATTCATAATCGTGAAAGACTGCCACTTTGTAGGGAAAAAGGAAGACTGCCCACTGACTGCTCACTTTGGGAGGAAAAAAGACTTCTCACTTTGTAATGCCAACTTTGTAGGGAGTAAACTAGAACTACTAATCAACAAAAGACGCCTAATTGTTTTCCCACCTAACCTCAACAATGGGCTATTATGGGTAGGTATATAAGGCAAGTACTATGGAGGGCATAAATGCTTGGCGAAATTGGTTATCTGAGAGATGCTCAGAAAGGGTATAGTTTCTATTGAATAAAATCCAGTTGGATGGCCCGATGAGGGAACAAAAGTGGCATTTTTATTGACAAAAAGCCAAGCCAATAAGTAGGTTATTTCAATCTGTTGTAAGCGAACATGTTGCCTATGCCTACTATACAGGTATGCCAGGTGGTGTATAATCCCCTATTGAGAATTATTGATCCAACCAAGAACCTAATGGGAGCAAGCGATAGCGATCAAGCACTCCTTCATCATCGTGGGGAGGTCGACACTTTCCTTTCATTCTTGGGTGGTTGGAGCTTTCAGATATACCCTCTTTCTGGCGTATGATCTTCTTCGAATGGTGTCCCATTACCCTACCAGAGCACACTACCTCGCCACACCCACAGCCAACGCCCCATACATGAACTGGTCATAAGACTGCACATCGGGTAGTCACTCCAGCCACACCAACCAGACATGCCATTGCTCTTAACAACTGGAATACATCTGTTACACGGTCACCTTACATTACCCTTATTGATGACCACCTTATCATTTCTCTTATTAAGTTTCATCAGTCAAGAAGAGGTACGGTAACAGCTTTCACCTATAGTTAGCCCACAACGCTATCTAGTATTCCCCGAGCTATCTATACCATGAAATTGATGTCTCCCTTAAATTCAAGGAAAGCTTCCAGTGCAAGCCATTGAGTACAAGCCAAGAGTTCCAGTACTTGCCTTAGTTACAGTGCATGCCTACAGGATAGAGTAAGATTAGGAATTAGTAATCCTATAAGGTTATGGTGAAATTATATATATATATATATATATATACAGGCGGGTGCTTTTAGTAAGTTCTCTACCATAGTTCCAAACTCAATTAAGACAGACAAGATATCGGGTAAAATGACCACAATGAGAAATTCATATTATATGGGAAATTGACTTATTAGCTCCTTCTGCCTTAACCTTACATTGACAATAAAACCCAAGCTCATAAGCCCGCCCATTAGCCCTCCAGTATACCACTCTATAATACCCTTCCTTAGCAAGCCCAAAAGTAGTTGTTCATGAGGAAATCCATAGCTACCTAAGAGATTGGCAAGTCTAAGAATTCAGATAGGAAGGCAGGACCCTTTAGAGATAGGTAGGCAGACTACAGATTCTATATTCAGGTAAGAGAAGGACCCGTTTTTACCCTCAATGGCGGCTGGCTAACCGGTCAGTCAATCGTTATAAGCCATCCTCAGATGAGTAGGCTGGTGAAAACTGGTCAGTTCTTTTTAGCACTATAAGACATTGTGAGATGAGTATTGTTTCCATACGTATATATTATTGGTAGTAGTTGGTGATATAAGATAGCCTCGGTGGGATAAAGGCAGCTTTATAAGGCAGCTTCGTGATCAGTCAGCTTTTCTTATGGATAGTCATTCGTGATACGGCTTCAGGATAAGACAGCTTCGCGGGCAAGATAAATTGGTAGGTTTATTAGAATCATTACCGCCGATATCCTTTCTTATTGACCAAAGAGCGCGTACTCAGGCTAGGGTAGGCATTCGAATTTCAGAAGCTTGTGTGAAGCCGAGTAAGTAAAGCGAGGTAGGACAAGGTAAGTAAGCAGGGTGAGACCAGATCGGGACAGACATCTTTTCTTATTTGCCATTTCAAAAACAATATTTCCGGCGGCCCTTCCCTTCCGATGGCCGCATAATAAGGGGGAGAGGAGGATGGTGAAAGAGATAGGGCGAGATAAGTTCAGGCGAGATCAGGTCGGGCGATAAACCGCATACATCTTCTTTTCTTTTTGGTTGGCCTATGAAACTATGTATCAAGGCACTTCATGAGAGGATGGTTTCCATAAATCCTCCTTTCTTTCTTGAGAAGCAAGAGCGTGAGTCAAAGAGCGTATGAGAGAGTGTATGATGGATGGATGAGTCACAAGGCTATACGATTCAAGGTTGGAATGGAAATTGTGATAAAAAGCACTAAAACGGCCCCCTCTATATATAAGAATTTACGGTTTTCGACATTCGCTTAAGCTCCTCCTGCACTACATCCTTGTCAAAGCGGGTAAATGAAATACTGAAAGATGGCATTTCCCATCTAGAGTAATACTAGCCGTACTACGCCTGCCTCGATCTCGGAGAAATTTAGTAATAAAAGATGGCGTATCGAGATGGTAAATTGAAGAGTTAGAGGGTGGCTGGCCTATCTTTTCTAAATGCCTTGGTACCTGGCTGGTCAAATTGAAAGTGAGAGGGGTTGGGGATTTTGTGATCGTTTTGGTTGGTTCACGGGAATGAGGAGTCAAGATTTATACAGTGCAATCCAGGTCGTTTAGGTATCCGGGAGTTGCCCAGGACTGACACGACTTAAACTCCTCAAGCTAGAGCGGCTATTTCAAACCGCACTAAATTCCGTCCACTAGGGATGCCTCACAATGCAGCTGCTAGTGCCAGGTAGACACCTTGAAGCACCCATCAACCCCAACCCGACTATATTCATCTACCAATCAGTGTGGGAATGCCCCCCCTTCCGGGCATATGACACCTGCGGATAGCTCCGACCACTGAGAAGGATAACCCGAAGCTGAATATTTGATTAGGCATAGATGCTTAATAGTATCAGTATATATTACCAAGTGATGAGAGTAAGGTAAGCTCTCCTTCCTTGTCAAAGGACCATTGCAATAGTTGAGGTGGTAGGGGTATGGGATAAATAGGTTTGGTTGAGTGAGACCATTGGGTATGGGTGGGACTTCGTCAAGAAAGAGTTCCGGAGGAGATGGGAGGCGTGAAATAACTCGCCTATAGATAGTAGGGTGAATCATTTACTTTTTATAACTACTCATGCTAACGAAAGGAATGGTTCTTCCATGCATGCTGGCGAACCAGATATACCAACTATAGAGTAGAGGGCCCTCTGGACCTAGCTCTCGTACAATTTTCTGAGCAGTAGGAAGCACCAACCTTGTCCTCGTGTGGATCTCCACTTAGAAAGGAGGGGGCAATTCCCACGGATGTTTTGGGGTCCTCCCTTCACAAGCCCTAAAAGAACCCTTCCTTAGTTTAGTTTTGCAAAGGGTAAGCTCAAGCGAGATGCCTCCTAAAGAGTAATAGAGGTGTGCTCTGTTTACTACCATCTTGTACCCTCGTAGGGCCCCTACTGCACCATTGTATGCTTCATTCGACACATCGTTGTATGCTCCATTCGAGTCACTGGGTATGCTTCTTCAAGGAATTATTGAATCCTTTGCTACGGTTCTTGACCATGAGTAACTGGCAAAATGCCAAATTATTGTAGAACTGATCCGAGACAAAGAGGTCCACGAAGGTACTACTAGGCATGGGTAGCACTTGTTTCTCCTGCCCAGTTCTCTATCTCGTTCGGTTCTTGCACCCCTTTCTCCAGTAATCGCTCTCTATTCATCGCTTAATCTGCTTCTCAGTCTCTCAGTTAGGTTGGTTTGCCGAGAACGAGGTAGATAGGCCCATCATCCATACAGATTGGTTCGCCAGTGCTCCATTTCTTCCACCCACCCTATATGTACTTCTGTAACTAACACTTTTGTATATCCAATGAGAGATAAAGGTTGCCTTTGCTCATCCCTACCACCCCTTTAGCAGTGATTCGATCTCGCCTGACATCAATAGTTGTTTCATTTTGATCGATAAGTGGACAACTGCCAGAGCCCTACTATCTATAGGTTGCCGAAAGATTTGCTAAAACTTATAGATATTTCCTGGCTATCCTAAAAGATAGTAAGTTCCTGGCCAATGAGTACACGAAATCGGGTGATTCGCTAGTGGGACCTTCTATGGTCCTTCTCCAACGAACATGACCGGAAGAAGCAGGAGTCGTTGAAACAATCATTATAGAGTTCCCTCCCGGTTGGCTGGTCTCGAGCTTCCTTATCTATAAGTAAACACAATAACCCTTCTTGTTAGTTTTGCTAATACCAATATATAGAATACAACTATAGAGGATAGTCCCCTCTGGAAACCCCGACACCTCAAAAAGAAAGACGGTTGTCTTGTTAAAGACTGTTATCTCGTCGTTGGAGGAGATCCCCGCCAATGGATGAAGAGGATGCCGAACCCGAATCAGTCACTTTCCTTTTCCATGCACCCAACCCCTATTGGTTTGATTGGGCTGTACCCCTGTGCCTGCCTCATTAATGGGGTTACCTCCTCTCCCCGGAGCACCGAAATGAATTAATAATCAGACAGAACGACACCTCAGGGCAATGCAATGAATGCACCTGCCTCCAAACTACTTTATTTATATGTTGACTTTGAAATCCGAATGCTGCCCTACTATCGCAGGTGAAATGTCAGATATATGTGATATCGTTAAGCAGTAGCGATCATTACCGAACATGGAGGCAAGGGTTGGGTCCATTCAATTAGATCTACCCAATTGGAACATGGTGCGGCAACTATTTCATTGTATTTCTAAGGGGGGGTAACTAATAATAACTTGAAACCTACACTTTCACCTCTGCAACAGCGACCATTTCACCGATGAATATGTAAGTTTCACCACCATAAGTTTAATTCGTTGATCCACCAGCTTCACCCGCAGTATATTGAAAGTGAGATCAAGAGTTTTTTCATGCATCCGAGCTAGCTTCAGAGCTAGTTTAACCGAAACCAGTTGATTCGCCTGAAACACCCGTAGCAGTGGTTTACTCGGAACCTATTGATCCACCAGTTTAAGTTGATGACAATGAATGGACCTTCATTCAGAAGGGTGGGCCCAACTGAAATCGAAGGTTCTGACAACAGCTCTGCTTTGGTAATGTCTAATCTAAGGTCAACCCAGATAAAAGGAACTCATGCTCTTACCACATAGAGTAGTTATCAAGGGATAACCTGCTTGCTGCGGTCTTGAGCTTGCTATGTTTTCGTTGGAGACCTTAGCTCTTATAGGTCAACCCTTCGAATCATAGCTCTTTAACATGCTTGTTGTCCTTACCTCTTGCCCTTATTAATCTAAAAGGCTAGGTTACCTTATGGTTCTATCACTGTAAGGTCCCCGAGGTAAGATGAAGGTGAGAGCAGGACTAAGATATGGCTATGTGTATTTAGGGAGAGCTAGAATGTCTCTCAAACACCTTAGCTTTGGAAGAGGATGTAGTAGTTCCAAAGGTCCGATCAACAAAACCTAATTCATCGTGCTTGCTCTGGCCCTTCAACATATACAAGGGGTTATCTAATCATGGTCCTCTCTCTGTTGTGTTGATACCCAGTACCTCCAACATGTGCACTGTGTCCTCAACCCATAACCCCTTTGATTCCCCACCTCCTTCGACGCAAGCATCATCCTTCCAACCACTCCATGAGTCCATTACTCCTTTCTCTTTAGTCCTGTCTTGGGGGGGTGCTCCTGCCTCTGGGTTTCCTATCAGTCATATCCCCTTTTTGTTTCTGCCACTAGGTGTGGTTGCAACTCCTGTAATGGCCACCTTAAGTCTTCCCAATCTAACTTTGGGGATCCCTGTGTGATACCTTAATCCTTCTACCCCCCACCTTATGCCCGCTCCTATTTCATAATTGGTTCTGCCACCTTTGAAACCTACGCCTATTCCAACAAAAATGCAGGAAACACAAACACCAACTGTGGGCACAAATAAAAATAAAGCCCCTATAATAGTCTAGGCTGGGGGCACCAATAATACAAGTGGGGGCACCAACACTTCAGGTCCAGCTCCTACCACCACAGGTCCAGGTTCTACTCGCGTGATCCCACCGTGCCATGTGCAGTATGTGATCTAACGGGTCATCCTACCAACAAATGCCCTTCACTCCCTGAGTTGAAGGGACTGACCAATTGCGATGACCTAGCATCTGATGATTCTACTCCAGTAGTCGAAGTATCTCTACCCGAGTCTTCCAAAAAGCGCCACAAGTCTTTAAGGACCAATCATCCTTGCACTTTTTGTTACACTTACGGTCACTATTCTCAACCCTAAGGGATTTATCGTTCACCTTCCCTAAAAAGGTGAGGGCTGCCATCACCCGGAAGGACCCGTTAGGACCCAGTAGGGGCTCGACTAAAAGGCCGCAATTGGGCTCACTATTCATATGGTGAGGGTGAGGGACGAACTCTCGACTAAAGGGCCGCCATCGCGCTTCCTGTAATCGGGAAGGTAAGTAGGTGCTAATCTGAATGCATATATTATATATGTCATTATGGTATGTCGATCGATCGATTTCGTTCACTTCTTTCTTCCAATCATGATGTGCTTTACTTTAAGGCTCGAATGGAATGATGGAATGAAATGAGATTGTTATCCCTAACATGTGTCTAAAGTGGTGATAGAATGCACGGAAACAGCCTTGAAGGGGCTTCAGTCGTGTGGTCATTAGGCCAATAGAGAGTTGGAGGGAAACCCTTTCATCTTCCGCCTTCATCACCAGCCATGCCAAGTCCAACAGAAGCCTTCACCCAGCCAGAATCCAGCAAGAGAAGCCTTCACCCAGCCCCCACCCAAAACCAAAAGGTAGGGCAATTGAAATGCATAATGACATATGCCCATAGCAGCATTGTTTGTTAAAGCGTAATGACGGCAGAAATGCATAATTACATATATAAGAATCTTGATTTCGGTCACTAGAGATAGATACGAAATAAAAGCATACTCGACATAAATGCATATATTATATATGTAATTACGTGATCTTAGAATTGATCAAATCATATCTCGGTGTATGAAATTCATATGATCTGAGTTGATTGTGTTCAATGAAGAGAATGAAATGACCAAAGACGCTAAGGAAGGAGTGATGGTTGTACTTCCATTCTAGAAGTTCTCCGATCTACTGTAAGGGTGCAGTAGCAAAGTAAGCATAGCTATACGAGCTTATCCAGCAGCATCTCTTCCAGTCCCAAAACTAGTTGTTGACCCAGTCCCAGTAGCAGCAGCAATACCAGCTTAAGCCATTGATCCGGTAGTTTAAGCAGTCGGTTAAGCTGTTAATGGTTATACATAGATAGAAGATCCAAAGCTAGCAGCAGTACGACCAGCAGCAACACCAGCATAAGTAGTCATTTTACAGCTTAAGGCAGTCGTGCATGGAGCTTACTAAGGCTAATAGTCCGGCTAGTACCGGCAGTCTAAAGTGCATGGACAACCAGAAAGAGTCTAAAGTGCTAAGTCCATACGGCTTAAGACTAAGGCTTGTCGATAGAGGCTAGAACTCTAAGTAACTCCATGGAACTAAGTGCATGTAAGAGATTCTATTAAGGCTTCTTACCATGGAGCAGCTTAAGTCAGTCTCAGGTGCATGGACCTTACTCGTAAGACTGAAGCTAATTCAAGTAAGTAAACACCATCAACCATAGGGCATAGACTCAAGACTAAGTCTCTATTACTAGTAGTAAGGCTATAGCTTGAACTCGTAAGACGGAAGCTCATTCAAGTAAGTAAGCAAGACCTTACAGTCCATGCAGCTAATGCAATGACGGAAGCTAGTGTATCTAGAGCTTATTGACATGGACTAAGGCTGAGGTCGATAGCCAGTATCATTGACAGGAGGTGGACTTTGCAGTCATATAGCCAAACATAGATAGTGTTCATTGCCATATTGTAAGTAACGCATTTGATAGCCGGTCATTCTTTCCGCCTTCCTCAATTCCGCAACTCATTACTCTGGATGGGAGGTATGTTCGTATGCTTTTCGAGGTGAGACATCAATGAATTTCCACCACTCCTTAAGGAGTGGCATCTAACCACAACATGCCACAAAGGGAGAGCTTTCAATCCAAAGGATTTCCATCTTACTTGATTCGCCTGCCTTGTCTCTCCAAATACCAAGATCTTCCTGCCGTCAAACTCCGACCAGAAAAAAAAAGTGATTTGTTGTCCCAAATAATAGGAAGATGAAGGCCCCCCTATCTAGATGATATTCGAAGTTCCTATGCACTATACATCCCCCGAAGGTGCAGATAAGCTCGTTAGCATGTCATTCCCTGCTCTCCTCTAATGATGTAAGTTCTCACTCCATTTATCCGTTATAGTCCCGAAGTGAGGGGGATGGCGAGCAACGAAAGAAAGGTTATAGGTTGGGAGCTCCTCTTTATTCGATCAATAGAAAATCTAGCAAGGCAGTCCACTCTCATTGAAGATGGGATGAGCCAACAACAACAACTACTAGCTCCTCTATTGGTGGGAGTTATGGCTGGTTCCTCCATTCGAGTTGCTCACCGAGCGAGGGCGGCTAATCCGGTCCATGTCTATTCCTTATCGTCGATGATGGCTCCCTTCGATACCAGCAACCACTAATGACCTTTATCCGCTTCCCTAGACAAACGACCTTTTGGGGGCTAGCAACCGATCTCTTCCAGCCGGAGTGAATTTCCGGTGCATTTTTAAGTATGTGAATCGTGATACATGGTTTGTCCAGTTGAGCTAACATTACTTCATAATAATAATGAGTAACTTAGAAAATTAATATCTTAATTAATTATGTAAATCACGATACATAGTTTATGGTTCCTTTGAGCTAACATCACATCATGATATTAAGGAAGATAATAATAATATTAAAAAACAATCAAATATATAACTAAAAAGACTTAGTTTATATTGGAAAAAAATGCTAGAATAAAAGTTCAAGTATGGAGACTTAGTTCATATTGGGAAAACTACTAAGATAAAAGTTTCATAACTATAAAATGGGTTGTATACACATCATTATCACAATGAAGTGTTTGAATTAAAAACAAGGGAAGTTATGAAGCATCAATTCCCTACCATGAGTTAAATTGGGATTGAAGAAGTTAAAATTACATGAAGTTAAAATTTTAAGTGTCTCATTGAGTTATTTCCTTGAAAAGAGCATTAGCGTCATTGTAAATATCTATATAGACATGAAAGAAGAAAGTATTTTTAAAAAATTCCAAACATTGTTTTTGCGGAATCAAACATATGGTTGAGCATAATTGTTTGAGCCTCATCCCCCGGACTTGTGTTGAAAGTTTAAGTAATATGCTTCATGAAATTATGATTTTCCTGTGACCATCAAAGTACACTATGCTTCAATTTTATTAATGTGCTCATATATCAAAACCATTTTTTTTAAATCAACTTAAAGCTCTCATATCCACTTGCCTTGAAACCTTTCTTTTTGAAATTAACTTAAAGTTCTAAAAAATGTTCTTATTGCAACACAAGGAAAATAAGAAATAACCCTATTATTAAACATACTAACATTCATAACATCAATCTCTATACAAACCTCACATGTACAAAGGTACTAAAAGATGGCTAGTGAGTTTCACTTCCAGCCTACATAACGTGGATCGGCTAAGGTATTTTCTATTGCTTTCTTTAAAATCCTTCATAGAAAAGATTAACATTGAGCTTTGGCTAAAAATTAGAATCCATGGGAACTCGCACGCCCTTAAAACCAAGAGTTGTTTTTTAATATCCGTTGTTTCTCTTCATCACTAGGGAACTTATCAATTAACTTATCCATTGCAAAATTGGATGATGAGAACTCCACCTCTTATTTTCAATGTATCATGAGGAGTCCTCTAATTTCTAGAGAAAATCTTTCCATGCACTTTATGGTATCTATATAAATATTTATACCCCTACCCTCAAGTTCATAACCTAAAAAAATTTCAAATATTATCATCTTAATGGAATCTTTGGTCAGTTAAATTACCCGATGGAGCTATATCCTTTGGAGTAATAGTGCTTTGAAAATAGATCCACTAGCTATTTTGGAGGAATAACCCTTTGAAAATAGATCTAACACTTCCATGTGAGAGATTTTGGTGGTTATAAGGAGAGCCTAATCCAAGGAATTTTGTAGGCTTACAGGGTTGAATGACCTCAATCACTAAGCTATTAAAGCTGACTAGAATGAAAGGTCAATTGAAAATTGATAAGTCGAGAATAAAGAAAATATTTAATGCAGTTGTATAAATATGAACACGTCTCACATTGTCAAAGTATGTGGATATATAAATAATTATAAATATAGGCACATATTCACATTTTCAGAGAACACTACCCAAGGTCTTGATATAGAACATGCCACTACAATGACACAAATGGAGAAGCACACGACAGGGCTTGTTAATTTGTTGACTAGTTTCCCACACTGACATAACATCCACCATGCATCTTCTCCAAGTTTGATGATATCTTGTCCTTCATTGTGCCCCTAATACTTATACAATCATTGTTCCATGCCCAAGTCAAGGTCTTCTTCTGCCTTTCAACCACGCTGCTTTCATTCCTACTTGAAACACAATCAATGTTTTGTCTCAGTTTTACCATCCCACTGTATGTATGGAAATTTTTTGTGATGGGTTTTGGTTGAGCACCTGATGAAACGAATTTTCTTGATGCTTGTTGATGAGTCAAATCAAATTGAAAGTCTTAGGAAAAGAATGAATGTGGTGCAACTATTGATTTTCTTCTCCACCTGATACTCGTTCATCTAGGGATATTGGTTTTTAGGTGAGAATAAGTCACTGGTATGGCACAGCTAATATGTATGCATATTGTATCACTCATTGGAAGGTTAGTGGCCCCATTCATTTGTATACGATCTGTGAGCTTGTTCTGACCAAGCAGTGAAATTCATATCAATTAGCCATTTTTGGAAGGTGAAAAATGTATTGATAGTTATTTATGACTACGTGATGAGGTATGTGAACAAGGAGTTCTCGGAATAGTTTGGGAAAGAAATGGTCTACATGGTTTGTTTCTTGATAACGAAATAATCGCAAAATGAATGCAACCAATGGTATTACTTTTGTAAATTGGATAAAAAAAGCAATGGCATAGTTATGGTTTGCATTGTTTCAAACTAATAGAAGGGAATTATTTCAATTTTCATAGTAGGTACCATAATTTCCAACAATCCAATCTACAAACAATATGACCTTCTTAACATTCTCAAGTGTTTTATTTTCTTGATTGTATGCCAAATTTCCTCAAGCAATGTGAGAGATAAATTTATTTCTCAGTTAAATTTGTAAACTAATTGGAGGATGTAGCCCTACTCACTTCTTTATCTTCCCTCTCTAGCCCCTGTGAACAAGGAAGAATGGAATATGGAATCCAGTTGCACCAAATATGCAATGCAACATGAATAATAAGATGTCACAACCCGAATTTTGATATGGGTACCTGCAAGGTAATGACTCATTTTCAAAGGATTTGATAATTTTATTTCATTATAAGAACCTTAGGATTATGGTAAGCGAACATTATATAATAAAATAAGTACATACTTCATTTTTTTTAACATTGAATAGTATTGTATCGTACCTACTTCTATGCTTTTTTGCATCCCTATTTCTCCCAATTTCTTGCAACCATAATAGGCAGAAGAGAATAATTATATTTAATATTTCAAGGAACAATAAATGCGACAAAATAAAAAATAGAGGGGGCAAAAGTGATCGACCTTCACAAAGGAAATCTCCTACTAATGCTCGTATGAAACAAAAAAATATTTTTTTTCCTCCTACTAACAATCAAACAAACAAATAACAAAAGTGCTTTAAGAATAATCCATGGCTAGAACTTGATCCTACTAAGCATTGTGCTCATCACCAATGACTTGAGCATAGTATAGAAGAGTGTTTTATGTAGTATAAGAACAAAATAGATCAACAAAAATAAAATGGCCAACAAAACCTATGTTCACGGACCCAAAAAGGGTGTAATTTTACCAACTATAAGGCCTAGGTTTCAACATATATTTTATAGTGTGATTGGTAGGTGATTCGCTATAAGAATTGGCAAGGATAGAAGATGCATGTGTATTTTGGTTCAGATTTCAACACTACTACTGCAAAAAGCAACCTATAGATACTTCATTATGATTCCTGCAACCCTTGCAAATAGAAATAGAAGCATTCTCTTCCAGCTTGGAAGTTGAAACATGGGAATTTGTTTGTGGGAAGAAACAAAAGCATTCTTAGAGATAATTAATTGTTTTGTCAAATGGATAATTACATATTTTCCACTATCTTCTATATAGTTAGGTTTCTACATTTAGTTAATTCTGTTGTTTTTCTCTACAATCAGGTCTCTACATTTGTCTGATCATATCCCTTGGTTGAAATAGTAATGAATCCTAATTATGTTTGAAAAATAAGTAGAAGCACATAGATATCAATACAAAATAACAAAAAAAAAATCCATCATAATCTACCCTATTTCATTATCCCACCAGGCCTTAACATAAATTCATTCATGCAGTAGATCACAAAGTAGAGAGTTAAGTAATTTAATATTTTTCACAATATATGAATTTAAGTACACATTAAAAGTCATTCAATAGAACTAAAGGGAAAAAATATATCTTAAATAAAAATTAAGGGAAAAACTACATTTGAATGTTTGTAAATATGATTTTACTCATAAGTTATCTTCCATAGTGTATAACTAGTTACAATTTTGATACAATTCAGAATGTATGATATGGTTCATAGTTGAGTGAACTATTGAAGGATGACCCAATATCGAGCCCTCACACCTTCTCGCCTTTAGTTTCTCCAAGCAAATTCAAGTGGTGAGGAAGCCCAAGATCTCTCAATTCTTAAGGAAATTTTGCGTTTTTTTTCACAATATATTAATTGAATTTCAAATTAAAAGTTTTATTTGGAGAAATATTCAACAAAATTGAAGGGGAACATACTATCCTCAATAAAACTGAAGGGGAACATTCTATCCTCAACAAAACTTAAGGGAAAAATTACATTTGAATGTTTGTAAATCTTATTTTACTCACCATATACCTTTCAAAGTGCATAACCAATTACAATTATGATATAGTTCAGACTATAGGATATGGCTCAATAGTTCCCACAAATCACTTTCCTTTTTGCATGGAACCCTATAGATGAGGAGGATATCAAAAGGGATTCTTCTGGTTCTAAAAGTGTTGCTCAGGGGAATGGTTAATCTAACACTTCAACTATTCTTGAAGTGGCATTCAACAAAACAATTATATGAAAATATTATGGTCCCTATGTGCTCGTCAAGCATTCTAGATATTTTTGTGCTCGCCAAGCATTTCCAGATGTTTTTAAGCTATGAAGTGATAAAATCCTAGATGTCACAAAGATTTAAAGGCAATGGGAATTAAACTTAAACATGTATTATTAATGAAGTAATGATAGCATTACTTCACTATAAAAAAAATCGTTGATCAAATGTATTGTATATACTAGGTTTATCCTAAGTATGGCCTCTATATGAGGCTAAATAAGATCTCGTAAAAATTCATTGGATAGGGAAAAAAAAAAAAGGTTAAAAACATGAGATTTGCATTGGTTTCCATGTCCAAATAATAGTGAATAAATAAACAATTACTATAGTCCCTACATCCCCTAAGGGGGGAGGGCTAATAAAAAGACATTGTGGAGGTCTTTAATAATAATTTGGAGTGATATATGTTTAAGCAGGTCGTTGTTTTATGGCTCTATGATATCTTGAGAGAGTAAGAATGATATTTTATTTTGAATAATAATGTTGATAATATTATTATTAGAGGAAGCCCCGAGATTTAGTTCAATTGGTCAAGTTCCCATCGTTAAATCACCTTTTCTATTGAGAGGTCATAGATTCGATTCCCATGACACCCTCGGGATTCGGCTTTGTGGTAAAGCTAGCGGGAAGTTATCCCTTTGAGTGGATCTGCCTAGTAAAAATATTTTATGGACGTATCAGTCACTGATCTCTGGGGCTCGTGAACCACATATAAAGGAAAATCCCTGAGGGTTAGCTCAGTTGGTCAAGTCCCCATCGTTAAAGCACCTTTGTTATTGAGAGGTCACGAGCTAAATTCTCTAAATATACTTGGGGTTAGGTTTTTTGGTTGAGATAGAAGTGACCCCCTTGGGTAGATCTTCCTAGTATAAATTTTCCTTAGACGTAGCGGTCACTGATCCCTAGGGACCATGCACCCCATTATTTGACAACTATCACATATTTTGACATATTATTTGGAATATTTAAAAAGATAAGGCCAATAATATCCCAAAATGATTAATTTGTATGCAGTTCGTATGTCAGCAAAATTTCCTCCACAAGATTCATCATATCATGCTTTAAGTATCTCAAGTACCTCATCTTCTCAAATGCATGTTCTAATGATTAGATCATCTCTTTTTTGATATAGTTGCATTGGATTTGATAACTCGGTTTCTTTCTTTTATTGATAGTTGAGGAGGAAACTTTCTTGTAGCCAAATAATTAGCAATATCTACAAACCAAGGAGTTTTAGTAGATATTGCAAAAATATATTCATCGAGAAAATTATCTACCACAAGAATATTAGTAATATCATTTTTCATCCTGGAAAGGAAATCAAAAATTGTGTTTTCTTTTCATGGCCTATATAAAATGTTAATATTAAATTCATGCAATAGTAAAATCCATCTAGTAATCTCGCCATTAGTTATTGGTTTATTCATAAGATATATAATGGAAGAATGATCAGTATGAATAAAAGTCTCCTATCTAGCGATGCAGTGTCTAAACTTGTTGATAACATGAACAACTACTAATAACTCATTTTCTATGATTATATAATTCAACTGTGCATGAGTTAAATGTTTTCTTGTATAATATATATTATAAGGAGTTAAATATTTTTGTCCTAACACAACCCCTAAATTTGTATATGAGGCATCAATAGAAATATGAAATGCAAGGGACCAATTTGGCCCTCTTAGAATAATTGCCTCAAAAATATTTTGTTTCAACATTTCAAAAGTTTTTTGACAATTAGAATCCCAATGAAATTCACAATCTTTGTTGAGTAATTTGAAAAGTGTTGAAGCAAGCTTTATGAGTCTTATATAAACCTTCTATAGCAACCTGTGAATTCAAGAAAACTTCAAACATCCTTTTGGCATGTATATATTGAATTTTTTGAGATGATTTCAACTTTTCATGAATCCACTTTGATTCTAGAACTTGAAATATGATGACCCACAACAATTATTTCATTAAACATCATAAAGCACTTTTCATTACTTAATGAAAGATTAGCTTTTTTTACATCTAACAAGGAATTTTTCCAATTTTTTCAAAGCTTTACAAATTATTCCCATAAACATTAAAATCATCCAATACTCTTCTACACAATCATGGATCAGGTCAGAAAAGATACCTAATACTGCTCTTTGATAGTGTAGCAGGTTCATTGCACAAACCAAATGGAAGTACTCTATAAGCATAAATTTGTCTTATCTTGATCTTCAAGTGCAATTTGAATCTGATTGTATCTGTTGAAGCCATCAGGAAAAGAGAAATATTTCTTTCTTTCTAGTGTATTTAAAACTTGATTAATCAATGGTAACAGGAAATGATATTTTAGAGTTTCTTTATTTAATTCTTTATAGTCTATGTTATCACCCCGTAAATCCGAAGGCTGATCCCAGAACCACGGAGGGAAACATCAAACCACTTTGGAGTCCAGGACCTAGCCTTCCTAGACCTGGAGAGGGCTCTCTTAGTTAGATATATCTTTGTTTATAGGGGCATTTTAGGCTAGATATTAGTGCATAGGGGTTTGTTTGAATATTTTTGGTTGAGGGAGCAGAAGAGGGGCCATTGGGATATGGATTCAAACAGCTGCAAACAGATTCAAATGGATGAATAACTGAGGTCAGGTGCAACCAGGCAAGCTATCCATGTCAATGGATCTTAATATCTTGTGAGATGGAAGGGAGGAGGAGATTAAGGTTCAACGGGAATGTAGAGCAGACCGTCTCTGAATTCTACATTCTGGTCTCAGAGGAAAACATAAAGTACTATTTCAAGACTGAGCAGGGTACCACATGGTAAATCCTACACAAAATTTTCTATCTGCAGTAAAGAAAGAAAACAATATGCAAAAATAGAGATGACAGATTCCAAGAAAAGGAGCACTTCACCACAGATCATAACACAAGAATCTGGAAAACAACATCATCATTCACTCATTCAATAGAAGGTGCTTACAACGAGCTGAGTCTATTACAATGGTTTTTTCCCCTTCTTTCCCCCTTCATACTGCTAATGTATGCAGTATTCATATAAAAACTTAAGTCGGTTCCTCTAATCTACTTTGGAAAACTTCATTAATTACAAACAACTGAAATTAGACAAGTGTGGCCATGCAAGACCAGAGAAAAAAAAATCTCTGACAACACACCACCTGTAGAATTAATTTTGGGCAGCTCTTCATGGATCTAAAAACTTCGACGGCTCTTTGTAAGATCAAAATTAGGCTTGAAGGTGGTTGTGATGGTCACGAAGAGGCAACGATTGGTGGCTCTTACATCTAGCCATGCTTTTCAGAAAATCAGCGTTGGGTAATTAAATTTGGTGCAGCGCTAGCCACTTTTCACTTATTGGTGACTATGCTGATGTGTTTACTGCCTTTTCCATTTATGCTAGTATACCATAACAACTCTATAGTAACGCCCTTTGCCTGACTTGACCTTCTTTGTTTGTGCTCCTTATCGGGGCTTATTCTACCACAAGTCCTTCTGTCGTGTTTTAGCATATTTCTTCATAAAACAGCGTATAAACTTCATAAGCCTGGACTTGAAATCCTTTATATTTCATCTTGGAACCACATCGCATCCACGCCAACATCACACTTCGCACTTCGGAAATTTTATCATGAACCTTGGCACTTATCTTCTAAAACCTGCAATTTGTGATTGCGATCGGGTCCCATCATCATCGCACATCGTACTTCGGTAGTTTTAACACTTACCTGGGCACTTACCCTTTGAAACTTGTGATTTGCGATTGCAATTGGGTCCCATCATCATTGCATATCGCACTTCGGTGATTTTAACACTTACCTCCCACACCTATCCTTTGAAACTTGTGATCTGCAATTTCCATTGGGTCCCACTGTCATCGCATATCACACTTCAGAAATTTTAACACTTACCATGGGTGCTTATCTTTTGAAACTTGCGATGTACGATTGCGATCGGTTCCCATCGTCATCGCATATCGCACTTTGATGATTTTAACACTTACCATGGGCGCTTATCTTTTGAAACTTGTGATCTGCGATTGCGATCAAGTCGCACCGTCATTGCATCACATCGGCGGAGTCCTAAGGTGGAAACTTAGCTGCGAGATTATGAAGAATGCGAAGTGTCGATGTGAAAAGGTGAGGATAGGGTAATGTTTCTTTGCAGTTTGTATGATATATATGTATGTATCAAGTGGTAAGTTATATGGTATAATGTTGTATAACATGGTTTTTTGATGGGCGAGCAGAGCTATAACAATAAAATTTCAGACTTTAATATAATTTCAGACTTTAATATAAGTGGGTTTATCCTGAAAGATTATGTATGTGGGTTTAAATGATTTTAATGGGATTTCAAGTGTTGGAGTTCAGAATTTGGAAAAAATGAAAGGTAAGAGAGGGCAAATGATATGGAATGAGGGCAAGAAGTTTGCTCACCATTACGCTTTTCAGCAACACTTTCCTCCTTCCTTGAACTGAAAGGCAGATAGATTCTTTTGAAGCTCTTGACAGTCATGATTACCATTTTTTCCTGAAAATAAATGATAGCCATGGAATATTATTTTCAGTATGAAAGAACTGAGAAAATAATCAATCACCTAGTGATACTGTGAAATATAAGAGTCTAACAGCCTATGCAAACTCTCCACTTTCCATTTTTTATGACATTTATAGTTGCACCTAAGTCAATAAATGTATTTGGGATTTCAACATTATTGATGTGAATCTTTACAATGGGACTTCCTATATCTAAGTATTTTTCAATTGTAGACTTTTCGATCATAATTTTTGCAATTTTCCCTATGAGTTTCATTTCTCGTATTTCTTTTTTTTTCTTACAAGTTTTATAATACCCAAATCCTTTATTGTTTTTTCAAAAATAACAATTTCCTTTATTGCATGAACCAAGGGTATTTTGATGCCAATATTCTTCAACTCATCTAACATATTATAATCTGGTAAAATAATTTTCTTCTCTACACGTTTATCAATTTGTAATATCTCCAGTAAAGGAGGGTTCCTTAAGGATATAAATGGTTGCTCAGCTAGAGGATTTGTAGGAGTTGGTCTTATTTCATTATCATCTATTTTTTTAGGAATTTCTTCCTTTTAAGAAGTTTTATCCCCTTTGTATTCTTGAATGACAACAAGAGGTGTTTTATTTTGTAAAACTCTCCCAGATCCAAGATGGAAATCATATAAATCTAGAGGGGTTATCATGTAAGTTTCAAAACATTGGACCTCAACACTGTAAGTGGGTTTCTGAGCTATTGGGATTGGGGAGTGGTTATGCAGGTAACTAGTTTGGTCTTTGGAAAAATGAATTAGATGGTAATGGAAGGGATTGAATTGTAGTCAATTTCAAATGGAATTGAGATTGGGGAGGTTGTGGAGAACAATATTGAGGCTGAGATTGAGGATATTGTTGGAAAGATTGAGGGTATTGTGGATTTCTACCATAGTAACCTTGTCATCCTTGTGACCAAGATTAATTTGAGGTTGGGGTGGCCAATTTTTCCAAGGTAGGAGTGTATTCCAATTACTCTCAGGTTGTGCATAATATTGAAATTTTTCATTAGGATCTTGTGACATGTCTAGTTAATGAGGCTACTAATGCCTTCTAGGAGCAACATAGCAAAGTTGTTCTAGAGTTTAAACTATTTGGTATTGAAGGGAAATCCTTTATAGCATGAGTTTTTGCAGAAATAACACAAATTTCAATATTTTTAAGAGGGAATTCTCATAATTCATGTTTCTTTATACATCTAGGACAAAATATAGACAAAGCAACAATCTCAG
The DNA here is from genome assembly GCA_034641835.2 of Pinus albicaulis. Lineage (NCBI taxonomy): Eukaryota > Viridiplantae > Streptophyta > Pinopsida > Pinales > Pinaceae > Pinus > Pinus albicaulis. The sequence goes on along the minus strand of CM076575.1, from coordinate 1,634,068,954 downwards.
TTTTTTGCTTATTTTTCATTCTCAACAAATATCAATTTGTTCCCTAAGATTCCTAAGAATATCAGTTTTAAAGTTATCAAGCAAATTACCAAGTTCTGCTTGACTTGTCGTTCCTGATGCAAATTCACTTACAATTGACATAATTGGATCTTTAGGATTCCTACCATATTTTTTCTTTCCTCTTAATATATGTTTGCACAATTCAAAAATCTCTTCAAATGATAGTTGAGACACATCTCCTTTACCCATTAGTTTAAGCAGATCAATCCATTCATCCCTTATAGCTCTAAGTAATAGAGTTCTTAATGTATCAAGTCCTAAATTATGCAATATGTCTCTTTTAACACTATATGCAAATCTCTCTACTAAACATTCAAGGCTTTCATCTTCTTTTTGAGCCATTTTAAAAACTTATTCTCTAAGGTCATAATGTATACAATAATATTTCTCTAAGAATCATATTTTCATGTCATCCCATGTCCTTATAGAATTAGTTCCTAAACCCATAAACCATTTGAAAGCCCCATATTTGAATGTGGTTGGAAACACTTTCAACTTTTGAGCATCAAGAAAATAATCATAATATATAAATAATACTTCAAATTCAAAGAGAAATTATTTTGAATCCTCAATCCTCATACAATGGAAGTTAGGAAGAATAGATGGATAAATGTTTTTCATAGTAAAGGTAGTGTTAGCATCTTGAATAGGAAATCCAAACGGATATTCTTCTTCATTGTTGTCTCCATCATTTCCTCTTCCACCTCTACCTTCTCTGCCACTACCAAATGGTAGTATTTCTTCTTCTCCTCCTAATGTTTCCATCTTGTACCTCTCCTTATCCTTCTGTCTTTGTTTATTCTTCATAACTTATGTAAGGCTTTTCGACTAAATCATCTTCCTCTAATTACTCTATCAATGGTTCTTCATGAAAAGTTTATTTTCCTCCTCCTATTCTTCTTATTCACTAGGTACTTTTAATTCTTGTCCAATAAGTTGTTTACCTGTTGATGAAAGGAATATGGCTCCTTCAGTTGCAGACGTAGGTTCTTCTACCATTGCCTCTGTACATGAATTTTGATCTTCTCTAAGTTGAATTTTTTATCTTTATACCTCAGGAAGTCTTATTCTATCTGCAAAACTTCGAATGCATGATATGGATGGTGATGTGGCTCTTATAGAACCATGTGGTCTAATCGGGGTGGTTGGTGATAATGGAATTGAAGTACGTCCTCTAAAAAATCTACCCGTAGAATCTCTTTACCTATACATGCATCCTAAATTATTTTTAATATGAATTTTAATTGTGCATATAAAAATGAATGTAACTAAAATGAGATGTAATTGCAACATCTTTGGTTAGGAAGAACCCCACAATTGTGATGCGCAGGTTCTAACTTCTTGTCTTATCACTCCTCCTAAATAAAGTTGTGTAAATAAAAATACATTTTAAATTCATAGTAAATACCTATGTATACTTCCTTGTCAACAACACCAAAAATGTTGGGTAATATAATTGTGAGTTAAATTACTTAGCATTAAATTATCAATCCATGTTTGTACACTTGTGAAGCAAACTTGCGCAATATATGCTATGAAATTAGCTTTCAATCTTAAAATAAAATCTAATCTATTGAAAGAAATTGTGATACTGAAATAAAATCCTACTCATGAAATGATATCAAAAATGAGCGCACACACTTTCTTATTATATGAAAGCATAGATACAAATTATTCTAGAAAGGCAATAAGATTTTATCTATGGAAAGCAATAAATTCTAAACTAGAAAGCAATGAAATTTTAATCTATTTGAAATGAAAGTACAATATTACTCTATGAAGAATAAATGCAATTCTATTTTATGAAAGCAATAAACTTCTTATGCTATTTCTATGAAAGCTTTTAAAGTTCTTATTCTAAACCTATGTTATGAAAGCCTTTTTTTTATAATATCTTCTTAAATCTATTCTATGGAAAAAATCTTAAATTATATTCTAATGAACATGAAGATAGAATTATTCTATGAAATCCATAAATTCTATTTATGGAAACTAAGTTAAAACTTTGTTCTAGAAAGTGTTAAGACTTTGTTTCTAAAGAAGCAACTGAATTCTACGCTAAAAATAAAGACAATTTATTTTATGAAAATGAATAGATGCTTATTCTGAAGGATTAAATTGAAATCACATCTAACTATGAGATCAAAGTAAACTTAAATTAATTGGTGTGTGTGTGTGTGTTAAGAGTTTAGAGTTCATTCATGTTTGTGCATTATCTATAAACTAAGACTAATTAAATGTAGAGGTAAAAGACTAAAATCAAGAAGCAAATAATAAATGTTTGTGTTGTTTACAGAGGTTTATTTAAGCACTTGTATTTGCAGAAGAACAAGAATGAAATGAGAAAAGATGTTGCATAAATAAATCAAAGCAAAATAGAGCATCTAAGTAAAATACTGGAAATAAATATTGTAGAAAATGAACATAAAGGAAACTAATCTATCTTGAAAAAATGAAACATGATAAGGAAAATTAAGATACACTCGTACTCAACATGTGGCCCTATTGAGGCACAAGAGAGATGAAAAACTTAGGAAATTACTGATCAAACACCAAATATTGTCATAAATTCCTAACCATATAAAAGGATAGTATTAACTGAATAGAGTGTGAACTTCAAAAATATTCATAAGTAATAGTAAGATCCAATCATACTGGTCATATCCTACCTTCAACATTGTGGTTCACTTCTCAGTGAATAATTTTATAGTGTTTTAAAATAAATACTCTAAGAAATTGATTGTTAAAGGCAAGCTCTATAGATTGACATCTCATACTTCAAGTTTTATCAAGACTCTAAGTCACATGATTCGCTATCAAGGAAGTGAATCATGTGAGGAACACACCATCATCCTTCAAGTTATTCATAATCTCACTTGCTTGATAAGGAATTTGCCTCGCTTGATACTATGTTCTGATGCTCGGTGTATTCAAATGCACCAAGTCACTATTTTACCATAAGTTTTACTTTGAAATTATGGTCAAATAAGATTCTTCTACCTGTGCCCAATAGGTGGAAATCCATGTAGGCAACATTTGGAATCTTCCCATGTGCTTTAGATGATCTGTCTTCCATGGGATCAATTTGAACCCTGGATTTGGCTGCAGAATTTTATTGAGGCTACGGAATGTGTCAAGTTCTGTAATTCGTGCAAGTTAAATCAAATTTACAAAGCAAAATGTATACAATTGAGAGAATGTTGGACCTTTACCTTATTGCTTATTTATGGAGCTTTGATGGATTTTTATTTCAAAACAGTGGTCTAATGATGTCAAGATATGTGGAAAATGAGTGAAAGATTAAGTAATAAACTGTAAAAAATATGCTATTCCCGTGGCCCAACAACAACATTTTCATAAAATGTTTACATTGTTTTCCAATCAAATTGTCAGCAAACTTCTAGGATTTTTCCAATTTTTTTCTTTGCATGACTCATGTTGACCATTACGCAACATCTATACCCACAATAAATTCAAAATATATTACTTATATATTAAAATATCAAGTCCATTCGAGTTATCTTGAGTGGTTGGGAAAAACAGTTGTTATTTCCCCCACCCAAGTTCAATTCCCTGTGAGTGACATGATGATGAGAAATATTGTTGTCATGGTTAAGTGCCTATGAATATTGTTGTATTGACCCTTACTCTTGCCCTCAAATAGAGGGAGAAGATGCTTTCCCTAGAGAAAAAAAATAAAAATAAATAAATAAAATTATATATATATATATATATATATATATATAAACTTCAAGTATTTTTTTGTTCTCTTCTTGGGACATGCCTCCCTCATACTTTATGCAATAAGATTTTTTTCACTAATCTTATATCTTCAAGAAACTTACATAATGAAATATGAAAATTATGGAATATTTTTACAAAGTAAAGAAATAATTTTATCCCAAAACCATAACAAGATCCTAAAACATTTTTGGGCTTAGTTGTGCTTTTACTACAATAATATGCATTAATGCACATTATATAGTAATATGCACTAATGAACCTCTTGCTAGTTATGAGGTGAAATTAGTTGCACTATGTAAAATCCTCTTAAGTAGATACTCTAACATTTTTCTTCTTAGAGTTGCTTTGAATTAGGATGACCTCTCACTAATATTGACAACCAACACCTTTATAATGCCTTATACCCAAATGTCTATAGGAGAAGGTCCCAAGTTTGATTCCCCAACATTTACATTTTCCACCTCTACCCTTATACCAACCAATTTTTCTCTCCATGATGATTTAATATCTTGAGAAACAATGGAAATGGAGAATTTTCTTCCATTACCTTCTCACCCTTTTACTTCTACCTAGAGTTGTAACAAGCCAATCTTGTTGATTACTAATGTATTTATATAGGTAAGAATGTATCTCTTTTTTGGCATAATATACATCATTTAAAATAATTGTCTTTACTTTTGCATCATTTTCCTCTTACAAAACAACTCTAGAAGAGGATTTATGCACCTTTTCCTACCAGACACAACTAGCATTTTTGGTTGTTATTGCTCCTCCCAAACATCCTAAAAGAATATTTTTTTAGAGAATGAGTGGATAAGCATTAGATGAATGTCATCTAGCATATCTTCCTTTAACCTCTCAAGGCAGGCATGTTTGAAGTGTCCATATGCCCTATATAACCCACATTTGAAGGGGATATAAACATGATGTAGGGTATAGCCAAATTTTATTAATATTAATTCAATTTCTATCCATCCAGGAGAGCATCGTCTATGTTTTACTCCACAAATCTCGTTGACAATGCCAACGAGCAACATTTGATATTTATAGATTTTGTCATTCATTATGATGAACCTATCATCTCTATTCCAAATATCCTTGAATAACTCCTTGATCCATAACTATATGGGGAGGTAGGGTAGTTTTACCCATATAACGTCTACATTTGAATTTATTTTCTCCCAATTGATCAAATACAACCACTCAATATTTCAGATAAAGGAGTGCATTCTTCCACAAACCAATTCCTTTACTATTCCCATCATGATCTATCCTTGACCTAAAACATGCAAATTTTCCCCTTTATAGAAGGATAATTTTGAAGAATAGCTTAGTTGCCACTTCTAAGAATTTTAAGTTCACTATTTAAGTGTCTTCTCTCCCAACTTTCTAGTGAAAAATTCCTTATGAATGTGGAAGATCATATCTGCATACGAAAGGATTTTTTCAATAATATCAATTAATTCTAGAATAAATTTCATTATTTCTTTACTTAAATAATTTAGATCTCTCCCTTCTTCTTCAAACTTGTATTCTCTCGTATAGTGGGTAATCATCCCTTTTTTTCTACTCAGTAGAAATCCTTATACCTCTATGAATCACATTTGAAGCTCATCTAGAGGAGTTGCATTACACATTGAATATTAAATGATCTATGTTAGGTACAAAAGACATTGTGGAAGGATAGGATGAAAAAACTGAATTACTTGGAGAAGGGTCCTTAATCAACTATTCTTCATTACTATTTTAGACACCACACACACACACACACACATATATATATATGAAATGAAGCTTCAGTGGTGAGAAATATGTTGATTTTTGGTAGCATCGGATATGCTCTAAGTCTCAAATTTTCTGGAGAGGCTTAAACACATGCATTACAAATAACCCATAAATAGTTTTGGGAAATTCCACCGAGAAACAATTTTATAAGGAAAATTAATTATTTATAATGGGGACCCTAAGTCTAACTTAGGAAATTAAAATAACTAATATGTATTAATGTAAATTGTGGGTGAATCATTTAGAAAAAGAACATCAAGTCAAAATATAATCTTAGTTGTTGATTGGAGATCTAATCTCGGTCGTTGAAGTACCAATGAGAATACTATAACAAAATACTTGAGGGTCATATGTAAAAAACACCGAGGCAGATACTCAGTTGCCCAAGAAGATCGATTTTCTCACTGGATGAATTTCGGCATGAGAAATCGATTCAGAGGGAGAGTTGCATGGTGGAGACAGAGGGATTAACAAGGGTTAAGTGTACAGAATCTGACAGAGAGAAGCAGGGCATAGGAACGACTGCACAAAGGCAGTAACGCAGTAGCAGTGACAACGCATGAGCTGTGACACTGGATCTGCATAGCCACTGTGCAGAGGCTGATGCAGTGAGACGCAGAGGGTCTAAAAGGCACTCCAGGGTCAGAAAATCACTAAAAAGCAAGCGAGGAATTTGATTATGAATTTCTCATAATATTTCTCTTTTGTTCTGATGTTAATTTTCTGTATGAGAGATTTTTGTTGAAAAATAATAAAAGAAACCCTCATCTGCGGCACTAGTTTTCCCACATTGGGTTTTTCCAGTGAAAATTGTCCAAAAATAATTGTGTCATTCATGTGCTAATATTTCTTTATATTTTGCTTAGCATTTTATTTGTGAAGATTGCAGTTGTATTTATTTCAATATTTACTGAAGCAATTTATGTAAATAATTTGTTGCTTAATAATAAGTAGAAGAAATAATATCAAATATTGCAGCAGAATTTTGTTTTAGAAATTTTCACATGGTATCAAAGTTAGATCGGGCAAAGGCACAAAAGAATCTGCGTTGAAAGGAAGTATTGGTGTTGTATCTTAATAGAGAATCAAACCCTAGAAGGGTTACACAGTTTTCTGCAGGGGCTGCTAGAGAAGGAAAAAACATGATGGGAGATCATGACATCTCAGAATTATCTTCCAGGTTGGAAGAGGAATTTTCTTGTTTATCTACATCAACATCAGCTAATGATTGGTACATTGGTAGTGGGGATTCAACACATATGAATGGATTTAGAGAATATTTCTCGAGCTATCAAGGAGAAAGGATGAACTTCCATATTACTATGGGAAACAAAATAAAGTGTGCCCCAGTAGGAAGAGGGACCATAGCATTTCAGACAGAAGCAGGAGATAATCTTCAGGCCAAAAATGTGTTGTGTGTGTCAGGATTGGGAATGAACCTACTTTCAGTGTCCCAGTTACAGGACAAGGGATATGATTTGTACTATATTGGAAGAAAAGTATATGTTAATCATCTGAGCTAGAATAAGAAGGCTCGTATTGGAACTCAAAGCAACAAAATTTACATGTTGCAACTCGAGTCTCCAATGGCACTGATAAGCAGCGATCTTAGTGGAGATAAATATCTGAATTATCTATGGCACAGAAACATGGGGCATATACACCATAGAGCTCTGAGAATGCTCAGAGAAATTATTTCGGGAGTTCCAGTCCTGATTACCATGCATGATTACATGTGTAGAGGATGTGCACTAGGGACGTACGTGAAAACAACATATTCTAGAAGCAACAAAAGGGCTCCCAGTGTATTAGAGCTAATACACTCAAATATCTGCGGACCAATGTCTACCAGAGCTCTTAGTGATGGTGAATACTTCATCACATTCATTGATGACCACACCAAAAAAAATTGGATCTACTTCTTGAAGACCAAGGATGAGGTCTTTAATCGGTTCAGAGAATTCAAAGCTCTGGTTGAGAAACTGACAGGGAAGAAGATAAATTTTTTGTGCTCAGATAATGGAGGAGATTACACAGACAAAGGCTTCACAAATTTATGCGTAAGAAATGGCATCAAGGGAGAGTGGATAGCTTTGTATAATCCGGAGCAGAATGGGGTTGTAGAGCGGAAGAATAGGACCATTGTTAGGGCAGCGAAAACCATATTGTATGATCAGGATATGCATAGATTATTATGCGTTGAAGCATGCAACACAGTTGTATATATCCAAAATAGGACTCCACATAGGGCTTTAGGCAAGACAACACTCAAGAGTGTTTTCACAGGAAAGAAGCTAGAAGTGCTTCAATTCAGAATATTTAGAATTATGGCATACTGTCACATTCCAGATGAGAAATGAATCAAACTAGATCAGACTACTAAGAACGGGTACCTCATTAGATACGACGAGACCTTGAAGGCATACAAGATTTACATTCCTGGGAGCAGAGAGATTATAGTTAGAAGGGATGAAAAGTTCATGGAAGAAAAAAATTTCAGGAAATCTCGAGAGATGCCTCTTGGAGAGAGGTTGATGTATGTTCCTCTTGTTCAACAGCAGCAGGGGGGAGAACTAGCAAGTGGATAGACATATGGATAGAGCAACGTACCAGCACCAGTATTTCCTTAGGTGGGGAAATTTCATATAGTTCACAACTGGTGAGACAGCAGGAAGAATAATTGGTTGAGCCACCCACCACCAGTGGCAGAATCAAAAGATAAGCACGAAAAACACTGAGGGACGTAGAAGAGTTTATAGGAGCTCTGAGAAATGAGAAGAAGAAGCATAGACAACCCGAAATATACCAAGCCTTGGTAGTGAAGGTTGAAGAACCCTCTAGCTTTCAGGAGTTCGTACAACATTAGGTCTGGGTGGATGTCACGGTAGAGGATTATATCTCTATCATGACTAATGATGTCTGAGAAGTTGTGCCTAGACTTGTGAACAAATCAGTTGTAGGTTTAAGATGGATGTACAAGATCAAGTATGCTGCAGATGGTAGCATATAGAAGTACAAGGCCAGTTTTGTGGCTAAGGGGTATGCATAGAAGGAAGGAATCAATTATGAGGGGACCTTCGCGCCTTTTTCTAGATAAACCTCCTTCGGATCTCTCATATCCTTAGTTGCACAGATGAGATGGGAAATTCACCAATTAGATGTCAGGACAACGTTCTTGAATGGGGTGATCGAAAAAGAGGTGTACATTGAGCAACCTGAAGAATTTGAGACTGATGAGAAGAAGTCTCATGTATGCATACTAAAGAAATCTCTATATGGGCTCAAGTAGGCACCCAAAGCATGGTATGGTGAGATTGACAAGTATTTGTCAAGAGTGACACAGATCCCAATCTCTACTATTTTATGGTAGAGAATGAGCCACTTATTTTGGTATTGTAGGTGGATGATCTATTCCTTACAGGATGATCTAGGATCATAAAGGACTGTAAGAATAACTTAGAATTTGAATTAGACATGAAGGACTTGGGGTTGATGCATTACTTTATAGGGTTGGACGTTTGGAAAAAGAATGGAGATATCTAATTCCTAGGACAAGGAATATATGCCTCAGAAATCCTGAAGAGATTCAAGATGCAGGATTGCATGCCCATGGCAAGGCCCATGATAACCAACTAGAAGAATATATATGCATCACAAGACAAGGAAGTGGACCCCACCTTGTACAGGAAGCTCATTGGGTCACTTATGTATCTGGTCAACATCAGACCAGACATTTTCTTTACTGTCAACACCCTCAGTCAGTTCATGGTAGAACCGAAGAGGGTGCACTAGGCAGGAACAAGGCATATTCTCATATATGTGTGAGGAACAGTCGGATACCGGTTAAAATATACTCGTGGACATGATGTCAGGTTGAGCGGGTTCATAGATGCAGATTGGGCAAGTGCTTCAATAGATTGAAAGAGTACCTCAAGGTGTTGTTTCAGCACCAGATCAGGTATGACCTCCTGGTGTAGTAGGAAGAAGAAATCCGTAGCTCTAAGCTTAGTAGAGGCAGAATATATGGAAGCAAGCACAACTCCATGCAAGGCCATATGGATCAGAAAAATTTTAGTGAACATGTTCAGAAAGAATATGGAAGTGAGCAGTATCTATTTTGATAACCATAGTTGCATCAAACTCTCTGAGAATCCGATATTTCATGATCGGTCAAAGCACATTGACATCAGGTGTAATTTTATCAAATACTATGTTTAGAGAGGATCAATACAATTATAGTATGTTCCCATAGGAAATTAGGTGGCAAACATACTCACCAAAGCTCTAAGAAGATCCAAGTTTGTTCACTTCAGAGAGTAGATGGGTATGATGGAGAATTTGTTTCAGTAGAAGCAACAAGTGATATCTCAGTGATAGATGCAACAATTGAGAGGGAGTTGTAGTACAGATGCAGTGTTGATTATGACAGGATCAATAGTAGTACATTACAACAGCAGCACAATGGTTGATGAGCAGCATTAGCAACATAGAGGGATATGATCAAAATCAGAACAATATGCAGCAAGGCATAATTGTTAGAGCACATTCCTTGCTAAGAGGGAGTGTTGGTTTTTTGTAGCATCGTATATGCTCTAAGTCTCAAATTTTATGGAGAGGCTAAGACACATGCATTACAAATAACCCAAAAATCGTTCTGGGAAATTCCACCCAGAAACAATTTTATAAGAAAAAATAATTATTTTTAATGGGGGCCCTAAGTCTAACTTAGGAAATTAAAATAATTAATCTATATTAATATAAATTGTGGATGAATCTTATAGAAAAAGTAGAACAATTCAAAATATAATCTTAGTCATTGATTGGAGATCTAATCTCGGCCATTGAAGTCTCAATGAGAAGACTATAAAGGAAGACTTGAGGGTAATTTGTAAAAAACACCAAGGTAGATACTCACTTGCCTAAGAAGATCGATTTTCTCACTGGCTAAAGTTCGGCACGAGAAATCGATTCAAAGGGTGAGTTTTAGGGTGGATACAGAGAGGGATTAGTAAGGGCTAAGTGTAAATAATCTGACAGAGAGAAGCAGGTCATAGTAAGGATTGCACAGAGGTGGTGATGCAATAGCAGTGACAAAGCAGGAGTTGTGATGTTGGATCTGCATAGCCACTGCACAGAAGTTGACATAGTGATATGCAGAGGGTCTCAGAGCCACCCCAAGGTCAAAAAATCACTGAAAATCAAGTGAGGATTTTGATTTTAAATTTCTCATAATATTTCTCTTTTGTTCTATGGTCATTTTCTGTATGAGAGATTTTTGTTGAAGAATAATAAAAAAAACCCTCATCTGCTACACAGTTTTTCCAACATTGGGTTTTTTCGGGGAAAATTATCCAAAAATAATTGTGTCATTCATGTGCTTGTATTTATTTATATTTTTCTCAACATTTTATTTGTGAAGGTTGCAGTTGTATTTATTTCAATATTTACTGAACCAATTTCTGTAAATAACTTGTTGTTGAATAATAAGTAGGAGAAATAATATCATATATTGTAGTTGAATTTCGTTTTAGAAATTTTCACAAAATATACCCTTAACTAAAACATCATTTGGAAAAAATAAAATGAATCAATTCCAAACTCTTATATTCATGAAACCACAAATTATCAGCATTTCCTTAATATTTCATGCTTGGTTATAATATGATTCATGGATAGGATTGAGAGCCTATTTTGTGCCACGATAACCTTGTTTACCACTAGAAAGGATCTTTGATTGTTGGTATAAGAACCATCCTTAGCGATTCTTTATGGATTCTCCTCCATCATATCATATAGTCCTTGTTCAAGGTTCATGTCATTTATAACACCCTCCTCCCACATTTACCCAAGCTAACCAGTCCACTGGGGTAAACATGTGACAAAGAGTTACTATGATATGATTCAAATCCCCAAGTACAGTTAAGGAAGTGAAATCGACAAACCAAAACCCAACTGACCTTCCTCAAGAGCGATAAGACCCCCAGGGGCTAACCAACCAATCCAAGTGCTCAACTCCTGAGTTATCCTACTCCTTGAATGAACTAGACCCCCAGTCATACCTAGGACAAGCCCTCCATGTGACTGAAACCCTCCAGTCACATGCACACCAAGGGAATCCATGCAACTGCAGACTTTTCCAGGCACTTTTTTTCCAGCGACCCCGAATTTTGAGCTATTGTTTTAGTGCCAAGACTTAGGCCTCTACCCAGAACTTGACGAAACTCTCATAAATGATAAATAACAAGATGAAAAGGCCTTTAATGCAAAACTTGAACAAGGACCTGACCTAACAAGGCCTAGCCATGAAATACATTATGTCAAACACATCATGAAAATGTAATCTACAGGTCATATAAACACATCTGAGCATAGGGACTTAAAAATTATCTGAGAATCGTCAAGAAGGTTTGATGCCCTCTCATAATAGTTGCAATATCATCTATTAGGTCACACATTCAATAACAATTCACTTACGAGGAAAAGCAAGATGAGAGCCATAACTCAAGTCTAGTATAAACCATGCTTATAACCAGAAAATAACCAATGGATCAACATGTTAGTTTTTGTAGCATCAGATGTGTTCTAGCCACAAAATTTGGTGGAGAGGCTATAATACATGAGATCTCAAAAACCCAAAAATCGTTTCTAGAAACTCCACCTAGACATGGCTTATTTAGATAATTGGCCAATTTTTAAATATTGCATAAGTCTAAACTTAGGGAATATGGCTAATTAATCAGAATTAATTAAGTCATGATGAGAATTCTCTAGAAACTCACAAGGATTGATCCAGAAATAATTTGAGTTATCGATTAAAATTTAATCTTGGTCGTTGGAGTCCCACGAGGAAGACATAAGAAGGGATCAATGTGGTGATGGAGAATGCACTATAGTCACTTGGAAAATTTGATTTTCCAGAGTATCAGAGGTCAGTTGCCAGATAGTGCGAGCTTCAATGAGGTAGTAGAGATAGTGAGGGGAAAAGAAAGTGATCCAGAGGAAGTTTTCTAGATCCAAAGAGGCAACAATAAGGAGGCTGAGTTATTCCCAGTGAGGTAGCATAGAGGACTACATAGTTGCTTCAGAGAAGCAATTCAATTTAGCTAGAGAGAAATTCGTTTTCAGTTCGAGATGCTGGAAAAATTTCCCAAAGTACCAGAGAAGCGATTTCCTCAACAGAGACAGGCATAACAACTTCATCAGAGGTAGTTTCAAGCCAGGCATCATAGGGCCAGCGTGAGCACTGCACAGAGACCAATGTGAGGGTTCCATAGGGACAAGTTTCTAAAGGAAAGTTGTGTCGGGGTTGCGTGAGGAAGAAGGGTAATTACCTTAAATAATTTTAGCCAGATTTTCTTATTGTTTGGATTGCCAGTTGGGAATCCATAGATTGTAATCAGATTTTCATTGCTACTAAATAATAAAACCCTCATTTGTTGCATCGGTTTTCCCAAGTTGGGTTTTTCTGTGGATGATTTTCCAAAAATAATGGTGTCATTTTGTGTGTGTGTGTGTGTTAGATTTTCTCAATTTCCAATGTTATTTTATCTCTGCAATTTTATTTGTTAATTTTACTCTATGTTTATTTCGCTGTTGTCGTAGCAATAAACTGAATAATTAATTTATCAATTAGAATATATAATACTATTTGCTGCAATAGGATTTCAATTTTGAAATTTTCACATGGTATCAGAGCGTAAGTGATCAGTTGAGAAGATCATAAGCGAAGGAATGAATTACGTTGTTTAGTGTGAGAAACATGCTGAAACTACTAGAGGCGGCACATTCCATTGCCAAGGAGGCCGATTTGATTTGGAGAGTTTGATTTTTTAGAGAAAGGAGGTAGAAATTTAAATTTTCAGTTTGAGTGATTCCAGCAGACAGAGGGAGCGGCTCATATTTTCGCTGAGCAGATTTATGGTTGGACGCAAAAGGTCTTAGAGAGTTTTCTAGGAAGTGTTCTGATCCTTCCACCTTGTAACTTCAACTTGACTTTTCTACATCCGATGATTTTGGCCTTCCTATCATCCCCTAAGAACACATCACCACTATCATATTTCTCGTACTCGCAGAACCACTCCCTATGGGGAGTGAAGTGAAAGAATGCATCTTATTCAATCAACCACGTCTCATGATCTACATGTGTACTTGAAGAATAAGCCAAGTACACATCCCCACCTTCATCTAAGGTGGTTTTCACTTTTGCATAAGGAGCATCATCAAATCCCTTTCCTTTCTCAGGAGATTTAGATATAAATTTTGTAGGGCCCTTCCTTTTTGCATTTAAAATACATTTTTATAGGTTTTTCTAGAGATTTAGATCTCCCACTCGAGGACTTAATTTTGTTTCTGTTCTGGGACCATACTTGTACAGGCAAGGCATCTCCAATCTAGCTCTCCATATTTTTCTATCTGGATAGTCTGCGATAGTCTGGATAAAAATAATTCTTAAAACAGAAAATAAACAATGGCGAGAACATAAAACATAAAACAAATATAAACAGATATTTTCCCCTGGATCCCAAAACCGAGACTACCAGATTTATTTTTCATTACATTACATTTAATGTTACAATACATATACTACATGTTGAAGCATTCATAAACCCCAATCCATTAACCCTGGATTAGAACATGCTAAGTCCTTATAATACTATTGTATACCCTTATTTTTATTATTAGTGTAGCTCCCTTATTATTATTTTTGTGCCCATGTAGTCCCAATATTGTTATTATTTTGCCCCATATAAGTCCACTATTGTTATTTTTGTGCCCTTACATTGTTATTGTTATGTCAGCTAGGATTATATTGTGACCCCTTAGACTCCTATATATAGAAAGGAGGTTTTATCAATTGTATCATCCAATAATTGTTTATTTATGTAATGTAAAGGAGGTTTCCCCCTCGAAGAGGCATATTTCTAAGTCGTTGATCTATATTTTCTTCTATTTTGTGAGCTGGTTTCATAACATTTGGTATTAGAGCTTTGGATTCTAGGGTTTCGCTGCTGCAAACAGGCCATCTTGGAATTTTCTCCGTAACGTTTTTTCTACAAAGTTTCAGAAGCTAAAAAAAAACACATTTGAGCCGAAATCCTGAGGAACTTTGTGAAAAAATTGCAGATATTGCTTCACTATATTTTCAGAGATATGATCTGAGAAAGTTAAGGTTTTTACACGCTCCATAATTTCATATCAAACAAGTGGCCGAGGGAAAATCGTTATAACTTTTGTTTCAGATATCATATTGGAATTATGTAAAATGTGACTGAAATTGCATGGACTATAGTTTCTTGTGTATCGATTTCAGAGCCAGAGGTCAAAAAAGTGACACGTAGCACACCGTACAAGTTTGTTTTGCTGAACGAGCCCATAATTAGGTCATTGTGGGAGATTGGGCATAACTTTACCTTGAAGAATCCAAATTAGTTCTGACATGTGGCATTGGAAATAAGTATCATAGGGCTACTACAGGACCAAATATCAAATCTTGAGGATCCGAAATTACAGAGATACATCAGTTTCAATCTCGAGCTCCTCAAAAGCAAGAAAAGGGTACATATCTTTCTTTTTTTTAATTGTATAAGTCTTGTTTTGAAAAATAATTTTGAAGTGATTCCAAGGGCATATTTAAGCATAGATATCAGTATTGGGTTCTAAAATCCCCCCCAAAAATAATTTTACACCCATTAAGCCCTCAGAAAGCTCTACTATGACTCAGGAAGAGGAAGAAGTGCAACATGATATATCAAAATTACAAGACCATGAGCAACAAATTTCGCTCTCACAAAGAGTAACAAAAAATGAAATGGAAGCTAAGATGGATGGTTTGAATAAAGACATGGATGGATTGAAGAAAGGCATGGAAGCTAAGATGGATTGCTTGAAGAATGGTGTAGAAGATAAGTTCGATGGTATAGAAGAAAAACTGAAAGCAGACATGGAAAGTTTGAAGGAGGGTTTGACAGAGGTCTACAAGAAATGATTCCTAATGGTGAAACGTTAGTAGATGAAATTCATGATGAGAACAAAAGAAATGTTAATAATGATTTCATAGACTCTAATGTTGGATTTAAGACCCACCATATTCCAAATATCGATATGAGGAAGTTTGATGGCAAGGATCCGCTAACATGGATACTACAGATGAGCAATATTTTGATCTCCGTAATGTGAAAAACACATAAAAGTTCTGCATTACAACTTTATATTTAGAAAAAAAATACATTTGTATGGTATCTATGGCTTTGCTCTCATTAAAAAATTGTCACTTGGTAATTTCTACAGAGGAAATTATAACACATTATGAGGACACAAAGAGAAACACCTTCTTTAGCCAATTGATAAATCTCAAACAAAAGGGTTCAATGGTGGAGCACATTGAAGAATACAAAAAATTGAACATAAGAGTAACTTATATTCCATAGGAACACATGATTGATGTCTCCATACTAACTTTAAAGGATAGCATCCAACATGAGGTTTGCCCTTGGGAACCTGATTCATTGGAGAAGGCATTCAGGTTGGCAAGAAAAATTAAAAACAAAATTATGGCCCCAAGGAAGCCTACCACTCACAACTATAAAGATGGAAGTGTTGTTACTCCTAGACTTCCACAACCTACAAGGTTGACACCAAAACAATTGGAAGAAAAAAAGAGAAAAATGGCTTTGCTATAGTTGTGATAGAAAATACACTAAAGGTCATAAGTGTGCCAAGGAGAACTTATTTTACATAGATTGTGAAGAGGAGGAAGAAAAGGAACAAGAAACTTCAAAAGAAGAGGATATACACCAGGAAGCAACCCTAGAGGAAGAAGAAATGAATCTGACCATATCCTATAATGCATTATCAGGAATTACCACTCCTCAGACTCTCAATATAGAAGGATATATCAAGAAGAAAAATGTAATAGTATTGATTGATTCGGGTAGTACCCATAATTTTATTCATTATAAGGTAGCCAAGGAATTGAATTGCTTCCTATACCTAGCACCAGAGTGTCAAGTGATGGTTGCAAATGGAGGAACTATAAATTTCTCGGGAAAGTGCCAGAATATCAAAATAACCATGGGGTAATATGTATCGAATAGTCCAATGCTCTCCATCCCAATGGGTGGTGTTGATGTTGTACTAGGAGTACAATGGTTACAATCTTTGGGGACGGTAGCTTTTTATTTTCGAGAACTTTTCTTGAATTTTTTTTATCAGAAGGAAAGGAAGTTGAATAACGGGGTATCGCAGAGAATCTAGGAAATATAATTAGCTTTAATTTCATGAAAAATATTCTTAAGAAAGAAAAATGCGACGTAATTGCACAATTATGTTCACTACAAGTTCAAACATCAAAATCGTCTATTTCTCCAGATCTCCAAAAAAAATTGGACAATCATCCAAAGGTATTTGAGACTCCCAAAGGACTCCCACCTATTCGTGATCATGATCATGCTATTCATTTGATTGCAGGAAGTTTTCCTTCAGACATCATGCCTTACAGATATCCTTATGCTCAAAAGAGTGAGATTGAATGTATGGTTGCAAAAATGCTAGAGGTTGGTATAATTCAACCTAGTCAAAGTTCTTTCTCTACTCTAGTAATAATGGTGCACAAGAAGGATGGATCATGGCGTATGTGTCCGGATTATAGGGAGCTCAACAAACTCGCTATTAAAGATAAATTTCCCATTCCCGTCAATTATGAATTATTGGATGAGTTACATGGAGAAATTTACTTTACCAAGCTCGATCTTAGTTCTCAATATCATCAAATTAGAATGAATACTGAAGACATTCCGAAAACAGTATTCAGAACTCATGAGGGTCATTAGGAATTTTTGGTCATGCCTTTTGGCCTTACTAAATCACCTTCCACATTTCAAGGTTTAATTAATTCCTTTTTCAAACCCTTCCTTAGAAAATTTGTGTTAGTATTTTTTGATGATATACTAATCTACAACAAGTCTTGGAAGGATCATATTCAACATGTTGACATGGTGCTCAAACTATTGGAGGAGAAACAATTATATGCAAAAACCTCCAAATGTTTCTTTGGGGTATAGGAGGTGGAATATTTGTTTCATATTGTATCTCATGAGGGTGTTAAGGTAGACCCTAAAAAAATTAAATCCATTAAGGAATGAAAAATTTCTACAACTATAAAGAATATTCGAGGATTTCAGGGTTTAACAGGGTATTATCGTAATTTTGTTAAGAATTATGGGAATATATAGGCACCTTTAACATATTTATTGAAGAAAGATGTATTTTCTTGGACTCCAGAAGCAGCTAAGGCCTTTGAACATCTTAAACATGCAATGTGCCAATCATTGGTCTTAGCTACACCGGACTTCATAAAAACCTTTATTGGGGAATGTGATGCCTCGGGAAATGGAATTGGTGTGGTTTTAATGCAAGAACGAAGACCCACTACTTTTGAAATCTTTCCAATCAAAGAAAAGTATTTACTGAAACCTATTTATGAAAAGGAAATGTTGGCAATACTACATGCACTAAAGCAATGAAGACCTTACCTAATGGGAAGACACTTCAAGGTAAAAATAGATCATGATAGTCTTAAATAATTTTTGGAACAAATATTATCTTCATAATAGCAGCAAAAACGGGTCACAAAGATGTTGGGTTATGACTTTGAAATCATCTACAAAAAAGGGAAGCAAAATGTTGTTGCAGATGCACTCTCAAGAAAGGATGAGGACGTGGAAGCATTGCTTTGTGCCATTTCTATTATCCAACCTTATTGGATAACTAAAGCAAGGGATGAACGGAAGAATGATGAAGAGGTGTGGACACTCATTCAAAATTTGTAGCAAGATCCCAATACATTTGAAACATTTAGTTGGAAAAATGATTCATTATGGTACAAAGATCGCTTATTTCTTTGTAAGAATTCCCAACTCACACAAAAGATTCTTTTGGAATTGCACACCTTTGCCTTAGGAGGGCACTCGGGATTTTTAAAAACTTACCAGAGGGTCAAGAAGGAATTTTTTTGGGATGGCCTTAAATCTGATATTCAAAATTTTGTGTCAGAATGTCTGGTTTGCCAACAAAATAAAGTTGGGACAATTAATACCCTAGGTCTATTACAAGCTTTATCCATTCTAAGTCAACGTTGGGAGGAGGTTTCAATGGATTTTATCACAGGTTGACCCAAGTCCGAAGGAAATACTGTCATCGTGGTGGTAGTTGATAGACTTACCAAGTATGCACACTTTTGTACATTATCTCGTCCATTTAAAGCCATTGCAATTGCTACTGCATTTATGGAAATAATTCAAAAGCTACATGCAAACCCAAATATTATTGTAAGTAACAAAGATCCCATTTTTACAGGAATTTTTTCGATGAAATTATTTTCTTGTTTGGGTACTCAATTAGCTCATAGCTCATCATATCATCCTCAATCTAATGGGAAAATTGAGATAGTGAACAAATGTTTGGAAGGATATGTTCATTGCTTTGTATATGATAAACAGACACAATGGGTCAAGTGGTTACTACAACAAAAATGACTTCATTTATGGCACTTTATGGATATCATCCACCCTCCATCACATCATTTTTAAGAGAAAATTATAAGGTTCAAGTAGTGGAAGATCACATCGACCATCAACAACAAGTTCTCCAACTCTTAAAGGATAACCTCACCTTGGCGCAGAATCGAATGAAACAATAGGAAGATCAACATCGCAGTGAAAGAAGTTTTGATGTAGGTGACTGGGTATTTTACGGCTACAACCATACAAACAAATGTCCCTCAATAAAGCTAAGAAGGATAATAAATTATCGCAAAGTATTATGGTCCTTACAAAGTGTTGCAAAAGATTGGTACTATGGCATACAAATTGGAGCTTCCTGCATCTTCCCGAGTGCACCCAGTTTTCCATGTTTCATGCTTAAAGTAGGTTGTAAGTGACAAGCTCCCATTTCAAACAATATTGCTAGAACTTGAAGAAGAAGGAAAAAACATATTGGAAACTGAAGCAGTCACAGAAACAAGAACTCAACAACTATGAAATCGATCAATTTTAGAGTATCTCATCAAGTGGAAGAACTTACCCGCTAAAGATTCAACCTGGGAGGATGAGAATTTTATACAGAAGCATCCAAAACTACTCAAGAATCGAGGACAACACTTTTTTGAAGGATAGGGGCATGACAGGTCCCTATAATACTAGTGTATCCCCTTATTGTTATTATTAGTGTAGCCCCCTTATTGTTATTGTTGTGCCCATGTAGTCCCCATATTGTTATTATTGTGCCACATGGAAGCCCACTATTGTTATTGTTGTGCCCTTACATTGTTATGTTTATGTCGACTAGGATTATATTGTGACCCCTTGGAATCTTATATATAGAAAGGAGGTTTTTTCATTTCTATCATCCAAGAATTTCTCATTTATGTAATGTAAAGGAGGTTTCCCGCTCGAAGAGGCAAATTTCTAGGTTCTTAATCTATTTTGTGAGCTGGTTTCATAACATAACATAACCATAGTTCCCTTGACCGGATCTACAAAATAACATGGGCCGAAAACCATCATGCCCAAAACCATGTGCAAAACCCATGCACAAAACCATGGATAGGTCCGCCCACCATCTTTGGGTCCTCCCCCCATCCTTTTGTTCGCTCAACTATTATTAGGTCTGCATAAAACAAAAATTCTCTGAGCACTACCCTGGACCCTGTGCAGGGGGCTACCGCCCCTGAAAACCCCCCGACAAGCGGGGTTGTCTCCCCCGCTGCACTCGACGCTAATCATCGAAATAATTTAACACATACCCAATAATAATAATAAATTTTTGTTTTTAACATTTTTTATAATTAAAAACTAATGTTTCCATCACGTCCAATTTGGTGAGAGCTTTCCAATTATATAAATTTGTGCTCGATTTGAATCTTAGATCTAAAGTTATGTTTAAAATAATTTTAGCCTATTAAGGATGACCAAATCAATAATGACATGCCACGTGACACCCACGGTGAACTGAGCTTATTCACATATTCATTATGGTCTAGTAATAGAGTCAAATAGGTTTATCTAACCACGTTCTAGTTCCTTCCCAAGGTGTTAATTCTTCTTAGGGATATATTGTTCTTTTTTTTAGATAATTTCATTTCATCATTTACATATGTAATTCACCCCACAACATCTTAACATCATTAGATCATATACAATTATATAAAAAGAACGATATCATCGTCAATGCAGAAAAACATAAAGGAATAACAGAAATAAAGCATTCACACATAAAGGCACCAAGATTGGTCAGAGACCAGGGAAAAACTCCACAAGTGGGAAACCCTTTCAAATTATTCTTATTAGATTGTCATAAAATGTTCAACAAAGAGAGTGAGTAGAATAATCCAATTCTTCATTCACAAATTTATCCAACGAAACCAACCAAACTATATCCAAATGATGAACCTAACAATAATGCTAATCAAAATCATGATTCAGAAGCCCGCGATCAACTATCAACATTTGTGGAAGCCTATGGTCAACTATGAGAAAATAACCCTAAATCTTGGTCGCACGAAGCTGAAGGTCATGTGTGCAGCTGAAGCATTTCGATCGCACATAGAGGAATGCATGCATGTGGTTGTAGCCAAAAATTTCTGGCATCCTTGCATTGTGAACCAAAAACCCTAATCTGCATGTGCGAGCTCGGACCCTGCAATTCCTGACCTATGCGAACTAATTCCCCTTGAACCAATTTCAAACCTATGTAAGCTAAAACCAAAGAGGATAAAAGAAGAATTCTCGGTGATTGTTTCCAAATGAGGGTCACTTGACTTGTATTTATAACCATCCAAGGGTGTCCAATTTCTCTTTTGGGCTGACCTATCCATTTGTGCACATGTGGGTTTCCATATTAAAAATATATTTTTCCTCAACCAAATTAAATTATTCCAAGGGCTAAAGGGTCTTCCTCGATCAAGAAGGTTGTCCAATAGAGGGAATTTTTCCCTGAGCTGCCAAATAAACACAAGAGCCTCGACCAACTGGGTTCCTTTATTGCATTATAAGTAATAATTCTATGGAGCTAAAATTTGATTGAATTATGTCAAAGGTTAACATCTATTCAAGGGTCATTACTAGGAAATGAACAATTCCAAAACAAATGGGTTCGTGGAAGAGAAAAGTATCAAATTTGAATTAAGAGGCCTCCCTCCTAGTTTAATGTCATTATGCCACATGGACCTCAAGGTCCACAACTCTAGCACAAAGTAAGTGGCATACCTTCACTACTTTTCTTGTACATGTCTTGGTGTCCAGAGCACGCAAGCGTTGTGTCACACTACAACGTACCTCTCCTTGGGTCGAGTTGTTTCGGCCATACTTCACACTCACATAGTGGATCAAAATCAAAAGGATGAGACCCCAATGGGTCCAGCCCTGGGCGACACCATACCAGTCTGTTCATTCGATGATTCGATGTAATATGGGATAGGTGGGAATGATGGTCGATAGTCCTGTGGGAATTGAACATGAACCACATCACATCAAGTAGGGTCCGTAAGGAAAAAAAAAAAAAAAAATTTGATGGAGGACATAAAGGAACGAGCTCCAACTCAAAAAGGTGCAAATTGAAAACAACATTACAGCTTCTAAATGGTTCAGCTATGCAAGAAAAATTTATGGGAAGGATCCCAAGGTTGACCCTCCTTCCTTAGTCAACACAGACACAAAAATATTCACGGTGCAAGAGGTAGAGATGGGTATCAAGAAGTTGGGTGTTGGAAAATAAAAAGACTTAGCTGAACTCTAAGCAGAGTATCTAAAGTGGGGCTTAAAAATTCTTTCACCTCACATCACAAAATTTTTCAACAACATCATAAAGCATGGGTTCCCCACATATTGGACAACCAGTGTGGAAATACCTCTTTTCAAGAGTGGTAACATCAATAATCCCTCTATTTATAGAAACATAATTATAAACCCCTTGTTTGAAAAGTTATTTGGAAGTATGTTAGAAAATAAAATCAGCAACTGAGCAGAAGAAAGAGATAAATGTGCTAAAGGGCAAGCAGGTTTTAGACCTAAACATTCTGCAGTTGATCATTGTATAAATTTAAGGCACATCATTGAAAAAGTTTGGGAAAAAAAGGAAGAATTGTTTTTTGCTTTGTTGATTTCATAATAGCCTTTGACACGATTTCTAGGGATAATATTTGGCGCATAATGGAGGAACTCGGGGTTCCCATGCATTTGAGAGCAACTGTGCATAGGTTGTATGAAGAGGTGAAAGTCAAAATTAGAACTTCAGCAGGCATTTCTGAAAGTTTTAGAAGCAATATCGCGGTCAAGAAAGGTTTCCCATTGTCTCCTACCCTTTTTGGTTTATATATTAACAAGCTTGAAGAGTGGCTAAATTCGTACGGGGGTGACGATATCCATTTTGGCATGTTTGTTATAAGGCTTCTTTTGTACTCATATGACCTTATACTGATTGCTAAATCGGCTCTTGGTTTGCAAGAGAACTTATTTTCCCTTGAGCATTTTTGTAGAAGGGTGGGGATGCAAGTCAATATTAGAAAAATGAAAGTAGTGGCTTTATCTAACAAAAGAAAGCATAAGCAGCATAAGTTTTACTTTTAAGGCAACATTCTCAAAGAATTTGCAGACAACAAATACCTCGAAATGGACTTCAATAGAAATTTAAGTTGGAATGGTTGTAGAAATAAAAGAAATTTGGGGGGTTGGAAAGAATTTTATGCTCTTTAAAACAAGTGTAGAAAGGCAGAGCTATAGGACTGGAAAACCACTCTAAATCTTTTTGGGCTTTTAGTTATTCTGATGATTCTCTACGGTTGTGAACTGTGGGCCAACAACACAACCGAGATGCAGTGGAAACAAATTGAGAAAATTCAGAAACGTTTGATTTTTTAAAAAATCAAAATTAAAAGTGCAGTTTCTTATGTTATCTTGTTAAGTGAAACAGGGGATGCTCCTATTTAAGCAATTGCTATGGTGCAAGTCATAAGGTATTTGAAAAAAATTGAGCAAATGGAAGAGGGTAGATAGACTAAGGTTGTGTTTAATGACATATTGTGCAAAAGAAATAAGACTTGGATGCGGAAAAATAACAAATGCTTTAGTAAATGGGGTATTTTCTTGAGCATGTGTCCTACAAAAAGTAAAGAGATAAAAAAATTTGTTATGTATAAGTTCCACAAATGTACTTGGGAGAAGGAGCTAGGGAGAAAGAAGAAGTACTACATTGAAGAGTGTAACCCCACTCATAATCATTAGCAAAAAGCGTACATAGGGGCCAATATTTTTTGGAGATCTAAAATTCTTATTGCTCGATTAAGGACTAATTCTCGTCAACTCTGTTGTGAAACAGGGCTTTGGAAAAGGCCAAAAGAAATGTGGGAGGAAAGATTATGTATTTTTTTCTCTTCCGGAAGAGTGGAAACAGAAAAACATTTCATTTTAGAATGTGAGGCCTGCAAAGACAACAGGGAAAATTATGCAGGTATTCTGGTAGCTAGCTCTTGGGATAATCTATTCAGTGAAGAATTTTTCGAGAATGTAGGAATGTTTATTGTAAAACTCCACAAGAAAAGGGCTGAATAAAAGATCCAGATGGAGAAGCAATTTGTCCCATAGGCTATTTTTAGCCTCGTGGACGTTAAAAATACTTTCATTTTTTCTTTCTAAAATATCACCCTGAGGCCCAAAGGCTTGGGAATAGGTGGGCCCACGTGCCTGTCGCCATACGAGTTTGGGGAGATGCTCAACTATTGTATGAGGCACTTGAGTTTCCCAAGTTTGAGGTCTCGAGTTTTTATAGCCTACCATTTTTTGTTACACCAGATCAGTAAAATAATTGGACCGATAATAGCATTATATATAATGGGATATTCACACACTGCCCAAGGTTGATTAATTGAACAAGAAATTTTGGTCGTCGACAATATGAGATCATTTTGAAATTTTATCAAAGGCCTGAAGGCCTTCCCTCATCTCAATGGACTCATGTATTTATATATTGTATAAATTTCCATAGTTATGCATTCAACCATAAATGAAAAGTTTTTTTGTGTCCTCAATAATGGCAGCTAGACAAGCAAAGTAAAAACATGTTAATGAAGGTCAAAAAAGATAAACATGTTTATAACATGTTCATGTATGTACAAATTCAATTCCCATTGATAGACTTATCAACTAACTTATTCAATTGTACAATATAGGGCCCTAAATTTTGATTTGATGTTGAGATCTGCACAACTAGAGGAGTGCACAACCTTATAAAGAAGGGGCATCCATCACAATATAAGATATCTCCACTAATAATCGGTTGATTGTTATCTCACACAAGAAATAGAGATTACATAATTCCTCCAACTTTCATATTGCCTCTATCAAAACATTTTCATTTGTTTTAATCAGTCAACCCTCACTGGATCTGACTCTATACATAACTTTTTAATATACAATGAAAATATGGATTATGAGATCACATGGCTAATCATGGACTTACAAGCCATTATGCAACTAGAGAGTATAGTAGAAAACTATATTATATATCAACGATATACCCATAAAATAGCTTTGTTAATCTTGTGTATATCAATGAACTTCAGTCAAATCAACTATGAGTATTTAAGATATCTGAAAATTATGCATATGATATTGAACTACATTTATATTCATGGACTCTTAAATAGCTAGTTAGTCCTTAAATAGATAGTTAGTCCTTAGCATGATATTTTCTCGTGAATGTGCATGCATTATGCATATTAAAATATGTCACGGAATACCACATTCCATTCAAGGTTGATAATATAATACTCACACATATACAATATAACATGTAGTTTATTAGGAAAGTATTAACAACGTATTTTAAGTATTGGATAATCAAAACAACATATTAACCATGACTAGATAGTAAATCAAGCATTCTTTCAAAAATACAACAAAACTTTACATCGATTTGTCAATGTACCAACACAATCATAAACCAAATATGTATTAGCTAGTATACTTAACTAAATTTATTTAACGAGCAAATGAAGGAGGGACTTCCACTCTCCTCCCAGTCGTAGACCAACTACATTGTAACCTCTCTTGAAATTGACAGCCCTAAAGATGGATCCAGGGTCAAAGGAATTGCTTGCATAATGTTAATTTATGCCAAGGGATTGGTCTAGCTCTTAGGAGCTTCAGGCCATAGAACTTCGTTGAATTTCATAGGGATGTGCTACTAGAGCATCTCCCTTCACCAGAGAGATTTGTTCAGTGAGCTAGCACCATGGATAAATTGTTAGAGCTCGTGAGTGAATGCCATAGAGCTTATGTTTGGGAGCGAATATGAAAGAGCTAACGTTCTATAAGGACTCTTGTTATTTTAAATTGAATGAACAAGAGTCGACATGATAGGGATCACTCTAACTAGGGTAAAGAGAAAATGGTGTGAATGTTATCACAACATACGAGATGTTATTGATTTTATAAGTGCAATATAGACTAGCACGATATTTTCTGAAATATTGATAATTACTCTCGATGTTGATCTTCTTTAAATTATTCCAATATATCATTCAACAATTATACTTCATAAATTCAACCATACAAGAAAAATAGAACAATATAGATCAAAATGGATAAAGAGAAGACAAGATTTTCGTTGGGAAAACCCACTAAGGGGAAAATCTGACAACCTTTTCAATAAAGAAATGATTATATTCAACAAGAGACACACCTAGACATCTGGTCAAACCTGGTCAACCCCTCCAAGTCAAGCCTCCCAATTGGATTCAAAAATTCCCCCTACAACAGAACTACCTAGTAAATACATGAACCAAAAGAAAGAGAATGTATCCACATGTGTGAGCTTGAGAGAGAGAGAGAGAGAGAGAGAGAGAGAGAGATGTAATTATTCTTTTTTTCATCCTAATCCTTCTTGATCTTCATTGAGATGCCCAAAAATATTCTTCTTGAGGAAGTGCGAATTGGTGGTGGAGGAATGACCTTGAGATGCATTTATATAGTGATATATTGGGTCGAATGGGTGTGTCCTTTTCCCTAGGCTGACTTGACCTGGAGGGAGGCCGACTTGAAAACTTTTGGAGCCAAAAATTACAATTTAAGAATCCAAATTTTCTTCTTTTAAAATTCGTAATGGGGCTTTGACTCAAAATAAAATTTCTTTTGACTCTAGAATTTAAAATATGCTTTACAATAATCAATATAAGTACATCAAGTGGCCAAATATGCATTATGAATATTGACCATAGTTACAAATTCAACACTCTCTCTTAACTAGGGAGCTATTCATAATGACCGTCGTAGATGTTCTTAAGTTGAAAAAATTCTATAAAGAAAAGGTTATGTAAAATCATCATTAGCATCATAATCTCAATATCCTCCTGTGGCCAGATCCAGGGTGGTAGTAAACCCATGGCATTGCCATCAACATATCAGGACTCACTCCTCCATAATGATCTATCCTCAAATCCCAAGGCCTCTTCCTAGGCCAACATGTTGATACCTCAACTAGCAAGCACTCACTCACCCTTCTTGGTGAGAAATTTAGGCCAAGACATCACTCAACCCTTCCCTGGTTTTTTATCGATTCTAAATGTTTAAGGACCTCACTACACCCTACTTGGTGTGTAATCTGGTCCAGATGTTGAAGGACCTCACTACACCTTTCCCTAGTGTGTGATCGGGTCCAAGACCTCACTACACCCTTCCTGGAGTGTGATAAGCTAAAAACACTGACAAACCTCACTACACCCTTTCCCAGTGTGTGATAGGTTCCAGAACTTACTCAACCCCTCATGGTGAGTAATTGGGTCTCCTTCAAGAGGAACTCACTCAACCCTACGTGTTGAGCACTCTGGGCCTCTTGGACCATTATCCCCATCGAGATAATTTCCATCCATGTTGATATCAAATCAACACTCCCTCTCAATGAAAGGGGTAATATCCACAAGCCCCGAATTCTCTTTGAAGTACATGAACTTCTCTCTAGGCAATGGCTTCGTCAAAATGTCAATTTTCTGCTCATCGGTGGAGATATACTCAAGCTTCCTTATCGCTCTCCTATGAACCTTGTCATAGATGTAGTGGTACTTGGTCTCAATATGCTTTGACCTGTCATGGAAAACATGATTCTTTGAACACTTCACAGAGCTTTTATTGTCACAATATATCACCATATGTTCCACTCTTGGTCAAACAATCCTACAAACAATTTTCAAAGCCACAGTACTTCAATACACACTTCATTTGTTGCAATATATTTTTCTTCTACAATGCTATGTGTGACAGATCTCTGCTTCCTACTCATCTAAGATATCATAGCAGATCCCAAGCTGAAGCGTACTCCCAAGGTGTTCTTCCTATCATCGACACTTCCTACCGATTCAACATCTATATATCCCTAAAGTTGTACATCCTTGTTTGCAACATATCTCAAACCATAGTTCACATTACCACGTAGACATCTTAGAATGTGCTTTGCTACAATCCAATGTTCATGTCTCAATTCAACCTGAAACTAACTCAAGGTGTTCACAACAAAGCAAATTCCCGACCTGGTGTTAACCAAATACATCAATAAGCCAATTAATTACCGGTACATAAATGGATCTGTTAGCGCTCAAATCTACCTTAGGCTGAAATAAGGTAAAACTCAAGGCTACATCAAACCACACTCAGCCTCGTAGCTAGCCCTACGAGGACAGGAGAGGGCTCTCTCCGGGTCTATCTCGGCAAAAGATCTTCAAAGGGACTGAGATGACTTATAATGAATAATGAATACTGATTTTAGGCTAGTAAAGAGATAGGAAAGTTTGATTTTGATTTTTTGGGTTTTTGTTGGAGAAATGGGAAAAACAATTTTGGGTCCGGGGATAAGGCCAGATCTTTGCAGAATTCGAGTTGGGGCGAGGTAGGCAGTAGTCTTGATGCTTTTGATCAGGTGTATGGATGGATCAGAACGACAAGGAGCTGAAGAGGGCAAGGGAGAACATGGATCCTCTCCAAACAGGCGAAAACATGCAAAACTAAACAAATTCAAAGGCAGAGCACTGAAATCAATGGATTCAACCTCATTTACTCATTCATTTAGTTTCAGAAGTATAAGAAGGGAATGGCATACATTAAACATGAAAGAACTTACAAATAACTGAGAGAAAACACCATCAAGAACTGAAAGCCACAAGAATCCCAACAGGTGCTGCAAAACCTCTGATCTTTCCTTAGCCAAAATATGAAAAATATGTACAATAGTGTGCCAAAAGTTTTCCCAAGAGTCCAACCTATCCAACCTCTGAAAATGATTGAGAAATTACATCATATAGACTATCCTAACCCCTTCCCACACCTCTAGGGGTCGAATTCCTCCTTCTAGGAGCAGTTCCAACTAATTCTAAACAAGGAGCTAGAATATAGGCAGCCAAACAACTTGCCTCTAAAAGGAAGGAAATTGATTCTTTCACTTGATTTTTACTTTTTTAGGAGTGAATCATCGAGAATAGGTAAAAATGAGTCCAAGTTACATGCCAACCATATAATTACATCAAGATAACTCAAAAATTACATCCACAAGCAAAACTGGTCCAACTGGCCGAAATTCTGAGCTAGAAGGTGAAAAATTGACCAAAAATCTATATGCGTAGCGCGCCTGAGCCATATGCGTAGCGTGCGTGCTATTTTGCACAGGCCGGTGAAGCCTAGTGCGTAGCGCGCCTCTTGTGCATAGCGCGCCTCCTCTGTGCGTAGCGCGCACTTCCACCTCCGGTCCACGGCTTTGAAAAACAAGTTTTCGCCCCTCAACTTCACCAATTCGAACTCTGCCTTGAGAATTTGTGCAAATGAGTTGTCTTCCATGGCTTATATGTGTAGAAAAATATCTCATAACAATCAGATTTGATTTTAAATTTGCTCCATAACCCACTTTTATAATGTTTGGCACTTTGTCATTTGATCACTTAATACAATGCTGTCCTTTGGCTTTTCATTATTTTTCTGAGTCTTGGACTGATGACACTTGGTTGTTTTTGCAGGGATTTGGCATTTAGCTTTGGCAAAGATCAGAGGTTGCCTTCAAATTTCTTATGATGAAACAAATACACAATTATTACAAAAAATGAAATTTGACAATTTCTAGCTCCAAAACCGAGTTTTGGACTAGAAATGTCTTCAAATGTTGTTGAGAATAAAAAAAAATATGAAATGAGAATCTTTTGAAACCAACCTCATGGCCTGCGGGCTTTTATCACATGTATGCAAAGACTGAAAACCCTAGACTCTAGGACTAAAGACTCTTTTTGACGAAACTAATCATTTATGACCACGAATGAAGTGACCTGAACTTCAGTGATTTTTGAGGAATTTTAATTAGCCCTGCAGGTATAAGCATGAGGAAACACAAGACAACCAGACCCCCTCGTCAGTCAATGGCATGCCCCTAGCGAAATGCAACGAAGTGGAACGAGCGAGACACCTAAAAATGATATGCACAAAGCGAAATGATCTATGACGGAGGGTTGTAAGGACCGACTCTAACAGGATCTACCAAACTATATTCAGAGCCTCTTAACTTCTTCAAGTTAGTCACCATGGAAGTAGCCATGGATTTACAATACATCATGCCAAACTTATGAAGGATTTCAATAACATACTTTCCATGGCCATGGAATACTTCACCAGGTTTTTTCCATACTTCTAGTCCCAAGTATTAAAGCACCAAACCAAGGTCCTTCATATCAAACTCAGAATCCAACTACTTCTTGCACAATAATAAGAGGCTCATCACATGTCAGAAACAAATCGTCAACATATAGCAATAGGATCTCCAATGCATTCTTCACAACCTTAATATAAAGGTTTGGATCAACATTGCTCTTGGTAAATACCAATCTTGTGTGATAACTGTCAATAGGAGAATACCAAGCTCTTGGAGTTTGTTTGAGTCCATACAAGGCCTTCTTTAACCTACAAACATGAGATTCCTTTCCATGCACCTCAAAACCTTGAGTTTTCTCTATGTACACCTCTTCCTCAATCACGTCATTAATGAAAGCAATATTCACATCTATTTGATGTAAATTCCATCCCAACAAAGCAATAAGAGAGATGATGGATCTAATGGAGGTGTACCTGGAAACTAGAGCAAAGGGCTCATCATAATATTCTCCCTCTTTCTAGGAGAACCCTCTA
The DNA here is from genome assembly GCA_034641835.2 of Pinus albicaulis. Classification (NCBI taxonomy): domain Eukaryota; kingdom Viridiplantae; phylum Streptophyta; class Pinopsida; order Pinales; family Pinaceae; genus Pinus; species Pinus albicaulis. The sequence goes on along the minus strand of CM076575.1, from coordinate 1,634,038,163 downwards.
GCCACAAATTGTACCTTGTACTTGTCAATACTTCCATCTAGAGCATGATTTATCTTGTATATCCACTTGGGATTCACCACTAAATTCCCTTCCGGACTTGGCACAATCTCCCATACATCATTCTTCATGATCCATTGGAATTCTTCATTCACAGCTTATTTCCATACTTGTTGCCTTGATGCTTCTTCATAAGTGGAAGACTTTGCAACAATAAGATTAGTAATGAGAGCTGCATAGCTAGAAAATCTATTAGGTTTCTTAATTTCTTTGGATGTGCCATCCAAAGCTACATGTCATTTTGCTTCTTCCAATGTAGATCTAAGCCATGCTGGTATTTTTCTAATCTCTGGAAAAACAACCGATTCCACTATTTCGCGAGGCCCTTTTGGCTCTGCAAGACCTTGTGTAGAACTTGAATGCTCATCCTCATGCTTTAATTCATCATAGGACTCCATGTAAACTTCCTTGGGCTTCCAATATGCCACTTTTTTAATCAAAAATGACATCTCGACTAGCCTCAATCCTTCGTTGCTCTGGAATGTAGAATCTATAAGCCTTTGATGATTCATTGTAACCAACAAATATGCCTTTCTTTCCTAAAGGTTCAAGTTTGTTCCTTTTATCCTTAGCAAAATTAATGTAGTTTGGGCAACCATAGTTTCTCATACCTCCAAACTTTGGCTTTCATCTAGAGAATGATTCTTCAAGAGTCATATCTTCTAGAATTCGATGAGGACTTCCATTATAAATATGCACAATTGACATTGATACTTCTCCCCATAAATCACAATGAAAGATCTTAATCATGCATCATGGACTTGATAGATTATTTAATCGACCCGTTCTTTCGTTCAACTACACCATTCTATTGTGGATTATAGGGGACAATCAACTCCCTCTTTTGAGGTGTATTCTCATCCATTGTCAGATCACAAAATATTGATCTTCTTATATGTCAAGTTTTCTACTTCAACCTTGAATTCCTAAAACTTCATGAATATTTCATCCTTGGTCTTCATGATATAGATCCATGTCTTAAGGGAGAATTCATTAATAAATGTTACATAGTACAGTGAACCTCTAAGTAGTCTCACAAGCATCAGACCGCATGCATAAGACCACATGCATCATAGTGAATCAAATCTAAGACTTCTTTAGATGTATTGTCACTACTTGGAAAATATTTCTTGATGTTCTTTCCAAGTGCATAACCTTTACAAACATCTTCATCATTTATCTGCAGTTTAGGGACACTTTAAACTATTTGATTCATTTGAGGTAGTGATCTATAATGAAGTTGACCATATCTTCTATGCCATAGCTCACTTGGATTACTTTCATCATGTACTAGGGCTTAGGCCAGTTGACTCACGATTTTATACAATATTCCTTCACGGATCCCAATAAACCTAACATCACCTATACTAGAGCACTCAGACCATACAAATACTTTGCTATCCACAAAAGATTCTCTGTCTCCTTTATCTTCTAAACATGAAATAGAGACAAGATTATTTTTCAAACATGGTACATATAGAACATTGTTGAGATGCACATTGTTACTATATTCCAACTCTATGGATACCTTTCCAACTCCTTTGATTATATAGTTGTGGTTGTCTCCAAGCTCTACCCTTTGGGACAATCTCTTTTCCATCATGCTGGAGAGATTACCATGATCTCTGGTCATATGTCTTGATGCACCGTTATCTACCAACCACATATCATCATCATCTGAAAAAGGACCTATTAGAGTAGAAAAATAAAATAAGTCTTTATCACCTTTAGGCTTCTTTGGATGCTAATCCTCAACATCAACTGCATAAGCATGTTGTTTTCCCTTTCTATTCTTGTTGTTAGTAATTTTAGGACAATCTCTCTTAAAGTGTCTAAATTTCTGACAAACATAACATTGAATCTTTGACATGTCCTTCTTCCTTTGGGGAGGAGGAGATTGATGAACCCTTGACTAAACTGAGAGGAGGGATGAATCAGTTTAGTCCATTCATGGACATTAATATTCTTTTATCAAACTCATTAAAAAAACCATTACATGAGAAGCTCAATAAATAATGATCAACAAACTGAATATGTGAACAACAAGAAATAAGTAGAGTAACACATCACATCAACACATAATAATAATGCACATGGACACCAGATATAAGTGTAAATCCATAAGGGAGAAAATCATGATTTTATTATTGTTGTGATGTAAAGGCAAGCTCCCACTCCTTATTACATCTGATTTTCTGTAGGCTCCAACCTACAGGAGGTTGCTACCTCAAATTTATGCAGGCTACAACATGCAAGGAAGCTCCAACTCCTATGTGTTTTCTGCAGGCTACCACCCACAAGAGGCTCCTACCTCAACCAGCTCCAACTGAACATTTTATCAAGACACAAATTGAAATGAGACCACAATCCCCTCACACAAAATGAAAAAAATATGTTGATTTACCTGGTTATACATTATGCATATCTCCATCTTTACTTCTACATATTCTCCCTTCAAATTTGCTTCACATAAGCTCCATATGTGCATAATATCTCAATCATCTCTCTCACATTCTCCAACTCTCTAACCTTACCTATGCACTCCAAAATGACATCTTTTGTGGAGATATTTTGATGGTTGTTTGTATTCCACATAGGAATAGGAAGAGAATAGGCTTGACTCTTTTCCTTCCATTCATTCGTTTCCACACACTTAATATTTTGAATATTAGTCCAAAAAATACATAAATAATCCAATATCAATTTCAGCCACATGTAATGATTAAATGGATCAAATTAATGCCAACATCAAATAACAGAGTATATCATTAATGTATCACAAAAATTCATCTTAATGCATCTTTTTCTTTGCCTTGGAGTCTTGCCTTTGCCTTAGAGACTTGCCTTTGCATCACAACAATTTAGCTCAATCAACAATTTCACATCATTAAAAATTATTCAATGTGGCAGTTTCACTGCACTTTTGTCTTCTTTTCCCTGTTGCTCCTTTATAGCTTGTTGATCCTTATCTGCTCCTTTGCTGTCAATCACAATATTTCCAACAGTCTCCCCCTTTGGCATTGATGGCAACACATTTGTCCTCCCCCTTTCATTCTGTGAAGTGCCCCTTCCTATGATTTCCTCCCCCTTTGACATCAATGGCGAGGGGGTTACAAATGTCTTGTAGCCTGAATGAGTGTTGCTCAAAGATGAATACTAATTCAAAGATGATTGTCGTGCCATATCATATAAAATTATTATTAGGAGAACAATTTGTAAATCATTTCAATTGAATGGATATAAACAATAACATCCATATGATACTTCTCAAAATAATAAATGCATTGCACTCACATAATGCAGGAGTGTAAATATTCTCTTACTTGATGTTTGGATTGCCCTCATATTAGAAGAAAAACTGATAAATCTGTATCATACTAATATGATTGGAATATGCATATGATTCTGGAAAGATGATTCTAGAACTGGATTTTACATTTAAAGTGTATTTAGATTTTACACTAAAGTGCATTCCACCAGCAATAGCCATAGTCATCCAGTAGGTGTATAAAATATCATTGGAATGTCATTTGAACCATTAATAGTATCATTTTTGAAGTCATATTCCTCAAGCATGGGATAATTTAAAGCATTTGGTAAGCAACATTGTTTCACATTTCAACCTGAGCAGGATCAATTTCATATGAATGTGTTTCTTTTTCTTCAATTTTTGTTGTGATGTCTTCACTACCAATGAGTTCTATGTGGCTTCCTCCCATTTCATTAGGAGCTTTACTAATTGTGAACATATCCCTTCATTTTATATCAGATACCTCAAATGAATGCATTCTTGACTGAGCAATTACAACATCCTTAAGCAAGTTTTCAGAACCTCTAGATATGGGGACTCCACAAAATAGAGATTATTTTTCAACACAAGTTTGACTTTTCCATAATTTGTTGTTGATCCATTAATGAAATCAATGATCTCTTTGGGAAGTTTTATCTTTGATAACTTGTTTAGTACAACAATAATTGTTTCAATTTCAAGCCCCACAGAAACAACAACATATAATGAATGAGGTGTCAAATTGTACTCATGCATAGGTTTTGTCCTACAAATAGGTTCAGCAATAACAATTAGGAAGTCATATGCCTGTTTATAAAGTGCAGAAAAATTCTCCAGAAATATCTGTCCATCAGAGCAGACCCATAGTGGTTTGTTAAAATGACCAGGTTTCAGTTCCAACTTAGAAAAATCTCTCTTTTGTAGCCCATCACCCTCACCATCTTGGTAATCTTCTTTAAATTCCTCTACATACTATATGTCTTCATCTGCAAGTTGCTCCTCCTTTTTAGAAGTTTTGTGTCTCTTGTGCTGTCGATGTTTGTCACCATGTCCAGCCATTTTTCCAAAACAATATCAACTTCTGGAATTGAAAAATATGATGAAAAATTGTGAGAAACTGAAATAATGATTTGGAATTCTTTGTATGAGCTTGGAGGTTATCCTTGTGTGTAGTGGAGGTCTTCCAAATCTACCCTCAGGGTATCCTTCTAGGTCTAAAGAATTTATTGAATTCAGTGTTGTATCAACTGTATCATGCACTAGCCACGACTAAGAATCAGTCACCGCATTTGCCGGATTTCATGGACAAAATTCGAAATTCAACGGATTTGATAAGCAGTCAGATGAATTCGATAAAGTTCTGCTTGTTATTCGCCCTCGAACCTAACTACCTTTTAATAATTAATATTAAGTGTTTTCAAATGGAATTTTCACATGCAGGCTTAATTCACCACATTCAACGATGAAATTTGAAAACTGACAAATTCAAAATCTGGATGATCAAATTCAGAACAAATTCATTCAAAATCGTGAGTGTTTTTTCTATTGTTTAAAAGACTCTTCAACCTCTCTGCACTTGTGTATGAACTCCAATGAATGTATGCCTCAAATATATGCCCTCCACGATGGTTGAAATGGGTTGTTAAAGACTCCAAAGTGCTTGTGGCTTGCCCGAAAATTTGTCTCTGGATAATCCAAAGAAGGGTTAATCGTCGACTTGTCGGAGAGTTCGTGGTGTGAAGGGAGCAACTCCACATTGTCATCCTTCGCAAATTGTTTAAGAAAAACTTTATTGATGTCACAGTGGAGCATGATCATCCTCATACACACATTTCTAGGATTTAATCCTCATCTTCCCTGGCTTCTCTTCTACTCATCTACCACCATCATCGTGTCAGTCTCATGTGTGCTCCTTTAATCCGTTATACCATAACAATAAAGTTGCTTCGTTAATGACATTGTCACCATATGCTAACCGCTGCCACCCCATATCAAATTACACATAATAATGTTGTCATCATTAATACGTTGTCACCAATACACTGTCACAAATACTGGCTCCAATATGAATACGTTTTCACATTAATACGTTGTCACTAATACACTCTGCCATGCGTTAAAAAAAAGGCGTTGCTCCAATATGAATACGTTGTCACATTAATACGTTGATACCAATAACACTCTACTACCATAACAATCACGTTGCTCCCCGGCAGCACAAAAACATTAATGCCTCAAAAATGTAATGTGCCTCCCAAATTTTGCACTGCCCCCACTACACCACTATACTGCACCGCTTCATTGTATCTCAGGATTCCATACTCCAAATACTACTTTGAGACTGCAAGCACGATATGATGGATACCAATTGATCGATACAACACTGTGTTTGGAATATCATGATGGCCACTACATTACAAGTGTCTCTTGTGTGCGGCTGATTCCCTGGCATAGCGAAAAAAAATAAAAAATCATTATAATAGCCTGAACGGTCATTGATACATTTTGCAGGATTTTCATCAGCAGTGTGGCAACATTTATTGATATTCGCGACTATTATTTCATTTTTTTAAATTTTTTTCTCTGTTGGATTTTGTCACCTAGCATGGTCTTTGTCCCAAATTCATTTGATCCTTCAACGTATTCACTTGATAGTCTAAGTAATGTTGCATCCTGGCATTTTCTGCCACTCTCCCTGTCACCAGGAATGTGTTCCCATAGTTTGGATTGTCGATGAGGTGGATAATCTCCTCTCAGGCACCAAACTTCACAAGGTAGTTGAGGAAGATATGAAACTTCTCCATGAACATTGGAATGAATTTATTGCCTCACTCATTGCTTTGGATCCAATTGGATCTCTGAGAGATTGGTTTTATGTTGAACAATATTTTGTAGCAACATCTATCATGGGATCTCATGCATTTTAAATTGATTATTATCATGATTTTGGCATGGTACCTTTGGAAGATTTGATTTCAATGCGTATGATACCTTAAGTAATTATGCTTTGCTACACACATATGGTTTCACTGAACCATATAACCCTTTTGACATTGTTAATATCGATTTTGATCTTTTCATAAACTGTTGTTTGTCATCCTTATCTAGCTAGTATGTATGGGTTCATGAGGCTTTGAGGAGAAGATTGGGTTGTACTGGTTGCAGCATTCAAAATTTTGAATACTTAAAAATCTCTGTGATTGGGAAGCCCCAGTTAGAGTTACTTATACTTCTTTACATCGTCCATCTTTCAAACAAAGTATATCAACGATTGTATTATGTTTCTCCTCATCATATTCAGAGCCTTTCATAATGATAACTCGCAAGGTGGAGGCAATGCCTACTTTTCCATCCACATATGAAGTTCTTTATGCTTCATGTATTCAAATAAAATGCAGCGTGAGCATTTCCTTAGTTCCACAAATATTTTGCATTTATCTTTCTGAAATTCAACCTCCTTTTATGCAACAACCATTCAATATCTAGCAGCTAAAGAAGCCATCCTCACATTGATGTCAACTTCTTTCTCTTTTAAGGTTGCTTGATATTTTGCCATACTATCGCTTTATGAAATTTATCAACCACAAGATCTTATTTGAACTCATTAATTTATTTGGTGCTTCTACACACACACACACACACATATATATATATATATTTTTACTTCACTTTGACTCATATTTTCAAGGCTACTCTCCCCCTGAGATGGTGTTGCTCAAATATTCAAGAGATTCATCTTTTCCTTTCTTAAGAAACTCCCCCTGAGATCAAGTTAGTTCACTAGCTGTTATTTGTTCTTCCTCTTCCCCTTTAGTAAGATGTTGTCTATTCTCTTTGTTTCCTTTTGTCATATTTTTTGGTTTTCTTGCAATGTACATAATTTGTTTGTGATTTTTTAGGGTATGTGATAGCTTCCAACCTTTGGCTATGTAGCCTGGATTATTACGCTTATGACACCTTGTGTTGCCCAGAAAATGTTTGTGTTTTCTATTTTTAGTTTCAAAATGTTTTCAATCATCAACCTTATGTCCAAATGCATAGTAGAAGAAACAATAGCCATAGAAGAAATTTATGTACCTGATGACATATGATTTTCTAGTAGATAGAGGTCTCCTTAGATTGCTTACTTGAGGTAACTTATTTTTCTATTGCATCTCTTGCTAATAATATTTGGTTTGGTTTCTCCAATAGTGTGTTGTTGTATGGCCAAATTGATAGCAATGAAGGCATGCGACACTGCTCTTCTCAATTCGTGCAGGCTTCATATCCTCATATTTAGGAGCATATCGCACTTTCTTCAATTCATTTTTTTCATCTTGATTATGTTCCTTCCCTTTGTTTGTCTCCTTGTTAAACACGTCGCTTGTCTCATATTCTACATGCGTTTTCAACATTGTGGTGTCCTCTTAAATAGATGATCTTTTCTGATTTCTTCATTGAGATATTTTGTTCTTCTAACCTTATATATAATATGTTATTTTCAACTAGCTCACTTTTAGTTGAAACATTCTCAGCCTCTAATATCTCACACTATACCTCTTTCTCCTTTAGCCGATTATTCATCATCAACTCTATTCTCCTTGCTTCTTCAAGTTGTGTCCTTAGGCTAATGATTTCCTTCTTTTATTCATGTTATGTTTCAACACATATCTGCACAAATTTATTCAAGTATTTGTTTTCATTCTTAAATCTTCCTATTTCAGCCAAAATAAAGTCAAGTTTGGCTTGTTCTTCAACAATAGTTTCTTCATGGAAATCACGTACATTCATAGTAGCAAGTACCTCATTTGATTGAACCTTTTCATTTTTATAGGGGTTTTTCTTCTTGTTGTTTATCTTCTCCTTATTAACAATGCAACCACTAATGTATTCTTCATGCATGAGATGCAACCTATTCCAAATTTATTTTGTAGAAGTTAAATCCATTACTGTATCAAGATCCTTGTTATGAAGGTTGTTATACATTACACATTTTTCCTTGGCATTCCACTATTGTTCTTGCAAAGAGGGAGAGTCTTTGCAATAACCATCACATACAATTTTCCATACCTCGGGTCCGTAAGCCATTAAATATGTTTTAACCTTATCTCTCCATTCATGAAAGTTTGATGAACTCAACACAGGTACACTTTGATAGTCCATGACTCTACCAGACTAACCTTCATGTCATTAGATTTATACAGAAGGAACCTGATATGATACCAATTGATGAACCCTTGACTAAAATGAGAGGGGGGGGTGAATCAGTTTAGTCCATTCATGGACATTAATATTCTTTTATTAAAATCATTCACAAAACCATTACATGGGAAGCTTAATAAATAATGATTAGCAAAATGAATATGTGAACAACAAGCAATAAGTAGAGTAACACATCACATCAACACATAATAATAATGCACATGAACACCAGATATAAGTGGAAACCCATAAGGGAGAAAACCACGATTTTATTATTGTTGTGATGTAAAGGCAAGCTCCTAATCCTTATTACATCTAATTTTTTGTAGGCTCCAACCTACATGAGGCTGCTACCTCAAATTTCTGAAAGCTACAACATTCAAGGAAGCTCCAACTCCCATGTGTTTTCTGCAAGCTACCACCCACATGAGGCTCCTACCTCAACCAACTCCAATTGAACATTTTATCAAGACACAAATTGAAACGAGACTGCAATCCCCTCACAAAAAATGAAAAAATAATGTCGATTTACCTGGTTATACACTTTGCATATCTCCATCTTTACTTCTTCATCTTCTCCCTTCAAATCTGCTTCACATAAGCTCCATATATGCATAATATCTCAATCAGCTCTCTCACATTCTCCAACTCTCTAACTTCACCTATGCACTCCAAAATGACATCTTTTGTAGAGATAGTTTGATGGTTGTTTGTATTCCACATATGAATAGGAAGAGAATAGGATTGACTCTTTGCCTTCCATTCATTCGTTTCCACACACTTAATATTTTGAATATTCATCCACAAAATACATAAATAATCCAATATCAATTTCAACCACATGTAATGATTGAATGGATCAACTTAATACCAACATAAAATAACAAAGTATATCATTAATGTATCACAACAATTAAGCTTAATGCATATTTGTCTTTGCCTTGGAGTCTTTCCTTTGCCTTAGAGACTTGCCTTTGCATCACAATGATTTAGCTTAATCAACAATTTCACATCATTACAAATTATTCAATGTAGTAGTTTCACTACACTTCTGTCTTCTTTGCCTTGCTGCTCCTTTATACCTTGTCAATCCTGATCTACTGCTTTTCCATCAATGCCAATATTTCCAAGAGAGAGCTTTTTTTCCTTTCCTTTTTCTTGAAGCAAGTTACAAGTGCTTGAGAGGCTTCTTCCTTATTATCTCTTAACATAAGCCTTGATTCTTCTTGAACATAAGAGGTCCATAACTATTCAAATGAAGGAGCTTCCTTCCAACTGATTATACTTGCTACAAATGCATCCCATCATCTAGGTAGACCATTGAGTGTTGTAGTCACAAGTTCGTTCTCGAAGATAGTTTCTCTAATTGCTTGAATTTGGTCTTTATTTGAGAAATCCTAGAAAAATATGAAGCTACGATGTCATCATTCATCATCGTTACATCACAAAGTTCATTTTTCAAACTCATGGCTTGACCACCATTCTTGATAGTGAATAGATCAGTTAGGGCATCGTACATCTTCTTGGAAGTATTAAGCTTTACAATGTAATGAATAATATGATATCCAATGGAGTCCATAATAAGACTCATAGCAGTAATGTCATCCTCCTTAAACTTCTCCTTTCCTACAATATTTGTTGGTTCTACAACTTTCCCTGTCACAATATCCAAAACTTTGTTCTTTGCAAGAATAAGATTAATTAAAAGTTTCCAAGGTCTGAAGTTTGAGACTCCTTCCAACTTGTTTTCAAATTTCATAAAGGAATCCATGGATGGAAATCAACAAGAATGACTTTAATGATAGAATCTCAAAGTGGGGTTTCTTCGAATGTGATATCAATATTACTTCCTTCACAAAAGCTCTAATTCCATGTTGATTTTCTAAGTGAAATATAGACCATCACAATATTTCTGAAATACCATTGATTACTTTTGATGTTCAAATATTCTTCTAAATTATTCCAATATATCATTCAACAATATCACTTTATAAATTCAACCATACAAGAACAATAAAACAATAGAGATCAGAATGCACAAAGAGAAGACATTTTTTACCCTAGGAAAACCAACAGAGGTGAAAAACCCAACAACCTTTTCAATAGAGAAATTCTTCTATTCAAAAATACACACACCTAGACCTATGGTTAAACATGGTCAACCTCTCTAAGTCAAGCCTCCCAATCTGAAGAAAAATTTCATTCTACCTGATATGATCTAGAAATTCGACCCTCTTGTAGCTTCCAGTTACCCAATAATTTTAGCCCCTGCAACTACCCAGAATTTTGCCCCCCTACAACAGAACTTCCCAAAAAAACTGCAACCCAGAAGAATGATAATCTATTCACATGTGTGAGCGTGAGAGACAAAGAGAAATAGTTGCAATCCAACTTCCTTTTTTCCTACTTGCCCTTCTTGATCTTCGTTGAGATGCACAAAAAATGCCTTCTTGAGGAAGTGTGAATTGGTGGTGAGGGAAGGAGGTTGAGATACCTTTATATAGTGATATGTTGGGTCGAATGGGGGTGTACTTTGACTTGGGATGATTTGACTTGGAGGGAGGCCGACTTGACAACTTTGGAGCCAAAAATTACAATTCAAAAATCCAATTTTTCTTCTTTTAAAAGTTGTAATGGGACTTTAACTCAAAATAAAATTTCTTTTGACTCTAGCATTTAAAATATGCTTTACAATAACCAATATAAGTACATCAAGTGGGAGTGGTGGTGATGGAGAAACCCTAGTTGAATGAAATCAACCCTAGATATGGTGGTTTTGGTTTTACGCTTTGGTTCGTCTCTTGCATTGGTTTAGGTTTACGCACTCTACAGTGCCTGTCCCAGAACACAACGTGGTGCACCTTCCCTTACCGCCACACTTTTCAATTTGTTGTCATCGTTTCATAGTTACAACTAAACTCACAACATTACCTTGTCAAGGACTTGGCGGTTTTGGGTTGACTCTTGCGGTTTGGGCGGTCAGAGGAAGCAAACAACCCAATATACGGGAAATAATTATTTCCCTACACTTTATGGACCCCAGCGCAGCTACTAACGGTTTGTTATGAAACCAACTCCAAAAATAGAAGAAAAGAGAGATCAACACCTTAGAAATAAGACACTTCGAGGGAGAAACCTCCTTTACATTACATAAATGAACAATTCTTGGATAATAAAAATGAAAAAACCTCCTTTCTATATATAGGAGTCCACGGGGTCACACTATAATCCTATCCTACCTAACAATAATAATATAAGGGCACAATAATAATAATATGGGGGCTATAGGGGTACAACAATAACAATAAGGGGGATACGCTAACAACAATAAGGGGATACACCAGTATTATAGGGACCTAACGTACCCCTCTCCTTAAAACAAGTGTTGCCCTCAATGCTTGATTATTTCTGGATGCTTTTGTATAAAAGTCTCATCCTCCCATGTGGAATCTCCAACGGGTAAGTTCTTCCAAGTCTTGCTGAGATACTCAGAAATTGATCGATTTGGTAGTTGTCGAGTTCTTGTTTCCATGATTGCTTCAGAACTTCTTTTGCTGCGATATTGATCTTCCTGTTGTTTCATTCAGTTCTGCCCCAAACTTAGGTTATCCTTTGAGAGTTGGAGAACTTGTTGTTGATGCTCGATGTGATCTTCCACTATTTTATCATCCATATTAGCTTCAATTTTATCCTTCAAACCATCCAACTTAGCCTCCATTTTTGCTTTTAAAACATCTATGTCATCTTTGATTGCTCTTTGTAAGATCGAAATTTGTTGCACTTGGTACCATAATTTTGATATCTCATACTACAATTCTTCCTCTTCATGCGTCATAGTAGAGCTTTATGAGGGCTTAATGGGTGTGGAATTATTTTTGGGAGGCATTATAGAACCTAATACTGATAAAAATGCTTCAATATGCCCTTGGGATCACTTCAAACTGCTTTTTCAATCAAATGTTATGCAATTTAAAAAACAAATACACACCTTTTTCTTGCTTTTGAGGAGCTCGATATTGAAACTGAATTATCTCTATGATTTTGGATCTTCAATATCTGAAATTTGGTCTTATAGTATCACTCTGAAGTTTCTTTCGAATGCCACAGGTCTGACTTGATTTGGATGCTTCAAGACAAAGTTATGCCCAATCTCTCACAATGACCTAATTATGGACTGGTTCAGTAGAGCGAACTTGTATGACGTGCCACATGTCCCTGTTTCCTCCTTTAGCTCTGAAATTGATCCAAAGGAAAATGCAATCTATTTAATTTCGGCCACTTTTTACAGAATTCCAGTAAGCCACTTTGAGGGGGAAACCTCCTTTCTATATATAGGAGTCCATGGGGTCACACTATAATCCTAGCCGACATAACAATAATAATGTAAGGGAACAATAATAACAATATGGGGGCTAGAGGGGTACAATAATAACAATAAGGGGGTTATACTAACAACAATAAGGGGATACACTAGTATTATAGGGACCTAACACGGTTACAGTCGTCGTGTCTTGGAACAATCGTGAAGAGAGGAAGGCTCTGGTTCTTGGCAGTTTTTTCCATGGAACCTAACGAACTTGCGAGCAACTCCATTATGGAGGAGGAACAGTTCGATTATTCTTCTGATTCTTTGACGCCTAACCAAATATGGTCAAAATACCCACCTCAGCAGCCAGCTGGGGATCATGCGGGTGTTTTTCTAGAAGGCATCGAACAGCTGGAGGCCCGACATACACACATGGAGATTGTTGCGTCAACAGTTGGTTGAACGGAGTTTAGGGTTGTTAACCCAAGCTTATCTAAAGAGTTTACAGGTCTTAGCACTAACAACCTAGCTTCTATGATATTTTCTATACCATCCCCATCGACATTACACCTCTGGAACCATAAGTAGGCGCCTTTAAACCCTAAAGAGAGTTTGGTACACGTGGATATCACTGGTGGTCTTGGAGGAGCCCGTGAAGGGGATTTTGGTTTCAAACATCTTGGTTTAGGGTCGGCCAACAAGATTCTAGCCCACAAAAACTTCCTTGGTTGCCCGACCACTGTCATCGCATCGGGTAGTTTTAAAGTTCTGCCCATTCTGACCCAACAGCCAAAAGAGAAAGCCTCTTCAAACTCAGATGATACCCTACCTGAAGAAGAAGGACCCCATAGAGATATTCTGTTACACAGGACCAGAAAGAAGAAGACGCAGTGCATGAAGAGCCGTGAAAAATCCAGGTAGTTGGTATTTGGCGAGGGTGTTAGCATGTAGCAAGCTGAGGAAACTGAACAAATTGTCTTGGTTGGCAGGGTTCGAGGGCGGAACTACACCTCAGCAAGGCTCAAGTGACAGACTTCTGAAATATGGAGAAACATACTTAAACAACTCCATGTTGTCCTAACCATGAACATAGGTTTGTTTTCTCTGATTTTTCCTCATCCTGATATGGCTAGTTTGGTTTTAACAAAATATTGGCATATTGAAATGACGCCAGTTCTCCTTAAGTGCTGGACTCCCCTTTTCGATCTTGACAAGGAGAAGACGGGTGCTGGTCCTATATGGGTTCAGATTCCAAGTATGCCATTGCAATTTTTGATGGAAGATGTCCTCATATGCATATGTGAGGATTTGGGCATCTATTTAGACTACGACAGATCATATATGAAAACCAAAAATATATCAATGGAAAGGATTTTGGTTCGTCGAGAGCTACGCCCTGAAGTACAGGAACATCTCTAGATGCCAAATTTTAGATTATGAAGGGGTCTGCTTTAGGTGCAGGAGGTGCCATGAGGTGGTGAATTTGTATAAGGATTTCCCTCTTATTGTGGTGGCTAATGCTACTCAGTCCAAAATGCTTGTTCATGTGGGGACCCAAACCACAGAGTTTTTCGGCATGCTCACACATCAACACAAGCAGAGCTTGGAAGTGCGAGAATAGCTTGACCCTCATTATCCCTCTCCATTTTCCGCGCCCCAAACAGCTTCGCAAGCGGCTGCGCTAAAGAATCCACAGCACTAAGAGGAGGATCTCGGCCCCATCACAAGTACTGTGACCTCTACCTACTCACCTTTACTTTTTAATGTCTTTCATTCGTCTAATATATATGCTACTTCTCTTATTTATAGTCCACTTATTATGAAGAATAATTTGGCCCCTCTATGTTGTCCTATTGCATCTGTGCCACCCCCCCAAGCCCTCCATACCATACCCGTCCATCCCCACCGATAGCCTGGGAAAAGTAGCCTGTTTTGACATCTCTGGCTCTAGCTCCTCTTGTCGCTACAATATTTTATCCTCTGCCAAAGCCCTAACTTGTAATTCATATGGATTAGGTGATGACCCACCCAGAAATCCCTGAAAGCTACCAGAGGCAGACCATCCTCACTCTCCAAATCCATCCAACAAGCGGGGATAGAAGTGGCTTCGGGGAAACAAATCTCCATCGACCAGGTTCTTAGAGCAAAGAAAACCCCTGTTAGGTTTCCCCATGATCTATCTCTCTTTAAATTGTAGAGGGTTAGCTAGCCCAGATAATAAATTGGCTCTTCATCGCCTAATTGAGTTAAAAAAGGTGGACGTTATTATGCTACAAAAAACATTAGGTCTAGGGGAGATAGTTCATAAGTTTATCTCCAAGATTTTCCCGTCCTGGACCTTTCAGACCTTGGATGTACGAGGTAAATCCGGGGGAAGTGCCATTGGCTTTAATAATCGAACCATACAAGTTCACAATATGTGGGGAATGGATGGGATTCTTGGGGTGGACATCACCACCTCTGACCTTAGCACCCCATTGAGAATTCTCAATATCTATGGACCTTGCCATAACAGACCAGCCTTCTGGGACAATA
This sequence comes from Pinus albicaulis, assembly GCA_034641835.2. Lineage (NCBI taxonomy): Eukaryota > Viridiplantae > Streptophyta > Pinopsida > Pinales > Pinaceae > Pinus > Pinus albicaulis. The sequence goes on along the minus strand of CM076575.1, from coordinate 1,634,022,795 downwards.
TGATGTACTCCTCGATCATGAAGGAAGATCATATCTTTGCAGGAGGTGACCTAAAATTATCCATGGGACATGCAGAATCTTGGGGTCCCCAAGCCACGCTTGATCCCCTGTCCTATTATTTTGAGAAACTTATTGACAATGCTAATTTTATTGACTTGGAGATGGCTAAAAAGCTACCCACTTGGCGCAACAAAAGGATTGGGGAAGCTGCGCAAGCTCGTAGGCTGGATCAATTTTTGATTTCTACAAAGTTTGCTGTCTGGATGGATGGGGCTAGGTAATGGGTGGGATCGGGTGGTTTGTCACATCACTCTCCCATCTATCTTGAAATTCATGGCGAGAAAAAAAAACCCCACTCCCCTTCCAAGTTCAACTCCTCTTGGCTTGAAGAACCTGACTTCTGATAGATTGTCCTAGAGAACTAGAATCATTGTCACCAGGAGAATAATACTCTGCTCGCAAAAGTCATTGCCAATAATTTGTCTAGCACAAAGGAGAATACTATCAAGTGGGAAAAGGAGAAAAGGCTCACATATGAGGAAGAGCTGAGGAGGATTGAAAGGGAGATTACCTTTATGCTTGATGATGAGGGCTTGGGTCACATCTCCTTGGAGAATAAGGAAAAACTCACACTCTTGGAAATAAAAAGAATTAAGTTATTAAGAATTAAGGAGGAAGCATGGAGACTCAAGAGTAGGGCTATCTGGCTTAAGGCGGGTGATAATGACACCAAATTGTTTCAGCAATGTGCTAAAGGGAGAAAGAGTACTAATACCATCTGGGAATTGAATGATCAACATGGCAGGGTGGCAAAAACTCATCAAAAACTTTCGGATATGGGAATAAGACATTTCTCCCACATTTATAGAGATCTAAGGGTAGCCAACATTGGGGAAGTGCTCAGCATTGCAAGACAGATGCCCAATTATGTGGAAGATGAAGACATTGAATCCCTTAATGATGTTGTCACCCTAGGTGAGATTGAAGCTGTCTTAAATTGGTTCAAAAAAGACAAGGGTCATGGACCGGAAGGATGGCCTATTGAATTCTATCTATCCTTCTTTGAACTTATTAGTAGGGATATTCTTTTGGCCATTCAAGATTTCGGGTATCTAGCAGAATGTATGACAACTTCAACGCCACCTTCATTGCCCCCATTCCCAAGGTGGACAAGCCCATCTCCTTCAGTGACTATCGACCTATATCCTTGTGTAATTGTCTCTACAAAATCATTGCCAAGATCATTGCCAATCTTATTAGGCCAATCTTATCCCAGAACATATCTAAGGAACAATTTTATTTCCTCCACAATAGAAAAATCCATGAGGTCATTGGCACTGCACAAGAAGCCCTTCACTCTACTAAGCTCAATAGCCTTAAATGTACCATTCTCAAGATTGATCTGGCTAAAGCTTTTGATTGCTCCTGCTGGACCTACCTCTAGTTGATTCTCACCCATATTGGCTTCCCCCACCCTTTCATTCAATGGATTATGTGTTGTATTACCAATGCCTCGTTTAGTATCCTCATCAATGGGGCAGCTACTACTTTTTTCCATGCGGGTCGTGGTCTGCGCCAAGGATGCCCCTTATCCCCTCTTCTTTTCCTCCTGATTATGGAGGGTCTCATTAAGCTCATTTCCTCTACTAGGAATGAAGGTCAGCTCCTGGGAGTCAAAATTACTGATACTATTCATTTGACTCATTTTCTTTTTGTTGATGATGTACTCATATTTCTAGATGGCTCCTTGTAGGACTCCATTTGTTTCAAGAAGATATTGTCTACTTTCTGTACTGCTACTAGAATGCAACCCAATCTAAGCATATCCACCATTATGATGACAAGATGCTCCTTCTAAGAGGGTAGACGTGCCCTTCATCTATTTCAATTTTATCACAGGAATATTGAAGAGGGCCTAAAATATTTGGGATTCAGACTCAAGCCCAACGATTATAGAATCACGAATTGGAATTGGCTGATTGCTAAAATTGAGTGAAGAATTAATATTTGGAAACAAAAATAGCTCTCTAGAGGTGATATTGTTCTTATCAAATCTGTATTGGAGGCGATCCTGGTGTATTGGATGGCTCTAGCTTGGATCCCCAAAGGAGTTACTAACAGAATACAACAAATCTGTCGGTGCTTCCTTTGGCGTGGTAAGGAGGATGGACACACCTTTGCATGGGTAAGCTGGGACAAAATTTCCAAGCCCAAAAACTGGGGGGGTTGGAGACTCAAGGATCTAGAAATATTTTCCACTGCACTGGCATCCAAAATGGGATGGCATCTCTTGACCTCCAATAGCCTCTAGCAGGAAGTTACATATTCAAAATACATTGCTCATGTATCCACACTTGAATGGATAAGAAGCCCCATCAGACACAGGACTAGCACATCCATAGTTTGGTGCGCTATATCTAAATCTATAGCTCTCATCAAACAAGGTCTATCTTTGTGCATCGGATCGGGCACACAAGTTCAGATAGGGTTGGATGCTTGGTCTGGCTTTGGGAGGGAACATTTTCTCCCCTTGGACCTCAGAAAATTCCTCAAAGATTTTAAGATCACTCAGCTTAGTCAGGTGGTGGATGGGGACAACTCTGATTGGAAATCACAAGCTTGGAAATCCCCATATGATTTGAACATCCCAGTGAATTTTTGGAGGGCTTGGAACCGATATAGCATGGCCCTGTTGAGATTCAACAAGATGATGAGCTTAGTGAAAGAGTCGCCTTCACTATTTTTGGCACAAGTCTATTTTTAGACTATGTCTATTTTTAGACATGATGATCATATTTCAGAAGTTGCAGGATGCTATTTGTGGATGTTTGGTCAAGTTGGAAAAATAGATGAAATTATATTTTTAGAATATTGGGCGAATTCTATTTATAGATCGTTGATCTAAAAATAGATGCATGTTGGTTATTATTAGCTCTTAATAATAATCATACACTAAACATCAACTTATTCTCTTGGAGCACTTCAGTTCAGTGCACAGATGTGGCACATCAGTGGACTGAGGGAATTACACAATTCCCAAGGGTTTACTGGAGCTAATGCATGGAGGACTCATTTAGAACTCAAGTGGCAGAGTTATGACACAGTTGGAAGAAGTAGTTATGGAGTTGTATTTAGTTTAACTCAGTTAGAATCAATTAAGCTAGTTGTATCTAGTTTAACTGAATGATACACTAGTGAGAGTGGAGTGAATTAATTAGTTAATTAATTCACAAATAATAACTCATTAATCAACTGAACAATACAATAGTTAACTACAGTGCATGGCAGTTTCAGTGGAGACCCAGTGGAGAGATAGGTGAAAGGGCAAGATGGACTATCTGTTGTGACTATAGTGATGCATTGATTGCATCACACACACATTGGAGTTGCCGATTAGGATTGTGCAGTCAAGGCAAGAGTAATTCAAATTCATTCAAAGCTATTCTTTAGCAGGGATTGCGCAGTGGAGGCAGGCTAGTAGGAGGCAAATATCGGTGCATGGATTTTCAAGATTGGTCATGATTAGTGTATGACGAGTGTACTGTACTAAGAGCTTGATAAGATTTGTATGAGGATTGTCATATGATTCCATGATACATAATATATAGTTGGGGTTTTCAGCTTCAGGCTTTCCCGGTTAAAAATTGTGTTATGTGCGATTGATTATTTTTGTTTATGCTTCACATGTGTGTGCAATTATTTTTTCCACAAAAGATTAACAAGTGGAATTGATTCAATATTTTGCATAAAGTTAAATAGTGTGAGATCAAGTGAATCAAGGACATATGCATGCTTAGTGCATATAATTTCTACATGGTATCATAACATTGTTGATTGAAGAATGCAATTGTGAAGTGAGTTTGTGCTGGTGGACAATTAGAATTTGCTGCAGAAGAATCTTGGTGCAGAAGTTGAGTATACATTGAAATGTCTTTCAATGGGTTACGATTGGAGTATGCCCTTGATGGGAGCTCGAATTACATATCCTGGAAGGACAAGATGGAGGCGGTGCTGGAGGATAATGGACTGAAGAAGTTTATCGATAGCGATGTTCCTAAGCCGGGATCTAGCGATGCTGCATTACTTGACGCATGGAAAAAGAAGACAGGAAAGACGAGGAGAATTCTGTTGGAAGGTGTGAAGGACCATATTGTGTCTAGCCTTCATGTGAAAGCCACTCCATTCTTAATGTGGAAGGCTTTGACAGACTTGTTCCAAAGTAGAAGTGACCAGAGGAAGTTGGCACTTAAAGACAAGCTCAAAAAAATAAAAATGGAGAAGGGCGACAGTATTCCAAATTACCTCACGAAGTTTTTCCACTGAAAGGATGAACTAGGAAGTGTGGGGGTTACTGTTGATGAAGAATACTTGGTGAGCTTGTCTCTCCTTGGGCTTCTGAAGAGTTGGCATAGCTACGAAGAATCTGTCAATGGATGGGAGAAACTGCCAGGATGGGAGAGACTTTGGTCGGATCTTGTGCAGGAGGAGATAAGGCGGGGTACCAGGGATGGATCTTCATCGAAGAATGAAGATGAAGAGAACTGCGATTTGGCTGCCAAAGCAAGGAAAGGGAAGGGGAAGAAACATCCTTCAAAATCCGATGCTAAAGGCAAGAAGCAAGATTTGTCCAAAGTGAATTGTTTTCACTGTCATGAACATGGGCATTTTGCCACTAACTGTCCACAGAAAAAGAAGAATAAGAAGGTTGCTGGATTTGCAGCTGGAGAGGCCTTAGCCTCGCAATTTGAGCTTGATTTCTCCTTGATCACTTGCTTGGTTTCAAGCTTCATGGGATCGGTGTGGTATCTTGATAATGGTGCGTCTTTCCATATGACGAGGGACAAAGAGTTGTTTAGTGACTTGGAGGAGAAGGACCTCTAGATGCATATAGAGATGGGTGACGATGGTCGGTACAGTGCGACTGGCATTGGGACCATTACCTTTGAGAGGGAGTCCTGTAATCCATTCTTGTTGAAGAATGTTATGCATGTTCCAGTTTTGAAGAAGAACTTGGTCTTAGTCGCAATGCTGGAAGACAAAGGTTATGATGTTGTTTTCAGTGAGGGAAAAGCCTTCCTTCGACATAAAACAACGGGTCAAACCAAGAAGATAGGGGTTCGAATTAAGAATCTCTACAAGCTGGAGGTAGATGGTTGTGCTGCAATGGTGGGCAAAGCAGAAGAAGTGGTGAGCCGGGATGAGGGCGAATTATGGCACAGGAGATTGGGCCATCTTCATCATGGCGCTTTGAAGATTTTGCAGTATATTTCTACTGGACTTCCCAAGGGTACTCTTGCACTGTCAGAGTAGTGCAAGGGATGTACTATGGGTAAGTTTGTGAAGACCACCTTTCATGAGAAGGAGAACCGTGCTTCGGTGATCTTGGAGAGAATTCACACAAACGTGTGTGGACCTTTCTCGGTTGCTTCAACAGCAAAACACATGTATTATGTTATATTTATTGATGACTATTCTCATAGATGCCAGATCTTCTTCATGCAGAAGAAGAGTGAAACATCCTCAAAGTTCCGTGAGTTCAAGGCATTGGTGGAGAAGGAGTCGGGGAAGCAAGTGAAAGCTCTACGGAGCGATAATGGTGGTGAATACATCTCGGGCAAATTCAAAGAATTTTGTAGTAAAGAAGGAATTCGAAGAGAACTCATAGCGCCTCATAACCCATAGAAAAATGGGGTCGTGGAGAGAAAGAACAGAACGATTGTGGGTGTTGCACGAGCGATGCTGCATGACCAGGGCCTACCAATGCACTTGTGGGCGAAAGCATGCAACACTGCGGTTTATGTGCAAAACTGTTGTCCTCATAGAGTACTTGGCATGAGTACACCCGAAGAAGCTTTTACTGGTAAGAAGCCTGGTATTTCTCATTTGAATATTTTTGGCTCACCTGTTTACATTCATGTGATAAAGGACGCCAGGAAGAAGCTAGAGTCGACTGCAGAAGTTGGGATATTTGTGGGGTACACAAAAACACCCCATAATTATCGTGTGTATTTTCCAGACAGTCGGATGACTGTTGTGCGACGGGATATAAGATTCAATGAGGTGAAAGCCATGAAGTTGTCTCTTGAGAGGGAGCTACACTTGCATGCAGAGGAGGAACTTCTTGTTCCCAAAGATGAGCCTCTAGATGTGGATTAGCCACAAGAGGAGATTCATGGAGTGGAGGAGTCCACTCATGCAAAACCAAACATCAGACAAGGCAGAAAGAGTACCATAGAAGTTGAGAGACTAAATCTTGATGCGGCACAAAATGTAAGAGTCCTTACATCACAGCGCAAACGGAGACAGTCACCTGACCGATTTACTGGATACATGGCTCTTATGAGCAAGTGTATCGTGACAGAGCCATCTTCTTTTGAAGAAGCAGTGCAGGAGCCCACATGGGTAGATGCCATGGTGGAGGAGTATGAATCCATTGTGAGAAACAATGTTTGGGAGATTGTTCCAAGGCTAGTGAGAAAATTAGTTGTAGGATCAAGATGGATCTACAAGGTAAAGCAAGCTGCTGATGGGAGCGTTGAGAAGTATAAGGCAAGATTTGTTGCCCGGGGCTTCTCATAGATCGAGGGTATTGAATATGAAGAAACCTTTGCACCTGTCACACGGTATTCTTCCATACAGACCATCCTTGCTCTCTTAGCATAGATGGGTTGGCACATTCATCAGATGGATGTGAAGACTACGTTCCTTAATGGGATCATTGAGGAAGAGGTGTACATTGAGCAGCCTGAAGGATTTGAGATCTTCAGCAGCGAGTCGCATGTGTGCAGGCTCAAAAGAGCGTTGTATGGGATGAAACAAGCACCATGTGCTTGGTACACTCGAATCGACAGCTATTTCACTGGACTTGGCTTCACCAAGAGTGAGGCGGATGCAAAAATGTACCAGATTGTGGTTGAGCGTAAGGTTTTAATCATTGTACTTTATGTTAATGATTTAATACTAACAGGTGATGAGTAGTTGATACACTCATGCAAGGAAAATCTTGCAAAGGAGTTTGAGATGAAGGATTTGGGCCTCCTTCATTATTTCCTTGGATTGGAAATATGGCAGCGGGAAGGTGAACTGTTTATGTCTCAAGGCAAGAATGCCCGAGAGATACTGGAGAAGTTTCACATGCAAGGCTGGAAGCCTATCGACACTCCTCTTCCAGGAAATTGGATGAAAGAGGATGCTACATCGGCAGAGGTAGTGGATGCCACTGTTTATCAACAGTTGGTGGGTTTTCTCATGTATTTTAGTCAATACAAGACCGAACATATGCTATGCGGTGAACCAACTTTCAAAAGCGATGGTTAAGCCTACCAAGCTCTTTTGGAAGGCAGGCAAGCATGTTTTGAGATATCTCAGGGGCACATCTGAGTATGGTTTATGGTACAGACAGACGGATGAGGTGAATTTGCATGGCTTCATGGATGCAGATTGGGTAGGAAGCCCAACAGACAGAAAGAGCACATCAGGAGGGATTTTCAGTACCGGATCTACGACAATTTCTTGGTACAATAAGAAACAAAGATCTGTGGCACTCAGTTCAGCGGAAGCATAATACATGGAAGCAAGTCAAGCTGCATGTGAGGCTATCTAGATGAGGAAGATTCTGGTTGGTTTGTTCGGTTCACATTTAGATCCCACAGTGATACATTGTGATAATCAGAGTTGCATTAAACTCTCGGTTAATCCTGTGTTTCATGATAGATCTAAACATATTGATATCCGGTATCATCATATCAGAGATTGTGTGCAGCGGAAGATCATTTTGCTTTAGTACATTCCTACGGAGGATCAGGATGCAAATATTCTGACGAAGGCGCTCACCAAGAGAAAATTCGAATACCATAGAGGCAGGATCGGGGTGAAGGATAATCCCTATCTTGTTGAGAGGGAGTGTTGAGATTCAACAAGATGATGAGCTTAGTGAAAAGAATCACCTTCACTAAGTGGGCCCGCAGGCTATTTTTGGCGCAAGTCTATTTTTAGACATGATGATCATATTTCAAAAGTTGCAGGATGTTATTTGTGGATGGTTGATCAAGTTGGAAAAATAGATGAAATTCTATTTTTAGAATATTGGGCGAAGTCTATTTATAGATTGTTGATCTAAAAATAGATGCATGTCGATTATTATTAGCTCTTAATAATAATCAGACACTAAACAACAACTTATTCTCTTGGAGCACTTTGTTTCAGTGCACAGATGTGGCACATCAGTGGAATGAGGGAATTATGCAATTCCCAAGGGTTTACTGGAGCTAATGCATGGAGGACTTAGTTAGAACTCAAGTGGCAGAGTTATGACACAGTTGGAAGAAGTAGTTATGGAGTTGTATTTAGTTTAACTCAGTTAGACTCAGTTGAGCTAGTTGTATCTAGTCTAACTGAATGATACACTAGTGAGAGTGGAGTGAATTAATTAGTTAATTAATTCACAAATAATAACTCATTAATCAACTAAAAGGTGAAAGATAGGTGAAAAGGCAAGATGGACTATCTGTTGTGACTATAGTGATGCATTGATTGCATCACACACACATTGGAGTTGCCAATGAGGATTGCACAGTCAAGGCAAGAGTAATTCGAATTCATTCAGAGTTATTATTCAGCAGGGATTGCACAGTGGAGGCAGGTTAGCAGGAGGCAAAGATCGGTGCATGGATTTGCAAGATTGGTCCTGATTAGTGTATGATGATTATACTGTACTGAGAGCTTGATAAGCTTTGTATGAGGATTGTCATATGATTCCATGATACATAATATGTAGTTGGGGTTTTTCAGCTTCAGGCTTTCCTGGTTAAAAACTGTGTTATGTGCGATTGATTATTTTTGTTTATGATTCACATGTGTGTGCAATTAATTTTTCCGCAAAAGATTAACAAGTGGAATTGATTCAGTATTTTGCATAAAGTTAAATAGTGTGAGATCAGGTGAATCAAGGACATATGCATGGTTAGTACATGTAATTTCTACAGGCCCTCAAGACTTCTCACATTAGAATCACGGAAGCAGAGGATGTGTTGATCTGGGCTATCTCCTCAAAAGGTTTTTACTTGCCCAAAGAAGGTTATTGTGCTCTCATCTCGAATCTACAACCCATTGAATAGATCTGGTGGTGAAAACCTCTTTGGAAGTTAAAATCTTCCCCAAAGGCCCAAATTTTCATGTGGTGCTTACTTACAAATCATGTGCCTACGAAGGAAAATTTGGCAAAGCGATCCATTCATGGCCCCTCCATGTGCGGTACCTGCAAAGAATAGATCGAAGACATCAACCATCTCTTTCTCAATTTCTCTATGACTTGTAATATCTGGCAGATGGTTACCTTGGAACTTGGCATCAATAACAATATATTCTACGACCTGACACAACTGGTGGAACTCTAGTACTTCAACAAAGGCATGCAACCTTCCTCTCCCGATCTCTTGGGGCAATTGGTTATCCTAAAATCACATCATTTTCCAAAGTACATCTATTTGTTGGCCTGCCACTTGCAATTCCATTTATTCCCTCTATCATTCCATCCCTGAAGAGGCCAACACAAAGCTTGATAGGATCATAGTGCTTGAAACCATTGACAAAGATCTCCCTTGGGCATACTTTGATGGTATTGCTGGTATTGAAGGATGTGGTGGAGGTGTTGTACTGCACCTATCAGACTCACTTTTTTCACCTCAAGTTGGGCTTAGGCCTGAGAACTAACAACTACTCGGAGCTCAACAATCTCAGACTTCTCCTTATCTTTGCCTTAGAAAAAAGATGCAACGTGATACATATCTTTGGGGACTCTAAGATTATCATTAACTAGTTCAATAATAATGCAAGATGTCATGTTCATTTACTTAGGAGTTTTCTGGATGAATTTTTGGGTCTAAAATATCATTTTGATATCATTACTGTCACTCATATTTACAGGCAAAGGAACGAGACTGCTGACAGCCTATCCAAATAAGTCATGCACCTGACATGGGGGCAATGGAATATCACCGAGCACAAGGGTCTGGAAATTTATCAGCACTACCATAGGCTATTCATAGAGTATTTTGGGCTCCTGGAGCCTGCTGATCAGCTCAACTGATCAGAGTATTTTTTGACTCTTTTGTTTTTTGCTTTTAGACTCTCTACTTTTTGATGATACTATGTCTATCTGGATTCGCACGGTAAATTGTAAATATTGTTTTTATTTTTGCTGAACTGTTACAGAACTTGAGCTTAAATTTTGGATAGTATAAAGATTATGCATGATGCAATCTGTTGCCAATTCAACATGTAATTTTCTTTACAATTAATGAAAATTACGAATTTTTCCTTGGAAAAAAAAGTACATCAAGTGGCTAAATATACATTTTGAAGACATACCATAGTTACAAATTCAATAGATGTATAGTACGATTGGACCAGTACCTGTAGGATGATACCAAGGCTATCTTAAATTGAATTAAATTGTATAAGAAATAAGTGCTCTAAAGTTGTGAGAGACGGGCTAGTGGTAGAGATACAAATCGATATTCCCCTTTGCTATGAGGGCATGCAAATTTATACATCTTGATGCCACTGCCTTTGCATCCCTTGGTATAATTGAAAGGGCACCACTTGTCCCACATTGCCTTTGTAGTCACACCTTGTCTCTTTAGGCCAGATAGTCCAACTGCTTTTCCTCTTCAAGGCACAAACAATCAACGATTTTGCCGACTCTGGATCAACCCAACCACAATTTAATTAAGACTTATTCATAAAATAATGATTTTTCCCAGTGGCAAGGTTCCCACATTTAATTCAATGGATAAGGGTGCAACTTTTTAGGGCAACAAGCAAAATTTGACAATCTTCTCTCACACAAAGGATTCATAAGGTGGTCCAACCATTAGTTGTGTTAATTAATTATTTTTTAATTAATAATATCAGATATTGATTAAGGTTTTGGCTAGTCATGGCCTTCTCCATGTTAATGTGGCCATCAAAATGGCACGGGTAGAATAGGGGGATGTTACATTGTTACACCATATCTCTCTTGGGTTTAATTATTATATGGATTAACTTGTGTTTTGAGATCTATTAGTGTCTTCCTTTTCTAGATAAAATGAGACATTAAGAGATTTTGTACTCTCCGTTTTTTGGATTTCCTCTCCACTTTGTCTACAACACACTCTCTTATGAATCCCTTCTCCACTAGGTTTGAACACATTATCTCTCTCCAATAACGTTTTCTTAGATTTTTTTGCAACTTTATTCTCCCCATAATCTCAATGGCTTCTCTTCAAATCTCCCTCTCTTATTCATCTTCCTATTCTACATAAAATAAAACATTAAGAGATTTACTACTCTCTTTTTTTGCAATGCCTCTCCAATTTGCTTGTGACACACTCCCTTATGAATCTCTTCTCTTCTCCTACAAATTTGAATATGCTATATTTCTCTAGCAACATTTTCTTAGCAATTTTTGCAACTTTATCCTCTTCGTCATCTTAATAACTTCTTTTCAGCTCTTCATATTCATGGACATCATTATCTCCCCTTTTTCTTCTTCTTCTTCAATTTCTACTTCTTTATTCTTCTCATTTTGTATTCTTTTTTTATCTATTGACTCTTCTTTCTCTTCCTAGAGTTATCACCAACTCTAACGCTCTTTGGTATTGGGAGAACTCACCATCTACAACAATTATAGAAAGGAAAACACACATCTATATGCTATAACATATAGTGATTATCAATTTCGAAACATAGATGCATTAACACATATATATGTTGATTGATTATTCTTTCTCATATTAATTCTTCATAATTTTATTACAGTTAGCTCAAGACATCTTTGTCTCACTTTCTAGTTTAAACATCATTTGGAAACTATGTCATGGACCATTGAACCCTTTTCTTTTAAGACTTCAAGTATGCAATGCTCCCCCTTTCCTCCCTCAATTGTTATGCTTATCTTCTATCTTCATGTTGTAAATACCTCTATCAATTGTCCTTTTCCCTTCTTGGATTTCTTTTCAACTTTCTTCAACTACTCTTTGCCTTCACAAACTCTTAACTATTCAATTTATTTCAACACCCTTATCTTTTCCTCCAATATTCCAATTGATATGTTTATATTCCTTGTCACGACCTTTGTAATAATCATACTTCCACTTATAATCTCTATTTTAGGGTGGGAATTCTTCATATACTTTGATTTTGTTGAAAAACAATTCCCTATAATCAACCAACAAAACTTTTCTCTCATTTTGGACAATGTCTTTCTCTAACTCTTTATGTTTTCCTTATTTAAGTGTACACTCTTGTGCCATAAAAAATCCCATCAAATAATTACATGCCCTTTCATTTTGATGACGGTGAACTTCACCTTGTTAGTGTATACAATTTTCTCATACTCGAAGTACATGTCCATCTCACTCATTCAACCAATTAATGCTTTAGATTTTAGACTTCCAACTTAATAGGGAACTTCAACTTTGGACTCTTCTACTTTTAAGGAATTTGAACAATTGGAACTCAACATCACCTTCTTCCTTACCCCCCACCCCCCTCTCATTAGTCTTCCAAATTGTTAGATTATCATTCTCCACTTTTGTTATCTTGTTTCTAATTCCCCAATTCTTCTTATAAGTTGGGTTTCCCTGTTCAAACTAGATGTTTCACTTCTTCTTGCCATAACCATAAGTTGTACAACGTAAATTCTCACAATTCTAGAGACTTGCACCTTTACAATGTAGATCGATTCTAACTTCAAACTAATCCATCTCAAACAATCAAATATGCTTTGATACCAAATGATGTACCATGATAAGACATGGACCCAACTCAGGGATTTGCATTTTGGTGTAAACCACATAAGCTATGCACAACAAAGAGAAATTAATCACATACATGCAATATAAAATTAATAATATAACAATATAGTCATAAAGGGTCTATTCATTCACTACGTGAGAATTATAACCATATTACATCAAATATTTTATCTTAGGCCTTCTCAAGTCCTCATAGCTCTCTAAATACAACTCACTCCCTTTGTAAATTAGGCACACTCAGTGCCATGCTTCTCTCACACTTATTTTCACTCAATTGATATCTGTGAATACAAAATACTTTACCTCCTATGTATTCCTCAACCTTTAGTGTAAGAGTACTTAAATCCTAATGCTTTTCATGCATCATTTGATTGATCTTGTCATCCCTCCCCACATCATTAATATTTGTGCTTTCTTTTCAATGTTAACACTCTCAATAACCCTTTCTACTTTCTCCTCGAGCTATAACTTCTCTGCTCTAAAATTATATTCCAGGAGACAACCTCTCTCAACTCCAATTGAATGTTTTTCTCTCACATTTGGGATCAACTTGATCTTTATCTTAATCCTTTAATTTATAATTCTCTCTTTCAACCATTGATTTCCAACAAATTCAACCATCCTCTTGCAATGATCCATCTCCATGATGTCTTGGCTTGCTCGAGTTGCCAACACGATTTCTTATTTATAGACCTTCATCTTCACAAGCATTCCAAATTTGATCTCGCTACACACAACTCTCTACACAAACTATCATCATTTTTCATTGCACACTATAATGTGCCCAACCTTTGTGTGAATTCTCTATACTCATCACCTCTAGTGCATACATGATCAAATATTCCTCATGGTGTTCCTACAAACCCCATATCCTTCATTATTATGTTCAATTTCCTTAGGGTGGTTTCTCATTCTTTGAAATAACAAGGGAGAGCATTGTGAACTTGACATTCTAGGGTTATAGTGGGGACCATGAGGCTAGTTGTTGCAATGCTTTCACCTTCAATAAACAACATGACTCTCTTTATGCCTCCTTCTACTATTTAAAGACCACCATTGCTTAAAATGTGATCATCAAATAGGACAAGGAATTGAAAGGTCCCCACTCATAATGTAAGGAGCTAAACCAAGTGCTGCAAAATATGACATATATACACTACAACTAACTCGACCTCAAATCATATATATATAAAACATTATAACAAATGATATTACTATCAAACTTTAAACATGGTTGAAAAATAAATCAACATTTTTTAAATATAAGAAACATGATTTCAATTATCACATTTTTTTTTATATGAAAAATAAATCACAATTCTTGTAAATTTAAATTCTAAAAATATTACTAAGAGCATAGAACAAGACCTTCCATGAAATGAGACCAAAAAACCTCATTCTCAAGGTGCCTTCTAAGAAATGAGAGCAGCCAAAACTCGCCACATAATTTAGTAAATAAATTATATAACCAAATACCATAGACACCATATTAGAAAAGGTGTTCAAGATGGCGAAATGAACTTGACCATGGCCTTGGCCTAAGTGTTTCGTAACCTTGTTTTTGTTTTTTTTTCATTAAAAGAAAGCTGAAAATAAATAATTTAAAGGATGTTATTTATCTATTTATTTGTAATTAATGAAAATGCTATTTAAAGGATAAAGATTAAATTCACTCGCTCATCATCCCTATTGTACCTGGTTTAAGAGACAGAGCTATGGCTATGGACGGATTGCATAGGCTGCGTTCATTTTCCTACACACTTAATATTACAGCCATTTCATGGAAATGCAGCTCTGTTGTGGGGCATTCATCTTTATTTTTCGAGAAACCTGATGCTAATCGAGTTTCCACAGCAAGATTTTGTATAAGAGCGAAGGAAGGAACAATTACGCCTAAACACACCAAGAGGTCGAAATCCTCGAGGAATTGGACAGTTGCTTTTCGCAAGGAACCGAAAAAACTTGACAGAACCCACCTTAATTTAAAACCTGCATCAACTGAAGCTGAAGAGCTCGGGAATGCCCAGATTTCGAGACCCGTTAGTTGCACCAGCATTGACGAGCGGGTAGACGTAGAACATGACTTGGAAACAGCTTTGCAGTGCGAGCATTTTCAGAAGTATGGATATATTCTTGCTCTTAGCATTAAAGGCTTTATGTTTTGTGTAATCGTCAGTTTATATCATGCCTTTTAAGTCTATTTATTTAATTTTGCTCAGAATGAATGACTGAATCGTTGTTAAATTCAATTCCTAAACTAGGAGGAATAACATTCTCAAGTGTTCTGAAACACGATGAGCAGGGGCAGTGGAAACCGAGAATGTCCAATAAAGGTTTAAAAAACAGAATATATACGTTCTTAAGTATATATACACACCGGACACTCTTTTCCATTCCGTGAGGGTATGGACACTCTTTTCCATTCCATAAGGGTATATGAGTATAGTACAAAGTGGTCTCGTAACTGAACACTTTGGTTAAAATTCTTCCTACATGTTAAAAGTAGTTCCAAACGGATACAAATAATCTTTAAAAATATCTCTATATATTCCATAAAATATCTCTCTCTAGATATTCCATTCCATTTCCTGGAAATTGTCCTTGAGGAAATCCTCTTGGCACTTTCTCACACTTTGTGAATGGGTAAATGTGGCCAGAGGACAACATGTACTTCTAACCCACAGAAATTTACCAGACTCGAATCCATGACCTCTCAGCAGTCTCCAGCTTGAAACTTGTTGGTTCAAAAGCGATCTCCAGCTTGAAACTTGTCGGTTCAAACAGATCGAGAAGAAGGAAACTGAGTATGGACTAACATAGGTCCATATTCTATCTTGGATCTATAAAGCAACAGCAATAGGTATTGAGAGGAAATAAAAAGAAAGCAAGGAACAAACCAGTTGGTGCTTCAATTATTGAGCATTGACATGGATCTATGTTGGTTATATGTGTGCTTTTGGTCCATATTACAGACTTCAGTTTTTTTGGGCGTGTGTTCATTTTTTTTGTTTTTGTTTTGTAAGCTTACCCACATTATCCATATCATCAACACTGGGCTGTAGATGTTGAAAATGGTGTAAGCTTCACTTTCAGCTAGAACTGACTGCATATTTAATTATTATTGCGATATTAAAGGCTTGTCTAACATAGACCCTGTACAGGTAGGCACGTATCCCCTCTTGGTCAAAGGGTCCTATGTCTTGAATTGTGTATATATAAACAAATCTGTCTAACATAGACCTTGTACAGGTAGGCACGTATCCCCTCTTGGTCAAAGGGTCCTGTGCCTTGAATTGTGTATATATAAACAAATCTCATTTGTAATTATTTCATATCACATGATTCTTTTTCTTTCTTAATTAAGTGATTGGTCAATATTATGGACTTCAAATTTTTTAGGGGTGTGTGTTCATTTTTTAATTTTTGTGATTTGTAAGCTTACCCACATTATCCATCTCATCGACACTAGGTGGTAGATGTTGAAAATGGTGTAAGCTTCACTTTCAGCTACAACCAACCTTATATTGTAATTATTATTGTGATATTAAAGGCCTGTCTAAGGCAGACCTTGTACATGTAGGTACATATCTCTTCTTGGGGAAAGCACCCTGCACTGAATTGTGTAAATATAAACAAATCTCATTCGTAATTATTCCATATCACATGATTCTTTTTCATTGTTAATTAAGTGATTGGATTAAGGGCAGCCATAAAGTCTTTCCCTCTCTTTTGTTTGGATTTATTTCTCTATGTGGTGCATGTATTGAAGTCAAATCTTATCTCTTTGATCCTTTTCTTCTCCCTTGGTCAAAACCTTTTGTTTGAAGTTTCACCCCAAACCCTTGACCTTGTTCGGATCCACTAGGGTTTCTTTGTGGTACCACAACCTTATCACTCCAATTTCACAAGGATTGCTTAGAAAACCCTATTCTTCTAGGATTCTTAGGTCTAGGGCTCTTCATATTGAGAAATACTCCTCAACCCTAGGTCTAGGTCTTCCTCTAGCCCTTCTTGGAGAGTCATTCATCTTGCTTCTTGAGCAAGTAAGCCCCATCAATAGATTCTTTCCTTTGAATAGGCTATTGAAATCACTACCTCCACACCATTAATACATTATTCTCAGTGATTTCCCTAATACCAAGATTCCTCCCATCGTTGAAAGTCCGTAAAGAGCAGGGAGCTTTAGTTAAGGTGGCAGTGGGCTATTGCTCCATTGTTGCCACTTGACCTAGTAGTTGCTCTATAGGAACCCCTCCTAGGACCCCTACTAGATTGAGTGGTAACATGCCCCAAATATGTTGCTTCTTTAAGTGCATCACGAAGAAAACTCACTTCACATACATCTGATAATAGTGCATCTGGAAACAAGAGCTACAATCCCCTCTCTCTAAGAACATATTCCTTATCACTGATGAATTTAACATCGTCGAGGCATCTGACATTGTTGCATCTTATCATCTAGAATAGTCCTTGCATGAAGGACATCTTGCTTCTCATCTTCTCCTTATCTCAGAATATCTCATCGTTACATGACAGTCTGCTCCCTCTGAATAGGAATCCTCTTCAGTCATAATCATTAGCCTAGAAGAATGCAATCCTTCCTCCAAGGTCTGGGCTTTTTTCCATTGCTACTCTAATCAAGGGATGGCTCTACATCCTCCTCAATCTCAATATTGAAGACTTGGTCCTTACTTCTATTTGATGTGCATATTGACCCCAGAACAAGAACAAGAGCAATAGTAACAAAGTAAATAAACATAATGAAAGTGTACCTGATGATGAGGCAGGACTGTCTTTCTAGATATAAGAGTGACTCCTTCATTTTCTTGCTCCAGCTCCTTCTTGGAGTCAACTCTTCCTACATTGCTCCACATCTTGATGATCCTAAAGATGGATCTGCTTTCCTCGATCACATCCTCATTCAAGAAGTTAGTGAAAGAAGCATTCAAATATTCACGCTGGAAGAATAATCAATAGTCTAAAACAATAAGAGCAAAAATAACCTAAGTCTTGAAAGTACTTATCTTTAATGAGGATTGTAGGAAGCTATCACCTCCCTCTTGATTCTTCCTCCATGAGTCACCACTGCCCATCAACCATATGCCAATGTTACCTTCAAAAGAAATGCGTCCTCTTAAGCACCACCTGTATTGTCATTCCAGATCCTTTCAAGCCCGACTATCAATATACAAGATGATCACTGGATCTGTATCCTATTGGGAGACTAGCCCATTTAGGATTACACTTAATCTGTCACAGGTACTTGAATAACTCAATGGCTTCTCACCGATCGTAATCACACTAGGGTTCCAATGTTATAGAATCTTAAGCCTTTTCAATCTCCAACGCCATATCCAAGGGTTTCTTCCCAAACCTAACCTCTATTGCAAGAACCAAAGGGGTCCCTAGGGTTTCCTTCAAACCCTAACATTCTTTTAGGTCTCCTCCATATTCATCTCTTTCACTCTACTTGATTCATCACACGTATCTTCACAGGGGTAATCTCCATGACTTTTCTTTAGCCCAACTTTGATAACATGTTAATTTATAGGGCTAGATTGTTCTTTGCTGTAGATAATTGCAATCTTAAACTTTTTCAACGTTTTTCATATAACATTCACCCCTCAACATCATATCATCATTAGCAATTATGTAGAGAGAACAATATCATCAACAATGCAGCAGAACAGTAAGAAACAATAGAAGAAAAACATACACAATAGAGACACCAAGATTTATGTCAGAGACTAGGGCAAAGCCTCACAAGGGGGAAAACCCAACCATATTCTTCTTCTATTAGATATTCATCAAATGTTCAATTGAGATACAATGTACAATTAGTATGAGACACATCTTACATCATCCAATACATTAGGCCTCCTAGGCCAAACCTGGGAGCAAACAAGTATACACAAGTCTCCATATCACTGTCACAAGTAGCACATGTATATAACACTTTACTATCACTATCATTTGCCATGCAGCGATACTGCCATGAAACTTAGTCATAAGGACATTGCCATTAGTGCAATTACTGTTACCACTGTCATCAAGAGTATTATAGACATACTGTTATCATTGTCATCTAGATTGTTGTTGTCACTGTGATATCAAGGTCACTATCAAGTCAAAGTCACTGCCATATCGAAGATTAATGTCATGTCAAGATCACTGCCATGCGTTATCGTCACTGTCATATACATTGAGGTCAACTGCCCAAACATTATGGTCATAGGAGCAAGAATCATTGTCATAAGAATCAATATCTCTTTCATGTATCATGTTTATTCATCATAATTATTACTGCTAATTACAACTGTATAGGAGTAAGGTTATCACAGTCATCAAGAGTACAATTGTCACATATTGTTATCACTAAAGGATGCTCTACCAAATATCCTTATGTCGTGAGTGTTTCCTTAAGTGTCACTGCCAACATATATAACATAGAAGTATGCAAGTCACAATGCAAGCCATAGAGATGTAGCGAGCCATGGAGTATAACGAGTCACTAAATATTGGAGTCTTTGAGATATAGTGAGCCAAGGAGCCTCTGATTTTAGCTTGCCACAAAGATCATGGAGTACAGATTATAGCGAGTCTCTGAGTGTATATGAGAGAGTCACTTAAATGCGAGAGCCTCAGAGTATATAAAAGGTTACTGTAAATGCAAGAGCCTCAGTCATTGTAAATGCGAGAGCCTCAAAGTATATAAAAGGTTACTGTAAATGTGAGAGCCTCGGTCACTGTAAATGCGAGAGCCTCAACAAGAGCCTCAGTCATTGTAAATGCGAGAGCCTCAATCAATATAAATGCGAGAGCGAGCCACTATATGAACAAGCGAGAGCGAGCCACTGTATAAACAATACGGACCATGCGAGCTACTGTGTATATAATACAATCCATGTGCCAAATCAAAATGCGAGCCACATATAAATGATAGAGCCACTGTATAATGTATAGAGCCATTGCATAAAGACAATGCAATGCCACAAAATACAAATCGAGTGACAAAGAAAATGCGATGCCACAGAATACAAATCGAGCCACAAAGAAAATGTGATGCCACAGAATACAAATCGAGCCACAGAGAAATGTGATGCAACAAAATACAAATCGAGCCACAGAGAAATGCAATGCAACATAATACAAATCGAGCCACAGAGAAATGCGATGCCATCGAGAAATTGTATGCGATGCTTGTAATGAGATGAGGCACAACGATAGGGTATTTATAGTTACTTTGGGACACGACTTTTCACCCATGGAGGTGTTAGTTTTTATAGCATCGGATGGTGTTCTAGTCTCAAACTTTGTAGAGAGGCTAAAACACATGAGATCTCCAGAACCCAGAAGTCATTTCTGGAAATGCCAACTAGAGACAACTCAATTAAATTTATTGATCAATAATTAAAAAATCCCTCCCTAAGTCAAACTTAGGGAAATTGATTAATTTAATGAGCCTGCAAGAATGGATGCATATATCCTAAGAATTGGATTCGTGAAGAGTATTGCTGATCTAGTTGTGAATAATGAGCCTGTCAATATTCTATTATATGTGGATGATCTATTCAGCACTGGTGTGGAGCAAAGAATTCAAGAATGCAAGAATGCAAGAATGCAAGAAGATTTTGGCAGCTGAATTTGAGATGAAGGATCTAGGACTGATGCACTACTACTTGGGTCTAGAAGTATGGCAAAAATCTGGGGAGATATAGTTGGGGCAAGGAAAGTATATCATCAAAATGTTGCAAAAATTCAGGATGATGGACTCCAAGCCCATGACTACTCCTATGATCACCAATCTCAAGAAGTTGTGGGGTTCTGACTCAAGTCTCGTGGATCCTACCTCCTATCATTAGTTGGTGGGCTCTCTAATGTATTTGGTAAACACTAGGCCAAATATATGTTTTGCAGTAAACATTCTTAGTCAGTTTCAGTTGGAGCCTCGTCATGATCATTAGATAGCTGCCAAACACATTGAGTTATCTTTGTGGCGCTATACATCACTGCCTAAAGTATGATAGTAAGGAAGTCAAGCTAATTGGCTTTATAGATTCTAATTGGGGTGGCAGTGAGACTGATGGAAGAAGCACTGCAAATGGATGTTTTAGTCTAGGATCTGCTTTGATTTCATGGATGAGTAGAAAGCAAGATCTCGTTGCTTTAATAGTGCTGAGGTAGAATATGTAGTTGCATGTGAAGTAGGAAAGGAGGTTGTTTGGTTAAGGAAGCTTCTGACAAATTTGTTCAAGAAGTCTTTGGGTTCTATTGTAATTAATCGTGATGATTAAAGTTGTATCAAGATGTTTGGAGATCTTGTGTTTCATGCTAGGTCGAAGCATATCAACAATAAGTTCCACTTTATTTGGAACTTGGTGCAGGATGGGATCGTGAAGTTGGGGTATGTCTCAACAGATGAACAGGTAGTAGACATACTAACAAAGTCTCTTCCTAATAAGAAGTTTGAATATCTAAGAAACATGCTTGGTTTAGTAGATATTGCTGATTGTATTGATGATAGAGATTGGAAGAGATTTGTTGAGGCTTTGCAAGTGAAGCATTGCCTGGGAGGACATCAGGCTGACACTTTGTATTGATGTCTAGGTCCCAAAGTAGGGAGGGTGGCATTGGTCAGATACGCACCTAGATCCCTAGGTTGGTGGTTAGTAAGTAAGCCTGATGGTACCTAGAGAGGCTGGAAGCTTTAGTCCACCTTAGTCCCACTTGGATAGATTGCCCTGGTTAGGAGTCTAGTCCATGGCATTTTGGTGCCTAAACTATTGAGAGACCATTGGATAGATTGCCCTGGTTAGGAATATAGTCCATGGCATTGCGGTGTGTAAACTATTCATAGTTCATATAGTTTAAGATCTTCCATTGTATTTGTATATTATGAATACCTCCCTAGTTAAGAGGGAGTGTTGAAAGATGTAACTAGGTTCGGTCTTCATAAATGTATTTGAGTCATTATGTAATGTACTTGTCAAAAGAATAAAGGAAAGAATTTTTATTATTATAACAATGACTTATTAAAGCATGGGTTTCATGCTTGGGTCATATTTATATTAGTCAGAGTCCCCATTGTGGACTCCTAGGATTAATAATGAGTCAATAGAGTCATTGTACATTTAAATACACCCTTCTTGGGCTTTTGAATTATGTAAAAATGTTTATTATTGAGTCAAGTATGAATTATGTCACCTCGACACCAAGTTGGCCTAAAGGAGATCAAGTCTGCTTAAAGGAGACCAATTCGACCTCACCTAGAGCCTATAAATAGAAGGAGATTGAACTCATTTGGAGCATCTTATCTCAAGCAAGTTCGATATCTCTAAGGAAGCTGGAAAAAGTGCGAAGTGGGTCAAAGAAGCCGAAAGGAGTACGAGTTGGGTAAAAGTCAAAGAGAAGAAGAAAATTGAAGTTTTGGTGCTACTCTCTCTACTTTCGTGCCCTAGTTTGGGAGATCAAAGTCTTTTGTGTTGTTGCTGCTAGTTGTTGCCTGATGCTAAGTTGCTGGGGTCAGGATATTGCTGCTATAGGGTCAAACTTCAAAGATCTGGAAAGGCTGACTTGGTTTGGAGGAAAGGTTTGGTCAATGTCTAGGGTGAATAGTCTCAAAGAAAACTATTGAAGGAAGAGAATTTTGACTAAGTTTACCCCTAGAGAGGGGTTTTGCCTTGACATAGTGCCTACATCTTATGTCTTGTGTTCTTGTGATCTTCATACACACATAATTTGGTAATTGCTTGATGAAAGATAATCTAATAAACAAGTAAAAGAAGGCAACATAATTCACAAGTAATTATCCAGAAAGAGGAATCAAACCCTAATCTACTTGCGTTGATTTCTCAACAAATCATGGGTTCCTTAATGATGCAGAGGCTCACATAAGGGGGGCCTTAGGAACCAGGGTGATGGCCATAATAATAGGGGTAGAGCTCATGTTTGGCTTTTGCCCACATGCTAAATTTTTATGTCCCAACCATATTTTACATTTTATGGTACATTTCTTGTTGTAAATTATGCTTTTAACTTTTCTTTTAGCTGTATCAACCTCCAGGGCATCGTTCTAGGTCCGACCCAAAGTGTGGACAAGGGGAGGGGGAGGCTAACTCTTTGTGGACCCAATGGACCAGTGTGGACCCGAATGGGAAACATGTGGAAAATGGTTATAATGAACGGAGGGGCAATGATGTATGTGGTGTTGGGAAGCAGGACCATGCAACAAAAATCTGGATTTCCCATATAATGTCATTCCTAAAGCTAGTATCCAATAGAGGAGATCCCACAGGATTAAGATACGAGGTTAACCACCAAGTTGGACAAGGGGACAAGAGTACAAGCCAAGCCCATTCTTTCTGCTGAACCCCCCTACTAATTCGTGCCCAAAATTGTCCATGATAAGTAAGCAAAGATACCTAAATACATAATGAAATCCATACCTTCGGGGTTGGAAGGCCCACCTTCAAACATAGAATCATGACAGATGGGCGAGGGTGCGTAATGGCTGGCTCAGGTGGCGGAGATGATGGCACAACGAGCTATCTGGTGGCTGCCAACTGAAGACAATGTAGGAGAAAATTTTCTCCTATGGGTGTCACCCACAGATGGTGGGTAACAGGTCCATTACATGATGACAAGGACAATAACTCATGACACAAACCCTAGAAGCACACAATGGGTGTTTTGACCTAGAAATATAATATATTGAGCATGAAATCCATGCTTAAAAATAATTTTCTTTTTCTTTTCTTTTGACAAAATAGAATTACAACAATTATGAAGACCGATACTAGTTACATTTCTCAACACTCCCTTTTAACTAGGGAGGTATTCATAATTGTTCAACTGGTACAAGGTTGACCTCAATTTGAAATGTTCCAAGAAGAGTACAACAACATACACAATGCTAGGAATACCAAAACTGCCAAGGTATCCTCCCAACAGGGACTAAGGTGTTATCAAGGCAACTTGCCACTATAGGTACCGTCAGGCTACAACCCTGGTATCAATCCAATTGGATATAGATACCATCTAGGCCTCCATGCCAAGACACCAACCCTCACAAGGATCTAGGTATCATCAAGGTCAAACTCTAAAACGGAGCTCCATAAGACCAAGATACCCTCCCACACAGGGATATAGACATCATCAAGGCCAAACTATAACCAAGATCTCAACACCAACTAGGCCAAGATGTCCTCCCAAGTATGGTTTGTTTGATTCTGTGTTATCTTGTGCAAATTATGAAGAGTTTTTCAGCTGTCTATTTGGGAAATTAGCCACTTAGATACTCTTTTTTCTTACACTATTTTTTTCCATATAAAATGCTGATTTGCAAATGGTCATTCCACACTTTAACTTACGATTTTTAGACAATTGTTTGGCTGCTAACTTGCTGGTCAAACAACCACTATCTTGCTGTTTTTTGCATAATACATTGCAGATTTAGAGGTTAGGACAGCAAGCAAGTTTGTATAGTAACTCTTTTAACCACGTGGCAAGTCATATATGTAATTATATTTCTGGTTAGTATATTTTGTGTACATTAAATTAGATTACTTATATGCTTTATCTTGTCCATATTTAGTGTACTTGTGTGCTTGTTTAGTTCTCCTTCATTTGCGGATTTTTATGTTAAGCCAACAAGCCATCAAGAAGAACTCCTCCCTTCAACCATTTGACTCCATTACTAGGCATTGGTTTTGGAGTAACTTGGTTGGAGTTAGCTCAATGGAAGCTTCCTGTAGCCCTTTTGGTAGGAGTTGGGCTTAAAGAGTGGGGACTTAAGCCGAGGTGACAATGGGCCTCTGTCCTATGGGTGATGGCCATAGAGGGTTGTATAAGATCTTCAACAACCTGCTAAGAACGATAACAAGACTGTCAATTTGGGTGATGATACTGTGATTGATCCCTTCTCATGACATAGAAAAATAGAGTCATGTTTGCCTTATCACCTAACTCCATACAGTCTCCAATTTTCCTGTACATCTTCACCGTGGCACTAATATGGATGGCAAAAATTAGCTTAATCACAACTAAAAGTCTCACTGCACCTCTTCCAAAAGAAGGCAATCTTTAACAACCGGATAGTGTATGAAATTTCCTTACGATGTTGTTCAACTATCCATAAGTTTCCCAAGATTGTCTCCTTCTAGCTGAGAGGTCCAACTAGAAGAGTTGCAAACTTTGAAGAGACCAATTCCCATAGAATTTAAACAACTTTACAACTCCAAAAAGCATCTTTGACTTTTGCTTCCTTCTGGCAAATAGTGCTGTTAGTTTCATAGCGTGAAAACACATCCAAGTTTCAATAAGAAGAATTATAGTTGAGAAATTCCTATATTGCATCCTTTTTATTTACACATCTTACTAAATCATGTTGTTGTGACTTGATTGATTTCTCATGAAATAGCTGCATTTTATTCCCAAAGAAAATGCATATGTGGCAACAAACATTTTATTTTTCCTACAAACCACAACCTTTAGGAAATTTATGAGGCTTATTATGCAGAGAAATCACATTGTTCCTCTTGGAGCAAACCTTCCAGTTTGATGGCTAATCTTTGATATTGAGTTTATCAAAGGCGTTTATTCTCTCTTGTTCTCTTCTGATTCTTGTGTTTTTCTGACCATATCTCTGAAAATCATCAACTTTACCATATTTGTATATGGAAGTGTGAAAATTGGTTTTGCACCTCTTGAATTGGCATTATAATCACTAGATATAACATGTCCCATAATAATTAAGAGAGTTGTTTCTCCCTTGTAGCACCTTGTGACTTCGAAAATTCAAGTTAAGTTTATTCCTAAATATAAGAGCTGAGATCTCTTTTGAGTAACCTTTTCCCATCATTGATTTGAACTTAGAAGATCTTAAGCTGGGCTATTATGCAACAAAAGAAGATGCATCTTAAGTGGTAACTGACAAGTTCTGCTAAATCATTATCAATTTACTTTGACATAGTTTTCATTTGATTGTATTCTGTTTATATATGTATAATTCATATTTTGGTTGATGATGCATATTGTTTTTTCCACAGACACATGGAACTAGAATTTTAACTTTGTTTGGAGAATCTATTGGTTCCATCTATGGCTTGCATTGTAAGTGCTGCTTTAGATGTATATGGAATAGCCATTTCTTTTGATTTTATTTTTTCAGGTGTTCAGGTTGTACTCATGAATGGAGCCTCGACCAACCTGTCATACTCAAGGAAGTGAAGTCTTTTTTTGATGATCATGGCGTCCCTGACTTTACATTCACTAGTGGAAATTTGGTAAAATTTGCGCCATTTTTCTGCTGTTATTGTTTATAAACTTTCCTAATTCTCGAGCGAAACATAGGATCTATGGCATTTACTGTGTATTATATCTTGCAAGGAGGAATTAAAGTGGGAATGGGTAGAGACTCGAGAGCCATTGCTGAATTGATCTTCTTTCCTTGATCCTTCATGAACATGAAATGTTATATTAGTGTCACTAATAACAAGATTATGTATAGCAGCGTGTTGAAATATGTAACTAGGTTCGGTCTTCATAATGACATATGTAATCATGATTTTATGTAATTGATGTAAAGAAGAAAAAATACAATTATTTTGTTATGCTTGAGGCATGGGTTTCATGCTCAAGGAAATTTATTTTTGTAGATCAAGCTCCCATTGCAAGCTATTAGGTTTGGTCATCAAGTCATAAAGTCTAGTGAGTCAATGCCATGTATTGAAGGCCCATGTGGGCATGTTACATATTGTCAAAAGATAATTTGTTTGAGTCATTAACCCTCCAAGACTTGTCACAATCATTGGTTCAAGTCGGCCTTCCAAAGAAGCTAGAGATTATTCTAGAAGGAGATGTCAACCTAGTAACAAGTGCAAGTCGGCTTATTATACATGGACATACCCCTACATATAGAAGAACTCGACATCACTTGAAGGAGGTTCGATCAAACATCCAAGATAGTGAAGGAAGTGCGAGAAACACAAAAGAATAAGTCATCACCAAGCGAAGAACGGAGGATCACAATCGAGTTAGTTCTGATCTGTTTTAGGCCAATATACTTCACACAAGTGAGAAAAATTAGTGCCATCTATTGCAGAAGAAGCCGAGGCTAGCACTGTCATCCTAGAGGCCGAATTAAGGAAGAAGATAAGGTATTTATCAAGCTGAATTACAGAAGGAAGTCTTACTATCCAAGCGAAGGGAATCAAGGTACAAAATTAGTGGAGATACCCTCACACGTGCTGCAACTAGGGTTTCTAAGGAGGCTGAGAATTGCAGGTCTGATCCAAGAGGCCAAAATCTGAAGGGTAACTGAGTTCCAAAGGGAAGCAAGCAGTTTTACTAGTGTTGAATCAAGGAAGAAGAATTGCTCGAAGAAATCTTGTGACTTGGTCTTGGAGAGGTTGTTAGGTCAAGGGTCTTGGTCTTGGAATTTGTCACTTGAAGATTCTATAAGAAGAAGAATTCGTTTGTGTTTTCCTCTCAAGTTGGAGAGGTTTTGGCCCTGGCTGATCGCCTACATCTTGTGTCTCTTGTCTCATTATTGTTTATGGTTTGGTAATTGTTTGACGAAGAAAAACACTATAATAATCTAAGTCAAAGAAGAACCTAATCTAAAGAAGTAAAAAGTATTCACGAGCAGCTTAATCTGAAGATTAAGCGCGGATTGTTGCCACTGTTGTGAAGTTCAGATTAAGGACTGTTGGGCAACCTTTTGTTGAGGTCTCAGTGACTATGGTAGCTCAGAATTGAAGGCTCAGATCACCATTAAAAGAGCTCGGAATTGGAACTTTGCAGTCCTATTTTAGCTTGGCCTAAACTCCTTTTTAGAGTACTGTATTCATCCTATCACAAGAACAGATTGGAAACATTTATCATGGATTTTGGAGGTGGCTCGGATCAATGTAGGCTCGGACCTGAAATCACCGTGGAAATATTACTGTTCAATATAGGCTAGGTGAAGGCTTGGTATAATCGCAGTGCAGAGATAACATCTCGAACCAGCCTCATAATTTGTGCCTAGAATGTGGTGACTGTGTATCATCGTTTTTCGCTGGACTATATTTTTTGCTGACTGTGGGTACTGCCTTCGTTGGACTGTGGATACTATTCCTATTCAGACTGTGGCTCTTTCACATTTGATTGCAGTGGTGGACTTTCGCTGGACAGTTGTGAAATCAATTGCATTTGCTGGTGTACCTGTGGTGAAACCTCTTGTAGATTCGAGCAGTGACATTTTTCCTCTTGGATAGTGAAGACAGCAGCACTGATGGATTAATTGAAGACCAGTGATGAAGACAAGTGGACCGTGAAGAAAATTGAGGAATTTTTGGAAGTAATTGTACAGTGAAGAATATGTCAAGGACATTCAAGTAATTACATCACACATTTTCTATCAAAAGAAGACTGAAGGATTGGTGTCCTGGGGGTTGGTGCCTCTAAACACAAGGTTGGAGCCTTGAGAAGGATAGGATTGAAGCCCTAGAGTTTGGAGCCTCACTAGAGTCCAAGTTGGTGCTTGGCAACAGGTTGAACCCTAGAAGGTTGAAGGGTTGGTGCCCTTAAACATCATTGTATTCAATTTTTAAAAAGGATTTTTGTGTCCTCTCCTATAATAAAAGTCTTATTATTCATTTCTTTGATTTTAATTGTGAAGAATCTAACTGGTTAAATAACAATTGAAAAGAAATACTGATTCACCCCCCTCTCAGTATTTCCAACATTTTAATTAGGTTTTCTTTGATATCATATATTCAATTATCATTAAAACATTACACTATCAATACATTTTAAGTGGATATATATATATATATATATATATATATATATATATATATATATATATCGATTAATCAGTATTATTCATTTACTAAAAAACCTTACTAATAGTTATAATCTAGGTCTCACTATTTAATATTAGATCCATCATAATAAAAGTTTAATATATATTTTATTATTAATAATTATTATAACTCATTCTCTCTCTACATATATTGATATTTAATTCTACATATTTACACTTAATTAATTAATTAATTAATTAAGTAATGAATTATATTTAAAATCCTTTTTGTTTATATACTTATATTATATAATCACATTTTCTTTAGTCGGCTCTAAATATCTCCTTGACATACCTATCCACTATTTACTCTCATCCGCTCTTCATATAATTTTTTCATGTCTTGACAATGGACTAGAATAGTGGCTTCGAATCTTCGACAATAAAACTCATATCTGTGAATCTTCTTGTACAAACAAACCACTGTTCTTCCTTTTTGTGACCTCGTTCTGCTGTGGGTTATATGGAGTTGCCCATTCTCTTTTGATTCCCTCCTTTGCACAAAACCTCGTGAAGGCCTTATTTGTGTACTCATCTCCATTATTTGTACGAAGAACCTTTATTTTTCTCCTTGTCATGTTCTCCACAAGAGCCTTAAACTCTTGGAAGCGACTGAAGACTTCGTCCCATACAATGTTCCAGGAGGACGCGTTCCCCAGGGTCAAGTGCACGCACCCGCATACCCTAAGCACTCGAGACGGGGGGACGTCTGCGGGTGCGTTTCCCCACGCACCCTTTTTGAGGAGTCGCAGGGAGACGCGGGCGGGTGTTTTTCCCCAGTGTGGGGGCTAGACTCCCCAAAAGGGGTGCTTCTGGGTATCCCCCCTCAAAAGGAATAGACTTTCCTCTAGGAGAGCAGAGAAACTAGTTGTAGTGCACATAGGAAGACACCAGAGTATCAGAGGGAACCAACAACACGATGGTATATGGATCCAAAGGATAATGCACAAATAGATGATGAGGATGGGCCAAATGAGCTGTAACATGGTTTGGTTGGAGTTCCGTTGGTTACTCAAGAGAGTGACTCTGAGTCAGATAGCGACATTTCCATTGATGGTCCCATTGACTACATGCAATAGATGGATATAGAGGACCAATCATTGAGATTGAGTCCTTGATGTTGATTTTATTTAAATTGTTCATTATCCATTTTTACTTTTTCAGTTTTAACTTTTGAGTTGTGATAGTAGATATTGATGACCTCAGACTGATTCTTGCTTCCTCACTCTTAACTATTTTTGAGTTTGAGACTTTTTGCTATATTTATTTTAGTGTTCAAACTTTAGTATCTAGTGTATAATATATAGTAATACTAATACACTAGTATGTTTTGCTTTCAATATAGATTCTAGAATGATGAATGATGAACTTAATTGTTAAATCAATGTAGATTGGAGAATGATGAATGATGAATATTTCATTATTGAATCTCATGGTATGGATGAATGATGAGTATGTCCTATGAATGATGAGGATGTATCAATGTATGTCATTATTTACTTCAATTATGAATTTAAATTTTATGCGTGGATCAAATTTTAATGTATTACTATTAGTCTATTTATGCTTTCATTATTGAATATGAAGTTGAATTATGGATACGCATAGGGGGGTACTCCCACACGTCCGCCCCCCCCCCCCATGTGTCTCCCCGCGCCCATGTCTCCTTGCACCAAAGTCTTGATGGGGCGTTGGAAATATATCCAGGTTTTCCTAGAGAAGTTATCAATAAAGTTTACAAAATATCATAACCTTGAGAAATTTTTGTAGACAACGGGCCACATATATCATAATGTATCAACTCAAGCTCACCCTTGCCTCTATTGTCACTCCTTGGAAATGTTGATTTTGCAAACATCCTGCTAACATGCCCTCCGCACACATCCTCATGTTTCGTATTGATTTCTAGAACTCGTCATGGTCTCCTTGAGCAACTTAAGTGCTCAATGATGGATATGTCCCATCTTCCTATGCCACAATTCTCCCATATCTCTATTACTACTGTTGCTTACCAATGCCTTTGGGGCATCCAACTGTAACCTGCATAACTCGTTGCTTATGACCCCAATCTAAATCACTGACTTCCAATTCTAGTGTTTTAAGTACACCTTCTGTCCTCGAAAGTAGACATCATATCCCTTATCCTGAAGAGCATAAACCGAAATCAAGTTCATTCCTAAACCTGGTACATGCAACACATCTGTAACACTAGTACTTTGCTTGACTCCATCTAAATGGTGACAATCCCAAACCTAACTCGGAGTACACTTGGACTTATTCCCCATTTGAATCCTAAGTCCAATCCTCTTCGATAACCTGGAAAAGTATTCTCTAACTCCCGCCATACATGACATCCACCGTCAATATACCACACGTTTAGAGGTAGAGCTAGAGAGGCAAGCTATGAGAGCGAAGTCATCCTCTAGTCTTAAAGATAAATCCTCAATGTCCGACGAGGTTGCTTCCCCCTTCTTCTCTCCCTTTCCTATTTGGACATTAAATGAGCATAATGTCCTTGTTGACCACAACCAAAGCACTTGGTTTTACTCAAGTCATTTTTCTTCTTCTTTCCCTTGGATCCTTTATTTGAGCCCTTCTTTGCCTTGCCCTTTCCTACTAGGGCCATGTTTGCGTTATCTTCATGCTTCTGAGTTTTACCATTGCTACTGCAACTGATGAGGCTCTATCTAAGCTCCTCGTGAGTGAATTTGCTCCATAGGCGATCTCAACTTGGTAGTCTATCCCGGCCATTAATAACTTGAACGAACACGTCCCATTGCTTTGAGAATCCATTCAATGCGATTCTCCAGAGCTCATCATCATTTGGTTTATCACCAACAACTGCTAACTCATTCTTCACTGTTCTGACTCTGGTGAGATAACTTACAACACTTTCGTCTTTGTTCATCGTTGTGTTTATTAGCTTCTCGCCAAGGATCAACTTCCTATTTGTAGTAGCATTCTGAAACAATTTCATAATTGTGTCCCACACTTTCTTTGTTGTATCTATCTCAACAATATGCAGAACTATATGGTCCTTGACTCCATCAAGGGTTATCCTCCTAGCTTTTGCATCTTCCTTCTTGTACGTTGTGAGCTGTGCTCGATCCATTGGTACGACTATCACACTGGTCACATACTCCTTGAGACCATTCTCTTCCAACAACAAGATAATTTTGGATTTCCAAACACCAAAATTCGAGGCTCCATCCAATCTGCCTTGATCTATCAAACATATTGAGGCTATCTATTGAAACCCTAAAAAACTGGACAAAACTTAATAGTTTTGAAGTTTGAACTGGGTTTTATAAACCCTCGTTTTCTCTTCCTGTGCAAGAACTGAGAAAATAATGCACATACAAAATTTAGACACCGATATTTTTGGATAATTATCCTTGGAAAAACCCCAATGTAGGGAAAACCAGTGCAATGGATCAGGGTTTTATTAGTAACAAATCTTCAGCAATTGAGAATTACATAGACTACTTTACTCTTACTATCAAAGCTCCGACAATATCTCTTCTCCACTTCTACTAGCTAAATCGAACATCTATTAGCAAACTCGACCCTTCTTTGTGCAACTTGTACCTCCTCCAACAACACACACGAGCAAAACTAGACATGCGTACGACCTCTTCTGGAACTCGCATTACCTCTGGAAATTCGTTCTGACAATATTCTCTGCTTCCAGCCACTCGCTAGAGCAACTTGCACTTCCTCCGACAACTGTCTCCGATAAATGGAAATCAAACTGCTGCCCAACAACTTGCACTGGCTAATGCAACCTCTATAAAATTAATGTGGCTTCCTTCTCTTGGAATAACTAGAATCTTTGTGAAGAGTTTCTTTGGAAATTCTCTCAATTTTCCCGCTGAAACCCCATTGCTGGTGTCCTCCACGTTATCACAGTGCCCTTGCTCTTGCTGCAATTCATTGTGTCTCCAAAAGCCCGATCGATTTTCTCTTATAATCTCTTGTTGACGAATCAGTGATCACGATCTTATTCCAATCGATGGCTAATGTCATCTTGACCCCATCACATGACTTTTCTAGAAGTCACTAGAACAAAATCATATTTTTATTAATTAATTTGATTTAATTAACCACTTTTCCTAAGTTAGACTTAGGAAAATAATTAATAACTAGCTAATCAACCTAATTAAGATATCTTTCGTAGAAACCTTTTATGGGTATTGGAGATAATTATCCTCCTGTGTTCCTTTGCCTCATAGATACCAATAGAGATTATAACACCCTTCCGAGCTACAAAAACTAACATAGTTCACCTTAACTCGATCACCCTTGAAGGATATTGGCACTAGTCTTCAAGTCCTTCCATCGCCTTCTTCTTTCCTTTATAAAAACACCAAAATCTAAATAAAGTTTCACTAAGGCTACATTCAACATCACCTTGTGCTCTTCTTGAACAAGCCCTAGTGGTCCTAATAGGGTAGCCTTCCTCGAAGCTAGAGGAGAACCGACCTATATAGGTGAAGATAGGTTGTTGGTGTGATAGTGGGTGACCAATCTAGGTTCCACTTGGATTGTACAACATGGGTTAGAGCTTTCACCATTTCCAATGTATAATTTGAGTTGTAACATTATCATAGATTTTGGGGCTATTTATTTCTACTGTTATACATTGGTGTGTTGTTGCACTTTCTCATTTTACAAACTAGTTTGCTACAACATTGTGTAATTTATTGATTGTGTGTATTTGGGGACATTCCTTGAGCTTATATTGGTTGACTTAAGCCTTTAAAACGATAATACGACTCTTTGAACTCAAATATAGAAATAACACTTAAATCCACTGTAAACCCTAATTGTTTAATTTTATTATTTGGTGGTAATCATTGCAGAATCCTTAAGGGGCTCTGACCTTAGTTTGGCTGGGTTATTTAATCCCTAAGATCTACTAGAGAAGTCTCCCTTGTGTTTTATTTTGTATTAGTTAACTGAGGGGAGTAGTTACTAAGTTGATAGTGGTGACTCTCCCATGTTACAAATTGTCTTAGCCACCTAGTGGGGCTTTGCACTAAGGTGCAAGATTTTGGTGAAACAGTAAGGATCTCTGTTTTGCTTACAATAGAAGCTCATGGTAGTGTAGTGAGGGTGTTTTGTAACTGAATTGTTGCTAGAGTTGACAAATTTCAGATTTGTTTTCAATGAATATTGAACTCGAGTTATCATGGTTGTGCATGGCACTATACTTCCCCTCAATCAACAATATATATATATATATATATATATATATATATATATATATATAATTTGGTTCTAGATCAATAAATTCAAGTCTTCTTATGAACAATTATAATTTATCATGGAATTTTAAACTAATGGTAATAATGGTAGAATCCTCGTGATAATGTAAATTTGGTTTGTCAATGGTGGCTTGCCATGTTCTTAAAAGTTGTTAGTTTTTGTAGCATTGGATGTGTTCTAGCCGCGAAATTTTGTGGAGAGGCTAGAATACATGAGATCTCCAAAACCCATAAATCGTTTCTGGAAATTCTGCCTATAAATGACTTAATTAGATTATTAGTCAATTTTTAAATATTTCCTAAGTCTAAACTTTTAGGTAATATGACTAATTAATCAGAATTAATTAAATCAAGGTGTGAATGTTCTAGAGACTCACTCGGATCGACTTCAAGTATCCTAGCCATCGATTAAAATCTAATCTTGGCCGTTGAAGTCTCAACAGAGGATTATAAGAAGTTGATGGGGCTTGGAGAAATCATTTCAGTAGTTCGATTTTATTGGCAGATCGATTTCCAGAGTAGCAACTGTCATTTGCCGGAGAGAGAGCTAGTGAGATTGAAGTAGTGAGAGAGGGGCAGAGATATTGAAGTCATAGGACGCATTCCAGATTTGGTGAGTGCATTTTACAGAGAGGCTGATGCAGAAGCAGCGCAATAGCCTCTAGAGGTAATTTCGTATTTGTTGGGGAGAAGCAGAGTTTCAGTGCCAGAAGCTGGGCAGAGGTTCCAGAGGGCAGCAGATACATTTTCCCAGACAACAGCTGACCAAACGGCTTAAGGAGAAGCTATTTCGAGTTGAGTGCAGAAGTCACTGCGCTAGGGTGACACAGTGACTGTGCAGAACCAGTTTGGATGACTCAATTTTGAGCAGAGGTTAGAGCCTAGATTTTCCTATGGAGTGAGGAAATTCCTCACTAGATTTTTCTTGCTAGTTTTCCTCTGTAGGATTGCCAGTTTCGACATCCAGTTGTACTCAGATTATTTCACTACTACATAATATTAAAACCCTTAGTTGCTGCACTGATTTTCCCGAGTTGGGTTTTTTCGGGGACATTGGTCCAAAAATAACTGTGTTATTTTATGTGTGTGCTAGCATTTCTTCCTGCGTTTATCTCTTCCGCAGTTTATTTTTGTCGATTGCAGTGTATTTATTTCGATATTTGCCGTAGGAAACAAGAGATAAATTGTTAAATAGAATTAACAATTAGAAGAAATAATATCTGTTGCTGCAATAGGATTTGGGTCATCGAATTTTCACATGGTATTAGAGCGTAGATGATTAGCCGGAGAGCTCAGTAGCGAAGAAAGAAGGATTTTCGCTGTTCAGTGTGGGCAACAAATCGAAACCCTAGAGGGCAGCACTGTCACCTTGGCCAAGAGGTCAAATTTCTTGAGGAGAATCGATTTTTCTGAGAGAGGGACACAAAAATTCGATCTCTCCAGATTGAGGGTTTTCAGAGGCAGAGGGAGCAGCCAATATTTTTTTGCAGAGTAGATCTCTAGTTGGACACAGTAGTTTTGCAGCAGTTTGCTAGAGCAGAACTAACATCGCGTGGAAGAAGAGCACACAATGAGTGAAAATTTTCCTCAGGGAAATTCTAGTCTCAAGAAGTTCGATTTCCCTTGTAAATCAACAGTATTTGTGAGGAGAGTTTATCACTCTAGAAGGGAGTTCGAATAATTGAGCAACAAATGAGCAACAGGGAAGAGGAGATTTTCGACATTGTTTGAGATGGCAACTGCTGGGCTTCGTGATCAAGACAGGTTGGATGGGGCTTCCAACTACATCATTTGGAAGGCAAGGACGTCCTTTCTTCTATAAGAGTTTGGCCTGAAAACATATATTGATGCAGTGGTAGTAGTTCCCACGGATGCAGATCAGCTAAAGGAGTACAGAAAGGAGATGGCACGGGTGAAGAGGTTGATCCTTGATGATGTTCGAGATCACATTGTATCACACATAGTGGCCAAGGGAACGACCAAAGAGATGTGGGGTACACTTTCCACACTGTACCAGGGCACTTCCGAGCAGCGAAAGATGTACTTGGAGGAGAAGCTGAGATGCGTCAAGATGTAGAAAGGGGAACACATAGACCCCTTCCTCACTAGGATTCAGGAGATCTGGGACCAGCTTGGAACTGTTGGGGCAGCGCCTCAACCCATAGAGCTAGTGCAATTGGCACTCAACAATGTCTCAGAGGAGTGGCAGGTATTTGTCCAAAGTATCTTGGGCAGAGACACCTTGCCAAGGTGGGACATGATGTGGGTTGATTTGCAGCAGGAGGAGTTGAGACGAGACTTGGTAAAGAGCTCCATCAGTGCAGCAGTAGTAGTGGATCGAAGCAGGGGAAGGAGGCGGAGAATGTGGCCCTCGTATCGAAGGGTCCCAGTGAGGGAAAAGGGGAGCAGTGAAAGAAGGACCTATCAAAGGTCAAGTGCTTCAGATGTAGTGAGCTAGGTCACTACAGTACTCAGTGCCCTCCTAGGAAGAAGGACAAAGAGGAGAAGCAAAACCAGCAAGCAACTTTTGCTGAGATCGATAGGCTTTCATCCAGGCTGGAGGAAGACTTCGCGATGTTTGCTGACATACCTTCAGGAGTGAGGTGGGGCGACTTGGTTTTGTAGCCCAAAGCGCTACAGATGGGAAGGATCCTTGAGGAGTCCACCTCTTGGATCAATACCTGGCTACGGGGCTCAGAAGAATTCAGTAGCAAGATGGATCGGTGGCAGTTGATGCAGACATATGCCAAAGTGACAGTTGCAAAGACTAGTTGCAGTCAGATGCTGGGGAGTGCAGGGCAAAGTCAGCAACAGTGCAAATTCCTCAGTGACAGCGCAAATGCTAGTAGCAGTTAGGACTCGGGTGACAGATGCATCATACTGAACACAAATGGTTCAGTATTTTGGATATTTCTCAGTTGCAGATGTTGCAGTTGCAGTAGTAGCAGATGAGAGGGAGTTGCAGTGCAGATGCAGTGTTGGCAGTAGTTCAACAGGGTCAACAGCAACACAGATGCAACTCATATCAGAGTTGCGCAGGGGTTGGTGGGCAGTATGGCCAGACATCAA
Source organism: Pinus albicaulis (assembly GCA_034641835.2). Classification (NCBI taxonomy): domain Eukaryota; kingdom Viridiplantae; phylum Streptophyta; class Pinopsida; order Pinales; family Pinaceae; genus Pinus; species Pinus albicaulis. The sequence goes on along the minus strand of CM076575.1, from coordinate 1,633,985,812 downwards.
CAGCGTGACAGGAGATGGTGCAGAGACAGGCAACAATACTAGAACACATTCCTCGCTAAGAGGGAGTGTTAGTTTTTGTAGCATCGGATGTGTTCTAGCTGTGAAATTTTGTGGAGAGGCAAGAATATAGGAGATCTCCAAAACCCAGAAATCATTTCTAAAAATTCCACGTATAAATGACTTAATTAGATAATTAGTCAGTTTTAAAATATTTCCTAAGTCTAAACTTAGGGAATATGACTAATTAATCAGAATTAATTAAGTCAAGGTGTGAATGTTCTAGAGATTCACTTGGATCGACTTCAAGTTAATCCTAGCCATCGATTAAGATCTAATCTTGGCTGTTGAAGTCTCAACAAAAGATTATAAGAACTCGACGGGGCTTGGAGAAATCACTTCAACAGTCCCATTTTACTGGCAGATCTATTTCCAGAGTAGCAGCTGTTAGTTGCCAGAGAGAGAGCTAGTGAGATCGAAGCAGTGAGAGAGGGGCAGAGACAGTGAAGCCAGAGGAGGCATTTTAGAGCCGGTGAGTGCATTTGCAGAGAGGAAAAAGTGCCACAGAGAGGCTGACGCAGAAGCAACGCAGTAGCTTCTAGAGGCAATTTTGTATTTGCTGGGGAGAAGCAAGTTTCAGTGCTAGAAGCTGGGCAGAGGTTCCAAAGGGCAGGAGAGACATTTTCCCAGACAACAACTGACCAAACTGCTTAAGGAGAAGTTGTTTCGAGTTGAGTGCAAAAGTGACTGTGCTAGGGTGACACAGTGACTGCGTAGAGCCAGTTTGGACGACTCAATTTTGAGCAAAGGTTAGAGCCCGAATTTGCCTGTGGAGTGAGGAAATTCCTCACTAGATTTTTCTTGCCAGTTTTCCTTTGTAGGATTGCCAGTTTCGACATCCAGTTGTACTCAAATTATTTCACTGTTGCATAATATTAAAACCCTCAGCTGCTGCACCGGTTTTCCCAAGTTGGGTTTTTCCAGTGACATTGGTCCAAAAACCGTGTTATTTTATGTGTGTGTGCTAGCATTTCTTCTAGCGTTTATTTGTGTAGGTTGCAGTGTATTTATTTCGATATTTGCTGTAGGAAACAACAGATAAATTGTTAATTATAATTAAAAATTAGAAGAAATAATATCAGTTGCTGTAATAGGATTCGGGTCACCGAATTTTCACAAAATTGAGTAGTGTGAATTTTTCCAAGGGCTATATTCTTTGATGTAGATAAATGCTTTTAAATTTTATACATTCACCCCATTACAACATAACATCATTAGCAATTATGTAGAAAGAACAATAACAACAATATTGCAGTGGAACATAAAGGAACAACGAAAGAAAAGCATGCACAAATAGAGACACTAGGAGTTAGGTCAGGGACCAGGGATAAACCCATCCAAATTCTTCTTCTATTAGATATTCATCAATTGTTCAATTGAGGTACAAAGTACATCCAATAATGAGATACATCAATCACATTAGGCCTTTAAGGCCAATCCAAGTCAGTTCACATCTTTGATTGTGAACTAAACAAAGCAAGTCCGAGAGAGCTACTATCATATCACAATATTACATTTTCCATAGACACTGCCATGTCTGTCATCCATCTAATTATTATTTTCATATAGAATCAAAGTCATTGTCACAACCATTTTGTTATGTTCATTGTCATATCAAGATTATAGGAGCTAAGTCACAACCATCAAGTACCATTGTCATAACAAGCTTATAGGAGCTAAGTCACAACTATCAAGTACCACTGTCATAACAAGCTTATAAGAGCTAAGTCACAACCATCAAATACCACTGTCATAAGTATCAAGGCAAGCCCATTGTCATATGTATAGAAGATCACTGTCATAGTTGTCATAAGAACACTTTCATTGTCATCAAGAGAAAGGTTACTATTATAGAGTAAGGTCACTATGCCATGAACAAATTACTGTCTTTGTGTTCCATTACCACTCAAACTAGCAGGGGTCCTATGGAGCAACTACTTGGTCGAAGGGCAACAATGGAGCAATAGCCCACTGTCACCTCAGCGAAGGCTCCTTGCTCTTCAAGGATTTTCACCGATGGGAGGAAACCCGATATAAGGGGAATCACTAGATGAATGGATCAATAAGAGGATAAGGAGTGATTCCTAAGGCCTATTAACAAGAGAGACTCAATTATATGGTTTTCTTGCTCAAGAAGCAAGGTGATATGTTCTCTAGGAAGGGCTAAGAGGATTCTCGAGGCTAGGGTTTAGGAATATATCCTGTAAAGATGATTCCTAGGCTGGAAATTCCTTGTGGAGAATTGGTCTTTATCTGATCTTTGTGAAATCAGAGTTATAAAGTTGTGGGACCACAAAGGACCAAGTGGACCCAAAATTAGGTCAAGGATTTGGAGTTGATCAACCAAGGAGGGGCTTGGCCTGATTAGGGAAGAGAAGAGGATCAAAGGACCAATTTTCTTTTGAGGATTATATGCAATGATCCAGATGAGAACAACGCTAGCCAAGGGAAACCAAGGGCAAGAAATGGTCCTCGAGCTAGGGCTTGTTATGTCTCGGGATCCCACTGTCGGAATTGCTTCAAATTTGGAGGGCCTCTAAAGGAAACCCTAGCACAATTATGTTCCCAAAAACGTGGTGTTTTGATGGCTACAATGGCAGAAAAATAATGGCCTAGGTGACCTATGGAGGCTAGGCCTAGAAAGAGGAGGGGTGAGAGGTATATTCCTTAAAAGTGATCACCTATGGAAGGATTAGTGCCTTATTGTTTGGGAGAGATGGAGTCACAGAGAGTTTATCGTTCGGAAAAGATTTATCCGATCGAGGAGGCATTCAAGCAACTTCGCATGGCATTAGGGCATGAGAGCAGCTACTCAAGGTCTTTATACTTCGATATACAATAATTGATGACTTATCAAGATGTATTCAACAACAATAATCTCTAGGAACATTCACCTATTCATACATGGCCCGTGCAATGATGCAACACTACAAAAGATCAAAATTTCCACAATTTTGCATAGAAAAGCAGTAAATTTCAAACTTGTATGGAGAAAATCACAGCAACATTTCATGTGACAAAGTATAACAAGAATAAGCATGAAAAAGATCACTTACATGTACAAATAAGTATATCCAATCATCAAATTATGCCAATAATGAAGCTTCAAGACAAGAGAAATAGATCCAAACATCAAAATTCATCCATGCAATCCAAAATCGTCCTCCAAAAGGGAATGTGAAATTCTGAAGTAACTACGAAATCCCAATCCAAGTGGTGATGAGAGAATGAATCACCTCTCATCTATCTATACAATCTCTAATGAGTTTGATTTGCCTAACTTGGCCTAATTGAGCCCCAAATAATAAAATAATGTGCAATAATAACATCCCTTGGTGACAATCCCACCAAGATATCTCAATAACATAAGAATAAGCCTCTCAAGAAGGTAGAATGATCAATAAAATGAGTCGTTGGGCCTTTGAGGAGGCCTAATGAAGTCCACAGTGTGCCATGGTGTGAGAATGGACCTCAAACATAGTGGGAAAGGACTTGGCCCCTTATTTTCCAAGTAAATCCTTGTGGTGCTCCCAAGTGGGCGTGGGGGTACAAGGACATCCTCATGGGTCTCCAACTGGATCAAAATTGCCTGTAAATCGTCTGTAAGGGCTAGAATGATGACATAAGCCCTCCTTTTGTCTTCTACAGTGAGACAAATCCCCATATGGACCCTAGAACATCTGCCAAGTGTATGGTGCAAGTGTGGAGCCGGCTGGGCATGGTGAACCAGGTGCATCATCCTCATCCCGAAGGTGGAACACGAGCAATCGGTGTTGGGGATCCATGAAGTACTCTCTGCTATGGAAGCCTATGGTGGAGGCCCATGGCTCTCAATGCTCACCCTACAAGTGCAAATGTGGCCCTTTGGAGGGCTAGGACCCCGTATAGGGAGACCAAGCCCCAAATGGAGACCCACTTGCAATCTTGCATAAGATCCAATGCGTCCCCTTTCTCTCTAATACAACATATCATCAGAATAATTAAGTAAAAGAGCTTACAAGTCATGGAACCAATGGGGCACTTCATGGTTGCATGCCCTTCCGTAGTGGGCTTTGGCATGTACAAGTGTCTCCCAGTTCAATAAGGGGGCTAATCAAGGACCCTATTAAGTGGTTTGAATCTTTAAAGGGGTTGACATGTCCATGGTACATCCATCAGGTGGTAGGTAGCAAATGATATAGTGATGGAACATAGTGGAGATGAGGGAAATCATCCAAACCACATGCCATACAAGGGTAGCTATAATAAGGGAAGCCCATACCTAGGTATATGAGTGTAGGAGGAAGAAAATCGTGGTACATGAGTTACCCCGACTTTTGTTTTTCCACCCTTCTTCATATGCCTTTTGCCTTTGATTCATTTTTCTTCATAACTGCTCGAGGCTGTAGGGGATGAGAGCATGGTGTGTAGTATATAGTAGTGGACACCCCCTTAAGGTGGGGCAGTTCATCGCCCACCAAGGGTTGGGACAATCATGGGTTCCAGAATGATGGAGGGGGCTCATAGGAACCAAGGTGATGGCCATGGATAAGGGGTAGAGCTCATGTTTGGATTTTTCCCACATGCTAAATTTGTATGTTCTGACCATATTTTGCATTTTGTGGTACATTTCCTGTTGAGAGTGGCCAAATTATGCATTTTATTTTCTTTTTAGCTGCATCGACCTCTGGGGCATCGTTCCAGGCCCGACCCAAGGTGTGGACAGGGGAGGGGGAGGCTAACCCTATGTGGACCCGGATGGGAAAAGAGATGAATGGGGCTAAAATGAATGGAAGGGGGTGATATATATGGTGTCGGGAAGTAGGAGCACGCAACCAAAATCGAGATTTTCCATGTAGTACCAACCCTAAAGCTAATGGATAGTAAAGGAGATCCCACAGGACTAGGATACGAGGTTAACCATGCAATCAGGTTGTGGAGACAAGAGTACAGACCTAGCCCATTCTTTTTGCCGAATCCCCGCACCAATCCATGCCCAAAAAAGCCCATGACAAGGAAAATTACTCAACTATACCATTGAAAAGCCATACCTTCAGGGTCGGGAGACCCACCTTCAAATATACAATCATAACAGATGGGCAAGGGGCCACATGGCTGGCTCAAGTGCCAAAGATAATGGTACATCGAGCTATCTGGTGGCAGCAAGGGACTGCTGGTTGATGATCGTCTAGGAGAAATATTTTGTAAGTCTCAAAATTTGTGAGGAGACTTGAACATCAGTATTCCAAAGAACCCAGAAACTGTTTGTGGAAATTCCACTCGGTTCATGTCTTATTAAAATAATTAATTTTTTAATGGAGACCCTAAATCTAAACTTAGGGAAATTAAATAATTAAAGGGTATTAATAAGACAGAGTGTGAATCTTCTAGAGAACGAAGATCAAGCCAAGTTTTAATCTTAGCCATTGATTAGACTTCTAATCTAGGCCGTTGATTCATCAATGAGAAGATTATAAAAGAAGACTTGAAGGTAATTTGGAAAGCAAGCTGGGCATACACTCGATACCCAAAGGAGATCGATTCTGAAGGAATAGAATTCGATTTCAGTGGTAGAGTTGTAGGGCGAAGAGTTGCAGAATCAAAAGGAGAAGAGGGAGTCAGCAGTGACTGAGCACAAGGACAGAGGGACGCAGAGGGTCACAGAAGGCAGTGCAGAGCTGCAACGCAGTGAACCCATGTAGAGCCTACGCAGAGTGACATAGTCCAGCGCACAAAGACACACAGATAGACACAGAGGAAGTCAAAGGCTCTTCCGGGTGTCAGGAAATTTTTGGGAGGGGCCGAGAATTTTGTCTTAGGTGTTTTTTGATTATATCTGCTAGTGTTATCCTTGTAAAGATTCATTTGCTGAAGAATAATAATAAAACCCTCATCTGCTGCACCAATTTTCACACATTGGGTTTTTTCGGGGACAATTGTCCAAAATAAGTGTGTACATGTGATTGGTTCTTATGCTTATGTTCTTTATTGTTTACTTCTCTGCTATATAATTGTGATTGTTGCAGTAGTATTTATTTCGAAGTTTACTGATAGATTTATATAAATAACTTATCGGAGTAATAAGTAGGAGAAATAAATCTATCACCGCAACTGTAGATTTCCAAATTGAAATTTTCACATGGTATCAGAGCCAGAGATGAGTAACAGGAACGGAGAATCGACAAGTGAACAGAAATTTGACATTGCTACAACAGCTCGGAGGGGTTCACACAGTTCTCTAGAAAGGAAGAGAAGCATTAAAGAACATATGGATCACGAGGTTTCTGTTTTGGCATCCAGACTGGAAGAAGAATTTTCTTATGTGTCAAGCACTACGTTGCTTGAGGTCTGGTACATTGACAGTGGAGCTTCTGCTGATATGACAGGAGTGCGAGAATGCTTTTCCGACTACTGAGAGGAGTAGATGAACTTTAAAATTACCATGGGTAATAAAGCAAAATGTATCCCTTTTGGAAGAGGTACCGTAGTATTTTAGACCAAGGCTGGAAATAAGCTTCGGGCTACTAATGTACTGCATGTGCTCGGGCTGGGAATGAACTTACTCTCAGTGTCTCAACTTCAAAACAGAGGTTACAACGTTTACTTCGTTGGTGACAGAGGTTACGTAAAACACCCAAGTTGGAAGAAGAAAGCACAAATCGGAGTAAGGAGCAACGAACTTTATAAGTCACAGCTCGAATCCCCAATGGTACTAATAGGCAACACTGATGAAACAGACTTGAATGAACTATGGCACACAAGAATGGGGCATATGCATCATGGGGCGTTAAAGATTCTCAAGAAAACTGTCACGGGAGTTCTAGAACTGAGCACCAAGTGGGACGATGTCTACAGAGGGTGCATATTGGGAAAATATGCCAAGGCAGCGTATCAGAGAAGCAACAATAGGTCTAAGAGTGTATTGGGCTTGATACACTCGGATATCTGCAGGCCAATGTCCACTGGAGCTCTTAGTGGTACTGAGTATTTCGTCACCTTTATTGATGACCATTCTAGGAAAACCTGGATCTACTTTCTAATGACCAAGGATGAAGTCTTCAGTCGGTTTAAAGAGTCTAAAGCTTTGGTAGAAAATCTGACAAGAAAGCGGATCAAGGTGTTGCGTTTGGAGAATGGTGGTGAATACACAGACAAGGAATTCACTGGGTTTTGTGCAAGGGAAGGTATCAGAAGAGAGTGGACTGCTCCATATAATCCAGAGCAGAATGGTGTGGCAGAAGGAAAAAATAAGACTATTGTCGAGGTTGCAAGGGCAATGTTGTATGATCAAGACATGCCCAAATTTTTGTGGGTTGAACCTTGTAATACAAATGTCTATGTTCAGAACAGGATTACTCACAATGCATTAGGAAAGATCACACCAGAAAGTGTCTTCACTGGCAGCAAGCTAGAGGTAAGTCACTTTAGGATCTTTGACAGTACAACATATTGTCATGTGCCTAGTGAGAAGAGGAAATAGTTGGACATGACTGCGGAAAAGGGGTATCTGGTAGGATACAACGAGAATGCAAAGGCATGCCGCATCTACATTTCAGAGAGCAGGAAAGTTGTAGTGTGGAGGGATGTGAAATTCATGGAGGAGAGGGCCTTCAGAAGATCCTGCGAGTTGCCTTCTGCTACGCAGTCTGAGGATGATTCGCTGGTTCAACCTCAACAACCTGTGGTAGATAATTCAGCTGCCTCTCCAAGGCATGGGGACCCAAGTGACACTTCTCCCGAGGACTTGCAGGAGGGAGAGCAGGTAAATCCACCCACTACCAGTGGGAGAACGAGCAGGGAACTACGACAGATTCTGAGGGACACAGAAGACTTTGTCGGAGACCCCGAAGATGTGAAGAGACAACGCAAGTAGCCTGAGAGGTACCATGCCTTGGTTGCACAGGTTGGGGAACCTTCTAGCTTTCGGGAAGTAGCTCAGCACCAGGTTTGGGTAGATGCGATGGTGGAAGAGTACAGGTGGTCCCCAGACCTCAGGATAGATCAATTGTAGGTTCAAGGTGGATCTACAAGATCAAGTATACTGCAGATGGCAGCATTGAGAAATTTAAAGCCAGGTTTGTGGCTTAGGGGTATGCTAAAAAAGAAGGGATAGCTTATGAAGAAACCTTTGCCCTAGTAGCCAGATATATCTCCATTAGATCCGTGATATGTCTTACTGTGCAGATGGGATGGGAGATTCACCAGATGGAAGTCAAGACTGCGTTCCTAAATGGGGTGATAGAAGAGGAGGTTTATATTGAACAATCAGAGGGCTTCGAGACCAGTGTTATCGAAATCGAATCGGTTTCGGAAAACCAACCGGTTCGACTGGTTTGGAGGCAAAATTAGTCCGTATGGCCCTCCAAACCGGAAATGACCGGTTCGATACCGAACCGACTGGTTTTGGCACCAAACTGGTCCGGTTTGGACACTGGTTCCACCGGTTCACAAGCCTAGGCATTAAAAAAAATTTAATTTAATTATTATTATTATTTTTCCTAGTTACTAACACTACCCTAGGCCCCCCTAAAGCTACTTAAACACCCCCACCCCCTCGATTTCACTCACACTATTCATTCAAGTCTCTTGCAGTTCTTGAGCTAAGTTCGGTGAGGAGAATTCAGAAAGTTTTTTGTAGGGTTGTTTTGAGGGAGATTTTTTGCAGATTTGAAGAGCTGATTGAGTCTTGGAGAGTTGTTTGGTTGGCATATTTTCGAGCTACTTCAAAGATTTTTTTTTCCCAGAGTTCTTTGGGTTTTCTTCAGTGGTTTTTGCAACTGGTGGAATTTGTTTTTTTTTTTAAATTTTGTTGGGGCTGCTACATAGTTGATTTCAAAGGATTTTGGAGTTGATTTTCTCCAAAATTTTAGAGGGTAAATCAAGGGCCATGGGAATCAAGCCATAATCTCGTTGCAGACTTGGATGCTACTCATTCTTTAGATGAGGATAAGGAGGATGATCATGATGATGATTCTGATGATGATTGATGATTGATGATTTGATCATTGATTTGTTGTAGTTGTAGCTTGTAGTAAAATACTATGATCTATGATGTTATTTTGGACTATAAAGGCCTTTTAGAGTCTGCTTCTTGATGTTTGTAACATTTTTGGTTCAACGATGTTTTCCACCAAGTGCTATTTTGTTTGTATGCCCTATTACTTGCTATATAAATGAGAACTTTTGCATATTTGTGTATAAATGGTTTGGATTCATATGGATGGACATGAATATATCCGTTTTTTCTTTAAAATATGAATATTTAATGTGTTTTTGGTAAACCGGTTTTTTTTGTTTTTGTTTTTGTTTTTGTTTCGGTCCGATTCCGACCAGTTCTCGGTCCACAAGGTTTTCCGGTTCGATGACCGATTCAGTTCCGATAACATTGTTCGAGACACATGATCAAAATACTCATGTGTGCAGGCTCAAGAAAGCCTTGTATGGACTAAAGCAAGCCCCTAGAGCTTGGTATGGTCGAATTGACAGCTACTTGCAGAATATGGGATTCAACAAGAGTGACGCAGATCCCAATCTCTACTATCTAAGGGTATGGAGTGAGCCCCTGATACTGGTTTTACATGTAGATGATCTATTTGTGATAGGATCATCGAGGCTCATCAAAGACTGGAAGGAGAATTTGGCAACAAAATTCGACATGAAGGATCTAGGGCTGATGCACTATTTTCTGGGGTTGGAAGTTTGGCATTAGAAGGGGGAGATCTTTCTTATTCAAGGAAGATATACTACAGAGATTCTGAAGAGATTTCAGATGGAGGATTGTAGACCCATGACGACTCCAATGATCACCAACTGGAAGAAAATCGACACGTCCGAAGATGATGAGGATGACCCTACTCTGTATAGGCAGCTCATAGGATCTTTGATGTATCTGGTAAACACTAGGCCAAACATCTGTTATGCTGTAAATACCCTTAGTCAGTTCATGGTGGAACCTAAGAGGGCTCATTGGGTAGTAGCCAAGCATGTACTCAGGTACCTTCAAAGGACAATCAAGCTTGGATTGAAGTACACCCATGGCAGCGATATTAGGTTGAGTGGGTTCATCGACGTAGATTGGGCCGGGAGTCCAGTAGATCGGAAGAGTACCAGTGGGAACTGTTTCAGTTTAGGATCAGGGATGACTTCCTGGTATAGTAGAAAACATAAATTTGTGGCACTAAGCTCAGCAGAGGCTAAATATATGGCAGCTAGCACAACTTCGTGTGAGGCCATATGGCTTCGGAAACTGCTTGTGAACCTACTGAAGGAGAAACAGAAGCAACCAATATTTTATGTGATAATCAAAGTTGCATCAAGCTCTTTGAAAATCCTGTGTTTCATGATCGGTCGAAGCACATTGACATTAGGTGTCACATCATCAGAGATTGTGTCCAATGGGGAGATGTACAGTTGCAGTACACTCCAACAGGAGAACAAGTGGTAGACATTCTCATGAAGGCTCTGGGGAAGACTAAGTTTGTCTACTTCAGAGAGAAGATGGGGATGATCAAGAATCCATTCTAGTAGCAGGAATGGATAGGATCAGGATTTAGAGGGAGCTGCAGTACAGATGCAACATTGTCATGGGCAGCAGTACAAGAGGCAACAATGCAACAAATGAGGGGCAACAACTAGAGATCAACAACGCAGAGGATGCTTCAAAAGCAGAGCAACATGCAGCAGGCATATCGCTAGAACACCTTCCTCGCTAAGAGGGAGTGTTGATTTTTGTAGCGTCGAAAAGTGTTCTAAGTCTCAAACTTTGTGAGGAGACTTGGACATCAGTATTCCAAAGAACCCATAAACCGTTTGTGGAAATTCCACTCGGTTCATGTCTTATTAAAATAATTAATTATTTTAATGGAGACCCTAAGTCTAAACTTAGGGAAATTAAATAATTAAAGGGTATTAATAAGACAGAGTGTGAATCTTCTAAAGAACGAAGATCAAGTCAAGTTTTACTCTTAGCCATTGATTAGACTTCTAATCTGGGCCGTTGATTCATCAACGAGAAGATTATAAAAGAAGGCTTGAGGGTCATTTGGAAAGCAAGCCGGACATACACTCAGTACCCGGAGGAGATTGGTTCCGAAGGAATAGAATTTGATTTCAGTGGGAGAGTTGCAGGGCGAAGAGTTGCAGAATCAGAAGGAGAAGAGGGAGTTAGCAGTGATTGAGCACAAGGATAGAGGGACGCAGAGGCTCATAGAAGGCAGTGCAGTGGACTCACGTAGAGCCTACGCAAAGTGACGCAGTCTAGCGCAGGGACTGCGCAGAGAGACACACAGACAAACGCAGAGGAAGTCAAAAGCTCTTCCGGGTGTCAAGAAATTTTCGGGAGGGGCCGAGAATTTTGTCTCAAGTGTTTTCTGATTATATCTGCCATTGTATTCCTTGTAAAGGTTCATTTGCTGAAGAATAATAATAAAACCCTCATCTGCTACACCGATTTTCCCACATTGGGTTTTTCCGAGGACGATTATCCAAAATAAGTGTGTACATGGGATTGGTTCTTATGCTTATGTTCTTTACTATTTACTTCTCTGCATATATAATTGTGATTGTTGCAGTAGTATTTATTTCGAAGTTTACTGAAAGATTTTTGTAGATAACTTATCGGAGTAATAAGTAGGAGAAATAAATCTATCGCTGCAACTGTAGATTTCGAGATTGAAATTTTCACAACATGTAGAGCATTACCATAAAAGGAGTGCGAATCTACCTATAAAGAGAGAAGCCATATAGGAGAGCGATCCTACCTGTAGAGCAATGCCATTATAAAGTAGTAGAGCAGGCCACTGTAGAGCGATGCCATAAGATAATTTTCCAAAATATCTGTTCTGCGTTGCCACAATAAATTTGCCGTGTAATAGTAATGCGAGACAAAGTAATCATACAATGTAAATATAATGCAGAGCAATTGTGCCAATGTGTAGTCTCATAGATACAATGCCCCAGAATAGGTCAAAGTGGCATCACATCTAGTTGTAACGATGCCTCATATATGATGCTTCATATGAGCTATGCTTTAAATATTTGCGCTAAAAAAATCCGAGCAACAAGCGAATGAGCGAGTTACTTAGATGCGGGCCTTTGATCTAATGGACGAACCACAAAAATCAAATGCAAACCTGTAATGAGCCATCACAAAGAACTATGAAACATGAAAAAGTGAGCAAGCTAGACTTGAGTGCAATCATAGAAGAGTCACCGAATAGAGCTACAATCAGTCCGATTACTTTTCGTAGTCCAAATCGAATGCCCAAAAATGTCAATTTATATTAGATGCCATCATTAACGGGGTCATGATTATTGGGGCTTAGCCGACATGAATAATTAGGAGGGAAGTCTAAATTGAAATCTTCTTTGAATATTTTGCCACTTTAATAATAATTAAATTCAAATTCTCTTTAATAAAATATATCTTTCCATTTGCCCAATAATGTTTCTTTATTCTATTTGAGGGGCAAGGAGGGCTTTTCTTGAGGTCTTAGGGTTTCTATGGGGAAATTCGTCTAATAGTTGCCCCACTTTTTAACAAGTAGCTAATATAGACCCCGCACAGGTTTATGTCTATCAAAGTGACATGCTTGTGCTTGCGCTTGCTGATGTGTGCCTTGGTTGGGGCTAGGAGAAAATATTAGGTGACTTTGGTGGAATAGATACCCCCACTTGCGGTTGCTTAGCTGAAAAGCACCCAGTTGAATGATGCTGATGGTTCCCTTATAATATGCTAAATTTAGGTGCACTAGCCTCATTGTGATAAGTGGGAGCTTAGTTCAAAAAAAATATGAAGCTGTTTTCTGCTTCCTCCTTAAGGAACATGACATATGACATCAAATTGGTTTTGAGGAGCATGTTTATAACTTTATATCTTGGTAATATAAGGTTTCAAAAAGATATTTCATTTGTAGAGTCTTGGTGTAGTTGGTGAGAGAATATCTGAGGTTGCCCCGCTGTTGCATGTTTGTACACATTGGATTCAAGTTTAGATTCCAATTTATACTAGGCTATTTTTTGGCGTCCTTACCAACATTTGGATTCTTTTTGTCTTTGAGGAAATGTATCTAATTGCCCTTAACGTATTTAATGAACATCAACTGAAACTTGTATCATATTTTGGCGTTTCTTGATTATGTTTATGTGCATTACTTCTGGATATAATAATAAATATATTTGTTGTTTGCTGCTATGGTACATGAATTTGGAATTTTCTTTTCTAATTTGAAAAATAGATAGGATAAACTTGTTTTTCTAACCTCCTTTTCTAATTAAATGTGATTATGGTTCTTCCTTCAGTATAAAATTGGGAGGCACATTGATTACTAACAAACATATTTTTCTCAGTGGGAATGGAGATGCCGGGGAAAACTTGCTGTGCGGGGCACGTCAGAGAATCCACAAATTGGACTTTATCAAGAGGGTACCCATAATGTTGTGGATATTCCATCTTGTCGAGGTGAGTAACTATGGTGTTTAAGTGATATTTTCATATATAAATTTTCAAGCGACCCATTTCTACAAAAACACACATTTCTTGAATTTAATGATTAATGGAGGTCACCTGTTGATATGTAGTTTATTTTTCTAATGTAGTTCCCATTATGTTAGTCATAGTATTGCTCTCAGGCATTGTTGAAAAGGGAATCACTAAACTGGAGAAATTAGTCTCCTTCCATTTAGGAAATATAATTTTAAGAAGTGTGTAAAAACTATGAAACACTAAATTGGGGCAATCTCCCTCCATTAATAAAATATAATTTGGGGAAGTGCAGTAAGTAGTTGGATGTGTTGCACTATCAGCCGTTCATTTGGCATGTGATTTATTCTTCTCTTATGTTCTTCATAAATATATAGTTTTTTCATATGCTTATGTTTGAGTGAGTATTTGAATACAATGCATTAAAATTATTTTAAACTGAATACAGAAAAATGGGAAGCCTCGTGGAAAACAAACTTGTAAAATGAATAAATAATAGTGGGAAACCTGATTGCAAACAAAGGAACAAGTCATGTACGTTAACAAGGATATGACCTCACTTAAGATTACCCCTGAATGCTTGGCTCCATTATTAGTTGGTTCAAGGATGGAGGATATTCTTACGACATGGATTCTAGAAATATTGCAAAATGAAACAATCCACATGTATTTTGAGATGCAGTATCAATAGGTGATGAGCATAATGCATATACACATTGTAAACCAAATCGCGATATGGAGAACAACTATCAAAAGTATTATTATGATGATTTATACAATAACTCTTTAGATATTAGAAGTGTTAGAACAACATATAGCACCCACAAAAGTGTGAGGTCACAAGCACTAAGGTAATATTATTGTGTAACCCAGGAAGGCTGTCCATTGTCACTTCAACAATTCTTCTTCACACTTTAGGTTGGCTGTTCTCCAAAACAATGGGGGATTCCATAAGATAGGATTGTTGAGGCTGTGGAGTGGAGGCTGTGGGCGAAGTTTGAAGAGTATCTTGGTGACGAGCATCTTCACTAGCAATATCAACTATAGCCTAGTAACTGAAACCAATACGTTTTCTAGTGTTCCTAGAGGATATACAAAGCAAGGAATTAATAATACTTACGTTAAATTTAGGTAGACATGGAGTGTTCTATGCTTAATGCAATTTTACTTGAATCTTTCTTAGGCCCGATTCAATTTAGCAATCACATAAACATGAAAGTAAAATGCTGATAGAACACAATAATAGATCAACAGAAGACAAACCAATAATATAGATCAGATTTTACAATTCTTCTTGTCCAACAAAGATATAGGATAGTGTGTGTTACGGCCGTCAACAGGATGCATCAGCCAACAAAGTCTTTCTCAACATCAGGTCAGCCAACCTTTCAAGTGTCACACACAACCCTCAAAGACAGCTCATCAAAAGTCAACGCTGCAGATTTAGGGCTTTGGTCAAAGTCAATGTTCAGCGTCGATTTTTGTGCCCAGCAATACGACCTTCAAAAATCAGAATTTCTTCAAAGTTTGGAGGTCAAAACACCAAGGTTTGACCACGGTCAATGCTGGTCAACGCACCAGCAATCAACCCTAAAAACAATCTGCAAATTTACCCAGCTGCAGCTCCGCACGTGAGAGAGAGAGAGGCCTCCAAAGGCTGATCGAACCAATCAAATCATAAGAGAATGTGTGATGAGTTGATGAGAAAATGATCTCCAAGTCTCTCCAATTTATATCCATCAGTGAGGGTGTGTGACACATCTATTAGGTTTGTGAGCCGACATTACAAATTTTGCTGACCTTGCACATGTGTGGAAAATAAAATCAAAATATATGCTATGCTCATCCAAACAAGATGATCTTTAGATCAATCTTGCACCTATCCGAAAGAGGAATCCAACAAAAATATAATCATCATCATATGAGCAGTGCAACATGGAGTTTGGACTTAGTTGCCCAAAATTAACACTCCCTTTCAACTAGGGAGAACTCCATCTGTACACCTGTGCCATCCAGAGATCAGTACCATCGTGCATCATCCTGCGGTAACTTGCTTTGTTGGCTCTTCTTCACAAATAGAACAAAAGGTGAGTCACAAAGACATCAAGCTCTGCTGACCCGAAGTCAGCTTAGAGGTTACAACCTCTCTTGGACCCAAAAAGAGTCTCATACTAACTGGAAGTTAGTTTACAGACCCGAAGTCAGTTTAGAGGTAAGAACCTCATCATAACTGATCCTAGATCAAGGTGTTGTACGCGTGCCATCCTAGACATAGAGTAAGGCAATCTCCGATGCATCCATTGGTCTTGCTATTGGTCTCTATCCACATTTCCCACCTCATTGGCCAAATGAGAGGTACTTCCCATGAGTCCGAAACTCCATGGGTAGGATGTGTGCGGGGCACAGATCAAAGGGAGGTGAACCAACTCAATATCATAATGGTGGGGTAGAACCACAACAAGTTTCGACAAGCCTAGCCCCGTGTGTGCTTATAGCTCCAAGAAGCTATCCCCAAGCCCCCTGGAGCTCCTAGAGCTCATAGTCCAACTCAAGCAAGACCCTCATAATAGGGTCTTTCCACGATTCCAAGCTTTTCACGGAAGGTTAGGAACTTGACCTTCCCTAGGGGCTTCGTGAGAATATCTGCGACCTACTCATCAGTTCCTATATGATCGAGCCTTACGACACCTCATTGTACCATATCACGGATAAAGTGGTACCTGATATCAATATGCTTGGACTGATCATGGAATACGGGATTCTTAGAAAGACGAATCCCACTTTGGTTATCACAAAGGATAACGGTGGTATCTAGCACATGCCCAAACAACTCATTGAAAAGCTTTCGCAACCAAACAACTTCACAACAGGCCATACTCGCTGCAATGTTTTCAGCCTCAGCGGTGCTCAAAGCCACCGACTTTTGCTTCCTGCTCATCTAAGATATCGAAGCAGAACCCAAGGTGAAGCAACATTCAGATGTGCTCTTGCGATCCACCACACTGCCAGCCCAATCGACATCAAAATATCCATGGAGTCTCAAACTCTCGACAGTGTATCTCAGCCCATGGTTGATTGTGCCCCGAAGATATTTCAATAGATTCTTGGCACCAATCTAGTGAATATGATGAGGATCAACCATATGTTGACTCAAAGTGTTCACTGCAAAACATACGTCTGGACGAGAGTTCACTAGGAACATTAGGGCCCTCACCAGTTGTCGATACTTGGTGGGATTTCCCAACTTGGGCCCAACGACATTTCCACACGAATTCTTAAAGTTGAGTTCCATCGGTGTCGACACAGACTTACAGTCCACCATACCAAATCTCTCCAACAACTTCATGACATATTTTTCTTGAGAAAGGAAAATCTCGCTTGGCCTCTACCAGACCTCCAAGCCTAGGAAGTAATGAATTAGTCCTAGGTCTTCCATCTCAAACTCGGAAGCTAGCTCCCTTTTACGCTGATGAATGAGAGGGTCAACACCTGTCAGGAAGAGATCATCCACATAAAGAACTAGAATGAGAGGCCTTTCTTTATCAACATTAAAATAAAGGTTTGGATCAACATTACTTCGAGTGAAGCCCAACTTCATCAAGTAGCTATCTATCCCCTCATACCAAGCCCTGGGGGCTTGGTTCAACACATAGAGGGATTTCTTCAACCTGCATACATAGGTGTCTCTATCTTGGACTTCGAACCCTAGAGGTTGCTTCACATACACCTCATCCTTTATTGAACCATGTAGAAAAGCGGTCTTCACATCCATTTGATGGAGACTTCATCCTTGCGTTGCAACAAGGGCAATGATAGATCGGATGGTGGGATAGCGGGCCACAGGTGCAAATATGTCATCATAATCTATGCCTTCCTTTTGAGAGAAGCCTCAGGCAACAAATATTGCCTTGTACTTTTTATCACTACCATCAGATCCATGCTTGATCTTATAGAGCCATTTCGAGGAGACAACAGATTTGTCCTCTGGTCTCCGGACCACTTCCCAGACATCATTTTTCATAATGGACTCATATTCTTCGTGCATAGCATCCTTCCAAACTTCATGCTTTACAACTTCTTCAAATGATCCAGGCTCAGATTGTACAATTGTACTCATGGCTGCTAGGTACCCTTGATACCTACTCAACTTCTTGCTTTCACAGAATGTCCCCCTTTGGGCAATATGTCTCTTGGAATTTTCGAGAGTATCCCTAAGCCATGAGGGTCTTCTCTTATTTGAAGGAGGTGGATCAATAGGATCCATAGGTCCTTTAACATCGGGCATCGGTTCATCCTTCGACTCTTCCTGGTTCCCTGCTTCTTCATCTTCTTTATCTTCCTTGGAGCTAGGAAGATTTCTCACTTTCTTGAGGGCAACATTTTCATCGAAGGTGACATGGTGGCATATCTCCACTTCTCTTTGACCAGGAACATAGATTCTATATGCCTTCGACATTTCACTGTAGCTTACAAACATTCCCTTCTTTCTAGAAGCATCTAGCTTGCTTCTCTTTTCTTTTGGCACATGAAAGTAAACAGGACAACCAAAGACTATAAAATGAGAAACATCACGTTTCTTACTAGAGAAGATTTCTTCGGGAGTTTTGGAGTCCATAGCAGAATGTGGGCATCTGTTTTGAATGTACACAACAGTGTTTGCAGCTTCTCCCCATAGAAACTTCGGAAGACCTTGGTCATATAGCATGGCGCGAACAACTTCCACAATGGTCTTGTTCTTTCTTTCAGCAACACCGTTTTGCTCAGGAGTATACATAGTTGTGGTCTCCCTCTTAATTCCAACTTCATTGCAAAAGTCATTGAATTCATTTGACTCATACTCGGTCCTCAAAACTTTGATTCTCTTCTCGATTTGATTTTCCACCAAGGCCTTGAAGATAAAAAACCATTTGAATGCTTCGTCGTTCTTCTTCAAGAAATATATCCAGGTCTTGCGGGAGAAGTCATCTGTAAAAGTCATGTAATAGGAACATGGTCCCAAGGATGTCACAGGCAGCATACCAGATAAATCAGAATGTATCAACTGCAAGATATCAGTTGTCTTTGTGACACTAGAGGGGAATGGTCCCCTTGTATGCTTCCCTTCGGCACAACGCTGACATATACCTTCATGATCATCTTTAAATTTGGGCATCCTTGTCACCACCTTCCTTGCTTTGGGAACGACTTTGTAATGAAGGTGTGCAAACCTCCGGTGCCATAACTCTGTTTGAAGAGTTGTATCACATGACATAGCCCCAACCCCCAATGGACTTCCTCCAACTTGGTAGAGTGTATCAACTCTAAAACCAATAGTAAGAGCTTCCTTGAAGTTCTTCTTCAAGATGTGTACCTTTCCATCAACGAATGCCACCTTGAACCCTTTGTCTTCCATTGCCGAAATAGACACAAGGTTATTCTTCAAATCAGGTACGTACAACACATCTTGTAAACGAAGGACTTGGCCTTGAGATAAATGAAGGGTCACAGTCCCTGTCCCTTTCACGGGATAGGTGGCATTATCTCCAAGGATAATTTCTAGATTAGTATCTTTCTCAATCAAATCAGAGAGGGCTTCTTTATAACCAATGAGGTGCCTTGAAACACCACTATCAATCAACCCAACCAGACATCCAAGGTGTTGGGAGGAGATGCAGCAGAGAGGGCAGATACAAGAATAAATTCATTTTTATTATTATCAACAACATTAGACTCATCGTACCTAGAATTTCTTGACCTCTTGAAAGGTTGCCCATTTCCACTATGATCAGAGGGAGCCTCCCTTTTTCCTTTGAACCTATTGTTCCTTTGGTTGCCATTACCCCTGGAGTTGTTGTTGTCATCATCCTTGGGAGAGTCCCTTCTATTAGGGCACTCTCTTGCATAGTGACCAAACTTGTTACAAGTGTAACATCTTCCCTTCCTTCCTTTGAGCCCCGCTCTTCCATGGTTTTGATTTCTCAGAACACCATTGTTCCTCTTCTTTACATGAGAGGTGAAGGCAGTAGGGACACCTCCATTTCCATTAGAGGGATGATCTCTCTCCATCATTCTTGTCTCCTCTTGAGTGCATCTTGTCAATATTTCATCGAAATCAGGAATCACATTATTATTAAGAATGGTGGTATTGAATACATACCAATCACGGGGGAGACCTCCAAGCGCAATGAGAACCATCTCTCGATCAACTATTTTTTCTCCAATAGCTACGAGATTGTTCCGGATTTCAGTGAGCCTCATAAAATAGGATTGAATGGATTCATCCTTGCCCTTCTTGATATTATTCTATTGATTCTTGAAGAAAAGAACTTGATTAGCATTGCTAGCCCTGAACATGCTAACCAACTTATCATACATCTCTTTAGATGTGCTCAGCTCAGAAATGTAAGCAACCAAGTACTTATGAATAGAATCTCGGATAATCATCTTTGCTTTGATTTCCCATTTTCTATACTTCATCTTTGTGGCAGCAGGTGCATTTGATGGACGCTCATGGATCTTACCCTGCACATAGTCCATGACATCTTGATCTTCTAATGCCAAATCCCAGGACATCTTCCATGCATGATAATCAAACTTATCATGCAATTTATCATCAGACTTGAAACCCTTATAGGTTGAGGAGGCCATTGGTCCTTGATTGGATTTCTTCTTCGTTGATTACTTCTCACATTAGCTTGGGCTTTGTCTTCATCTCAACTCTGATTCCATGTTAAATTTAGATAGACATGGAGTGTTCTATGCTCAGTGCAATTTTACTTCAATCTTTCTTAGGCCCGATTCAATTTAGCAATCACATAAACATGAAAGTAAAATGCTGATAGAACACAATAATAGATCAACAGAAGACAAGCCAATAATATAGATAAGATTTTACAATTCTTCTTGTCTAGCAAAGATATAGGATAGTGTGTGTTACGACAGTCAACAAGATGCATCAGCCAGGATGGATTGTACATGCATTTTGTCTTGTAAGTAAGCCTTGTATTTGATAAATCTTTGTTCTCATGCCTAGTGTGGAATGCTTTGTTATACAGGGTTTTTCTATTTAGTATTGGAGATCAATGTATAGAATCTAGATAATGACATTGTATGCATTACTCATGTATACGATGTGAATGGAAATCCTCCTGGTGTATCTTTGGTATAGCGCTCCCAAGTGACCGTGACCCCTCGCAAATGTAGTAGTTAGGGTTTTGAGCTAGGGCTTCAAAATTTCCTTACACCTTACCAATACTTAGCCAATTTTTTACTTCCATAGACTCCATCATCCCAAGGATTTGGCAATGGCCTTGTCATTTTGGTGATCACACACAAATTTAACCCTAAACTCATTTTCACTCAACTTTTCTGATTTTCAACCCTCTTAAGGTCAAGCCACTAGTTAGGGCTAGTGTACAAATTGACCTAGAGTGGGAATTTGGGCTTGTGGAAGGATTCAACATTGGAAGGAGCCTTGATTGCCTCAAAATCGACTCCCTTTAGTGGCCACTCCATCCATTATAAGGTTGAATTCTCTAGCCCTAGGAAACCTTAGTTTGCCCTAGGCTTCAACTTGGGGGCTTTTTGAAGGTTTCTTATTCTCTTTGATTGCTAATATTCATTGTTGGAAACCTTTTCTTGGCCATTTGACACTAGGTTGATCAATTTGGCTCTAGATCATTTGTGCCTTAATCGGCCTGATTAGAGGATGCAAATTACCTTTCCTAACTTATCGAGCCTTGTCCTTAAGAAGAGTTGTCCTATATAACCCTCTCTTGTCACCTTGATCCTTGAATTTGATATATCATTAGGTTTCCATCTTTTGCTAAAGTCAATAATCACTTTCAAAATGAACATCTGGGCTGCATATATTTTGATGAATTCATGCAATATGGAGAGAAGTCTGATATGGAAAATGTGGCAGTTTGTGGATATTTTTGATATGCTGATGTAAGTCTGTGACTATTTCTTCTAAGACATTTTCCCATGTAGAGAAGGTGGTGAAATGATTAATACATTGTGGACAGTGTCCAGCCTACCATTGCCCTGATTTCAATGTGTCTCTGTTTTGAATGGTGATCAAACACGGAGGAAAGTGTCACTAACCTTTCAGTTTTGATGGCATAGGTGTGAGGGTCATTCTTATGTAAAAACCATGATGACATTCTGAGCCGGTATCACAGATCAACATCACGCATCTTTTATGGCTTTTTTTTCTTTATCTCATGGTCATCCAAAGGCTCAGAAACATGGCATGAGGAGAAGCTTCCTTCAATATGAAAACAAAGCTAATAAAATAGTGCCACTTCTCACTATGATTTCAAAAATTCTGCATGTTTAAACAACCAGTCGCACCCTGTAAAGTGAGCCTGTTCACGCGCTTGGATGGAGAGCAGATGAGTGGTCTATTATAGGGCATGTTCTGATATAAAGAAACAAAATCTTTTAGAAAACTGTGATGTGACCTCATCCTGTAGCAGAGCAGCAAGTTTTGGAAGAGCAGACTGAAAGTTATATTGAAATAATAGGTGCTATATATGTGTTTAGGTGTTGTGAAACAATGTTGTTTGGGGCCGACCTAAAATTTGGATTGAATAATGGAGGCAACCTTAAAATGCTGAGGCTTTTTCTTTGAAAGTTTTGATCCAAGGCCGACAACATTTTTATTTTAAACTTGATGAGAATTCAAGTGGTGCTCTAGGTGGACATCATTAACTTATAGAGGGGCCAACCTATGATACAAATTCTGGTTGGAAGGCTGACCTATAGTTTCTTGAAAAGTTGGAAGACGACCTTATTGTTGGAAGACCACTTGTCCACATGGCTAGCCTTGAAGGGTTGTGGGTGTTGTATCATTGGTTCACAGGTCCAGATAGAGAAGGTTTTAATCCACATAATGAAGCCTTCACAAACATGGAATAGCTCTTGAAGAATCAAGGGCAAGGGGTTGCTCTTATAAGGCTTGTGCACCTGCACAAGGAAGATTCCTAGAGGATTTGGTGGCAGGTTTGAAGGTTGCTTGAAGAAGTTATGTCATTGAAGGGCCTTTGGAGGATAGATTTTGTACCGAAAACCCCTTATTCACCTCATTTACGGAGATGTCATCGTTGAGGGCTGTTTCCCCTTGGTTTTTGTACATGTGGAATGAATGGCCGTCAATTATGTAATTTAAATTTTAAATTAATTAATTGAAGAAGAGGGCCCTTTTGCCCCTCAATAGGCTAGGTTAGGGGCTTTTGGCCTAGAAAATTATTATTTTAATGTGGAAGTTGAGCTCCTCCTCTATAAATAGAGGTGCAATTCCTCTCATTTTTTCATTGTTGGATTGGGGGAGAAATTCCATAGCAAGTCTAATATGTCCGAAATTTTCTCTTGTTTCTTAATTTTTGGCTATGGAAGAATAAGTATGGTGACATATTCGAGAATCCTTGTTGATGTGGATGGTTTTCTTTTCATGGATGAATATTGGCAGAGCTTTGAATGGACGGATGATGATCTAAGTAAATGTTTTATCTTCATGTTGGGTATGTTTATGGATGATGTTTATTAAATATACGCTGAAGTGTTGCTGGTATTTTTATCTTGTTGTTCTTGAACAAACCCTCCAACAAGCTCTTTTGAGATGACATGCGTGTAGCTCCCTTATCCTATCTTTGAAGATTGTAGGATGACTAGGTCAAATCTCTAAGGGACATGAGTGGGTCTCCCTTAGTCTTTGAACCTAAATCCACTAAATTTATCCTCAAGTGTGTTGATACTTGACCTTGTATGCCTCAAAAAGTTATATTAGCAAGCTAAGGTATTGATCTTCTATCCTTCATCACCCTTTTCTTTTTAAAATCATTTAAATCGTTTTGCTGGGGTTTACTCTCTGAGATCACCTTCTAATTCCTTGATTGTGTGTGTTTGGGGACCTTCCCTTTAAACTAAAATATGGAAATTACCTTAAAATCCATAGTTTCTAGCTTAAACCTAAAGCATTCAATCCTTTGTTTGGTGGTAATAGAAGTTGAAGCCTTAAGTGGCTCTGTACTTGGTTTGATTGGGCTATTAAATCCCTAATATCTATTAGGAAGAACCCCCTTGAGTTGGAGGAGAGATTAGCTAGAAGTGAGATGAGGGTTGGTGTGGTGACAATAGATGTCCTCCTTAGTACATAGTGTGTTGCACTTGAGCTTTAGGTCTTTATCTTAGGATGTTTGATATTATGCTATAAAAGGTCCAAAGTATCATCCTTTCTTTCGCTAGTGGCTGAGAAGAAGGTACTATCGCAGGATTGTCTTCGACGCAAAGGGTGTGAAGGTACCTCCTTTTGTTTGATGTGAAGGGGAGAAGGGGAAACGACCAACCATTTGTTCAAAGGATGGATGAGATCCTCAAAGTTATGGGATAGGGAGGCTTCCCTCTTTAGACAGTGGGACAAAGCTAGAGAGGACATAATTCAAACAGTAGAAAGTTGGAGAGTAGACTCTTTCCAAAACCCCATTCTCAACAATGGTTGGAACTCCGTTGCAAGGTTCTTGTTATGGAATATCTAGAAGGAGCACAATAAAAGGGTATTTAAAAACCAATACCATGATATGGAAATTATGTGGAGTTCACTTCAAACCAATGTCCTTGAATTTATTTCAGCCACCAATTGGACAACCAAAGACTAGACAGTTCAAGGTGTGAAAATAAACATCAAGAGTGGAATTTATATAGATGTCATAAGCTGCTAACAACCAAAGGACATCCACCAATTTCTAAGTCTAAATAACACTACACTAGGTCCCTAGTTGGCTTTATTAAACTATATTTCGATGGGGATTCAAAGGGAAAACTGGGGCCATTTGGGGTAGTGGGGGCTTTTAGAGATTCCAATGGGATCATTCTAGCTCTCTTCTCACTAAGACTAGTTAATAATGCAAATAATGTATTGGAGTTGGCTATGCTAATAAAGGGGCTATAAATTACCAGAGAATTGAACTATATAACATTGTGGTAGTAGAAGGGGACTTTGTTGAGATTTTGTGTATTTGGGGTAGCATCAGTTGTGTTCTAGGTCCAAATTTTGAGGAAGGACTAGAGTTCACTTGATCTACAGGACCGAGAAATGGATTTGGGAAATTTCATCTAGTTTAGGAGATATTAAATTAATTAATTATTTTAATGTATTTCCTAAGTTGAAACTTAGGAAAAAAAATTAATTAAAGTGAATTTAATTAAACATGTGATGAAATTGTCTTAAGTCACATGGATCAAGCTTTCTTTTAATCTTAGCCATTGATTCAAGATTTGATCATGGCCGTTGATTTGTCAATGAGAAAAGTATAAAGGAAAGGTTTGGGGTCATTTGTAAAGACACACAGAGGCAGAGCACTGAAGCTAAGCTGAGATTCTAGGGCGGGGTTGCTAAGAATACTCAGAAGTGTTTCAACTACAAAGAGGGGAATTTAGACCAAGGGGATGATCTGATCCCATGGTCTAGAATACACAAGAGGCAGAGAAGAGATCAGCTCAAGGATAGCGCATAGGAAGGCAGGAGCAGGGACAACGTCATTTTCAGGAAACCCTTCAGGGGTTACGCAGAGACCCTTCAGGGGCAGCGTAGTGACTGCGTCACCCATTCTGGGGTAACGTAGTCCCTTCCAGGAGCAGTGCTGAGGGTTTGGAGGCCATCCAAGGCTGACGCAGAGGCTTTCAGGGGCTTTAGAGGCTGACGTAGTGCATTTCAGGGGCAGCGCTGGGGTTTCTATGCCTAGATCTGGCTGAGTTCTGTAAATCTCGTTTGAGGGTGTGAATCAGTTAGTATTTTTGGCCCTAGATCAGCCAGGAGCTATAGATCTAGAGTTTTCTCTGTCAGGTTTTCCAGATCTGGAACCTAGAGTTGTGTATTCAGAAATATTCTTAATAATAGAACCCTCCAGCAGCTAGAGACCGGTTTTCCCACATTGGGATTTTTTGGGGACAGTTTGTCCAGAAATAATTGTCACTTTGTCAAAGTGTGCATGTGCTTATTCTAGATCTGAATTGGTAGAGATCTATTATGTGTTTTGCTTCGATTTTAACTTGAATTAATTCAATTAATAGCTTCTATAAGTGGGAGGAGCTTAACCGGATTAACATTAATAATTTCTGCATAAGTATAAGGATTCAGAAATTTCTACAGACTCCCAAATCCTCCTCTCAACTATGGCAAAGATTATCAACGCTACCAAACTAGACAAATTATTAAAAAACTAGAGGCTCGCAATAGACCTGGGCTTGGTTGCAGAGCTGACTAGCTAGATAACAATGATCATTCCATCTCATATTAGGAGAAAGGACATTGCTCTAGCAAATAGACTAGCCAATGAAGGGGTCTCTCAATTAGGACCAGTGAAATTTTAGTAGAGAAAGGAGTATATCCCTCAACCGCTTTGAGGAGATTGTGATAAACTAAATGAGCTAGAGGTTAACCACCCAAATGGGGTGTACACAAGGGGGTGGGGTGGCATGATGCAACTACTCCCCCATATTGCTTGTTTGCTGTGAAAATTCCTTGATTGCAATTAACTAGAATTTTTTCTCCTAATTGTTCTACAATTTATTTGTTATTACGAAAAATATCGATAAACTCTTTCAATCTTCAACAAAATAAAATACGTTGCGAAAAATAAAATCAGGAAGCTGAGAAAATAATGCGCACACACAATAAAATAGACACCAATATTTTTGGACTAATAGTCCCTGGAAAATCCCCAAAGGGAAAATCAGTGCAGTAAATGAGGGTTTATTTTGATTATTATGCAGCAATAAAATCTAAGTACAATATCTGGCTGCCTAACGGACAATCCTCCGGCAAATAATCTCGCCAAAAAATTTAGGAGAAAATTTCTCCCTCTACAACCAAACTTGGCCTCCCTCTGGCGTGCTTGCATTGCCTAACTGTCTGCTTGCACTGCTGTCCTACGCAACTCGTACAACCTCTGGAACTGCTCCAAACTGGGTCGTCTAGCCTCCTGCCACTGGAAAAATTTGCTCTGCCTTCCAAAACGTCTTTCCGGCCTCCAACCACTGATCCAAACCCTTCCCAACAATTCGCTCAACTGGATTGGCTAACTCGCACCACTTGGCCGACTTTCTTTGCAGAATATTTCAACCTCCCTTCTGTTGGCTCTCCGACACTGGAAAATCCTCCAGAACTCTCTGCTGCTGCTCCCTCAATCACTAATGCTATCCTTCTCTAGCTCGAACTCACTTCCTTGTTGTATCTCTACAAGCTGGATAGTTTGATCTGCCAAGGAACTCGTTCTCCTCTTCTCATGACTGTGTCTATCTCCATCCCATTGACTTGCTCTTATAATTTCTCGCTGGAGCTTCAACGACCATGATTAGATCCTCATCAAGGACTAATATCATCTTAGATTCGATTTGTGTGAGTCTCTAGAGCCTTCGCGATCATCCTTAATTAATTCCCATTAATTAATGAATTTTCCTACGTTAGAATTAGGCACTATTTAATTATTGATCAACTAATTTAATTAAGGCATTTCACGAGCTTATCTCACAAAACCTTTTCTCGGTTTTGGAGATCTCATGTTCCTTAGTCTCTTAGACACAAATTGAGACTAGAACACTTGTCCGATGCTACCAAAATCTAACATTTGCCCCTTTACATGATAGTGCATTGCAATCACTTTCACGAGGGGAGGGGAGGGGAGGGGAATGTTGATTTGGGTAGCATTGGATGTGCTCTAAGTCTCAAAATTTGCAGGGAGACTTAGGCACATGTATTCCAAAGAACCCAGAACTCGTTTTTTAAAATTCCACTTAGATTGTGTTTTATTAAAATAATTGATTATTTTTAATGGGACCCTAAGTGTAAACTTAGGAAATTAAAATAATTAAAGGGTATTAATAAAACAAAGTGTGAATCTTCTAGAGAAGACAAAGATCAAGTCAAAAGTTAATCTTAGCCGTTAATTAACGATTTAATCTCGGTCGTTGAAGTCTCAACGAGAAGATTATAAGGACTTGATGGATCATTTGGAAGATACGTCGGGAGAGAAAATCTAGAGATCGAAATTCTTTAGTGAGCAGTGATAATCAAGAAGATTTTTGCAGAGAGGGGCAGAGATAATTACTGGTTGGAGGTTTTCTTGAGCTGGGGAATACACTGCAGAGAAGACAAAGAGAAGTATGCAGAGGGGCAGCATAGCAGTTATGCAGAGCCTACGTAGAGCCAATAGAGGCAACGCAGTAGCCTTGAGGAAGTCAGTGATTCAGCCGAGAATCATTTAGATCCAGTGTCGGAGAGCCGGGGTGTGAGATGGGGAGAGGCAAGAGGGTCAAATCTAGCCAGTAGAAGAGCCACCCAACAACAGTGACACAGTCCCCACACAGAGTGACGTAGAGACTGTGCAGTGACAACGCAAAGGCAAATGGAGGGCTTGTTAGAGTCGGGGTTTGGCCAGTTTGGGCTTCTAGTGTTAGCGTGAGGTATTCTCACTAGCTCTTTGTCAGTCAGATTCTCTGTGAGGATAGCCAATAAGGCATCCCGGATTGTATTCAGAAAATTACTACATAATAAACAAACCCTCAACTACTGCACCAGTTTTCCTGCATTGGGTTTTGTCGGAGACATTGGTTCAAAAACAATGGTGTCACGTGTCTATGATTTATGCTTGCTTAGATTTTGTTCCCGCACATTTATTTTCTGCAGTTTAATTTTGTGAAGGCTGCAGTGTATATGTTTCAGTATTTACTGTAGAACACAGTAAATAACTTGTTCAAGTAATTAACAAATAGAAGAATTCTCATCAGTTGCTGCAGTAGGATTCAAGCAACCGAATTTTCACAGGGAATCCCTTCCTAATGGAGGGGATGCTAACCCCTCCCCAACAACTTTCAACCTAACATGACATTGGAAAGATTCTAGAGATCTAGTTAGCAAGTACTTGCAAATGATTGTTAGACATTATGAACACTTGAGGGTGAATACATTCGCGAGTAATGGGGGGTATAATAGCTAGGTGAGGGGCACCGGAGTTATAATGGAGATGATGTAGATGAGAATGAGGAGGGAAACCCTCTCCTAGATAGCGAGGCGACACCACAAATGTATATTTGTTCTTGGCCCATGGTTGTTTCTCATTATGTTTCAGAGTAGGGATTTTCATTTGCACATGTTTACAACCTTATAGTTGCCTTTCCTATGAGCTCCAAGGCCAATGACTCTTCCCGAAAGGAAATTGAGGCACGACAACTCCAACAACTAGATGCACCTAAGAGCCAATGTTTTGGAAACCTCTTTAGGTGGGATAACCTGCCTATCCTTGAGCTTGGGGTAGTTTCACTGCACATATTTCAGGGTGATTTTGCATTTATGTCCCGAGCCTCTCAGTTTAGGATGGTACGAGGTGTGTTGTGAGGCTGAGGTGGGATGAAGAGTAGAGGTCATGGATGGGTAGGCAGATACTCCTCCCAACCCACTCATTCCTCTCGAGTAGCGAGAGAGGCTAGGGCAGTGGAAAGTGATACTTCAGTCAAGTGTTCAAGGGAAGTGCAAAGGCTGATGGAGGATGTGGAGAAGAAGGTAGAGGAAAAATACAGAACACTATAAGAGGTCCAGATTTTGGATGAGGTTGGGGGCTGGCTTTTTGGCCCAATCTACTCACATACAAAGGAAACAAAATTCTTCAAGATTGCTGAGGCCTATTGGATGACGAACACCATTGTGCTTAGGCCTTGGAAGAAACTCAAGCAGCCTAAGAAGACACCCAGCACACACTTAGGATTTTTGAAGGAAAGTTTGAGATGATGTGAAAAGGGGTCTTTAAGGGGTCTTTGGCATTGGTTGTTCAGCGGCACCAGTTACAAAGGAAGAAAAAGATCAGACTTTAGATGAGAGAGCAGGGGGAACACCCTCCAATCCCATCATCCTTGAGGAGGAAGACCAATTCCCTGGCCCACTGTTGGAGCTATCAGAACCTGCAAGTGATGCTGAGAAGGAAAAGGCAGACAAACGACGCCACACGTTTCCTGCTTAATAGCCTGTTTTGGGCTCAGTTTCTTTTTTCATACTGGTTATCGAGAAAGGTTCATAGACATAGTCTTTTAGTCTGTTTTCTGAAACCTTTTTTGTACTCATTTCTTTTTTGGCCAGTCTATAGTATATACTTGCTGATAATCTTAATGTCTGTAGGGTGACTGGTTTCCCTGAAACTATCTACTGCACACCTCCAACCTTGGCAAAACATTGGGATATTCTTTCGTAGCATACACACACACACACACACACACACACACATATCTATCTATGTATTCATTGGGGTGGCCTGTGCCATTCCCTGAATTTGAGGCGTCTCTCCAGCTATCCCTGAAACTATCTACTTGCACACCTCCAACCTTGGTGAAGCATTGGGATGTTCTTCGGTAGTGTTTGAATCTGAAAAATCTAATAACTTGCTCTTCATTGGAACACATCTTGCTTTATTTTGAATATGTAAGTGGTTGATACTAATGTTTCTATATGGTTATGAACAGATATATTCTAATTTTCTCATCTTCTTTCTTTTCCTTTTCTGGCAACGTAGCTAACACCTCTTTGAAGCTATGTGCATTGGAGTGAGTGTTTATGTGCATTATCATTGCTTTTTCTCTACTTATCAACTTCTATGCTTATTGTGGTTTAAATTGCAGCTCATCACCCGAGGATTAATTCTGCAATACAGCTTCTTAAAGAAGGTATTCTTAACATTTTTCTTATAACTTCCAATTTATTTCTTCTTCTGTTGTAAATTGGATTCCTTGATCCCTCGTTGGAAATTGTTTCTATAAAACAAATCTGCACCCTTTTCATTTGTGAAACTCAGTTTTGAGAACAAGTTTTCTATACATCAGGAACTACTTATAATCCTGATAAATTGAGTCATGCTCATATTTTATGCAGCAATTAGGGAATTGAATGTCCAACCATATGATGAAGTTTCAGGCATAGGCGATTTGCGATATGTGCAGGTAAGTGCTTGAAAGTAGTTTGGACTTTGAATATAGTTTTTGGGTTCATGATCAGAGATGATTTGTTAGCATAAATTATTGTTTCCACTGGTGTTTGGAGTCTAGACATGTAAGTACAAACTAGAAGAGAGTCTTTAATACCATATGGGGTCCTAGAAGATTGCTGCTTCTGCATTTACTCTTTGCAGCTATGGCTTAACAAGCTATGGTTTTTGTTAGAATTGTTGTACATCACATGTTTGGAATCATGCTTGCTGGCTACATTTTTCTCTGCAAGCATGTTCAATCCTCTTTCAGAAGGTGTGGTAAATTATGGGTATTGTTAATCAAGTTCCTGATGTGTTATTGCAGGATATCAGAAATGGTCTGCTTGTATTAGTGAAAATGACTGATCAGTCAGTTTTAATAGTCTTGCACGCGACTTTCAGTTTGTGAAGTGTGCAGTATTTATTTTTAATCAAGCATTAAATTTGTAGATGAGTTCATAGTGCTTTAAGTTATATGTTTTCTTTTGAGCTACTTTCCTTTGGACTTTAACTTTTATCAATCAAACTTCTGATATTTGCATAACCCTATGGGAAACTTACGTAGTAAAATGTGAACTATGTCTATTTTGTAAAAAAATATGGTGAACACATTTATGAATGACAATAGTTGAGAGATAATACAAGATAAGATATTTTTATTAATGTCCAACAAATGACCATAAATAGGTCAATGGGACTGAAGCCTACAACCAGTACGAATACAATATGGTAGTGCAAAACCAACTCCTAGAAAATGCCAAAGCTCAATCTAGGATATCATGAAATGAAGTAAAAATGGATAAAATAATAGGATAGCCTCATAAGCATTTATATAATTGGATCGTGTAGAAGGCTAAATGAATAAGTCCAAGGTTAGAGGTCGATGATGTGAATAATTCCAGAGTTTGATAGACGACGACGAGGGGGAAGACAATGACGTTGGCTTGCTATTTGAGTCCCCTAGATCCAACGAGGAGTCTGGCAGAATGATCTTGTGAGGGGGAGGGGGGTCTGTTTGGGAACCACTAAACCCTCTGATGCTATGGGTGTGAGTGAACTGATTTTTTGTTCGGCACCTCCGCAACGGTCTTGAGGGTACCGGTTGGCTGCTCAAAGGGAGGGGGGTGGGCTAAGGGGAGACCCGAGCTCTCATTACTCTACTATCTAGAATACCTTGGAACTCAGCTCATTTCTTATTGCTCCGATCAGCCGAGTCGACTTGAAAGTGATGTGATCATTCGAATTATCCTTGAGTGAGGTGAGGTATGTAAGATCTAAGATCTGTGTCTAAATATCTCCTTGATGAAGAGGGCTAGGCATCTCTGGTTAGGATATCGAAAGAAGGTAGAGAGGATCCTTTGGATTCTCTATATAGGCAATGATATGACCCTCTAATCTCATAGTATACGGGGCACCGAAACATGAGGTGCATTTTGGTCTCCAGTTCTTGTAGGTGGCACAATTGGCAGACCTTGTTAGATCGTGGTATATGATGATTCGTGTCCACCTGAAGTCGATGGGACCCAACTCAAAGCTGCCCTAGTGGGATCCTGATTGAGTGGATCTATTTTCGACGAGTATAAGGGGGGAAGAAGATGAGGCCATCATGCAACTCCATAAAATCCTTTAGGTAGAAGGACATCTTTAGGCCAAGGCTCACCAATGGGGATGTCCAAGTGACTTGAATGTATAATTTGTCGAGAGAATAACTAATACTTTTCATTATTAACATTGCAATGATAAATCTTTCGCACACAATGAATCAC
This sequence comes from Pinus albicaulis, assembly GCA_034641835.2. Classification (NCBI taxonomy): domain Eukaryota; kingdom Viridiplantae; phylum Streptophyta; class Pinopsida; order Pinales; family Pinaceae; genus Pinus; species Pinus albicaulis. Next base: position 1,633,953,542 of record CM076575.1, on the reverse strand, counting down.
CATAGGTGACATTAATAGCCACTCCTAGTTGGTTAGGTGGTTTAATTTCCTAAACTTTAATATTAATAATTAACATTACATTGCATTAATCACAAATCACTAACACATTATATGCTATGTAAATACTAATGACATCTAAATATAAAATTATTAAGTGTGATCACCTAAAGTTCACTAAATTGTAAAACCCTAAAAATAGTGCAACCCTAGAGGGAATTGATACCCCTCATTTTGACAGGAGTACCTATAGTGAAATTCATCACTAATTCTTATACGTTTAGCCTTGACGACATGATTATTCACTTGTATCCATGATATTGCAGGATGGTTTTGATGGCATGACACTTCTTGGGAAGTCATCTTCAATCTGATTTTTAAACATTTTCATGTCACCTCAATCATCCTAAGGTAGCGCAATTATCCCAAGGCACAAATCATACCTTCTGAGATGCTTTGGGGCTATTTGTGCATACATGAACCTCATGTACACATGCGACGTGGAAGACTATGGAGTGCTCTCTTAATTGGCCAATTTATGAGGTTATTATCATCATTCATGAGGGTCAAGCAGTGTTTCACGACTCTTATAAGACTCGCGAGCCTTGATGGGTTCTATAGCGACATGGGCCACTCGCATAATACTCATAGTCTCTACTCGTACTCGTCCAAACCTGCATAGAAACCTTCTACTCGTATTGAACCCGTGAAGAACTGCATGTGACCCACATAGGACCCGCATAAGACGCGTGGACCCACTCAAAATTCCTATTTTTTTTGGAGATTGTATTTTTTTGAAGCCTTTTTGTATTTTTCCGAGTCTTATACAAGTCTTATACAAGTCATTCCTAAGTCTTATACTGGTCATTGAGTCAATATCTAGACGAGTCTTATATGAGTACGAGTTGTGCAACATTGGGGTCAACCTATGCTTAAAATGTCCATGACAACTATTGAGGTTCTTTTGATGACATAGAGGGGTCACCTAAGTGACTTTTGAAGAAGTAGTGATTGAAGGGATGATATGGTACTCAATTAAAACAACGAGGATGATGTGAACATAGCTTAAAGATGCAATTTGGGGACTAATGAGTTGAACTTGAGGGCCAACCCCACTCTGGGCGTCACTTTGCTTGTTGGGCATTTACTGATACATTTTATGATGTGGAGGGTCGCTTCCTTGCTTCATGGAGGTACCTTGACCTAAGGCACAAGAATGGGCATGGGTATTCATTTGAGGCTTATGTTGGATGTTATAGAGCATCATACTACACTTTTTTGGCACTGTTTTGAAGGAGCTGCACACCTCCCCTTTCAAGGTTTTTTTTGCATAACTTAAAGGATGTTTTTTGACCATTGTGATTGGAGGCCCATCCAACCACATGTTGAATTTTGTAACTATGGTCGATCTTCATAATGTATATTTGGTCGCTTTTTGTATTTATATTGATTATTATTATGCATATTTTAAATGCTAGAGTCAAAAGAAAAGTATATTTTGAGTCAAAGTTCCATCACGACTTTTAAAAGAAGAAAATTGAATTTTTTGGCTCTAAGTTTGTCAAGTCCCCTTGAAAATTTTGGCTCCAAATTGAAATTGAATTTCTCTATTGAAAAGGTTGTTGGGATTTTCCCCTTGTGGGTTTTCCTAGGGTAAGGTCTTGTCTTCTCTTTGTGCATTGTGATCTCTACTATTGTATTGTTCTTGTATGGTTGAATTTCTGAAGTATAATTGCAGAATGATATATTGGAATAATTTAAAAGAATATCAACATCAAAAGTAATTATCAATATTTCAGAAATTATGTGCTAGTTTATATTGCACTTAGAAAATCAACATGGTATTAGAGCTTTGGAGAAGGAATGAACATTGAGATCACCTTTGAAGAAACCATAGTTTGAGATTACCATTGTTGAAGTCCTTCTTGTTGACTTGCATCCATGAATTCTATGAAATCCGAGAACAATTTGGAAGGAGCCTCAAACTTTTGAGCTTGGAAACTTAAAATTGATCTTATTATTGCAAAGAACAAAGTCTTGGATATTGTGATAGGGAAAGTTGTAGAACCAGCGTATGTTGCAAGAAAGGAGAAGTTTAAGGAGGATGACGTTATTGCTATGAGTCTTATTGTGGACTCCATCAAAGATCATTTAATCCCATACATTGCAAAGCTTGATACTTCCAAGAAGATGTATGATGCCCTAACTAATCTATTCACTGTTAAGAATGTTGGTCAAGCCATGAGCCTGAAGAATAAACTTCGTGATGTGGTGATGATGAATGATGGCACTGTAGCTTCATATTTTGTAAGTATTTCACAAATAACGGACCAAATTCAAGCAATTGGAGAAACTGTTTCTGATCAAGAGCTTGTGACTACAACACTCAATGGTCTATCTAGATCATGGGATGCATTTGCAACAGGTATAAGTAGCAAGAAGTACATTCCCTCGCTTGAGGAATTGTGGGTCTCTTGTGCTCAAGAAGAATCAAGGCTTATATCATGAGATAGAAAGGAAGAAGCCTCTCAAGCACTTGCAACTCGCTTCAATAATAAAGGAAAGAAGAATCTTGGCTCTCAACACAAGAAGTTAGGAAGAAATTCTCCTCCTTCCCAAAGGAAGGAGGACATGTCTAAGATTCAATTTTATGGTTGTCAGAAATTTGGGCATTTTAAAAGAGATTGTCCTGAGATGGATAATAACAAAAGGAGAAAGGGAAAACAACATGTTACAATGATCAACGTTGAAGATGAACATCCAAAGAAACCCGAAGGTGACAAAGACTTCTTTTATTTTTTTGATCTAACAGGTTCTATTGCAGATGATGATGATATGTGGCTAGTAGATAGTGGTGCATCAAGACATATGACCGAAGATTGTGGAAACCTTACTAGCATGATGGAAAAGAGGTTGTCCCAAAGGATAGAGCTTGGAGAAAACCACAACTATGCAATCAAAGGAGTTGGAAAGGCATCCATAGAGTTGGAATCTAGTAACAATGTGCATCTCAACAATGTTCTTTATGTACTAAGTTTGAAAAAGAATCTTGTCTCTATTTCATGTTTAGAAGATAAATGAGTTAGAGTAGTTTTTGTGGATAGAAAATTACATGTATGGTCCAAGGGTTCTAGTATAGATGATGCTAGGGTTATTGAGATTCGTGAAGTGAGTAAACCAGTTCAAGCCCTAGTACATGATGAAATCAATCCAAGTGAGCTATGGCATAGAAGGTATGGACATCTTCATTATAGAGCATTACTTGAATTGAATCTAATAGTTTCAAATGTCCCTAAACTGCAGATAGATAATGAGGGTGTTTGTAAAGGTCGTGCACTTGGAAATCTGAAAATTTAAACTTATTGCTGAAATCCTATTGCAACAACTGGAATTAATTCTTCTAATTGTTAATTAATTTAACAATTTATTTACTATGACAAATACCAAATTAATCACACTGCAACCTTCACAAATAAACTGCGGAAAAATAATAGCACGGGAAACTGAGAAAATACTAGCACTGGAAACTGAGAAAATACTAGCACACACACATAAAAATGACACCATTATTTTTGGACAAATGTCCCCAGAAAAACCCAACTCGGGAAAACCAGTGCAATAGTGAGGGTTCTTATTATTATGTAGCAGTGAATTTTGAGTACAATCTATGGATGCCCAATTGGCAATCAAAACAATAAGAAAATTTGGGCAAAATTGTTTTAAGGGAATTACCCTTCTTCCATAAGCAATCCCAACACAATTTCCTTCAGATAACTCGGCCTCTTGGACCCTCTGCGCCAGCCTCTGCGCTGCTCTACGCAAACCCTATGACGTCAAGCCACCAACCAGTCTTTGATGAAGTCGTTATGCATGTATCTGCTAGAGAAATTGTCTCTTCGGCACTCTAGACCCTCTGCCAAGCCTCTGGAACAGAGAATGAATTTTTCCTCAGCTAAATTGAACCATTGCGTAGTCCTTTGTGCTGCCTCTCTAGGAATAACTCGACCCTCTTGCTGCCGCCTCTCCGGATCTAGAAAACTTCCTCCAGATCACTATCCCTGCCCCTCACTATCTTTGCTGCCTCACTGAAGCTCAAACTCTCCGGAAACTGACTATTGCTACTCTGGAAAATCGAATTCTCCAATTGACTCTGGTGCATTGTCAATCACTACATCGATCCCTTCTTATGTCTTCCTGTTGGGACTCTAACGATAAAGATTAAATCTTAATCAATGGCTTAGATCATTTCTGGATCGATCCGTGTGAGTTTCTATAGAATTCTCACCTTGACTTAATTAATTATGATTAATTAACCATATTCCCTAGGTTTAGACTTAGGAAATATTTAAAAATTGGTTAATAATCTAATTAAGTCATCTCTAGGTGGAATTTCCAGAAACGATTTATGGGTTTTGGAGATCTCATGTATTCTAGCCTCTCCACCAAATTTTGTGGCTAGAACACATCTGATGCTACAAAAACTAACACTCCCTCTTAGCGAGGAATGTGTTCTAGTGCTGCACACCCTGTCACAACACCCTGTTTTTGTACCATCCTTTTTCATGCTATAGATGTCTGGCCATTATGACTGCTTGCCACTGGGCAACTCTAATGTTGCATCTGTGCTGCTGTTGACCCTACTGTACTACAACCAACATTACATTTGCACTGCAATTTTGTTGCTGTTGCACTGAATCAACTATGTTCAGTATGATGCATCTGTCACCCGAGTCTCTGACTGCTACTAGCCTCTGCACTGTCCACTAAAGACTCTGCATTGTTGCTAACTCTGCACTGTGACACTCTACACTGCTGCCAACTCTGCATCCTAGCATTTGACTGCGACTAGCCTGCAACTGTCACTCTGGCATCCTGAGTGCACCTCCTGACACTATTCCATCTTGCTACTTAGTAATGTGGGCCCTGTAGCAAGGTATTGATCCATGAGGTGGACTCCTCAAGGACCCTGCCCAATCTCTGTAGCTTTCTGGGGCTACAACGCCAACTCACCCCACCTCACTCCTGGAGGTATGTGGGTGATCATCGCGAAGTCTTCGTCCAGCCTGGAGATCAAACTGTCGATCTCGACAAAAGCTGGTCTTTCTTCTTCGACTTGTCCTTCTTCCTGAGAGGACACTGTGTGTTGTAGTGACCAAGCTCACCACACCTGAAGCACTTGACCTTTGACAAGTCCTTCGTCTTCTTCTTCGGTTCCCCATGTGCCTGACAAGGACCCTTGGATGCAAGGGCCACATTCTCCTCCTCAATCTTCATGCCCTTACTGTTGCTGCCACTGATGGTGCTCTTCAACAAAGCCCACCTCAACTCTTCTTGCTGCAGATCGGACCACATCCTGTCCCACCTTGGCAAGGTATCTCTGCCCAAGATACTCTGGACAAATACCTGCCAGTTCTCTGAGACACTATTTTGTGCCAATCGTACAAGCTCTGTGGGTTGTGCTAGTGTCTGTGAGTCACCAGTGATCAAATGTGCTCTTTCAATGTCAGTTGATAAGGTCCTAGGTCAAATTTTATAGTTTCAAATAAATTTTCAAATAATTTTTGATCATTGGTTGTTGTCTAGGTTAGTGCTACTCCCACCACTTGCTCATGGTTATCATCACTCATCATGGTCATGTCATCATTCAGGTGTCTTGGGTCATGGAGTAGTTAATATGTCATCATTTAGGTCATGGTCTAGGATTTCGCTTGACTTATCATTATAATGTTAGTCATAAAAAGCAAAAAGAGTCATGTCCATCACTTGGGTCACCATTAATGGGAGTTAGCAGCTTAGGAACAAAAGCAATAAAGGTAAAGGTAACATTTCCATTTCAAAAGATCTTGTTGCAGTTACATCATCTCATTTCTCAAAGTGACATATGATGTCATGCCATAATCACAAGAAAAAATCGATTTTCAACCAATAAAAGACCAACCAAGAATTCTAATTGCTCATTTCACCTTCATCAAACACCTCTCTACCATCGAGCTTCATTCCAGCCACCAGGGCATCAAAATTCATCTTCAAAACCACTTACTTACCTCTCACGTTGTGCTTCTACCTGTTACACTTTACTTCTTCTTGCTACACTGCGCTTCTGACTCATGTGCCGCGTTTTGGAAATTGGAGGCCAAGTAAACATCAAAAGAGTTCCTCAACATTTTACAGTCTCCACCATCTGTTTGGCAAGTAAGTAGACAATCTTTCACCTTCTTATGCATCATTCTCCTTGAAAAAATAAGTGAAAATCCCTCTCCTAGGGTTTCGCTGCGCTTTTGGCTTCCATGTATTTTTACTTTATTTCGGTGGTAAAACACCTAGTTTTTCTCCTCTATTACCCTCTCCCATACCTCCCATACCTTCCCTAAACATCTCCCATACTCCTTCCCTTCATTTACCTCATTTTCCCTATAAACCCTAGCCTTCGTTGCACTTTTGGCTAGGATTCTATTTTGTATCTTTTTACACCTTTCCCTCACTCTTTTCATAAAATTCCACCTCCCTACACTCCTTAACACTTATCCCCATCTCCCAAAATTTCCCCAAGAATTATCTCAATCCCTAACCCCTCCATTCCCTTCCCTCAATACAACAGTCCCTTTTTCCCTTGTTTTTTGCCCTACCCTTCCTTCCTACCTAGCTAGGGTTTTATCATGCAGACTAAAAACATGGATGGTGAGAATAAAAAGTACAAAAAAAGTGGACAAGTTTCCAGAATTGAGCCAACTCAGATCTAAGAAATCATGGCCTCATCTTTCATCAAGAAATCCTTTGAAGGTGTGGGCTACCTAAATTTTTGTGAAAGGATTCAAGAGGCAGGTTTCCATGCCAAATTGACAAGTCTTTTTGTCACCAATTTTAGGAGGGATAAGGCCAGCATAACAGGGGTTGACTTCACCATCTCAACAGATGCCATAGCCTCAGCCACAGGAATCCCTAACCATGAAGAAATTTGGTTTAAAGGGATGGATTTGGACGTTGAGAATTACAAGGTTTTCTTAAAGCCACACTACAAAGATGCTCCTACACACATTTATCCCTTCAGACAATTTCTGGACAGGTATGCTCCTTTAATGAAGATGATCATGAAGTACTTTACTTGTGAAGGGAGGTTTTCAAGACTATATCAGTATCGCATAAGGCTACTGATGCATTTCACAACAATCAAGCCTCTCAATCTACCTCACTACTTATGCATAAGTCTTCTCAAGATGACAAAGAAGGTACAAAGCAAAGGGAAAGATCACCAAGCAAACCTATTTCACCATGGCTTGGTCAAAGTCATTGTTCTATATGAGCTGTCACAGATCAACCTACCTTGGGAGGCATTCATGCAATCAACTTTTCTTTTGCTTGCTACTAGTCAGCCTAGCAGTCAAAGTACTCTATTGGCACCACCAAGGCCACAACAGGTTGGTTCTTCAAGTAAACCAGAGGTGACAAAAACCTACAACAGAGGTAAAAGGCTTGTGTTTTCTCTTGACAGTGTTGAAAGAGTCAAACCTAGTATTGTTAGAGAAGGAACATCAGGACACCAACATGATGCACCCTTGCATGAAGAAGAACATGTACCTTTTGATGATGTCATGGATGACCTACCTGAGCATGTGGAAAACAAGTCAGCAGAGTAAATAATCTAAGAGCAAGAAGCAGAGATAAGAGAGCTTAAGGTTAGCCTTTCAAAAGAAAACTTCATGATTGCATTTTTACTACAAGAGAACATGCAGCTTAAGGTAAATCAACTTTTGTCAAGCAAACCTAAGGCAGATTTGGTGGCAGAGGATGATAAAGGTAAGGCAGTGATAGATGTTGATCAATTTGAGGACATGGATGTTCAAATACAACAAATGAGGCCAATGACAAGAGGACTTTCAAGACAAAAAGAGCAGGGAAGTGAGCCATCTTCTCCCCTAGGTCAAGAAGATTTTGATGACATGATTGCAGTTGAGATTGAATAAGATAAAGAGTTTTGGCTTGACAGGGTTAATGAACACTTGGAGATGCTCTTGAATAAGGCCAATAGAAACACCAAGCTTCAGAGACACATGGCAAGGCATTACTTCACCAGAAACCAGATTTGCAGAATTAGGGTTAGGAATTTGAAAAAGAAGCCAAAGAAAACCCTAATCAAGCTAAAGAAGAGAGACAACCTTGATTTACTTGTTGATGCATCATTGATTGCATAATCCATCACCCAGAATGCAAAAAGAAGAAGTCTGAGACAAATTTTGTGAATTTTGGGCAAATTTGAAGTTTTTGGAATTTTTGAAAAATTTGGAAATTAATGGTGCACAAAAGTGCAACGAGCTCACGTTGCGCTTCTTCTCAGAGCCTCCAAATGAGGAATAATTCACATGTATGGATAGCCCTTGACTTGTACATCATAAATATGTACTTTCTCTGCCATGTCAGCTCACCATTTTTGAGAAAAAGTAAAAAAACAGGTCAAAATTCATGTTTATGCCTCCTTTTCAGCCCCCTCATTGCACTTTTGGAGTAGTTGTGGTAAAATCAATTTTTAGGTGCCTTGGAGAAGGAATTTTGTAGGTTTTCAGGTTGAGATGGCTAGTAGACATCCTGAGGTATCTTCAACAACCTCCAGTTCAACAAAATGATCAAGTTAAGCCACTCAAAAATGCCTTCAAAGCAACTTGTTGCGCTTCTGTCTCTCATGCCGTGCTTTTGAGAGAGCACGCTGCGCTTTTGTTAGGAGGTCGAATTTTTGAGTTTTATCAGTCAAGGTCAACTTTTCATGATGTAATTTGTCTTGTTAGGTTTTCACATTATGTAATTAATTGTAATGAAGCCGATAAATGTCAAATTGATGTAAATTCATGGTCTTTAATGCTTGTTAAAGTCAGTCAAAGGCTAAATGGGGAGTTAGTTCTTAACCTCCCTAGTTTTAGGTTTGGTTAGAGAGATTAGTGTAATTAGTTCCTATCATGAGGGATTCGACCCCTCAGAGGGGGGAATGTGGTTTCTGGTCTATATGTAGCTTGTTTGAAGTTAGATTCATGGTTGGACATCAGTTAATCAAAGGCTTGGAGCTTGTGTACAATAGATTTTTGCATAAATATAAGGAAAGTTGTAGCTATTATCTTGGGATTCATGTGGTATGCTTTAGTAGCGACGTTTTTCCTCTGTTTCATCACTATATTGAATGTTTAGTTCTCCTTAATCCATTAGCATGCTTTCAGTGATTATCTCATGAGGTTTTAAATAGACTTCATAGTTTATATGCTCTGTTTTGATGAGGTTTTCATTTGTCTCTTTTCTTTTGATAAATGAACTCATAACTCTATGCTCATTTTGATCTCTCTATTTCTACCCTATACCACAATGACAACTCAAAACTATTACTGAACATACCTACCTTGCCCCATTATATCCCTGCAACTGAATCATTTGAAACCCTGACCTAGTACCCTAGACCTTTGAGTCTGATCCAACAAACCCTAAAAATCAAACCCTCACTGAGCTTCATAACTAGCCTAGCATCAATTTTTCCCTCTAGTCACTTTGTTGGCTATGAGATTGCAGAGAGAGCCCTCTCTGATTTGGTAGGGCTAGCTACCAAGTCGAAAGTGGTTTGAGGTTACCTCCTTCGATCTCCTTTCTTAGCCTTGGGACACCGTGGAGGATAACAGGTTAAGGTGTTGACCCAACAACTGCCAGCTGATCTTGGACTTCCTGAATTCGAGTGAAAAAGGCATCTTTGCTCTCTCCCTTCTACATCCACGTGCTCCTCAACTTATCCTGGAGGTACATCTTCCGCTGCTCAGAAGAACTCTGAAACAACTCTACGAAGGCATCCCACATCTCCTTGGTTGTTGCTTGTCCTTCCACATGTGAGATGAGATGATCCCAAACTCCATCCAAAATCATCCTCTTGGCCTTAGCCATCTCCTTCATGTACTCCTTGAGTTGGTCTGCATCCCGGGGAACAACAACCACACTTTCTGCATAGGGCTTCAGACCATATTCATCCAAAAGGAATAACATCCTTGCCTTCTAGATGACATAGTTGGAGGTACCCTCCAATCTGTCTTGGTCCCCGAGCCCTGTTGTGGCCATCTTTGATCTGGAAACTCCCTCTTCGTCTCCTTCGCTGCTGCTCTGCTACTCGCACTCCATCCTATGATGCGTAGTTCTGTTAGCTGCTACTGCCAATCTGCAACTAGGAAGAAACATATTTCTTAGCTAGAAACCCTCTAAGAGAAATATCCCTCTATGTGTGTACTATTCTCTTCCACCTGACGATGGTTTTTCTTTGGAAAATTGTTGCAAAACCCTCTGCGTCAAACCAGAAATCTGCTCAGCAAAAATCTGAGCTGCTCCCTTTGCCCGCTGGGATAACTGAAATTGGAAAGTCGAATTTTTCTCTCTCTACACTGAAAATTCGAACTTTCCCAAGCAACTCGACCTGCCTGGCAATGGACTGCGCTGCCTCTAAGAATTTCGGCCTGCTGCGCTCATTGAACAACAAATTTATTTCCTTTGCTTCTGAGCTTCCCAGCTGATCACTTATGCTTTGATAACATGTGAAAATTTCAACTTACAGCTGAACTCCTATTGCAACGATTGGAATTAATTCTTCTAATTGTTAATTAATTTAACAATTTATTTGCTACAACAAATACCAAATTAATCATACTACATCCTTCACAAATAAACTACGGAAAAGTAATAGCGTTGGACAATGGAAACTGAGAAAATACTAGCACACACACATAAAAATGACATCATTATTTTTGGACATATGTCCTCAGAAAAACACAACTTGGGAAAATCGACGCAATGGTGAGGGTTTTTATTATTATGTAGCAGTGAATTCTGAGTACAATCTATTGATGCCCAACTAGAAATCCAAACGTCAAGAAAATCTGGACAACATTATTTTAAGGGAATTACCCTTCTTCCATAAGCAATCCCGACAAAATTTCCTTTAGATAACTCGGCCTCCTACACCCTTTGCGTAGACCCTATGACGTCAAGCCTCCAACCAATCTCTAATGAAGTCGTTATGCCCACATCTACTAGGGAAATCGTCTCTCCGACACTCTGGACCCTCTGCCTGACCTTTGGAATTGAGAACAAAATTTTCCTCAGCTAAATTGAACTGCTTTATAAAGCAACTGCACAATCCTCTTCTTTGCCTCTCTAGGAATAACTAGGCCCTCTTGCTGCTGCCTCTTCGGATCTGGAAAACTTCCTTCGGATCACTGTCCCTATCCGTCACTATCTTTGCTGCCTCATTGAAGCTCGAACTCTCCGGCAACTGATTGCTGCTACTCTGGAAAATCGAATTCTCCAAGTGACTGATGCATTTTCCATCATCACATCGATCGCTTATGTCTTCCCGTTGGGACTCCAACGACCAAGATTGAATCTTAATCAATGGCTCAGATACTTTCTGGATCGATTCTTGTGAGTTTCTAGAGAATTCTCACTTTGACTTAATTAATTATGATTAATTAACCATATTCCCTAAGTTTAGACTTGGAAATATTTACAAATCGGTTATTAATCTAATTAAGTCATCCCTAGGTGGAATTTCCAGAAACAATTTCTGGGTTTTGGAGATCTCATGTATTCTAGCCTTTCCACCAAATTTCGTGGCTAGAACTGTTGAAGAATGTAACTAGGTTCGATCTTCATATTTGTATTTGAGTCATAATGAAATGTATTTTTCAAAAGAAAGAAAAAGAAATTATTATTAATATTATTATGACTTATTAAAGCGTGGGTTTCATGCTTGGGTCATCATGTTATAGGTCAAAGTCCCCATTGAGTACTTCTAGGTTTTAGATTCAGTCAGTAGAGTCATTGTCCATTTTATAAGACCCTTCTTGGGCTTTTGAATCATGTAAAAAGAATTATTTTTGAGTCAAATAAGTCAATTGTCACCTCCACACCAAGTCGGCCCTCACCTGATCAAGTCGGCCTACATGAGGGTAATTTGAACTCTAGAAGAGGTTATATATATAGTGCAGTTCGATTCATTTGGAGCACCCACTTACAAGTTCGATATATAAGTAGAAGAAGCATAAGTGTACGAAATTGCAGAGAAGAAGAGGGATTGTAAGATTGAAGTGTTTTGCTAGGTCATCTCTCTCACATGTGTGAAATTTATGGGCTATGACATCAAGTTCGAAGCTGCTACTGCATCAAGGTCGAAGTTTCTGTTGCTTCTAGGTCAAGGTTCTGTTGTTGCTATTAGATTGAAGTGTTGCTGCTACTATTGTTGTTGTTCTAGGCTGAAGTTGTTATTAGAAGGCTATCTTCTGCAGAAGAAGGGAAGGGCTGACTTGGTGATTGGAGGAGGGTTGTGTCTAAGTCAAAGAGTCTTGGATTATCTTGTGAAACTATTGAAGAGTTGTTGACTGGGTTTTTCCTTGGCAGTCCTCCTACATCTGGTGTCCTTGATCTTCACGTTATTGTTTTGGTAATTACTTGATGAACTAAGATAAAAGAAGAACATAAGAAAGTTAACAAGAACACAAGAAAATCACAAGAAATTGTCATCGTAAAGAGAATCTTTCTTCCTTTCTAATTTTCCAACAAGAACACATTTGATGCTACAAAAACCAATAGGAAAGAACATCAAGAAACCATTTCCAGGTAGTGACAGTAGATCTAAAGAAGTTTTAGATTTGGTTCACTCTAATGTGTGTGGTCCGATACCTGTATGATCGCTTGGAGGTTCATTGTACCATGTGACATTTATTGATGACTTCTCTTGTAAGACATGGATCTATCTCATGAAGACCAAGGATGAAGTCTTCATAATGTTTCAAGAATTCAAAGCTGAAGTAGAGAACTCGATAGGTAAGAAGATCAAGATTTTGAGATTTGATAATGGGGGAGAGTACACCTCAAAGAACTTGTTGCTTTTTGTAAGAAAGCTGGGATTAAAAGAGAGTTGATTGTTCCCTATAATCCACAACAGACTGGTGTAGTAGAACGAAAGAATAGGTCCTGTTACCCACCACTAGTGGGTGACACCCATAGGAGAAATTTTCTCCTATATTTGTCGTCAGTCGACAACTAGTAGCCCCTTGCAGCCACTAGATAGCTCGATGTGCCACTATTCTCCGCTACCTGAGCCAACCATTATGTGCCCTGGCCCATCTGTTATGATCGTATGTTTGAAGGTGGGCCTTCCAAACCCAAAGGTATGGTTTTTCATTATGTAATTGGGTATTTTTGCTTACTTATCATGGATACATCCAGACTTGGATTAGTGGAGGGATTCGGTGGAAAGAATAAGCCTGGTCTATACTCTTGTCCCCTTGTCCAAATTGGTGGATAGTCTTGTATTCTAGTCCCATGGGGTCTCCTCTATTGGCTACTAGCTTTAGGAGTGACACTACATGGAAAACCCCAATTTTGGTTGCGTGGTCCCACTTCCAGACACCACATATATCACTCCCCTCCACTCATTTCAGTCGTTTTTCACACGTTTCCCATCCGAGTCCACATTTGTCCATTGCGTCCACAAGGATTTAGCTTCTCCCTCCCCTTGTCCACACTTTGGGTTGGGTCTGGAACGATGTCCCAAAGGTTGATGCAGCTAAAAAAAATTTAAAAGCATAGTTTGGCCACTCACAATAGGAAATGTACCATAAAATGAAAATTATGGCCGAGACATAAAAATTTAGCACGTGGGAAAATGCAAAACATGAGCTCTACCCCTTATCATCACGGCCATCACCTTGGTTCCTAGGCCCCTATGTGAGCCCCCTACATCCTTAAGGAACCCATGATTGTTCCAACCCCTGGTGGGCGATGAACTACCCAACCTTAAGGGGGTATTTATTGCTATATCATTCACATCATGCTCTCATTCCTTGGAGCCTCGAGTAGTTATACGAAGAAAAATCAATAAAAGGTAAAATACATATGAAGAATGGTGGAAAAACAAAGGTCGAGGTAACTCATGCACCACGATTGCTCCCTCCTACATCTCACACACCCATGTGTGGGCTTCACTCATTATAGCTACCCTTGTACCATGGCATGTGGCGTGGAGCCTTCCCCTGCTACTCCTCTCCATTCCACCATTATTTGTTAGGGCCCTATATTATTAGTGTAGTCCCTTATTGTTGTTAGTGTAGTCCTCTTATTGTTATTGTTGTACCCTTGTAGTCCCCATATTGTTATTATTGTGCCCCATAATAACCCACTATTGTTATTGTTGCGCCCTTACATTATTATTGTTAGGTCGGCTAGGATTATATTGTGACCCCATGGACTCCTATATATAGAAAGGAGGTTTTGTCATTTGAATCACCTAAGAATTGTTCATTTATGTAATGTAAAGGAGGTTGCCCCCTCAAAGTGGTTGATTTTTAAGTTGTTAATCTCTCTTTTCTTCTATTTTATGAGCTGATTTCATAACATTTGGTACCAGAGCTTTGGATTTTAGGGTTTCGCTGCTTCAAATAGGTCATCATGGCATTTTCGCTATAAATTTTTTTCTACGAAGGTTCAGAAGCTAAAAAAAACCCATTTGCGCCAAAATCCAGAGGAACTTCGTGGAAAAATTTCAGATCTTGGTTCACAATATTTTTGGATATATGATCTGTGGAAGTTAGGGTTTTTGCAGGCTCTCGAATTTCATCTGAAAGAGGCGACCTTGGGAAAATCGTCACAACTCGCTCTCTGAGCATCGGATTGGAATTATGTAAAAAGTGGCCGAAAGTACACAAACTCTAGTTTCATGTATATCGATTTCAGAGACGAAGGAGGAAACAGTGACACATGGCACGCTGTACAAGTTCGCTCTACTGAACCAATCCATAATTAGGTCATTGTGGGAGATTGGGCATAACTTGGTCTTCAAGATTCCAAATCAGGTCAGACTTGTGGCATTGGAAAGAAGATTCATATGGCTACTAAGGGACCAAAGATAAAATCTCGGGGATCCAAAATTACAGAGGTACATCAGTTTCAATATCAAGCTCCTCAAAATCAAGAAAAAGGTGTGTATTTTTTTTTATAAAGTTGAAAAAATCAGTTTGAAGTGATTCCAAGGGCATATTGAAGCATATATATCAGTATTGGGTTCTAA
Organism: Pinus albicaulis; assembly: GCA_034641835.2. Taxonomy (NCBI): domain Eukaryota; kingdom Viridiplantae; phylum Streptophyta; class Pinopsida; order Pinales; family Pinaceae; genus Pinus; species Pinus albicaulis. The sequence continues at coordinate 1,633,938,469 of CM076575.1, read as the reverse complement.
AATGCCCTCTAAAAAGAATTCAACACCCATTAAGCCCTCAGAAGGCTCTACTATGACTCATGAAGAGGAAGAAGTGCAACATGATATATCAAAATTACAAGACCAAGTGCAACAAATTTCGCTCTCGCAAAAAGTAACAAAAAATGAAATGGAAGCTAAGATGGATGGTTTGAAGAAAGGCGTGGAAGTTAAGATGGATGGTTTGAAGAATGGCATGGAAGCTAAGATGGATGGCGTGGAAGCTAAGATGGATGGCATGGAAGCTAAGATCGATGGTATAGAAGGCAACGTGGAAGATTTGAAGAAAGACATGGAAGGTTTGAAGGAAGGTTTGGAAAAGTTCCTACAAGAAAAGCTTCCTAATAGCGAAAAGGTAGTAAAGGAAACTCATGATGAGAACAAAAGAAATGTTAATCATGATTTCATAGACTCTAATGTTGGATTTAAGACCCACCATATTCCAAAGATAGATATGAGGAAGTTTGATTGCAAGAATCCGATAACTTGGATGCTACAAATGGAGCAATACTTTGAGCTCCATAATATACAAAACACACAAAAGGTATGCATTGCAACTTTATATTTAGAACAAAATTAGTTTGTATGTTATTGATGTATTTGTTCTCGTAAACCACTGGTCACTTAGTCAATTTTCACGGAGGAAATGATAGCACATTATGAGGATACAAAGAGCAACACTTTTAGCAAATTGATAAATCTCAAACAAAAGGGTTCAATGATGGAGCACATTGAGGATTTCCAAAAATTGAATATAAGGGTAAATAATATTCTAGAGGAACATAGGATTGATGTCTTCATAGGGACTCTAAAGGATAACATCCAACATGAGGTTCGCCTTTGAGAACTTGATACATTGGAGAAGACATTCAAAGTTGAAAAGAAAAATTGAAAGCAAAATTATGGCGACAAGGAAGCCTACCACTCACAACTATAAAGATGGAAGTGTTGCTACTCCTAGACTTCCACAACCTACAAGGTTGACACCACAACAATTGGAAGAAAAAAGAGCAAAAGGGATTTGCTATGGTTATGATAGAAAATACACTAAAGGTCATAAGTGTGATGAGAAGAAATTATTTGACATAGATTGTGAAGAGGAGGAAGAAAAGGAACAAGACACTTAAAAAGAAGAGGATATACACTAGGAACCAACCCTAGAGGAAGAAAAAATGAATCCGACCATATCCTGTAATGCATTGGCAGGAATTATCACTCCTCAAACTCTCAAGATAGAAAGACATATCAAGAAGAAAAATAAAATAGTGCTTATTGATTGAGGTAGTACCTATAATTTTATTCATTGTAAGGTAGCCAAGGAATTGAATTGCTTCCTATACCCAGCGCCAGAGTGTCAAGTGATGGTGGCAAATGGAGGAACTATAAATTGCTTTGGAAAGTGCCATAATATCAAGCTAACCATGGGGGAATATGTATTGAATAGTCCAATGCTTTCCATTCTAGTGGGTGGTGCTGATGTTGTACTAGGATTACAATGGTTACAATCTTTAGGGACAGTGGCTTTTAATTTTCAAGAACTTTTCTTGAATTTTTTTTCGGAAGGAAGGGAAGTTGAATTACGGGGTATTGCAGGGAAGTCAGAAAAGGTAATAAGCTCTAATGTCATGACAAAGCTTCTGAAGAAAGAACAACGAGGCATAATTGCACAATTATGCTCACTAGAAGCTCCAACATCAAAATCATATATTTCTCCAGATCTCCAAAAGGTATTGGACAATCATTCCAAGGTGTTTGAAACTACCAAAGGACTCACCCCTATTCGTGATCATGATCATGCTATTCATTTGATTCCAGGGAGTGTTCCTGTAAACATTAGGCCTTATAGATATCCTTATGTCCAAAAGAGTGAAATTGAACGTATGATTGCAGAAATGCTAGAGGCCGGTATAATTCAACCTAGTCAAAGTTCTTTCTCTGCTCAAGTAGTATTGGTGCACAAGAAGGATGGATCATGGGGCATTTGTTCGGATTATAGGGAGCTTAATAAGCTCACTATTAAAGATAAATTTACCATCCTGTGATTGATGAATTATTGGATGAATTACATGGAGCAATTTATTTCCACAAAGTTGGATCTTCGTTCAAGATATCATCAAATTAGAATGAAGACTGAAGACATTCCAAAAACAACATTTCAAACTCATGAGGGTCATTATGAATTTTTGGTCATGCCTTTTGGCCTTACCAATGCACCTTCTACATTTCAAGGGTTGATGAATTCCATTTTCAAACCGTTCCTTAGAAAATTTGTGTGAGTATTTTTTGATGATATACTAATCTACAACAGGTCTTGGAAGGATCATGTTCAATATGTTGATAGGGTGTGTTGTATCTGAAGAAACAATCCCTTGGTTGTGGTAAGGAACCAGTGCTTAAGACATTTTGTAAATGTATGTCAAAATTACAATATCAAATGGCCTCTGTTTAACACCTTTGGAATTTGATTCCTTAATACCCTCAATAATCTGATATAACGAAAGCATTCACAATGCCATAAACTGTTGATATTTGAATGAAATGAAAAGAAGAACTGTAAGGGAAACTCAAAATGATATGCTGAGAAACATAATCTATAATTTTTAAGTTTAAGAGGAAATTCATAGAGAGAGAGAGGAACCTCGAAATAATATGTTGTAAACACAGAATCTATTACATTAAAGTTTCATTAGGAGTTTGTGAAGAGAGAAGAGATGAAGTGAAGGAGCGCAAATTAAGGTTATTCAACTCTCACTCACAGATGTAATTAAGAGACCGACTACTACATTACTTCACTTCATTCAAAGAGAAATAAACACAGAGCAAAACTGGAAAGACATATCAACATCAACAGGTGTAGGAAACTTAATCTTCTTTCATTTATTTCTCAAAAAATTCAGTGCTAAATTAATAGTCATCCAGAGGTCCAAAATTCGGAACCCCTTTTCTTTATTTCTATCTACTTAAATACATCAAAGTAGTTTGTAACTGCTGAACTTCTTGAAACTACGACTACTTAAACTGTTAAGATTACTTATGCAATCATACAAAGAAAACAAATTGAAATTGGAAATATTGTTCGTTTTGCTAACTCTGATGTTGCTAATGTGTCCCCCGAAGTGCTGAGGTGTCCTTTCTGGCTATGATGCTGTAGCTGCACAGTTATGTAACAACGCCTCAGTGCCCGACTTGACCCAGCTTTCGTGCTTCCCATAGTGCCACTATATGTTCTTCTGCCTGACTTTGCCTATGCCTTTTGCATTTCGAACGCTGTGATCATGTCACCTACTACCCGACTTTGCCTCTTCTGCGCGTGCCTACTGTGTGTCTTCTCTTCTCCTTTGCTCTGCGTTGGGTTACTTACCCGAGTCTCTCTGCCGTGTTTTGCCTATTTCTTCATAAAATGGCGCACAAACCTCATACGCCCAGACTCGAAATCCTTTAGATTTCATCTTGGAACCACATCGCGTTTGTGCCAACATCGCACTTTGCATTTTGGTGTCTTTAACTTTTCCTTAGCACTTATCTTTTAAAACTTGCGATGTGCGCTATGCGATCGAGTCCCATCTAGCATTGCACATCGCACTTTGGTGACTTTATCACTTACCTCCCGCGGTTATCCTTTAAAACTTGCGATTTGCGATTTGTGATCGGGTCCCACCGCATCGCACATCGCACTTCGACGATTATAACATTTACCCTTTGCACTTAACTTTTAAAACTTGCGATGTGCGGTATGTGGGCTAGGGCCACGTTATTTGCCACATCACCTTTCCACGTCATCGCATATCACACTTCGGCGAATTTAACATTTACCTCCACACTTATTCTTTAAAACTTGCGATTTGCGACCGGCCCCACCACATCGCATATCGCACTTCAGCGATTTTAACATTTACCTCCCGCGCCTATCCTTTGAAACTTGCGATTTGCGGTTTGCGATTTAATCTTTGCCGTCCATCTCTCTGCTTCAATTATGCGCTTTGATCTTGACCGTCTATTTTCCCTTTTACGCCTCCTCCAAAACTCTCAAGTTTTTAAGATAAATGCGCCATTTCTTCGCCTTCGGGAAATTAGTTTGTTTGTTCCACGGTGTGACCCTATTGAGCTTATCCGGTGTTCTACCGCGCTAGTCCCTCATGAGCTTGCGAATGAACTCGACTCGACCTTGTCTGGTGTGCAATGCTTTGAACGTGCCCATCGATCCGTCTCTTGAACTGTTCTGCACATGAATGAGCCCGACTCGACCCGCCTTCACATCTCATCACATAATGTTAATGTACCAACATATAAATCAAAATTCTTCTATGACACAAAATTTTACATTTTCTATCATATATGCTTTTTTGGTGTTTTGAAAAATATTTCAAAGGTAAATGAAAATGAGCCACAACATCTAGCTCCACCTGGGGATAGTGCTTTTTTCCATGGAAGCGCTAAGAACCGCAGATTAGTGCCTTATCCATCGGGCATGGAGTCAAATATTGCTTGGTGACATATAAACAATGAGGAATCCAGTATTTACAATGGTGGAATGCTGACTTTTAATGCTAGAAATAATGCTTCAGATACTGTCCGTTCACAGGCAGCTGTACTGACTCTCCATCTAGATCTTCCAAAATTAATGTGTTATTTGACCTTGCCTCAAAGATTCTGTATGGACCATACTAGAGAGGGTCAAATTTACCATGCTTCCCCTTTTCTTCTCGCTTGGTGTCCCTTCTCCGTACCAAATCTCCTGCTGGAAAGAGAACTTCTTTTGCTTTTCTATCAAATATAGACTTCATCTTTTCCTGTTAAGTAATCGAGTTATCCTTGACTTAGTTTCTGTTTTCACTCAATTCAATTATTTTGTTCAATCTTCTTACCAGAGCATTAGGTTCTTCCTGAGCTTCTTGAAGGAAATAAATCACTAGTTTGGCCAGTTGAGTAGGAAATAGTGCCTTGAGTTCCATAAACCAATTCATAGGGAGACTTCACAGTAGAGCTCCTGGTAGTGACTCGCACTGCCCAGAGGGCAAACTTCAACTTCATATCGTAATCCTTTTGATTCTCGGTGATTGTCTTCTTCAAGATTCTGACCAATGTCTTATTTGAGGACTTTGCCAACTGTTCCCTTCGGGATGATATGTTGTGGAATGTGATAAAATTACATTATATGTTTGATAGAAATTAATGAAACGAGCAGAGTTGAATACCTGAGCATTATCAGTCACAATTTTGATTGGACATCCGGATCTGCTGAAAATATTTTCCTCCAGAATCTTCATCACTACTTGGTCATTCGCCTTCTTAGTGGGTATTGCTTCATTCGCCTTCTTTTCAGCAAACCACTGACACTTCTGACAACTTCTGACTAGCCTATAAAAATCGGCAAACAGGGTTGGCCAATAGAAGCATGACTTGAGAATTTTATGAGCAGTGACCTTCCAGCTATAATGACCTCCACACAGACTTTCATGATATTCTTTAGTGACTTCAATAGATTCTCCTTCGGTCAAACATAATAGCAAAATACCAGCTGGATCTTTCCAGTATAGCTTTGCTTCTACTATAACATATGGCTGAGATTTGAGCTTGAGAGCTCTGTATTTTATTCTACTTAGTGAAGTTGGACAAGAAAAGAAACACAAGTAATGCACAATATCTTTATACCAATCAGAGCACAAAAATTTGTATTGAATACTTATTTTGGACTTGCTTTGACCTTCTTCAATAACAACTCCATCCACTGGTGCCAACAGATTAATTCCCAAGGCTTGAAAATTTTTCTCTGTCAACAACTTTGCTAACCCCTATCCCTTGACCAACTTGGTGGGTTTGATGTCCAAATCATACTCTTGGATTTTTGCTATCCACTTCCCTTTTTTTCCTTCAACATCACTTTGGACCAGCACGTCTTTCACAACAGAATTCAGAACATAAGTTGTTATTTGGGACTGTAACACATAAGTCTTGTAGGCTTTCAGTGCTTTGACCAAAGCATATACTTGTTTCTCCAGAATATTGTATTTGAGCTCAACATCTCTGAGAACTTTACTGAAAAATGCAACTGGCTGCTCCTTACTATCTTCATTTTTCTGCAAATGAGAATACCTGAAAGGCTTTTTGATAGTTTGGACTAATCAGAACTGAAGCTTCCTGCAATGCTTCTTTTATTCTAGCAAATGCATCTCTTGCTTCCTTATCCCATTTCACTTCTGCATTTTTCTTCAACATATCTGTTATGCTTCTCACAATCTCAGCATAATTGGGCACAAACCTCCTCAGAAAGTTTATTTTTCCTAGGAATCTATGAATATCTTTCTTGCTTCTAGGTAAAGGAATCGTTTGAATGGCTTCCACCCTTGCTGGGTCAATCTTTACTCCTTGTTTAGAAACTATGTGACCCAATAATTTACCTTCTTCTAAGGCAAATCAATATTTCTTGGGATTTAATAATAGACCAAACTTTCTACACTTTTGAAAAGTTTTTTTGTAAATGCTCCAAGTGTTCATCATCTGACCCTGAGAAAATGGTTACATCATCTAGATATATAACTAAAACCCTGTCACCAACGAAGGCTATGTCCATGGCCCTCTGAAATGTTGCACCTGCGTTCGTAAGGCCAAATGGAATCCTTGCATACATGAAGGTGCCCCAGGGCGTCGGGAAAGCAGTCTTATTCTGATCTTATTTTTCTACTGCTACATGATTATACCCAGAAAATCTGTCAACCATAGACAACGTGTAAGCTCCTGCCACCTTCCGTAAGACATAATCCATTTTCGGCAAAGGATAATTATCTTTTAGAGATGTTATGTTCAAATTCCTGAAGTCTACACACAATCTTATCTCTCCATTCTTCTTTCTTACAGGAACCAGATTAGAAACCCAGTCTGAATATCTGAGAGGGACTATAATTTTCTCCTGCAACAATTTCTTCACTTCTTTTTCGATTGGAGCTAGCAACAATGGATTGATCTGTCTGAGCTTTTGTCTGTGTGGTTTGATTGCTTTCAATGGGATCTTATGCTAAATTATGCTTTTGTCATATGTTTTCAGGTCTTCATATGACCAGGCAAACACATCCATATATTTCTTAAAAAGATAAATGTATCTTTCTTTGTAGTTTTTGGGAACACCTTTGAATAATTTCACTATTTTGGGTTCCTGCTGAGTTCCCAAATTACAATCTTCCATCTCTTCTTCTTGATGTGTTTTCTTTGAATCAACAACAACATCATTAGAATCAAATAATATTTCGAAGGGGACCAACCCTTTAGGGAGCACATAATCTTTCAATTAGATAATCTTCTATTCACCTATCGACTTCTTAAGGTTTCTTATTTCTGCTTTCTGCTTTGTTTGTTCTTCCTCTTGGTCTATCTCAACATCTTCAAAGTTTCCAATCATTGTCAAGAACTGATTTCTCTGTTCATCATCTTCAAACGCCTGCCAATGTTTCACATTGTCAGGGATAGAAGGTCTATGTCTAATTTCAATTTTAGCCTTGGATTTATTGGAGGTTTGAAGGTGCTGGCTGCAACTAATAAAGAATCAGCGAATCTATTCTTCTCCCTCGGAATATACTGAAGATTGAAGGCTTCAAAATAGTTTTCTATCAGATCCCAAACTTCATTCCTATATGATCTTAATCTTGGATGCTTGGTCTGACAATGATTTTTAATCTACTTTATTATCAATTCAGAGTCACCAAAAATTGAAATACATTGAACTCCCCTTTGTTTAGCAACTTGAAGGCTCGAGATTAAGGCCTCATACTCAGCCACATTGTTTGTTGAATCAAACTCTAGTTTAAAAGAGAAATGCACGAGGTTACCTTCTGGTGATATTAGCAAGAATCCAACACCTACGCCTTCCTTGGAGTAGGCACCAACAAAGTAGCATTTTCAAATCTTCCTTGAGTGAAACTCATTATTTAAAACCGTTGAAGAGCGCTGCTTCCCTGTGTCTTCAGCGAATTCTGCATCTTCATGCAGCATCAAACAAGAAAGATCTTCTGTTTCTTGACTATAAATGGTGGAGGAATTTCTTGCATCTTTCTTGGAGGTGGTCTTTACAAACCTTGTTTCCATGTACAATCTCCTTTCTTCGCCATTAAAACCGGAATGATAGCATAAGTGAAATCTAATTTTAGAACATCTCCCAACTTTGCTCCCTAAGATCTTGACAAGAGCATTACAAACCTGGCTGGGATGTCAGCAACCACTACATCCATGACTATACTCTTTGCTAGGATTTGTGCCAACGAAATTGCTACATCTTTAATTAACCCAACACATTTCACCCTTTTGGAATCAAATGAATATAGATCCCTATAAGGTTTGGTAATCTGCAAGTTAAGTTCCTTCATAACAGACAATGGCATGAGATTATGGGACGCTCTTGAGTCCAACATGCAATTATGTACAGTAAAATCATGAAGCAACAGAGAAATATAGAAGGGTGGAACAGAAGGATCTACTTCTTCTACATGAGGACCAAAGGTGACCACTGGCTTTTCTTCTTGTAAGTTCATTGTGTCACTTATGTCTTCCACCTGTGTGAGATTAATAAATTCTGAAATTTCTTTCTTGTAAGCTGGTATTTTAGATAATTCTAGAAGAGGTACTTGAATTTTAACCTTATCCAACTCTTTTGCCAAACTGAAAGCATGAGTTTGCTTAACGTTCTTTTCAGGTTCTTCTTCACTCTTTCTAGAATTTGCCGCTTGTTCGAGTATAGGAACAATTCTCCAAAATATTAGTGTCAACTGATTTGTTCTAGGAAGATTCACCCTGCTGCACATTTGTTCTATTAAGTGAATTTACAGGTTGTTTCCCCTTACTGACCCGTTTCACAGGGTCCTTTTGTTGTGGAGTCGCCATTGGAGGAGGAATGGAACCTTGTTGTTCACCTTCATTATCCTGCACTCTAGGTTCCTTTCTAGACCTTAAATCATATTTTTTATGTAACTCTGCATGAAATTTGTGAATTTTCTACACTATTCATCCATTTCATCTTGATTAAAATATACTTCAGCTTCAACATATTCTCGCTCACAATCTTCCTCTTCATCCTCTTTTATTGTGTACATAGCAGATACCTGATCCTCGGCCTCCCTTTGGTCATCTTCTGCTGGCTCTGCGAGTGCTGCTTCTATATACAACGGTGCTTGAACCTGGTCTTGATCTCTTCTTTCTCTCTACAAAATTTGCGGGGGATGTCTTCTGAATTGAGGGTTAAACCCCCCTTGGTTTTGTTGTACTTGTCTTTGGGAGTTTTTATTTTCCAATTCGATCTTAGCTAGCTTATTTGTCAATTTTTTTATCAACTTTGTCATATCTTCAATTCTTAGATCTTGTGATGATTCTTCTTTTGCTTTCCCCTTCTCTTGGACTGGCTGTTTCCCTTTCGCCTTTCTAGCTGCAGTCATATTAGCTTCAATCTCTAAAGCATCTGTCTGTATTTGCTCAAGAGTAGGGGCTCTTCTCTCTCTCAATGTAAAGCTAAAATCAACTTCAAAAGCCCCAACAAAAACTACCTTTGCTCCTACAGGGGAGGCTTCATCTCTATAGGCAAACTATTGTACAATTTGTTGAATATTTTTACGAACTCAGAAATGTTTTTATTAGGCCTTCTTTTAATTGCATTAAACTTTGTCAATGAGTAACCATGATCTCTCTTTTCTCCCCATCTCTGAGTGAGTTGAGTTTCTAACTCTTCCCAGTTATTTATTGAACCATTTGGTAAACCTTTGAACCATTTTATAGCCTCTCCATTTAGAGACTGCACAAATAGTCTCATCACTACATCAAGATGTTCTACATTTAAATTCTCAGCAAAAGTGCAAAACAAGGGTAAATGTTGTTCTACAGTTACTTCATCTTCTCCAGTGAAACGAGGAAGTAATTTGGGATATTCTTGAGGCATGGCATTCATTGGTTGGGAAAGATTTAGTGGTGCATATCTATTCATTAAGAAAGTTGGTGCTGCCATATTTACACCTTGGTTAACTGTTCCTTGGGTAGTTGAGGTTGATGAACCTGCTGTGAAAGTGAATGAAGGTGGTGGGAAGACTGATATAGGAGTGGGTTGATGAACAATGGCAGAAGAACCAACAATTATATTTGGTTGAGCTTGAGTGGAGGTAAAAGAAACACACTCGAAAGAATGTTCTTCTAACTTAGGTTCTTGAAAATGAATGGGTGTGGAAGGAGAATCTTGTTCCAAGAAAGAGAGTTCTTTGGAAATATCTTCAAACAAAGGATCATAGAGTTGCTTCCAGGAGCAGACAATGTAGGATCAGGTGTTGAAGGAGTTTCAGGTTTTTGAGCCTTTTTAGAAACCAATCTTTCTGGATTCGGAAAAGTAGGGACTATTTGTTGTGAGGTATTTGACCTCGTGTGAGGCCTTTTGAAAGCCAGAATTTTGAAAATAACAAACACAACCAAATATTTCCTCCTCACTTAAAAACAGAGGAAATAATGTGAAAAACCCAGGGAAAATAAACTTTGTTTCTTCATCCCCGACAACGGCGCCAGAAAATGTTGTATCTCAAGAAACAATCCCTCAGTCGTGGTAAGGAATCAGTGCTTAAGACATTTTGTAAATGTATGTCAAAATTACAATATCAAATGGCCTCTGTTTAACACCTTTGGAATTTGATTACTTAATACCCTTAATAATATGATATAACGAAAGTCTTCACAATGCCATAAACTGTTGATATTTGAATGAAATGAAAAGAAGAAATGTAAGGGAAACTCAAAATGATATGCTGAGAAACATAATCTATCACTTTTAAGTTTCAAAGGAAAATCACGGAGAGAGAGGAAACTTGAAATAATATGTTGTAAACACAAAATCTATTACTTCAAAGTTTCATCAGGAGTTTGTGTAGAGAGAAGAGATGAAGTGAAGGAGCGCAAATTAATGTTGTTTAACTCTCATTCACAGATGTAATTAAGAGACCGACTGCTACATTACTTCACTTCATTCAAAGAGGAATAAACACAAAGCGAAACTGGAAAGACATATCAACATCAACTGGTGTAGGAAACTTGATCTTCTTTCATTTATTTCTCAGAAATTCAGTACTAAATTAACAGTCATCCAGAGGTCCAAAACTCGGAACCCCTTTTCTTTATTTCTATCTACTTAATTACATCAAAGTAGTTTGTAATTGCTGAACTTCTTGAAACTACTCGACTATCTAAACTGTTAAGATTACTTATGCAATCTTACCAAGAAAACAAATTGAAACTGGAAATATCGTTCGTTTTGCTGAATTTGATGTTGCTAATGTGTCTCCTCGAAGTGCTGGTGTCCTTTCTGGTTATGATGCGGTAGCTGCACAGTTCTGTAACAGCGCCTCAGTGCCCGACTTGACCCAGTTGTCATGCTTCCCACAATGCCCCTATATGTTCTTCTGCCTGACTCTGCCTATGCCTTTTGCGTTTCGAACGCTGTCATCATGTCACTTGCTAGTTGACTCTGCCTCTTCTGCGCGTGCCTGCTGTGTTTAGTCTTCTCTTCTCCTGTGCTCTGCGTCGGGTCACTTACCCGAATCTCTCTGCCGTGTTTTGCCTATTTCTTCATAAAATGGCACACAAACCTCATAAGCCCGGACTCGAAATCCTTTAGATTTCATCTTGGAACCACATTGTGTCCTTGCCAACATCACACTTCACATTTTGCTGTCTTTAACTTTTCCTTAGCACTTATCTTTTAAAACTTGCGATATGCGGCATGCGATCGGGTCCCCCCTAGCATCGCATATTGCACTTCGACAACTTTATCACTTACCTCCCGCAATTATCCTTTATAACTTGCGATTTGTGATTTGCGAATGGGCCCCATCGCATCGCACATCACAGTTCGACGATTATAACATTTACCCTTTGCACTTAACTTTTAAAACTTGCAATATGTGGTATGCGGGCCAGGGCCACGTCATCTGCCATGTCACCTTGCCACGTCATCGCATATCGCACTTCGACAAATTTAACATTTACTTCCGCACTTATTCTTTAAAATTTGTGATTTGTGATTTGCGTTCGGGCCCACCGTGTCGCATATCGCACTTCGACGATTTTAACATTTACCTCCCGCGCCTATCATTTGAAACTTGCGATTTGCGGTTTGCGATTTAATCTCTGCCGTCCATATCTCCACTTCAATTATGCGCTTTGATCCCGACGATCTATTTTCCCCTTTGCGCCTTCTCCAAAACTCTTAAGTTTTTAAGAGAAATGCGCCATTTCTTCGCCTTCGGGAAATTAGTTTGTTTGCTTCACGGTGTGACCCTCTTGAGCATATCCGGTGTTCTATTGCGCTAGTCCCTCCTGAGCTTGCGAATGAGCCCGACTCAACCCTGTCTGGTGTGCAATGCTCTGAACGTGCCCATCGGTTCGGCTCTTGAACTGTTCTGCACGTGAATGAGCCTGACTCGACTCACCTTCACATTTCATCATGTAATGTTAATGTACCAACATATAAATCAAAATTCTTCTATGACACACAAAATTTTATATTTTCTATCATATATTCTTTTTTGGTGTTTTGAAAAATATTTCAAAGGTAAATGCAAATGAGCCACAACAAGGTGCTCAAACGATTGGAGGAGAAACAATTATATGCAAAAACCTCCAAATGTTTCTTTGGAGTACAAGAGGTGGAATATATGGGTCATATTGTATCTCAGGAGGGTGTTAAGGTAGACCCTAACAAAATTAAAGCCATTAAGGAATGGAAAGTCTCCACAACCATAAAGCAGTTGCGAGGATTTCTCGGGTTAACAGGGTATTATCGCAAGTTTGTTAAGAATTATTGGAGAATAACAACACCTCTAACAACATTATTGAAGAAAGATGCATTTTCATGGACTCATGAAGCAACTAAGGCCTTTGAACATCTTAAAGAGGCAATGTGCCGAGCACTAGTCTTAGCTACGCCAGACTTGACAAAAACCTTTATTGTGGAATGTGATGCCTCAGTAAATGGAATTGGTGTTGTTTTAATGCAAGAAGGAAGCTCCATTTCTTTTGAAAGCTGTCCTCAAAGGAAAGTATTTATAGAAAGCTATTTATGAGAAGGAAATGTTGGCAATAAGACATGCACTAAAGAAATGACGACCTTATCTAATGGAATGCACTTAAAGGTAGAAATTGATCATGATAGTCTTAAATACTTTTTGGAACAAAGACTATCTTCAGAAGAGCAACAAAAATGGGTCACAAAGATGTTGGGTTATGACTTTGAAATCATCTACAAAAAATGGAAGCTAAATGTTGTTGCAGATGCACTATCAAGAAAGGATGAGGATGTGGAAGCATTGCTTTGTGCCATTTCTATTATCCAACCATATTGGATAAATGAAGCAAGGGAGGAATGGAAGAATGATGAAGAAGTATGGACACTCATTCGAATGTTGCAGCAATATCCCAGTACATCTGATACATTTAGGTGGAAAAATGATTCCTTATGGTACAAAGATCACTTATATCCTTTTAAGAATTCCCAACTAAAACAAAAGATTCTTTTGCAATTGCACACCTCTCCCTTAGGACACTCGGGATTTTTAAAAACTTACCATAGGTTGAAGAATTTTTTTTTTTTTTTTGGATGGCGACCTTAAATTTGATATTCAAAAGTTTGTGGCGGAATGTTTGGTTTGTCAGCAAAATAAAGTTGAGACAATTAAGACCCTGGGTCTGCTACAACCTTTATCCATTCCAAGTCAACGTTGGGAGGAGGTTTCAATGGATTTTATCACAGGTTTACCTAAGTCCGAAGGAAAGAGTGTCATCATGGTGGTAGTTGATAGACTTACCAAGTATGTACACTTTTATGCATTATCTCATCCATTTAAAGCGAGTACATTTGCTATTGCATTTATGGAAACAATTCAAAAGCTACATGGAAACCCAAATATTATTGTAAGCGATAGAGATCCCATTTTCACTGGAATTTTTTAGATGGAATTATTTTCTTGTTTGGGTACTCAACTAGCTCATAAGCTCATCTTATCATCCCCAATCTGATGGGCAAACTGAGATAGTGAACAAATGTTTGGAAGTATATAAACAAACACAATGCTTTTCGCCTCACATGGTTGAGCTTGACCTCCGAGCGCATTCGAAGGAGGGAAATCAGGCTTTCCAAGCTATTTTCCATCTTCCAGTTCTGGGTAATCTTACTCGCCTGGGACCCATTAAGCAGTGTGCGAGCTAGATCAATGATGAGTTTGGAATCTCCCTCGATTATTAGAGGAAACCACTGATGTTGGATTTCCAATTCCAGCCCGGCTAGTGGTCCCTCAAGCTTCGCTGCATTGTTGGATGTCTCCCCCAAGTACCTCGAAGAGATTCCTTGGATCTCCCCTTGACTATCCTAGATTACTCCGCCATGCCCCACTGCCCCTTGGTTGCCTTTTGAGGCCCCGTCGAAATTCAACTTGAACATTTGATCTTCAGGAGGTTCCCAGGTATCAAAGCTCGGAGGAAAGGCTGGTTCCTTACCGATTTTTCTAATATACTATTGTGGTTCCAATACTTTCCATTCGTGAAGCATCTGAAGTTCCTCCTTACTGGTCTTGAGGTCGTCGGGTCCCCAACTCCTGAGCCCCAGGGTTTACTGTACATGGACTTGGATGCTTGCCCAAACTTCCTCCTCCATTCTCTTCTTGCCTTCAAAGATATGATGATTCCTTTCCTTCCAGATCTCCCATAACAGGAACCCCAGATCGAGCTCCCATATTCGATTTAACATGCTACTCTTAAAGGGATTTGCCTCCCAGTTGATGATCGTATTAGTCGGACATCTTGGGACCCGGTTAGACCTTTTGAAGATCTAATCTCCCTTCGTCTAGACTTTGAAGGTCCAGCTACGCTCATCGAATAAGTGATTCATGGTCTCTTCTTTTGATAGGCATAGGACACAAACTGAAGGCCCTTCCATCCCCCTCTTGTGAAGGTTCTCCCAGGTCAACACTCTTTCCTTCAGAAGCAACTAGAGGAAGGTGGATATTTTAGGCCAGAGACCTAAGTTCCAAAGTTTACTCCATTTTTTCTCGGTTGGCTGCATTTGATGATTCCCAGCTATTCCAGGTGCTTCTTTGATGTTGAACTGACCATCTAGTTTGTATCCCCATCTTATTTTATCCGGGTGCTGACTTTTTTTTATCTTCCTTTCTCTTTGCTCTTGTATTAGAGTACTTCTGTCTTCTCCCGGGCATCTTGTCCTGAACCACTCCTTCCTCCACTGGCGGTAAGGGTTGCCTTAGACATCAGTGTCCCAGAAATCCTTGAATCTAGTCAAGCTTTCCCTTTTCCACTGTTCTTGGAACCCTGGAATTTCCATCCGCCCTTGGAAACTAGGAAGTTGTTGCCATGCATCCCTAAAGAAATCTGCCTCCCCACCGTCCCCTATTTCCTAGAAGCTATGATCTTTAACTATGTTGCGGTTAGTGTTAGCGTCCTTCCAGATTATGGATCATGGGGGGTCCTCGTTGAATCTGATTAGGTTCTGTCTCTTCCATCCTCTAGCATATTTGCTCGTCCAAAGGTCTGCCCAAGGTTCTGACTTGTTCGCAATCTATCGCCACCCAATTTTTGACCCTAACACCCGATTACTTACTTCCAGGTCCCTAAGCCCCAGGCCACCCGCTTCCTTGGGGAGACAAACAGTGTTCCAGTGAACTAGGGTCCATTTCTGCTTATTCTCAGTGCTACCCTAGAGGAAATTTCTCTAGATGGCCCTAATCTTCTTAAGGACCGATTTGGGGGCCTCTTGTACCGAGAAGAGGTACATAGGCATGGCCTGAAGCACCGACTTGCCAAAGTTAGTCTGCTAGGAAGGTTTAGCGCCTGACGGGTCCAATTATTCAATTTGGCTGTCAGTTTGTCTAATAGTTCTTTCCAAATGCTCTGCCTTGGAGTCCAACAATGGGGCCCCCAGATACTTAGAAGGGAGGGAGCCTTCCAAGAAGCCTAGGATTCTGATGATGTGTCTTCAAGTAACCCTCAGAGTGTTGAAGAAGAAGATTTGCGATTTCCCTTCATTTACTTCTAGGCCGCTTGCTCTTTTGAATACCTCTAGGATATCTTTTAGGCCTCTAGCCTCTTTCATCGCTGCCTGACCTATCCACATTGTATCATCCACGAACTGTTGGTGAGTACGGTGGGTTGCTCCCTCATGTAGCCCAAGGCCTTAGATCCTCCCATCCTCTTGACTAGCCTTCAACGCTTTGCTGAAACCCTCTGCCATCAATATGAAGAGAAAAGGGACAGAGGAACTCCTTGTCTGATGCCCCTCGATGCCTGGAATGTATAGGAAGGAGAACCATTTACCAGAATAGAATAAAAAGCTGAGGAGACCAGGTTAAGGACCCATTTTACCCAGTCATGGCAAAATTCGAAAGCTAGCAACTGCCGCATATATGGCCATCTCAATTTGTCATAGGCTTTTTCCAGATCTAGTTTTATCATCATCCCTGGCTTCCCAGAGTTCTTCATGGAGTGGATCACCTCATGGGTGAGGATGATGCCATCCAAAATTTGTCTTCCCTCCACAAAGCCAACTTGTTCCGAGGAAATAAGCTTTGAGAGTAGGGGTTTTAATCTATTTGCCACTACTTTCGTGATAATTTTGTAGATGCCATTACATAATACAGTTCGCCTGAACTTACCAGGTTCTTCCGCTCCTTGCTCTTTTGGAATAAGGGTGAGGAAAGTGGATTTGAAGGCCTTCAGAATCCTTCTCGTTTTCCAAGAGTCTTCTACAATGTCCCATAACTCCTCCTTCACTAGATCCCAACAACGTTGGAAGAAGTTGGTCGTAAACCCATTGGGGCCTGATGATTTCCCTCCTTCCATCTGTTTGACCACTTCTATGCATCAACATCTTGTTATTCTCCGCCGACACCAGATGAGGTATGTTGGTGGTTATCTTGTCTATATCCGTCCTCTGTCTGTCTTTGTCTCATGAAGCAGCCCTGAGCATAAAAGATTTAGGTTTTTCTCTAGATCTACTTGTGTTTCCACATATTGTCCATTGGCAGTTTTTAGTTTGACTATGCGGTTTCCTTGACGGTGTTGAATTGTAGCTCTGTGGAAGAACCTGGTGTTCCTGTTCCCCTCCCTGAGCCAAAGGTTTCTAGACTTCTGCTGCTACAGGGTCTCCTCCTGCCTTTCACGCTGGAAAGGCTCCAGGAGCAGTCTAGATTTTGTTTCCTTCTCCTCATCACTGTAGCCTCCATGCATCACTCGTTTCTGCAAGTCTTCTATTTGTCCTTCCAGTCTCTTTTTCTCCTCTTGGATCTTTCCAAAGGATTCCTTATTCCATCTCCTCAACCGTTCTTTTATGAATTTGAGTTTCTACTGTAGACAATACATTTTCGAGCTTGAGGGGGCCTCAAATCTCTCCCACCACTCCCTGATAAGTATGTGGAAATCGAGATGAGACAACCAGAATTTATCAAACAAAAAGGGCCATTTCAAGTTCTCACCTAACTGATGCCAGTCCAGATAGATCAGCCAATGGTCCGACCGTGTAGCTGGGAGGATTATGTCCCCTGTCTCTTCACCCCACGTCAAAACTGATTCTGACACTAGGAATCGATCTAGCCGAGAGGCATTGTGACGGGAGCCTGCGCGTTTGTTATGCCAGGTGTATAGGCTGTTGGTAGTCTGCACACCCACTAAGTTCAATTCTTCAATCACTTCATTAAATCGTTCACTCATGCTACTGAGGGTCTTGATACCCCCTTTTTTCTCCCCCAAATTCCTGATCAGGTTGAAGTCCTTGCCTAACACTAGTGCTTTTCCCCCACCCAATTCCTAAGATTCTAGATACCTTCTAAACATGCTGGTTTCAAGGCCATTTGAAATGGCCCATTGACGTTCTTCATCACTCCCTGGACTGAGGAGCCGAGGACATGAAAGTGGGCAGAGAGGGAGTGGGGAAAAACCACAAATTCCGAGAGGCTTAGCACCGATGGGTTCGACAGAATACCAAGCCCTCCCGCCACCCCCCTCACATCCACCGCTATCATCTTCGAGCCTTTCCAGATGTGTCTGCTTATCTTCTTCAGTTCTTCACTGATGCATTTTATTTCTTGGAGAAAGAGGATTGAAGGTTTCTCCACTTCTATTTTCCTTTTTATCATTTTTTTTGAGTTGGCTGTTACAACCTCATACATTCCAGGAAAACACTTTCATGTAGGAGATTTTGATATGGCGAGAAAGGGGTTCTCAATGGTTGGATATTGCCTTGATGCTACCAGTTTACCCCCCACTTCTTTGATCCTCTGGGCATTACCGCGTCTCCCTCGTCTTTTGCCTTCAGAGACCTTTAGGGATTCTGAAACCACTCCTAATGTCTTCGAGCTCTTAGATTTGATGATAGCCTCTCTTAAGAGTGTTGGGAATCACGATTTCCGTTAGACCAAAACCCACAGGTGTTAGTCAACGATCGCATCGCCAGAGATAAGGATCCACGAGAGGCGGTTAGTCCATGTCACGAAACACACAGGGAGTGTTGGTTTATCCAATGTCCAACAATATCCCCCCCCAACGCGAGTCGGGTGTGTATCAAACTCGTGACCTATGCTCTGATACCACTTGTTGGGAATCACGATTTCCGTTAGACAAAAACCCTCAGGTGTTATTCAATGATCACATCGCCAGAGATAAGGATCCACGAGAGACAGTTAGTCCATGTCACGAAACACACGGGGAACATTGGTTTATCAAATGTCCAACAAAGTGTGCAACTTGTTGGAAATGAATATACCCTGATTTTGGGTCTGCGCAATCTTGCTCGATCTCGTCTAGGTCTAACTCCCCTATATCCATATCCTCCGCCTCCTCCCCTTGTCTTTCTTCCCCCTGAGTCATCTCCTCTTCAGTCTCTTGATGAGATGTTGTCAATTTTGTGCCATCCTTTCCTTGCTCCTTGTTATTCGACTGACTACCCACCTCGGCACTGGTCCCTTCCTCACTGATCTTGTTTAAAGCCTCAAACTTATTCTGGGTCTGTGGTTTCCTATGCACTTTTGGTCCAGGGTTTCTCTTTCCCTGTATTTTCCCGTTGACAACCTTTTCGAATCCTTTTGCTTCTTTCTCCCCATTAGTGTTCTTAACAGATGCATACAGGGAGTTCAATGGGCATTCTCGAAACAAGTGACCATGTTCGTGGCACCGCCTGCACCTAAATGGGATGTGCTCGTAGTCTATTGCTTGGAACCAGTCCTCATCGTTTCAGGTCAGGGTCACTCCTTTCGGTAGTTCCTTCGAGATGTCTAAGTAAATACAAATGTGAGCATAAGATACATACCTCATTTTCTTGGTCTGCTCAGCCACCTTAACGAAGGACCCTAATGCGTTGCATATGTCTTCTAGAATCTCGGGTTGCCAGAATTCTGCCAAGAGGGAGTAGAGTCTCAGCCATACTGGGGCTACTGAGAGGTCCGCTTTGTCCGGGTTGAAATACTCCTTCCACTGGGTTAAATACAACCCTACAAAGTTTTAGAAGTATGGTCCTCCATCGAATACCCTATTTTTGTCTTCCAGTTTAAAAAATATTATCATGAAGAAGCCCTTAGCCCTGAGCTATAGGTCATAGTGCCCTTTTAGTTTCCAAGTTGTGTTGATCCACCACATTAGGGTTTTTTCTGGTGGCCATATACAGACAAATTTTCCTATCTGGGCGTGGTCTTTCATATACTGGATATGAGATCCCATGCCTTTCGATTTGATGTGCACCTGGGGAATCTCCTTTGTCTTAGGTAGGCATTGGCTAGGGCGCTTGGCCTCCTTTGATTGTCCTCCCCTGATCACGTGCTTTGGGACCTGCTCTTTCTCAGACCCCTCTGCATTCTCTGCGTCCTTTGACTCCGTCGTCGGGTGCTCCATCACCATGGGGCCCATTGAGGGCCCCCCCTTAGCTGCCTTGCTTCCTACCATCCTTCCAAGCCTCGCAGGCCTAGAGGTGCTGCCTCCTACCCCTGCCACCACCTGCAACCTCCTGTCGCGATTCACCGTTACATAGGGTTTCCTCGTGCTGTTGTGCCCTTGAGCTTGAGTTCTTTTCAAGCCTTCAGTGTTCACTGTACTTGAAGTAAAAAATGTAATATATTTGTCAAAAGAAAATAATTTATTATTGTTGAATTGACTTAACATGGGTTTCATGCTTGGGTCAATGGTTATAGGTCAAGCCTCCATTGAAGGCTTCATGATTGAGTCAAAGTTTGTCTTGTCATGTTGAACTCCTCCTCCATCAATTCACCTTGTGTCGACCTCGAAAGAAGATCCATCAAGTCAGATTCCAAAAGAATCTACAAGTTGGCCTAACATAAATATGAAGACATGATTGTTCAAAAACTCATGTCGGTTCATTTTACTATGGAAAACAACTATAAATAGGAGTGTATACCTTGCTCCACAGTGAGTCATAACTCACATAGTATTTCAGAGGAAAAGGTTCGGTGAAGAAGCTCAGATTACAGAAGACAAGTTCATATCACTCTTTAGAGTAATGATTGCAAATTGCGGTTCGGGTTACCAAAGAGAGCTCGAGTTAAGTCGCAGACAGGTTCAGAAATCACAGTGATATGTTTATGTGCTAAACTTCGGTGCTATAACAGTGACTGAATCTCAGAGCTATCAGAAGAAGAAATTTCGGTGCTATCTCAGTAAACTAAACTTAGTGCTACCACTGTGAATGCCTTAGTGTTATCACAGTAATGAAGTCTTGGTTCTTCTGTGTCTCACTACTAGTACAATGATGAAGTCTTGATGAAAATACAATGATAAGGATTCAATGCCATTACAATGATAAAGATCGGTGTCTTTGCAGTGATGAAGTTTGGTGTCATTGCGGTGATGAATGATGAAGTTTGGTGCCACCTCCATGAACATATTGAAGAATGCAATACTTCTCACAAGGTTGACTTGATGGAGGTAGTCTCTAGTTTGTAAAGGTCTTGGTCGTCTCATCTTGAATCTACCGAAGGAAGAATTTTGACTAGGTTTTCCCCTCGAGGGGGATTTTTCCCTAGCAACGTGCCTATATCTTGTGTTCTTTCTTTGGTTGTTTGGCATTAATCTTGATGATAAGAAAATATAATTAAGAAATCAAATACTAATAATGAGAATATCATAAGTTAATGTCATTAACAGGTAAATCATTTTCACTATCATCTCTATTGATTTTCCAACATAAGAATCACCTCAATCGGAGTCTGTTTGCAAAATTTATGCCACTTGGAGGTTGACTTTGCCTTTGTGACCACTATAATTCAAGAGGATGTCATGTCAACCCCATTATTTATGGATGCCACGTTCACTTGGTTTCAAATCCGACCGGTGGACACCTTTGGCCCATTATGATAAGGCTCAAGGAATAGGCTCCCCCTTATCCGTGGAGTCTCAACTCTTGCTAAGTCATAAGTATATGGTATATTTGGCTTGCAGGATGTTGGATATACTCTTTGTGTTATAGTGGCAACCGTGAGGTTTGATCTTAGGCGTCGCCCAAATTAGTTCTACAAGTTACCAATCCACCATGGCTAAAAATAAATAAAAGTTCAATTTGTTATATTGTAATTTTGTTTTTATTAATAAAATTATGAACAAATTTTTAGATAAAAGAAAATCATAACATACATATCACATTAAAATATATAACATATAAATAATAGCTATAAGTTAAGATCCATTTTATCTTAAAAATTAAAATAATGATTTGTTAATCAGATTTAAATTTAATTAATAAGCACATAAAACCTTTAACGCTTACAATAAACTGACAATATAACAATATTTTTAACCATGGATATCCACCCCCACTTTACTATAAAAATAATAAAATTCAATTGTAGTTTTGTTTTTATTAATAAAATTAAGAATAATTTTTTAGATAAAGGAAAATCATAATATACATATTACATTAAATTATATAACATATAGGTAGCTATAAGTTAAGATCTATTTTACCTTATAAATTAATATAATAATATAATAATTTTTTTAACACGGATATTCATGCCTACTTTACCATATATATTATTAACTCGTAAATAAGTTTTGTTACAATACTATGAGCCAATACCATGACTCGTTAATACCACATGTCCAAAAACCATATTTTATTTCACAATCAAAATGTTTTATAAATATTTTATTCAAATTTAATTTTATAACATTTTTTAAATTAAATCTTAAAGCAAAATATTATAATTACTTTCGAGACATCTCTAAACCCTCACATCAAAATTTATAAGATATAAATAATACTTTTAAATTAAAATCCATTTTACCATATAAATTAAAATAATAATTGTAATTATATTTAAATTTAATTAATAAACACAAAAATTAGTACTTACAACATAACAAGATTTTCACCTTTTTGGATATTTATGTTGTGTGAAGGTTTACAAATGTCCAAAGTTTTGGGTGAACTCACCATCCATCAAGATTTGATTATGTCCCTGAGGATAGATGGTGACTCCAGGGAGACGTTGGACATTAAAATAATCTCCACATAACATAAATATCCAGAAAGCTTCATTCACAATGACAATGATTATGAGTTGTGGAAGCATAAATGCACAAATGAATGTTCACCTTTACTTTATTATAGATATTATTAACTCGTAGATATGCTTATATCTCACCGAAAAAAGTAAATGTAAATGTAAACATTTAACATGTAATATTTAACATTTAACATTTTTAATTTAATTTAAAAATCAATTTAATTATTATTATGTATAAACACAATATAAATAAAAATATAAATAAACTAGAGGTATGGTAAATAAATAAAAATATAAATAAACTAGAGGTATGGTAAACAAATAAAACTTCTTTTTATATTTACTCCATAAACCTCTTTATATTTACAAAACCTCAAAAAATAGGTTTTATTTAGGTGAAGCTTATGGGCCAAATACCATGGGACAAATTATTATTAATGCCATGGGCCAAATACCAAATAGAATTAGAAACCAACATCTAATTATATACCAAACCTATGGGCCAAATACCATGGACCAAATTATTATTAATACCATGCAAAAAAAATATTATTAACCCTAATATTAATATCAATATTATTATTAAGTCTAATATTTATGTTAATATATTATAATCCGGTAAGTTATGCACCGAACTTACATGTGATGTTATATGCGGACATCTATGATTGTATTAGCGGCATTGTTGTATGGGTTCTCTGTTTTGTTTTGAAAGCCAGATTAGTAGTGTTAACTACCAACAAATGTAACATGTAACTTATCTATTAATGAAAAGTTACGATTTTTTCCTTTGTGAAAAAAAATATTAATATATTATAATATTAATATTATTAAATTTAACAACTTTTGATTAATACAATATTAAATTTGTTATATTATATAATATATTAATATATCATGATATATATTAACTCTAGATATATATGGGAGAGAAGAACAAAGTCATAGAGTGATAGAGGTGAAGAGATAGGGGGAGTCGCAAGGGAGAGATGGAGATAAACTGAAGAAGAGGGGGGAGGAGTAATGAAGAGAGAAAGAGAGAGGGAGAAGAGTGAGAGAGGTAGAGAAGGAGAGGGAGACATAAAGATGGAGGTGGGAAAGAGAGAAGGAGAGAGGGAGAGAGATAGTTAGAGGATGATTGGAGGGTAGAGAGAGATAGAGGGAGGTAGGAGAAAGGACGAGAGAGAGGAGGGGAGAGTGAGGGATAGAGAGATGGAGTTAGAGGGGGAGAGAGGAAGGGAAGAAGAAAGACATAGAGAGTGAGAAGTGGAGAGAGAGAGGGAGTGACAAGGGAGAGAAAGAGAGAGACTGTGTATGTTTAAGGGTGAGATAAAGAGGCAAAGAAGGAGAAAAGGAGGGATATAGTAACATAGTTGGAGAGAGAGAGAGAGGGAAGGACGAGAGAGATGACTTGAGAGAGAAGAAGAGAGTGATGGGGGAAGAGAGAGGATTGGAGGGCAAAGAGAGAGAGAGAGAGTGATGGGGGAAGAGAGAGGGAGGTAGGAGAGAAATGGAGAGAGTGGAAGGATGAGAGAGAGGAGGAGAGAGGGAGGGATAAATAGATGGAGTTGGATGGGGAGAGAGGGAGGGAAGAAGACATACATAGCATGAGAAGTGGAGAGAGAAAGAGGGAGTGACAAGGGAGAGATGGAGAGAGAGTGTGTATGTTTGGGGGTGAGATAAAGAGACAAAGAAGGTGAGATGGAGAGAAGGGGGAAAGAAGGAGAGAGAGAGAGAGAGGTATATAATAACATAGTTGGAGGGTGAAGAGAGAGATAGAGAGGTGGTGGAGAAAGGGAGAGAGAGAGGATGTGAGATAGTGGAGAGAGGTAGGGAAAGAGAGATGGAGTTGGAGGGGGAGAGAGAGGGAGGTAAGAAAAAAAGCATACATAGAGAAAGGTGGAGAGAGAGAGAGAGGGAGTGATAAGGAAGATGGAGAGAGGACAACAAAAGGGAAAAGAAATAGAAGCAGGGGAGAGGGAGAGAAGGGGAGGAGAGGGAGAGAGAGGAGAAGGGAGTGATAAAAAAAAAAGATTTGGGAAAGAGAGTGTATGTTTTGGGGGTGATATAGAGAGACATAGGGAGATAGAGATATAGATGGAAGGTGAAGAGAGGGAAGAAGAGAGAGATGGAGAGAGGGAGGGAGGGACACAGAGATTGATAATTTGGAGTGAGAGAGTATGTTTGGGGGGTGAGATAGAGAGACAAAAGAGAGATGGAGGGAGATATAGATATAGATTGGGGGGGCGAGGGTTTGGGTTGGAGGAGCGAAGAATATTTCTTGCACTAGATGCATTGATTCAGTGTAGATGTTGATTTCTAATCCTATTTGATCACTTGGACTACATGCATTTATTTTAGTGTAGAATAAAGTTACCGATCGAACAAAAACAATTACCTGAAAACAAGAACTCTAACAAAAAAAACATCAAAAACCATGAAAAAACAATACAAAAATGAAAAGTTGTATTCTTGAATATATATATATATATATATATATATATATATCTGGGGTAAATTTTCAACATTTTTTTTATAATGGAAGTAAAAGCCAAAATTTTGTGTGCAAAAAACCACTTGAAAACGAAAAGTGTTGATGCTGGAATAACGTCACTAATTTTGTGTGTACAAAAAACAATTTGAAAACATAAAATGTTGATGTTGGAATACCGTTCTTTTCTTTTCGAGGTAAATTGTCAACAATTTTTAATAATGACATTAAAGATAAAATATCATGACTCTGAAAAACCTTAAAATTTCAACGATAAACATGACATTAAAGATAAAATATCAAAAGTTTTAAATTTCAATGATTTTTAGACATGGTATTAAAGATAAAATATATGTCTCTGAAAAGCCTTAAAAGTCCAATGATGACATTACAGATAAAATATCACTTTTCTGAAAATAAAATTTCAACGATTTTTAGGCATGATATTAAAAATAAAATATCACTTGTAAAAAAAAAAAATCAAAAACAATTTTTGTTTTTTTAAGTTATAATAATAATAATAAAAACAACATAATTAAAAAAATAAAAAAAAGAATTAAAATAAGTTTTTTTTTTTTTTTTTTTGTTTAAATAAAAAATAAAATAAAATAAAATAATTAAAATACTAAAATAAATAATAAATAAAATTTAGAAATTTTAATTAAAAAGAAAATTAAAAAGAAAATTAAATATTTTTTTTTTAAAGAAAAAAAATAATATATATATATATATATATATATATATATATATATATATATATATGAAAAATACATTTTCAAATAAAAAATGAAAAACAAAATATTTTTTATTTAAAAAAAAAGCAACTAACTAGTGACAAGATTTAGCCATTGGGCGAGGGGGAGCTGCCAACGCAGAGGGGGGGAGGAGGGGGGGGGAGCGGTTGAAGCTGGCAAATCCTCCCCTGGTCGACGACCGAGCCCTGTGGCCCTTGTGGCCAGGGGGCCGTGGGGCTCGACAGCTGGGCAGGGGGAAGAGCTGACAACTTTCTTGCCTAACAACCAAGCCCTGCTCACTTCTTCTTTCTTCTCTCTTTTTTTTTTTTTTTTAAATTTAATAATTTTTTTTTAAAATTATTAATATTATTATTTTTAGTTTAATTTATTAATTTTTTTTCAAGTTTTAATAAATTTTTCTGTGTTGGTTTTTTTAATATATATATATTTTAAATTTAAATTTTTATTATTTTAAAATTTTAATTTTAATTTTAAATTATTTTTTATTTTATAATTTTATTTTTATTATTATTATTATTATTATTATTATTATTTTTTTTTCAATTTAAAATTTTAATTGATGATGATGGTGGTGGTTAATGTTCACTGAGATCAAACTTTAGTCTATCGGACCTAAAAAAAAGAGTTATTTAGTTTGATTTAAGATTTTATTCCTATGCTCAAAAAGCTTGGAGAGAAGCCATAATTTTTTTAAAAATTATGTTGTTTTTTTTAAAGCGTGCACACACCACATATATATAATTTGTATTTTTTGTTAAATTATGTGTTTTTTTTGAATTTTTTCTTTTATTTATTTATTTTTTGAATTTTTTTGTTTTAATTTTTTTTTTCAAGGTTTTTTTTTATAAGTTATTTTTATTTTTATTTAACAATTTTATTGGTTTTTTTTTTAAATTTTTATTCTTTTTTTTTTAAATATTTTTTTGGGTCATGTTTTTAATTTAATTTATTTTTATTTTTTATTATTAAGATGAAAATCACCCCTCTAAACAAAAATGATTGCATCAACACTTTTCAAAATTAGAATGAAAATCACTAACATTTTAAAACAAATATTCATATTTGATAACTAAAAAAATTTAAAGTGTTAAAAAAATGCCACTTTTTTAAATCGACATGAAAATCATGACATTAAAAAAAAAAAAAAATCAAAGAAAATTTAAAGTTCCTAAAACATGCTTAAAAAAAAAAGTTATTCTACATCACCGCTTTTCAAAATCGACATGAAAATCATGACATTTAAAAAAAGTGATAAGAAAATTTAAAGTGCCAAAACTATGCTACAAAAAAAAGGGTGATTCCACATCACCACATTTCAAAGCGGGGTGCTTTTTTCGCTACCTCAAAAAAATGGGTCCCACATAATTTTCTTGTTTGATTGTTAATTTTGTTGTAGATGTTGTTTTCTAATGATATTTGATTACTTGCACTAGAGGCATTGATTTCAATGTAAATGATGTCTAATTCTATTTGATTGCTTGCACTAAATGCATTGATTTGAGTGTAGATGGTGATTTCTAATCCTATTTGATTGCTTACACTAGATGCATTAATTTCAATGTAGATGTTGATTTTTAGTTCTTTTTGATTGGTTGCACTAGATGCATTAATTTCAATGGAGATGATTTCTAATCCTATTTAATTAGTTGCACTAAATGCATTGATTTCAGTGTAAATGACGATTTCTAATTCTATTTGATTGCTTGCACTAGATGCATTGATTTCAGTATAGATGTTGGTTTCTAATTCTATTTGCATATTTGCACTAGACACATTTATTTGAGTGTAGATGTTGATTTCTAATCCTATTTGATTACTTACATTAGATTCATTGATTTCAGTGTAGATGTTGTTTTCTAATCTTATTTGATTTTTACATTAAATGCGTTGATTTCAGTGTAGATGTTGATTTATGATTTGATGTAATTGAATGTATGATGATACATTAATTTTCAAGTGATTGGATTAACATTGTGCATTGATTTCAGTGTAAGCACAAAACATTAATGACAATGTACATTTCTTTTTGTGTTATAGTAATTCAACTTATTAATATTGAAGAACAAGAAAGACAAGGTATGCTGTTGACTACAACAACTTGAGCTAAAGATTTAAATGGTTTACGATTTCAATTATCCTTTTCATATAATAGATATGAAAAAATGACAAAACTAACAAGGGTGACAATAAGAATAGTAGGAGAAAATAGTTTGAGATTGATCACAATGAAGACTATTTGTAATTGAATACATTCTTATTCTTCACATTTTCTATTATTCAACACTATTACATTGTCCCTTTGCATTCATTTTTTTTTTTTTTTCATAATTTTTAATCATTAAAGTTATTAAGAATATTTATCATCTCAACAAACTAAAATAACTACACAAATTTAAAATTAAAATGACCGTAAATCTAAGACATTTAGCATATTTAAAATGATTATATTAATATTAGATGTATTTACATATTATTGATAAAATTAATCATATGTTTGATAAATTTTCCTTGGTCGCACACGACTGAAACCAACCTAGATCTATCTTAACTCTAGATCTATCAAACATCAAGAGGTATCAAATCTCTCAAAGTGCAAACATTTCTTCAAGTTTTGCACTAAAAAAAAAGTTTGCACCTCGAGAGATTTGATTCCTCTCGACGCTTGATAGATCTAGAGTTAAGATGGATTAGGTTGGTTTTATCAAATTTTTGTGTAGAGACACTCTCTAACCTAGAATGGAGGAGATGTTGCAATGTCCTATTATATTATGTTATCTAAACAATTGACTTGATCAAATTATATAAAAATAAAAATATAATAAAATTATTAATTAAAACGTTTTGACTTAGTAAAATAAAATTAAAAATAAAATAGAATAAATAATTTTAACTATTAAAATATTAATAATTAAACCGGCTTAAATCCATCTTAATTCTAGATCTATCAAGCTCAGAGAAGGATAAATCTCGAAGTGCAAACGTTTCCTCATTTTTTTCATTGAAAAAAAATGGATCTAGGTTGGTTTATCAAATCCCATGATCAAGAAATTTCACCCAAAAAAACTGTAGCAAATGAGTGCTATAGGGGCTTGCCCTTGACCCTATGATAACCTAAAATTTTCTAAGAGTTGTGTTTGCACTCTCACATTGTACTCTTACTCGGACATTAATAAAAGGTTGTCTACTAAGGCCACAATTTTGCTCGAACGACGAAATTCTCGTCGAAATTCAGTGATTTCTTTTCAAGAAATCCAATCCTAAGAGTGTTTGAATCGTTTTTTTATGGTGGTCATTAAGAACCTCTAGAGCACCTAAAATCTTGAAGCTTGATAGCTCCAAAAATGTCTATTTTTTTCAAAATCCTACTGAAATTTCCAGTATTTTCTAAACAAAATTGTATTTCGATATACCATTTCAATGTTTTTAATTGCAAATTTGATTTTATGGAACTTTCAAAATTTGACCCAATAATCTTTAATAAATGATAAATATTCCCCTATTTGAACTATAAGCAAAAATGTTCAGTGTTACAATGAATCATTATACCCAAAAGCTTTAATCATTAAAACATTACATCAACCGTCTAATTTCATGTAAATGGCATTAAACTAAGATTTTAATTAACAGCATCCTTCAACCTTACATCTCCAATTACACAAAAAATTTATATCCTTCAAAAACCAAAGTGCAGGGATCCACTAGATGGTTTTGGTTGAATCTGTTCTCTCCAATTACCCAGTCAATCATTTGACTCTAAATTTCTCTTCCTCAACAATTAAGCTAGCGCAAAGCATGTGCATTTTCAATCACTTATTGCTATAGAGACGGACTCTGACCCAATGAGTATACAGGAAACATTTTTTAACCAAACCAACCACACCTAAACAAAATCCAGTTGATCCAGCTTCCTTAATCATTGCACTCTGCGTTTCTTCCTCACTCATTTGGCATTTCATCTTTCTTCTGACATAGAGATGAGGTCAGCCTATTTCGCACTGCCGAGCGGGTTTATCTTTGCTCGTCTACGTCGGGGTTTGTATGGTTTTGAAAGATTAGATTAAGAAAACACGTGCAAAAGCTCCCTAAACTAGGCTTGTAATGTCGACTGTAAGAGCGAAATGCATAATTTCGCCATCAAATTCTTTGGGACAACAATCTCTGTTTTGGTTTCTGACGGTAAAACCAATTGGTTTTTGTAGGAGCAGGATGCTTGTAAGTGGCCTGAGCCATCCTTCATGACAGAAAATCTAGGCGAAAAGAAGGCAAAATCATTGAAGACAAAATATTATTGGAAAATATGTGAAGTCCCAAAGTTCTTGTGGCGGAGGTGAGAAATCCTTAAAGCCTTTAAGGTTTGAAGATTTTCCAAATGGAAAATCGCGAAAGGCCTCCGAAAGAGCCCAATCGAAGCCATCAAAGCTAGTGGCTTGCCTCTCCTACCACAGTTCAGAGACAAATTTCTGTTACTTAAACAATTACTACGTTAACCAACTGTGGCTTTTCTGGAAAAACTGTAGCTGCTACTGGACTGTGGGAGGAACTGCGTGAATATCCCTGTTGGCATTGGCCAGAGAAAGATTTAGTTGATTCTTCGACGAGGTCACATGTTTGAAGTCAATAGTGATCCATTTTGTGGTCACATTCGGTCAAGCCGTAGTTGTTGTAGAAACCCTGTGGAAGGCATGGTGGATATTATTAGCCAAGAACTCACAAAACTAAAAGATTGAACCCTTAATTTCATTTTCTCTCGGGTTTTTACATTTGAGACGATTTAAACATCATTTTAATAGTTTTATGGCTAAAAAAAAATGTGCCAGATTTATAACATTTGGACAATGTTACAATACAAAACCCCTTTTTAATATTTGTGAATAAAAAATAAATTTGACATCAAATTCGTGTTAGGATCTACAATTTTTTTTTTTTTTTTAAAGAAATTGAATATTTTTAAGAGATTGCAGAGCTAAATAGTCTCATTACAAATGATCCGGATTTCTGTAGGAACACAACATAATACACATATAACCATAAATACAAAGATGCAGTGGAAATAACACTTCATTTCATTAATATCAAAGAACTGAAATTTGCTTACAGACAGAATGTAAATAATCTAGCTAGGGCGCTGATAGTTTATCTCTGAGAAAAGATGTGGCAGCTACAGACCTCTGAATTGTGTTACAATGAGACTTGAGGGTCTATTTATTATATAGAAACAATGGAAAACCCTAAACATCCAAAAACCTAACTCTAGGAGATGAAGTGCCAAAATATAGGCCCCATTTGGGTAAATTGGTGTTTCAACTTCTCGGGGTCGTAACTTTGGCATACTATTTTCGTTTGACGCACATGATACATCGTTAGAAAGATCTATCCGAGGACTACAACTGCTAATCGCGAATATCAATTTCGAAATGGAATCATAATTGTCGGAGGCGCAATGCCCAAAAAACGTCGTTTAGGGCCTCAAAACGCCTCCGGAAGTTCAGGACCCGAAAAATTGCTAAAAATAGTAAGTTGTGCTGAAACTGAAAAACTGAAAGAGACAATGGTGGGGCCCCAAGTGGAATAAGCAGGTAGCCACCAATATCCACCTGGATCATTCCTCCCCCCTTAGGAAGCAATGGTCCCCGTTGCGTTGAGTTCCTCCATGAGATGAGGAAACTTTTGCTGAACTTGGTCCCTGGTGAACCAATTGCCTTGGTGCAGGAGCTGGCTAGCTTTGACAGCCTAATATAGTTGGATCTTTTGTTGGCAAGTGTTCTTGATTTGCATGTCCATGATACAATCTGTGGTGGCCTGTTCCATGCAGTCTGGGTTTAACTCTGTTAGTGGGAGTTGTTCTGCAATGTCAGAGATGTCCAGTAGAGGTGGGAAGTAGGGACGAAGGCGGTCCACATTGAATACTGGGTGTAGATCAAGGAATGGTGGAATACTGAGCTCGAAGGCATTGTTCCCTACAGCCTTGGTGATGGTGTACGACCCATATCAGAGTGGGCGAATCTTGCGGTGGGGTCTAGTGAGACGCTCCTTCTGCAAATGTAGCCACACTTTGTCGCCCACCTGGAAGTTGTGTGGCACCCGATGTTGATCATGTCGTTGCTTGTACTTAGCATTGGTTCTGTCCAATATGTCATGAACCTGTTGGCGGATGTGCTGAATGCGCTCGATGAAGATGTTCGCTTTGTCAACTTCAGAATGTACATAAGCCGAATTAGCCTGAGTAGCAACAAATGGCATGGCTACGTCAATGGGACATAGTGGCTGGAATCCCAAGCCCACCTGAAAGGGGCTGTGGCCGGTTGAGCTTTGGAGAGCCCGGTTATAACTGTGTTGTACATTGGGGAGGCTCTCATCCCATGTGTGTGGATGCTTTGAATTGTACATGCGCAAAATGTGTACAATCATCCTATTGACGACCTCTGTCTGGCCATCAGTTTGGGGATGGAAAGCTGTGGACTTGGTGAGCTTGGTGTCCAGCATTGACCAGAGGCTGGACCAAAATGTGTTGAGGAACCTGCTGTCCCGATCTGATATGATAAACTGTGGGATCCCAAAGTGCACCCACACTCGTTCAAAGAAGAGTTTAGCAATGGCTTTTGCTGTGATATTCTTTTTGCAGGCCGCCATAATAGCCATCTTCGAGAATCTGTCGACGACCACGAATACACAATCGTTTCCATGCTTAGTGGAAGGAAGGCCCGACATGTAATCCATGGAGATGGATTCCCAAGGTCGACTAGGGGTAGGTAGCAGAGTATAGAGGCCTTGCTTCTTGATGGTCGGTTTGGCAATGGCACAAGCAGTGCAGGATCTGATGTACTTCCCAACATCTTGTCGAATGTTCGGCCAATAGAAATACTTCTGCAGTACTGCCACTGTTTTCTCGACCCCAAAATGCCCAGCGACTCGACTGTAGTGTGCTTCCCATATCATCTTGGCATGCTTGCTTGAAGGAACACAAAGTTGTTTCAAGTGACATAACAATGCATCTTGGAGGTGAAAATTTGGAACTTGTGTACCCCCAAGAGTGCATGGTATGTGTGGCCGAATTTTGGATCGCTCTTGTAGAGAAGTGGCCAATCAGAAGTCTTGTGCCCACAAGAGTTGAGAACGGTGGTTAGCGCCACGATTGGTGGTTGACTGAGGCAGTCTGCAACATTATTGGTGCTATCCTTCTTGTATTTGATGTATAAATGAAACTGTTGCAGATATGTGGACCACTTCTAATGGCGATCATTCTTCAACTTCCTTTGTGTCTGTATGAGGGGTCGGTGGTCTGTGTGGATGATTGTTTCCTTCCCCAAAATGTAATGCTTCTATTGTCGACAAGCCTGCACAATGGAATACATTTCTTTGTCATAAGTGGGATACTTGCGAACTGTGTCGGACAATGTCTCACTGTGATATGCCATTGAATGCCCCTGTTGAGTAAGAACTGCCCCAATAGCATAGTCAGAGGCATCTGTCTCGATCTCAAATGGTTGTTGCAATATGGTAATGTGAGCATTGGGGCAGAACAGAGGCGATGTTTCAATTCTACGAATGCTTTCTGTTGAGATTCCGACCAAAAGAATTTTGCTTTCGCTCCTCCCTTGGTGATTTGACTCAAGGGCCAAGTGATATGAGAGAATCCCAACACGAACCTGCGGTAGAAATTAGCAAGACCCAGAAAGCTGCGAAGCTCTGTTAGAGTGGTTGGGGCTGGACAATCCTGAATGACTTGGATCTTAGTTGGATCCACATGTACCTCCCTTTCATCAATAATGTATCCCAGATATTGAGTCTAGGTCATGCCAAAAGTGCACTTCTCCAAATTGGCACACAAATTGTGTTGTCGCAGTGTTTGGAGGACTTGTCAGATGTGGTGGAGGTGCTCTTCCCAAGTCTGGCTGAAGATCAGAATGTCATCCAAGTACACCACTACAAATGAGTTGGTGAATGGCCACATGATGTCGTCCATCAACCTCATGAAGGTTGCGGGAGCATTCGTCAACCTAAAAGGCATGACCAACCATTCGAAAAAGCCCTTCTTGGCTTTGATGGCAATCTTCCACACATCCGAGGGTTTGATTGGTACCTGGTGATACCCAGACTTCAGGTCGATCTTGCTGAAATATTTAGCGCCTTTGAGTTGGTCCAGAAGGTCATCAATCCGTGGAATAGGGTAGCTATTCTAGACAGTGATCTTGTTCAACACCCGATAGTCAATACAGAGTCTCCAAGTCCCATCCTTCTTCTGTACCAACACGATCGGGCTCCCACAGGGTGATGAACTTGGCCGGATGTGACCTTTCTGCAGCAGCTCTTGAATCTGACTGTTGATTTCATCGTTCTCCAGAACAGACCGCCGATAGATCAGTCCATTGGGTAGCGACGTACCTGGGGTCAATCGATGGGGTGCTTGACCTGACAGTGCAGAGGAACCCCTGTGGGTGAGGTGAATATGTCCTTGTACTCCTCCACAACCTTGTCCATTTGTTGTTGTCGTGCAGCAGAGCCCTGTCTAGAGGTCGTGGCCATAGTCTTCTTCTTGCCCTGGGGGCGGATCATCAGAAAAACAAATTTCCTGGTTTGGGAAATGAGCTTACTGCATTGTTTTGCAGTAACCAAAGAGATAACAGCAGGCGGTGGTACCCTGGTATCCTATACAACTTATTTCCCAAGGTAACAATAACAGCGCGAGGCCGGGACTCATACACAGCATGTCGCTTCCACAAGTATGGTTGGCCTAATAATACATCAGAAACATCAAGAGGAGCAATGTCACATAATACCTTATCTGTGAAGGGCTTGATGCTATAGGGAAGGTAGCACTGTTGGCTAATGCGGAGATCCCGTCCTTGGTGAAGCCATCCGATGGTGTATGGATGTGGGTGTGCTGTGGTCGGCAAGCCCAACCGCTTCACGATGTCTGCTGAAATGAGGATCTTTTGGCTCCCATTGTCGACAATGAACTATAGCGGGGAACCCTTTACCCACATCTGGGAGTGGAAGAGACGCTCTTCCTCCTCTGGATCTTCCGGTTCCTCCTTCTGGATCTTCGTAGTGGCAACAACGGCATTGGGCTCTGCATCAATAATCTGTTTTTCTTTGTCATTCCCCTTGTCAGGTTCTGATTCAGAGTCGGAGCATGCATCTGATTCAGATGCCCTCATCTCAGCCGCCAGCAACTGCTTGGCCCGACACTCACTTGTGTTGTGAGTGGAGCTCTTATGGAACTCACACCACTTTCCTGTGTCCTTCTTTGGCTTCGCGGTGCTGTTCTTTGGTTGTGGCTTTGGCAGGTTGTCTTGGGCCGCCATGCCTTGGCTTTGTCCTTTGTTCTGCAGTTTAGGGGCACCTTTCCCTTGCTTTTGATTCGCAGATCCAAAGTCTCGCTTCTTCTGTTTGAATTTCTGCTCAATCTTAGTAGCATACCAATATGCCGTACCAAGCGAGGAGATGTTGAGGAACTCCATTTCCTCCTGAATGTATCTGTGCAGACAACAACGATACTTTAACAACAAATGTTTCTCCGAATTTTTGATACCCAACTTTGTGTGCAGGGTATGGAACAGATTTGTCAGCTCATGTACATCTTGATCCCTTTGTTGCTGCAACGTGGTCCATTGTATGTACTTGTCCTCATAGCTCCCCACGGGATAGTATTGTTCCTTGATGGCGTCTCGGAAAGAATTCCAAGTGGGTACGACTGAGAACAGAGAGGGCTTTGTCTCGTCCTTTTTCTCACAGTAGGTTTCCCACTAGTCCTTGACATGGGGGGTAGCTTGGAGGAGTGCAAAAATAATTGTCTCCACGTCGGAAAAGTCATGAACTGAGAAATATCTTTCTAATAGATTCAACCATCCATCTACGATATCTGCATCTATTTGACCCTCAAAAATGGGAATGTCAAAGTTTACTTGTACCTTAAAGGGGGGTCTTGCTCTAGATGAAACGTTTGGATGGTCTTGCATGCAGGTGAGCAGGTGTGAGGATGCGGGCAAGACCAGCATCCATGTGAGTTTCCTTTGTTTTTCGAGGGCCTCCTCGAACAATATTTTGATAGGATCTCCTGCTCCCTCATCTCTCTTTCCGTCCCCCATGGGCGTTCATCGGGGTTTGTGTGGCTGATATTGCAAAGGTTCCATGAGATCGAGCCCTAACTCCTTACTCACAGGCCTGGTTGGACGCACAGAAAGGATTGAAAAAAAACGAGACAGCTCAATCTGTAATCCAGGTTATCAGGAGAGCACTTAGCAGAATACACATATAACCATAAATACAAAGATGCAGCGGAAATAACACTTCATTTCATTAATATTAAAGAACTGAAATTTGTTTACAGACAAAATGGAAATAAACTAGCTAGGGCGCTGGTAGCTTATCTCTGAGAAGAGATGTGGCGGCTACAGGCCTGTGAACTGTGTTACAATGAGACTCAAGGGACTATTTATTATAGAGAACAGTGGAAAACCCTAAACATCCATAAAATTAACCCTAGGAGGTGAAGTGCCAAAACTATGGGCGCTGTTGACCACTGGAGTGGCACCTGATGATAATGTGAAGACTCCATGCCCAAGGATGAACCAGAAGACACTTGTGCCATCAGATATCATCATGTTCAACAGAGTTTTTAAACTCTACTTCTTCTTCTCATCATTTTCTTCTTCAGTCTTCAGATTCCGTAGCTCTTCGGGGATATTGTATAAATGTCACTAGCATGATGAATAAAGCCATGTAACAGGCCGAGAATGTTGGGACTCGATCAACAAACGAGTACACCTTGGAGTGTTTTTTTTACTTGGTTAATTATTCATTTTTTTTAGCGGTGAATAATTTTCTAGGTTTTTTCACTCATTGCATTACCCCAAAGTCGGGGTGACGGGTTGAAGGTTGAGCCCCTAACGCATCTTAGTGTCTAGAGTCGATGTATATTACCATGCTAAGTCATCTCTAAAATTTCGCGGAATTTGACTAAGTCTAAGTAGGATTTTTTAATAATTAAAAATTTCCCGCAAAACAGGAATTTTTAATTAATTACTATGTAATGATGTAAATAAGTGGCCTTAGGAAATGTCTAGGGCGTGTGACTACTCGAAAATCATCCTCAGAGACTCGGCATTATCCTAGGACCCACTTTGAGGGTCAAAAAGTGACTTATACTCCCTCAAAAGCCAATTTTCCTAATGTCAGTGGAAAAAATGAGAAAAAATGAGAAAAAATTAATAATTGGAATAATTGAGAAAATTTTCCAAAGTCAAAATAAGTCAAATTTTGACATGGCAATTATGTGGAGAGATAAAGGGTGATGTGGCCCCTATGTGGGTCCCACCACATAAGGTGTAGCAAGTTGAAGTCAACATTCCAAATCAGCAAGTCAAAGGTTCCACGTTGAGTTTATGAGGCACAACGAAGTATTTGAGGTTCCAAAGTTAATTTAATTTAAACATGGTTGAATTAAAGTGTATTAGCATACAGAATAAAAGAATCAATAAAAAAATGGTTGAGTGGGGGACAATGTGATTGACATGGCAGCCACATTGGAAAATAGTGGACCAAGTTCAACGCAACAACAAAAAATTTCTGAATTATCCACTCAGCAGTCAAAAGGTATATACGCAGATTTGCAAAGGTTTTGTTAAAAGTTTGAGTGGGGGACATTTGTGTCAAATTTTGTTCCCCCTTAAAACTCATACTTGGCTCTCATGAACATAAAAATTATATGCTGCCAATTTAGAAAGTCAACACCAGATTTTTTTTTATTTACCAAACTCATATTTTTATTAAAATTTGAGTGGAGACAGAACTGCCACATGGGACAGTTCTTGTCTCCCAGTAACCGCTAGTCACAAGAAGATATGCAAATCATGTTTGACAGCCTATACACAGCCACTGTTAGCAGTTTACACGCAGAGATGAAGGGCAGATCGGTTGGCACTTTTAATAGGTGTCATTTTCTGGTTTGATTGGTTAAGAAACGAGTGGGATCTTGCTGCCTCTTTCACCCACTCGTACCACACATGGCAGGCAACTCTCTCACCCATCGTCAGCAGAGGATATACGTAGGTCTCGAGGATATTTTCACTTAGCCAGCAAGGCTCTAGTGACTGCCACCTACAGGATTGTACGACAATCAAGCAGCCACATTTTAAGATTTGTTAGAGCATTGGGATCATCTCTCTCTGGCCACTTGTCATTTGATTTTTCATTGGGATTTGCTCCCATAGTTCTATTTAAATGAGCCTTGGGCTCTCATTGTAAGGGTGGTTTTTTGAAGCTTGTGCTTATTGTTACTATGCCGAAATTGTTATTGAGTTGAATAAAGGAAAGTCTTTGGGGTTACTAGCTTCTTGTGGTGCATTCTTTGGCTGATGAGGTATACTTGTTTCATTTGATGTTGTTATTTATTTACTTCACATTGCAATCTAGTTGATTATTTTTTTTTGCATTTACCTGAAGGCACTATTGTCTAGGGAGGGGAGATTTGTAGCTATCTCAGATCTCCTTTGGACTTGGTATGTTTTGTGCTCTTGTTGTAGCTTGTTATTTTCGATGAAATGAAAAGCTCAACGTGGCCTGTATATGCTAAGTTCTTTTGCACCAACAATTGGTTTGTAGAAATCTATGTGTTCAAAGGACAGGTTGCCAAGTAAATTGGAGTGTGAAGACGTCTTCGGTTGGAATAAGTCACCTCCAAGGATATCAAAGGTCCTACAAGTTGTTCAAGCCAACAATCTCATAAGACATCACGAGATTTATTGAAAAGGGGGTTTCATGAGCCCTTTCCTTCTATTCCATCTCTAAAAAAAAACATATATTTCTTCTTTCATTTGTGCACATATCTATTTTATCTAGCATTTGAGGCTAAGTTGTTGGATTTAAATCCTAATTCTCACTCACTAAATCAACTCTTTCAAGCTGATCTTAGTGAGAGAATTTGTAATATAAAGTGTATTTTATACTTGCATTGAGTTTCTAACTTTTTTCTTCGCATGCATGTGATTTCCTCTCACATATTTCAGCAATATTTCTTTTGCATGCTAACTCTTTTGCTTGTTTGCCTATAGGTGTTCTTGGAAGCAATTTAAGTTTGAAGAAAGGGAGCTAAAGCATAGGCTAAGGAACACTTTTCCATTTGGAAGCTCAAGTCCAAGTTCCGCTTTATCACTTCACCTCTACTTCTAAAGCCTCATTCTTTTGAGGAATTGTAACTGCCATTCACCTCAAGGCTTTAAGCCTTTACTTTGTAAACATCTCACAAGTAATTTTTTTTTTTTTTTGAAATCTTACAGTTGTAACTTTGGGAAGGAGCAAATTTAAAACGCATATTGTAAGCTCTTCCCAATCCCCTCATTTCTATAAGAGGGCCTCACTTTCATATCATTTAGGCATTTCACTTTTTATACTAGACTTGCATCTCTAAAATTTACCTCCAACTTAAGTTGGTTGAATAGACGTTTTAGGGACCCTCTACTTCTATGGACTCCTCACTGTGAGATCCAAATATTTGGGCGAGGTTGAGGTCTGAGGATTAGAGTTCAATTGTAACCTTGCTGTAGAACTAATTAATAAAATAAACCAAGAGCACTATCTCATCACATTTACTTGCAAAGTTCCCAAATTTTTGCTATCTCGATGGTTTAAAGATTCACATGCAAATATTATCTCAAGAAGCATTTTGGATGCAAGCATTTTAATTCCTTAAATTTTGCAACAAATTTAATTCTATGGTACTTGGAAATTTGCTTCTACATACAACTTCATTGCATGTTGTCATTTTAATGATCATTATGCTTATGGATGATTGATATATCTCGTTTCATTGGCAAATACCCTTATTTGGTGTTGCAAATTTAATTGCATATTGTGATTTTGGTCTAACACTTCCTTTGTGGGATTATTGTCATTATATCTTGAATTTCATTTTTGAGCAAGCTTGGTCATCTACTTTAAAGCACTGGTCTATATTTTGAACACGTCATTGAATATTGCTCATATACTTATATGCTTGTTTACATATTGGAATCGAGTTATCTTTGATAAGTAATTCCTTCTAATCAATTCTCCTAGAAATCTCACATCTTTAACTTAGTTTTCCTTTAGGGACCACCCCCCTTAGCTAACCTAGGAGATAGCTTAAATGGAGAGAGTTGGGAATAGGTGACAGCCCCTTCTCTAAGTTCCTTGCCACCAACCACACCTGTGGGGTTGAAGATGTTTCTCACTAACTGTAGGTAGGTGTAGGCTGCAAGCGAGAACATTTTTTGGCGCTGTTGCCAGGTACAAGTCTTTTTGTACCTGGAAAAACGACTAACTTTTAGTTTTGGCATATTTGAATTTTAGATTTAGATTCTTGCTCAAGTGGCGACTCCATTCAATCCTAATTTTGCAAGAGTCTCTACTAGGAGAAATTCAAGTGGTCTAGTTAGCCCCTCTCTTGATCCTGAAAGTGTTTTTAGAGAGAGGTTAAATAGACTTTCTCATAATAGAGCTCTTGCTAGTCTTGGGCAAGAGGCTATTTTTGACATTCATTTGCTGTTTCAAGGACAAGTTGAGCCTAACATCATGAATGATCTTTTTTCTCCTTGTAACTTTACTAACATTAATGGCTATCCTCACAATATCCCTGACAAGGCTATTGAAAGGTTGCCTTCTTTTCAAGGTAACAATGCCATTAGTGCTGCATCACATGTGAAGAACTTTAATGTTTGCATCTTTAAGTGCTGTAACGTTGCTAACTATGAGGATGTAAATATGAGGCTTTTTGTTTACTCTTTAGAAGATGATGCTCTTGATTGGTTCACTGAGCAACCTGCGAACTCGTATGATTCTTTACAAGCGATTGTTAATGCTTTCATGGGAAAGTATGGAGAGAGAAGAGAGAATAGTCATTTGATTAGTGCCATTAGCACCATGAAGAAGAATGAGAATGAAACCATGGAGGAGTTTAACGAGAGATTCAATGAATTGGTTAAAAGCATGCCTGCAACTGTTAAACCTCCGGATGAATTTCTCTTATGCTCATATTTAGATGCTTTTGGTGTGGATACTGCTTATGAATTGAGGAGGAAGGAACCTACAACTTTGGGTATAGCTCAAACGGAAGCCTTGAAAATGGAGAGGGCTAGAAAGCAATCAGGAAAATCTGAGATTCCTAGTTACACTAGAGGGCCATCGAAATCAAATGATTCCAAAGGCGAAGGCAAGGAAGAGCCTACCCATGATCCTATTAAGGAGTTAACCCATCTCATCAAGACTATGGAAGCGAATCACACGAATCAAATGAATGCTATCCAAAATTGGTTGGTGGCCATGGAAAGGAATCAGGCGGGTAGATTCCCAAATCGAGGAAATGATAGATGGCAGAAGAGGGGTCCCCCTAATGAACATAGGCCACCAAATCCGCTTGAGTCTACTAACTTAGTTGATGATTCAATGCCTTATTGTAGACCATGTGATGACTTACATGATGAACTCACTTTTCCTTACGCAAAAAGGATCTTAGATGGTGAAATGGCTGGAACAAGTGAACAAATCAATGTAGTTGGAAAAGAGCATCATTTGTCCTTGGATAATTGGATGGGAGTTATGGAAAATAGTCAAAAGATAAGTCAGAAGTCCCCATCCTCCTATAGTGTGAATAATTTTGAAGAGTTGGATAGGATCACTGAGTTGCATGGAGAGAAGCCTTCATCAAATCAAATTTTAGAGATAGCCAAGGATAAAAGAAAGGGCAAGAAACAAGGAAAGAAATCAAAATGCCCATAAAACTTTCACTCCACCTACATCTAAGTTAAATATTGATTTGGGAGGATGGATAAATAATGCAAAGATTTTGGTACCTGTGACTGAAATCATGAAAATTCCCTCCCAAAGATATAAGTTGTTGAAAGCCATTGATGCCCCTAATGGAAAAGAAATGTCAAATTTTTCTAAAGATAGATATGAGGATGCCCCTATCACTTTGCAAAGTAGTGATATGTGTAGAGATAACAAAGACCATCAACCATTTTTCATCACTATGTTGGTCAATGGAATGATTTTGCACAATTGTATGTTTGATTTTGGGGCATCATCGTGTGTCATGACTAAGAAAGTCATGAATCAGTTAAACTTGAGGGTTTCCAGACCTTACCACAACATTTGTGCTATGGATTCAAAAATTATTGAGGTTTGTGGTTTGATAAAGGATCTTCAAGTCCACTTGGCAGTTCATCCTGATATTATGATCACCATGGATATTGTGGTAATTGATGTACCTGATGCATGGGGGATGTTATTGTCTAGAAAGTGGGGAGCTGATATAGGGGGTAGTTTGCAAATGGATTTAAGTTATGCTACCATCCCTAATAGTGAGGGCATCATGGTTAGGTTGGATAGGGAATTGGAGAGAAAGTTTCACGTGGAAAATCCCAAGGAACCTCATAATGAAATTGTGTATGAATCTGATGACTTGGGAAACTATGCTATCTTGGCTAATTCTATTGCTCCTTTGGAGAAGGAGGTGGAAAGTAAGAAGGATTGGGTATGGCACATGAATTTTGATGGTGCCCATTCGAGGTTTGGTAAGGGTGCCGGAATTGTCTTTACCTCCCCCCTTGGTCATATATTCAAGTTTGCCTTTAGGTTGGAATTTGATGCAACTAACAATGTAGAGGAGTATGAAGCTTTGTTGTTAGGTCTAGAGTTGGCAAAAGACTTGAACATTAAGATGCTTAGTATCAAGGGGGATTCTGGTCTAGTCATTCTTCAAACAAAGAATAAATTTGCATGTAAGAATGATAGATTAAAGAAGTATCGAAATGCTGTCTGGGATAGCATGGAATATTTTGACGCATTAGATCTTCAAGCGATTCCGAGAGAAGGAAATAAACAAGCTGGTGAGTTGGCTGTTGCTGCATCTACCTTACAGCTTGGAGAGAACTTGATGGATGATAAGGTCAAGATGGAGGTTATTTTTAGACCATCGGTTCCTGATAATGTTGAGCATTGGCAAATCTTTAATGAAGAAAACCAAGTGATTCGTTTTTTAAATAATATGGAAGAATTCTTTGGTTTCAAGGTTGGCTACAAGGAAGAAGGTTGTGAATATGAGGAGTGTAATGTTGTGTCAAATCCCACTCCTAGGGATCGTATAGCCATGGAACAAATGTTTGACAGAGATGATGCTGTAAAGAGAAAAGAGGATAAGAAAATTGACCCAGGGGAATTTATTGAAGTAAACATTGGTACCCCTCATGACCTAAAGATTATCAAAATAGGGAAGGCACCACTGAGGAGGAAAGGAAAAAATTAATAAATTTACTTCAAGAATATAGGGATGTTTTGGCCTTTTCATATGAGGAGTTAAAAGGTTATAGGGAGGATGTTATGGAGCATACAATCCCGCTTAAGGATGAAAATGCCAAACCCTTCAGGCAAAAACTTAGGCAAATAAATCCTAAGTTAGCCCCCTTGGTGCAAAAGGAGTTGCAAAAGATGCTTCAAGCTGGAATTATCACTCACACTAGGCATTCCACATGGTGCTCAAACTTGGTTATTGTGAGAAAAAAGAATGGATCAATCAGGCTATGTGTAGATTTTCGAAATCTTAATTTAGCTTGTAGAAAGGATAATTACCCTTTACCCAATATGGAAACATTGTTGCAAAGGGTAACAGGGTCTGGAATGATGTCTTTGTTAGATGGATTTTCAGGATATAACCAAGTCAGGGTGAAGAAAGAAGACAGGCATAAGACAACATTCACCACACCCTGGGGTACTTTTGAGTATTTAAGGATGCCTTTTGGATTGACAAATGTTGGAGCAACTTTTCAAAGGGCTATGGACTATGCATTTAAGGGTCTAATTGGGAAATTCATTGAGATTT
The DNA here is from genome assembly GCA_034641835.2 of Pinus albicaulis. NCBI lineage: Eukaryota > Viridiplantae > Streptophyta > Pinopsida > Pinales > Pinaceae > Pinus > Pinus albicaulis. The sequence continues at coordinate 1,633,894,828 of CM076575.1, read as the reverse complement.
ATCAAGATGACTTAACTGTCTTTTCTAAAAATGGAATTCTCATATTAGCCATTTAAGGCAGATATTTGACAGGTGTAGAGAGTATGGGATATCTTTAAATCATGCTAAATCTATTTTTGGAGTGATTGAAGGGAAGTTGCTTGGTCACATCATCTTGAAGGATGGAATCAAGATTGACCCTGAGAGAGTTGAGACAATTCAAAAGATTCCTCTGCCTCACAATATCAAAACCCTTCAATCCTTCTTAGGAAAGATCAATTTCCTTAGGAGGTTCATTCCAAATTATGCTGAAATTGCTAAATTCATTCAAACCCTTTTAAAGAAAGATGTTAAGTTTGTCTGGGGAAAAGAGGGGAGAATAGGTTTTCAGGAAATTAAGGATTCTATTGGTAAGACACTTGTTCTAGTGAGCCCTGATTATTCGAAGGATTTTTTGATTTTCTCTTTTGCATCTGAAGATACTATTGCTGGAGTGCTGTTGCAAAAGAACAATGAAGGGTATGAGTAGCCTATTGCCTTCATGAGTAGATCACTTCAAGGTTCTGAGCTGAAGTATAGCACCTTGGAAAAGCAGGCTTATGCCTTAGTCAAGTTCCTTAAGCAATTTAGAGTTTATGTGGGGTATTCAAGAATAATCGCGTATGTCCCTCACTCTGCAGTAAAGGATATTTTAACTCAAGCTGATTGCTTAGGAACTCGAGCTAGATGGGTCTCTAAAATTCAAGAATACGATTTAGATATTAGACCTACCAAGCTGGTAAAAGGCCAGGGATTGGCTAAGATCTTGACTGAGGGGAATGAGAAAGCGTTAGAAATGATTTGTCAAAATGATCTGGAATTAACTTCATCAGAACTTCAAAGATTGAGTCAACTAGAATGTTATAAAGACATTATCTATTACTTGCAAAATTTGTCATGTTCTGACCATTTAGTTGGCCATAAAAGAAGAGCGTTAAGGCTTAGAGCAACTAAGTATTGCATTGTGAAGGATGGTCTGGGTTGGAGAAATCCAGAGGGGGTCATACTTAGATGTGTTGATGAAGCTGAGGCCAAAAAGCTTCTATCTGAGTTTCATTCAGGATTTTGTGGAGGACATTACGCTGCTAAGACTACTACCCATAAAATCTTGAGAGCTGGTTATTTTTGGCCTTCTATTTTTGGCGATGTGCACAAGTATGTTAGAGGTTGCTAAGCTTGTCAGCTTTTCACTAGGAAGCAAAAGTTAGCTTCTTTGCCTCTTCAGCCTGTGGTCGTGGAAGCTCCCTTTCAACATTGGGGGGTTGACTTTATAGGGAAGTTTAATGAAAATTCTAGTAATGGCTACTCGTGGATTTAACTACCACTGATTATTTTACTAAATGGGTAGAAGCCATCCCTACAAGACACGCCACCGACAAAGTAGTGATGGATTTTCTTGAAGATAGGATTATCACTCGTTTTGGTGTCCCTGCTAAAATTACAACGGATAATGCCAAGGCTTTTAGCTTTGCCGAATTCTCATCTTTCTGCTTTAAGTATGGCATTGTCTTATCCCATTCATCAAACTACTATCCTCAGGGTAATGGTCTAGCCGAGTCTAGCAATAAAAATTTGATAACCATAATCAAGAAGATAGTAGGGGATGATAAGAGAGCATGGGATAGCAAAATTAAATATGCTTTGTGGGCTGATAGGATTACAAAGAAGAGTTCCACTGGAAAGAGTCCCTTTGAACTAGTGTATGGCTTGGATGTTACCCTTCCCGTGCATTTGAGACTCCCAGCTTACCAATTGCTACAGAGTTTTACATCTGATAAGGATGCTGTGCAACATAGGATTGATCAAATTGTAGAATTGGATGAAACTAGGAGAAGAGCCTTTGAAAATTGTTGTAGAAATCAATCTAAGGTAAAAAGAAATTTTGATAAATCATCTAGGAATAGAGTTTTTTCTAACGGTGATATGGTTTTACTTTGGGATCGCAGGAATGAGAAGCCTGGTAATCACGGTAAGTTTGACAGTTTATGGCTTGGACCGTATATCATCAGAGAAGCAGCGGGACAAAATTCCTACCATTTGAGCACCTTGGACGGAGAATCACTAGAGTTACATGTGAATGGCCAACTGCTCAAGATGTTCCACAAAGAAAACATTTGATGCCATAGGGCATCCTTTTGTATCATATTTCTAACCTTATCCCTTGTTAATTTTGTTTAAATAGATTTCTTTCATGAATAAATTGTTATTTTATGCTCTTAAAATAAAATTTCCATTTATGTACCTGATTTTATTTGATGACATTTTGAACGGACACTGCTAATATATATCTTTGGTCGGTGGATGCAGATCCTAGGTTCTTGCACACTATCGCTTCATATCTAGCATGCATCCCCATATGGAGCCAAATGTTGACCACTGGAGTGGCACCTGATGATAATGTGAAGACTCCATGCCCAAGGATGAACCAGAAGACACTTGTGCCATTAGATATCATCAAATATCATCATGTTCAACAGAGTTTTTAAACTCTACTTCTTTTTCTCATCATTTTCTTCTTCAGTCTTCAGATTCCGCAGCCCTTCGGGGATATTGTATAAATGTCACTAGCATGATGAATAAAGCCATGTAACAGGCCTAGGATGTTGGGACTCGATCAACAAGCGAATACACCTTGGAGTGTTTTTTTTACTTGGTTAATTATTCCTTCTTTTTAGCGGCGAATAATTTTCTAGGTTTTTTTCACTCATTGCATTACCGCAAAGCCGGAATGACGGCTTGAAGGTTGAGCCCCTAACGCATCTTAGTGTCTAGAGTCGATGTATATTACCATGCTAGGTCATCTCTGAAATTTCGCGGAATTTGACTAAGTCTAAGTAGGATTTTTTAATAATTAAATATTTCCCGCAAAACGGGATTTTTTAATTAATTTCTATGTAATGATGTAAATAATTGGCCTTAGGAAATCTCTGGGGCGTGTGACTACTCGAAAATCATCCTCAGAGACCCAGCATTATCCGAGGACCCACTTTGAGGGTCAAAAAGTGACTTATACTCCCTCAAAAGCCAATTTTCCTAATGTCAGTGGAAAAAATGAGAAAATGAGAAAAAATTAATAATTGGAAAAATTGAGAAAATTTTCCAAAGTCAAAATAAGTCAAATTTTGACATGGCAATTATGTGGAGAGGTAAAGGGTGATGTGGCACCTATGTGGGTCCCACCACATAAGGTGTAGCAAGCTGAAGTCAACATTCCAAATCAGCAAGTCAAAGGTTCCACGTTGAGTTCATGAGGCACAACGAAGTATTTGAGGTTCCAAAGTTAATTTAATTTAAACATGCTTGAATTAAAGTGTATTAGCATACAAAATAAAAGAATCAATAAAAAAATGGTTGAGTGGGGGACAATGTGAATGACATGGCAGCCACATTGGAAAATAGTGGACCAAGTTCAACGCAGCAACAAAAAATTTCTGAATTATCCACTTAGCAGTCAAAAGATATATACGCAGATTTGCAAAGGTTTTGTTAAAAGTTTGAGTGGGGGACATTTGTGTCAGATTTTGTTTCCCCTTAAAACTCATACTTGGCTCTCATGAACATAAAAATTATACGCTGCCAATTTAGAAAGTCAACACCAGATTTTTTTAAATTTACCAAACTCATATTTTTATTAAAGTTTGAGTGGAGACAGAACTGCCACATGGGACAGTTCTTGTCTCCCACTAACAGCCAGTCACAAGAAGATATGCAAATCATGTTTGACAGCCTATACACAGCCACTGTTCGTAGTTTACACGTAGAGATGAAGGGCAGATTGGTTGGCACTTTTAATAGGTGTCATTTTCTGGTTTGATTGGTTGAGAAACGAGTGGGATCTTGCTGCCTCTTTCACCCACTCGTACCAAACATGGCAGGCAACTCTCTCACCCATCGTCAGCAGAGGATATACGCAGGTCTCGAGGATATTTTCACTTAGCCAGCAAGGCTCTAGTGACTGCCACCTACAGGATTGTACGACAATCAAGAAGCCACAGTTTAAGATTTGTTAGAGCATTGGGATCATCTCTCTCTGGCCACTTGTCATTTGATTTTTCATTGGGATTTTCTCCCATAGTTCTATTTAAATGAGCCTTGGACTCTCATTGTAAGGGTGGTTTTTTGAAGCTTGTGCTTATTGTTACTATGTCGAAATTGTTATTGAGCTGAATAAAGGAAAGTCTTTGGGGTTACTAGCTTCTCTTGTGGTGCATTCTTTGGTTGATGAGGTATACTTGTTTCATTTGATGTTGTTATTTATTTACTTCACATTGCAATCTAGTTGATTTTTTTTTTTTTGCATTTGTCTGAAGGCACTATTGTCTAGGGAGGGGAGATTTGTAGCTATCTCAGATCTCCTTTGGACTTGGTATGTTTTGTGCTCTTGTTGTAGCTTGTTATTTTCGATGAAATGACAAGCTCAATGTGGCCTCTATATGCCAAGTTTCTTTTGCACTAACAATTGGTTTGCAGAAATCTATCTGTTCAAAGGACAGGTTGCCAAGTATATTGGAGTGTGAAGACTTCTTCGGTTGGAATAAGTCAGCTCCAAGGATATCAAAGGTCCCACAAGTTGTTCAAGCCAACAATCTCATAAGACATCAAGATATTTATTGAAAAGGGGGTTTCATAAGCCCTTTGCTTCTATTCCATCTCTAAAAAAAATCATATATTTCTTCTCTCATTTGTGCACATATCTATTTTATCTAGCATTTGAGGCTAAGTTGTTGGATATAAATCCTAATTCTCACTCACTAAATCAACTCTTTCAAGCTGATCTTAGTGAGGGAATTTGTAATATAAAGTGTATTTAATACTTGCATTGAGTTTCTTACTTTTTCCTTCGCATGCATGTGATTTCCTCTCACATATTTCAGCAATATTTCTTTTGCATGCTAACACTTTTGCTTGTTTGCCTATAGGTGTTCTTGGAAGCAATCTAAGTTTGAAGAAAGGGAGCTAAAGCATAGGCTAAGGAACACTTTTCCATTTTGAACCTCAAGTCCAAGTTCCGCCTTATCACTTCACCTCTACTTCTAAAGCCTCTTTCTTTTGAGGAATTGTAACCGCCATTCACCTCAAGGCTTTAAGCCTTTACTTTGTAAACATCTCACAAGTAATATATATATATATATATATATATATATTTTTTTTATTTTTTTATTTTTTTATTTTATTTTTTTAATATATCTTACACTTGTAACTTTGGGAAGGAGCAAATTTAAAACGCATATTGTAAGCTCTTCCCAATCCCCTCATTTCTATAAGAGGGCCTCACTTTCATATCAATAAGGCATTTCACTTTTCATACTAGACTTGCATCTCTAAAATTTACCTCCAACCTAAGTTGGTTGAATAGACATTTTAGGGACTCTCTACCTCTATGGACTCCTCACTGTGAGATCCAAATATTTGGGCGAGGGTGAGGTCTGAGGATTAGAGTTCAATTGTAACCTTGCTGTAGAACTAATTAATAAAATAAACCAAGAGCACTATCTCATCACATTTACTTGCAAAGTTCCCAAATTTTTGCTATCTCGATGGTTTAAAGATTCACATGCAGATATTATCTCAAGAAGCACTTTGGATGCAAGCATTTTAATTCCTTAAATTTTGCAACAAGTTTAATTCTATGGTACTTGGAAATTTGCTTCTACATACAACTTCATTGCATGTTGTCATTTTAATGATCATTATGCTTATGGATGATTGACATTTCTCGTTTCATTGGCAAATACCCTTATTTGGTGTTGCAAATTTAATGCATATTGTGATCTTGGTCTAACACTTCCTTTGTGGGATTATTGTTATTATATCTTGAATTTCATTTTTGAGCAAGCATTTGTCATCTACTTTAAAACACTGGTCTATATTTTGAAACACATCATTGAATATTGCTCATATACTTATATGCTTCTTTACATATTGGAATTGAGTCATCTTTGATAAGTAATTCCTTCTAATCAATTCTCCTAGAAATCTCACATCTTTAACTTAGTTTTCCTTTAGGGACCACCCCCCTTAGCTAACCTAGGAGATAGCTTAAACAGAGAGAGTTGGGAATAGGTGACAGCCCCTACTCTGAGTTCCTTGCCACCAACCACACCTATGGGGTTGAAGGATTTTCTCACTAACTGTAGGTAGGTGTAGGCGGCAAGTGAGAACAGGCCTCGTTTGGGTAAATTGGTGTTTCAACTTCCCGGGGACGTAACTTTGGCATACTATCTTCGTTTGACGCACATGATACATCGTTAGAAATATCTATCCAAAGACTACAACTGCTGACTGCGAATATCGATTCTGGAACAGAATCATATTCTTAAAGGCGCGATGCCCAAAAAATGTCGTTTAGGGCCTCAAAACGGCCCTAGAAGTTCAGGACCCGAAAAACTGCTAAAAATAGTAAGTTGTGCTGAAATTGAAAAACTGAAATAGACAATGGTGGGGCCCCAAGTGGAATAGGCGGGTGGCCACCAATATCCACCTGGATCAACAAATCTCAGTTCATAATTTTAAACAATTTTCTTGAAACGATGAAGTACCTCCTTGATGAAAATCCAGATTAAGCATTGGAGTCTTCTTCTTCAATAAATCATCATGGTTTTCTCATTATTTTGGCTTTCGCATGGCTCTCATAATATCAACTTAACTTCGCTAGCCTTGATATTATCACAATTTCTTTACCATGGCTCTGATACCATTATAAGTTTAGCTGAAGTTTCCTTGGACACTTAATATCTTAATTAGAGAAAAAATTACATAATAGGTGAGACACATATCATATATATAACTTCTTTATCCTCATCTCAACATGCCATGTATTCTTGATAAAGATGTAACTAGGCCTATCTATCTTTTAGGGAATACAACTCTTTTAGAATAACTTTTATTATTCTAGAAAAAATACATATCTAGAATTACTTTTTTTTAAAGAAAAACTACCTAACTAAATAAATTTTAGGATTATGAGGTTAATAACTATTAATTGGATTCCTTCGTAATCTGTTTACATAAGACTACAAACACACTGCTCTTAACTGTTTTACTTGCAAATGGTAACAAAAAAATGCTACTGCAAAGAAACTTGAAAGTGATAAATTAAAATATTATTGTACAGATTGATATGGATTATTTTATGCAATATCAATTCTAAATGAGTGACAAGTCATTTCGCATAGACAAACAAAACCATTGATAAGTGTGCCAAAGTTTATTTGGATCATGGAGTGAAAGAGTCAAATATAATAAAAGTCTTGAAACACTTATGCATAAACTTTAATGTCGAGTCAAAAAAATATGGCAACATTCACCCTTGAAATATATTCAAATAAATTATCTTAGGCACAATGGTGTAATATTCATGCCAAACTAATAAAATAACTTGCAATTAGCCATTAGAGACTCACACTAATGGCTTCTAAAATAACTTCCTAGTTCCAACCACAGAAAAATAATAAATCGAAACAAATTTCCAGTGAATGCATAGTGTAAGACACTGCCAATAACATTAACTTCATAATATGTATGATGAATATAATTTTGGCACCAAACAAAATAGTTTTTGGCGGTTTCTCTTACCACTGAGTGTGTAACAGAATTGTCCTTTGACCCAAACTATTCTGTTTCTCATTAGGATATTATAAGAGACATGCTAGGAAGGGTTAATAAAATTAACAAGGCTATTATAATCCATCAAAGTACATCATATCCTTAGTTACTTACCGTCCTTTAATAATTACTTTGGCAGTGAGCAGCATTCAGGAACTATACAATAATTTAGAATTATTGATAAAAGGTTGATGTCACATGAGATTTCATTTTTGGATGCATTCAAAGTGGATATCAAATCTTAGCATTTAGTTTGTGTATTCTATTTTAATCATTATAAAGAAATTAAATTAACAAGGCTTTTATAATCTATCAAAGTACATCATATCCTTAGTTACTTACCGTCCTTTAATAATTACTTTGGCAGTGAGCAGCATTCGGGAACTATACAATAATTTAGAATTATTGATAAAAGGTAGATGTCATATGAGATTTCATTTTGGATGCATTCAAAGTGGGTATCAAATCTTAGCATCTAGTTTGTGTATTCTATTTTAATCATTATAAAGAAATTATATTCTTTGGGCATATGTGTTGTTTTATATGATAGTTAAAGACACAGATGCTTTCGGAGGGTCCTTGTTTTGATATAATACTTCTTGATGCCTATTCTAAATTCCATAGCTCGTTTTCAATCATTTATAGTTGTTAAACTGTTATTTTTCTTTGTTTATCTTGATGATGGGCATAACATTTTGCACATCCATATTACAGTTTTTGTTGTTTTGAAGGGCCCTGATTAAAAAGTTGATGTCCATAGTGATAATAATCCTTTTTGCCATTCTAATCTATCTGTAATATGTGCATCATGTTGAATTGGCTCAGATATCACTTACAACATATAATACGTCCTTGCCATCTGCAGAACGCTACAGTAATGGTGCGTTAACCAAGCTCTCACAAGTGTATTTTTGTTACCAGTTGGTGTGAAGTAATTTATATGAAGCTTGAGAGATTTACTCCTGTATTGTCAATTATACATATTTTGTCATTTTTTCTTATATCTTGCATGACCACATTATCTACACATACGACTCTGAAAAAAAACCTTTGCATATTAAGATGTTCCATAACAATTGGAAATTGCATGAAGGCTCACATAAATTTTGCAGGTAAGGTGCAGATTGCTTTGGTTTGGAACTCTAGGAGTGAAATTTCCTTTAATTCGAAGAAGTTGGCCTCTCTCTCAAAGGTGTGTTTGAAACTTATTACATTTAAATTCTACTTCTGTAATGAAGGCTGCTTCAGTCTGTTTCAGGGTACAGACACACACATTAGATGTAAATGTAAGTGTATGAGGGAATATTGGTGTATACTATATACATGTAATGGCCTTATTTTTAGATATATGTGTGGACACAACTATGGACATATAGGCATATACATTTTATACAAACACACATATACTTGTACATGCATGTCTATATGTTTATGTGCATGCATGTGCATGTGCTTATTGGGATATATTTGTGTTGGTACACCTAAAGATAGAAGCATGTACATGTGAATGTTTAATTATACTCATATGTATATGTTGATATACATATTACATATAGACAGATATATACACATATTGAGAAACCCACCAGAAAAGTGATGGTAATGCTTTTAATTTTCACTTTGTTTGCATTGGACCTCTAGTAGCTTGTTTGTTTTGCAAGGTTGTAAAACAGAGTTCTATATTTGAAAAATAAATATTATAGCATATCATTTTGTGGAACAAAAACATTTGACAAAATCATGCACCTATTATTGTCTTGCAGTTTTTGTGGGAAAAAGGTGGGCCTATGAGTGTGAAGCATTTTATCCATTCTGTATGGGCTAACTTCCAGACTTCTACCAGCAATGTAAGTGAACACACTTCATATATGTCTTTTGTAATTTCATTCCAAGTATGTTTGCATTTGAACTTAGTTTCAATTGCTCTCGCAGTTCCTAAATTTAAGGTTATATATATATATATATATACACACACATATTTATGTATGTCTTTCTTGTCCTATGATTGATTTAAATTTTAGACATGTGCAAAAGCATTCCAAGGGGAACTATTTTCTCCATGATAGTGGCATGTCACAGATTAATAGAGAATTTGGTTTTCTTTAAGTTTTTCATTTTTAGGAGATGGAAGGAAAAGCACAACTGTTTCTTTTATTATGTAGCCTTTTGCATATGTTTGCAAATGTTGATGTTAATTTTCCTGTAGACATATTTTGGAGTTAGGTGAGTCAAATGTTGTATATATCCTGAATGGAATCTCTCCCTTTTTGGGCTCACTTGTTTCCTTTGTTTTCTTTATGTTAACAGGAAATCTCACACCCAAAAATGAAAAGTCCTAACACCTACATGGAGACATTGGAAACAAGGAGGATGTTGATTGTCACCTCACTATCACTTCTTCGCACTTTTGACAATGGCAAACCTAAGTTGAGGGGGGATTCTCTATGGTTGCTAGGCTCACTTCTTGTGGTATGAAATGATGGTAAGTGAGGTCTAGTAACCAATGTGACAAAGGAAATGGAAAGTTAGAATATTGGCGTTGATGGATGAAAGACAATCTAGTGCCTTATTCCTTGGGCTATGGAGGTCATAGATGCAATCTAAGAGGGTGTTTTACCAAGGTTTAGTGAACTTGAGTCTGCAAGTATGAAGGGAAGAGACTGATAATAGGAGCTCCACAACAACATAGTCTAGGTATTGCTTAAGTCTTTACTCACAGCAAGAGGTCTTGGGATTTAAACACCTCTTTTCCTAGCAAGGTGCAAGCGTGCACCCTGTTACCCATCCATATGCATGGGTAACCCTAGGATAAAATTTTTCTTCTATGATGTAGCTTGCCAACTAATGGCACATGTTGACCACTCAAGTTTCAATTACATAAAATTTCAAAGAATCGATGCAAAAGCACATTTCAGAGTGTTCCATCAAGGTCGGATTTGTCAGAATGTCATCATTATTATCATCATCATGCAACTTTTAGGCATCATATTGTATACCAGATTCTGCGGCCCTGCGGGGTCATTGTAAAAATGATTCTAGTATGGTTAAAATAAAGCCATGTAACACATCTAGGTAGTGTTACCCACCATGTTGTAGGTGACATCCCTAGGAGAAAATTTTCTCTGAGAGGTCCTCGGCCAACATCCAATAGCTCCTTGCAGCCACCAACTAACTCGTGCCATTTCTCCGCCACCTGAGCCATCCATGTGGTCCTTCACCCATCTGTCATGGTCGTATGTTTGAAGGTGGGCCCCCCAAACCTAAAGGTATGCTTTGTCATTTGGTAATTGAGTATTGTAGTTTGCTTATCATGGAAACTTTTGGGCATGGATTAATGGGGGGATTTGGCGGAAAGAGTGGGCTAGGTCTATGCTCTTGTCCCTTAGACATATTTTGGATGTTACCCTTGGATCCTAGTCCCGTGGGATCTCTTTTATTCACCTTTGGGCTTTAGGGATGGTACTGTATGGGAAACCCTAATTTTGGTTTCGTGGTCCCGCTCCCCCATCCACATATATCACTCCCCTTCCGTTTATTATAACCCTATTCAACATCTTCCCCACTTGGGTCCACATAGGGTTGGCCTCCCCTCCCCTTGCCCACACCTTTGCTTGGGCTTGAAATGATGCCCCAGAGGTTGATGCAGTTGAAAAGAAAAAGTAAAAGCATAATTGGACACATTCAACAGGAAAATGTACCACAAAATGCAAAATATGGTATGGGACAAAGACATTTAGCACATGGGCAAAAACCAAATGCATGAACTCTACCCCATACCCATGGCCATCACCCTGGTTCCTATAGGTCCTAGATGAGCTTCTTCATCATTTTGGAACCCATGATTGCCCCAACCCGTGGTGGGAAATGAACTGCCTTACCTTAAAAGGGGTATCCACTGCTATACCTTACACATCATGCTCTTATCCTTGAGCCCCGAGTAGTTAATCAAAGAAAAATCATAAAGGGAAAAAGGCATATAAAGAAGGGTGGAAATTCATGGCTGAGGTATCTCATGCACCACGATTGCTCCCTCTTATACATTATATACCCAAGTGTGGGCTTCCCTTTACTAGCTAGCCTTGTACCCCGACATGTGGTGCAAGATTGCCCCTTTCATTCCGTACTCCATTCATCTCTTTATCACATGCCACCACCATTTGAAGGATGTACCTTGGACATACTACCCCTTTTAAAGGTAGAGATTGTGGAAATTCAGAAACCCCGAATCCTACTACAACAACTGATTAAGTTTCTTCTATTTGTTAAATAAACTGAACAAATTATTTACTGTATTCTACGGTAAATATCGAAATAATATACTGCAGCCTTCACAAATAAAATACTGCGTAAGAAAATAATGTTGGAAAGATAGATGCACACACACACAAATAACACTGTTATTTTTGGACTAAGTCCCCGGAAAAACCCAACTTGGGAAAACCGGTGCAACAGCTGAGGGTTTGATTATTATGCAGTAGTAAATCTGAGTACAATCTATGGTTGCTTAAATCTAGCAAACCATACAAAGAAATGACTGACAGTAAGTCTAGTGAGAAAAATATCACTCCCACTGGCGATCCGACATTGACCTTTGGCTCAAGATGAGCTGCTTTGCGCTACCTTTGCACAGTTGTTTGGCCTCGTATATGCCTATGTTTTCATCATGAAATATCACTGTTTATACCCTAAAACCCTAGGTTTTTAGCCCGTTCCATACCCTAATTCCATCACTTGCCGCCAAATACTCTCTATGGTTGATTATCATTAGTTTTCTTCACTTCTATATGATTAAAGATGATTATGCCATGTTTTATTGATGAAGGTTTTGCTGAGTACATTTATCACAGGGTTCCATTGCTGAAATCCTTCACAAGCCAGTGAATATGTTTAGTGCAGGAACATATTTGAGGACGGATTCGTCTTAATCACAGAAACAACTGCATGGAGATCATCTACGAGACCTTCAACAATTAATAAGAACATCAGACCATCACTACAAGCTTTTCTCTAGATGAAGCAATCTTGAAAGTGCTCTGCAACACATGTATATATGACTCTTTTTGTTGATACTCATCAATAATTGATGAAGAACTCTTTGTAGGGCACGTGAGAACATTTCTATTGCTCTTTGCGGAGACGAGGTTGATGTGAAGGCTAAGCGAGGCCTCGATTTCTTGCGATGTACGATTTAAACCTCTGACCCTTTGGAAGGAGCAGGCGTAGGAAAAAGAAGGCACCCATTGGTTTCACGTGCAGGGCAAACAAAGAATTCAACAATTTGGAAAAACAGATTTGGGTGAGATCTAAAAAAAAATGCAACAACAACAACAATAGTTAACGTTTCAGAATCTAGCTTTGCACGCAACAAATGGTACCAATATGAGATTACTAAGTGGACCTGGAGAGTCTCCCACATAAGTGCTTTTCTTTACTCAGGCAATTAATCCAGATGAGTTACTAGATGATCAAAGAATACGAAGATGTTCATGAGCGATGATGGAGTGCATGGCATGCTTCTACATCACAAGACCACCGAAGGCTATCCACCAATTAGTTTTGCAATTGCTTCTTGCCAATAAATGATTGGGACTATGGCGTTGAGATCTAGTAAGAGGAAAATGCCTTAGCCAACAATGCGTTGTCAAATTTCTTCTAGAAGAAGATCACTAGCTCGACCCCAATTGGAAACAAATCATAGAATGTAACAATAAAATCCATTTATTTAGGGGCAGCGTTGCTGCTAAATAATAGAGCACTGCGCAATGGAGAGGAAGTTATGATTTTCGTTTCCATTTGCTATCAAGTCTAAGAGACTGTAAAGACTCTATTGCTTCATAATCAAATATCTGTTTGGCGACTCATTATGGTGTGTTATTGATTCGATTTAGAATCAGTGTGAACTTATTCAGTCCTTGAATCTTATGCGTTAAGGTTTATTTCTTTCCTGTAAGCTTCCAAGCTGACTCTGAGTGTGGCAAGGGCCCACCATAGTCCATATCCAGCTTCTTGTAACTATATGCATAGGTACAATCTCTGTGTACGTTTCTATTCCATTGCTGTATTTCTATTTAAGATTACTTCCTGAACAATTAATTTAGATTTCATTTCGCTTGTCTGTCAAACTCAATTAGATTACCGTGTGTTGATGTTTGTTGATCCCAGTTAGATGAGCCCTTCTTGTTTGCAAAGTTCAATTGAACAGCCAAGTTTATAACGCCCAAACGACATCAACTAGATCCATCAAATGCAGGATTGTGCTTGTTAAAGCGTAGATGGACTTGGATTCTATACGTCTACCTTCACAAAGTCAAACCATAACATTTACAATGGAATAAATGATTCAAACAACCTCAAAAATATACACATTTATTTAACAGAGTCGACCTCTCACATGATCATTAAATCCATTTTAAACAAAGCATGAAGGCAATAAAATTCAATACCCAGTGCTTTCGAATTCTAGAATTTATGAAAAGAACAGTGAGAGTTTTGTAATGACAGTACTGCTGTGTGTTTTTAGATTGTTTTAAGAGACTTAGAGGCTTTTATATATTTTCTTGCATTATGTCTTTTGATTACAAGAGTTGTCTGATTTGAGGAGTGTTTTTAAAGTTTTTAGAAGAGAATAGAATTCAGAAGTAACATTAGAGTTTGGTGTGACAGTTAGATACAATTTCGATTTCACTAGGAGTGTGTGTCAGTAATTTCAATTATGAGATTGAATAAAGAGATAGTTTCATTGAATGCCTGTAGCTTGTTTGCAGAAGTAGATCCATGTTCGAGTGTGCATTAGGGTTTGTTAAATTGAGCATTGTTGAAGTTTGATATTGCCTTAGCTAGATTAGCAGTGTGAGTTATTTTCATTTGAGAAGCAAAGTTCTAGGTTGTTTTAAATTCTAGTTAGCAGATTGCTTGAGATTGATTTGTTGAATGAATGAAGAAATTAGGTTTAAGATAGGTTTACAATTAAAGTACAAATTGATTTTATAGAATAGCAGCTTCATTTTCTTGATTGAGTTTTCCTTATTGTGTTCCCTTGTGTGATTAAATAGAATTTGCAAGTCTGTCGTGCTTTTCATAGAGTTAGGGTTTGGTGAAGTAGACTAACGATCATGTACAGGAGTGTTGAAGAATTTCAATTGTAGGAAGAAGAGTTGAGTTGTTTATTTCATTTGATTAGGTGTGTGCATAATCCCTTAAGAGAAGAATTCTTAGATCAGTTCTTAGCTAGCATTCTCCTTTTGTTTATTGTTGAAGAGCATTGAAGTTTGTGTGTGTGGAGCTCCTATCAGTTTAGGGTTTTCAATTCCAAGTGAAGTTTTAGGGTTTAATGCAAGATTGATTCCAAGATTTTAATTTCAAAATTGCTTAGCTTTAATCTCAAGATTGTTTAGTTTTTATTCAGAGATTGGTTGAAGAAGGATTTGCAGTGAAGAACTAGGCATCCATTCAAAGCACTGATTTCCTTTAAAGAGCAGAGTTGGATTGATTCCATAGAGATCTTAAGTTCTATAGTTGAATTTGATTATTTTAGTGAGATGGTTTGATTCCCTTTTCAAAAGTTGTTTATTCACTAGTATTTGTGTGTTTTATTACTTAGCTGATTATTATAAAGGAAACATTAAAGTTCTGACCTACAAACTGAATCAAGAAGTGTAGTGTAGCTCATGTTTACGAGCCCGGATAGACATATAAATATTGGAGGATAATCTAGCGATTAAATTTCGCAACATTTTTGGTGTCGTTGCCGGGGAGGTGTAATTTTTGATTCAGGTAACTATTATCAGAGTTTCAGGATCTTGTAGGGCTCTCAGAGGGCAGAGAGTGTACGGTAAGGCGTGAGTGAAGAGCCACACATCCACTTTTGTGGGGTTGCTCCAAATTCTGACCGATTGCTGCTTGTTCTTGAGTTTTTATTTCCTTTTTCTTTATGCATAGAAGTAAAGGTATACCTAGGAATAGTAAAGGTAGATTCGTTTCTAGTGCTAGTTTTCTTGCAATTAGCAGTTTTTAATTCATTTAGATTAAAAATTCAAGCTTTGAACGACAAAACATTTTTGGGGTGCTGTAAGAACCCCCTTTTTGTACTAATCCATGTTGCGGGACAGGGATCATCAACCAGCAGGAGAAATTCAAGAATGACTGAGAGCTTGAAGAATGTCCCTGGAAATACTTTCTCAAATCCTAGCAGTAGCTAGGATATTTTCCTCTTAGGAAGAGTTCATCTTCACCACTTTCAAGCAATTATCTGTCTCCCCACAGCCAGAAAAGGATTTGGAAGTCCCCCTTGATTCCTCTTGCCTATCTACCAAGGAGATCAATGAATCATATACCAAATTTGATGGGGAGCATCCAACTGAACCCGAGATCGAAGAGATTTCACCATGCCCAACAACAAGCCTTGTGTGCATTCCAAAGACTAATTATCCTAGTTTTTCTGGCATGACCAAGGAGGACATTTCAGAGTGGTCCAAATGAAGAAATGAGCCAATACCACCAGGATTACATCAAGCATTGGTTCCAGGTCACAATCCAGTCAAAGTGCCACTCTCATCTTCAAATACTCTTGGTACCATTGAAGCAACTGGTTTCTCATAATCTGGTATATGTTGAAGTTTATTCTTTCAAACTGAGTGCGAGGATATTTAGCATGTTGTTATGAACATGGCTGCATTGGAAGTACTCCTACACTTGAAGGAGACCTTCCTCTCTCTAGATTAGGGTAGGGTAGAAATGAATAAAATTGTTGTTACAACATCATTCTTGAAATTGCAATTCCTAAGGCATAACCATTGAATTTTTTGTCATTATGCACTCTTGTGGTAAGACTTGTCGGAAGCAATTCACTCTTAATGCCTCATATTTTATAAAGTGACTCTGATTATTGGCCGAGATTATTCATTGGGTCAGTTAGGGGAATTGTTATTGTTTTACTTTCCATTCATAAGCTTAACATACTATCATCCAAGAATCCTTTTCAAGTTTCTCTTTGAAGGTATTAATGAAAAGCTTCCTATGGTGGACAACTCCTATAAACCATCATGAGCTCTCATAAGAACCCTAGCATGACCTACTCGAGTGTTAATTTTGGACAACTAGGTCCAAAATGCATGTTGTGATGCTCAGATGATGATGCCAATATTTTTATTGGATTCCTCTTTTGGAGAGGTGCAAGATTGATCTAAAGATCATCTTGATCTGATGAGTAGAACAGTTATTTTGAATTAATTCCACTTATGTGCAAGGTCGGCGAGAATTGTAATGTAGGCTTGGAGCCCCAACAGACGTGTCACACACCCTCACTAATGGATATATATAGGTCAACGTTGGAGCTCATTTTCACCATCACTCATCACACATTCTCTCTCTGCATCTGATTGGTTCGAATCATCATCTTGGAGGCTCTTCTTCTCTCACACGTGGGAAAAACAGCTAGGGTTTTCTGTTCTGATATAGGGTTTCAGTGCAACTTTGACCAGCGTTGACTTTGGTTAATGATTGGTCAACTTGACCTCAAACTCTCCCAAAATTCTGATTTCTGCAGTCCGCATGTTTTGGTGCAAAAATCGAGGTCAAATGTTGACTTTGAATTGGCTGTGTTGACTTTTTGCTGCTGTTGTTTTGCGTTGCCCGTTGACTAGACAACGTTGACTTTTGTTGACTTTGGGTTGACCGTTGGAGAGCTGTCTGAGAGGGTTGTGTGACACATTCTGGTTGGCTGACCGTGAAGAGACTTTGTTGGTTGAAGCATCCTATTGACTGCCATAACGCACCACCACATATTTTGCTAACCAAGTTAAGTGTATTTTTGGCTTGTCTTCTGTCGATCTATTGGTATGTTCTATCAGCATTTTACTTTCTTGTTTATGTGATTTTTGTTTGATATTGGGTATAAAAGTAAATTTGCATCAAGCATAGAACATCTATGAAAATTTACATCGAGGAATCTTTCAGTCATTATCTGAGTTATTTTCTTTTCTTGAGTCTTTAGGGTAGCGGGATCAACTAGTAAAGATTAGTAATTAAAAAATTTTCACGCCATTCTGCGCTCTTAAGGAGTAGATCTGTCTCCCCACTTAGTAAGTAACCTCTAAGGTTAATCATAGTCAGAGTCTACAAAAAGATTTAGGGGAGGATAGGAGGTCTCGTAATGAGCCGACCTACCACAATCATGAGACCTAACATGCATGACATTACTGCTCTTGGTCACCAAGACAGAGTAATGCCTTTCAGCCCAAAAAGCTAGAAGACAGGACGTCTCATCACAAGCCGACCTGTTCATCCATGTTACATCTTGTGAGTGTGTTGACGGGAAAATTTGTCCGGCCAACAGTAGGGGATCTCCCCGGTAGAAAGTCCCAATTAGACCTTGAACCGTTTGGAGTAGGGATCCCGTCCGGGGTGTGGGTCCGGCTACCGCTTAAGACGCCTTCCCTTCGGTCTCAAAAGAACCTGATTAAACCTGCGGACATACACTTATTCACATGATACAGAATACAGGATTGATGCATTAAACACGAATCAAACACTATGCGTAGCAAGATCATAAATAAAGCATGTACACCTCAGGAGATGTCATTAGCAACACATCTTTGGGGGTAATGCTTATAAGGTAGTCTTATCACAAAAGAAATAGTTCTTTATGATGAGATATCCCTTTACTTTCTGAAAGATAAAACGAAATGCTAACAAAATAGTTCATTAACATTCATTAATAGAGCAGATGATAAAATGAACATCATTGATACAATACAGATAGCCATGACGCATAAATGATGACATGAAGAGTGCAACTTCATTAATCATAGGATGTTCTGAAACTGTACAAGGAATACACACAGTGTTCGCACAGCAAAACACATCATAACCATAGGGTGTTTTAACAAGAATCTGTATTCATATGCACAAGAGTATAATCTTTCAATACAATGCCATGTAGCTCTTGAGTTTCCAAAAAAGAAAAGCCCTTTTACAAGCTCCCGAAGGAGTATTTATAAAACAAAACCTGCCCTTTGGGCTTCCTGAACCTTTCATCTTCCTAACCGTTGGGCTGCCTTGCGACCTGCAACCTGAATGATGTTGCGACCTGCGACCTGACTGGGTCGCGAGGTCGCAAGCTGTAATAATATGAGAGAATACGACCTTGCGACCTTGCGACTAGGTCGCTGAGTCACGAGGTCGCAAAGGTGGAAAAACCGAAGTATGCGACCTTGCGACCTTGCGACTAGGTCGCTGGGTCTCAGGGTCGCAAAAGGATGAGAACCGAAGATATGCGACCTTGCGACCTTGCGACTAGGTCGCTGGGTCGCAAAAGGTGGAAAAATGAAGAGATGCGACCTTGCGACCTTGCGACTAGGTCGCTGGGTCGCAAAAGGTGGAAAACCGAAGATGTGCGACCTTGCGACCTTGCGACTAGTTGCGACTAGGTCGCTGGGTCGCAGGGTCGCAAAAGGTGGAAAACCGAAGATGTGCGACCTTGCGACCTTGCGACTAGGTCGCTAGGTCACAGGGTCGCAAAAGGTGAAAAACCGAAGATGTGCGACCTTGCGACCTTGCGACTAGGTCGCTAGGTCGCGAGGTCGCAAAAGGTGAAAAACTGAAGATGTGCGACCTTGCGACCTTGCGACTAGGTCGCTAGGTCGCGGGGTCGCGAAAGGCAAAAATCGTAGATATGCAACCTTGCGACCTGCTGGGATTTGCAACCTGGGGCAATGCGTGACCGGGGTTTTTATCCTTCTGCATTTTTCTTTCAAAGATATCATAACCTTGTTCTCCGAAGGCCTGGCTTAGCCCTCGCCATGTGAGACAACAACCTCTATCTGTCGGCGGTGTTATTTCTGCATTAAGGGAATTTGCATGAAATGATATGTTACCTGCAAGAAAACAAAATCAATTAACATTTCTTCTCATATAACTTGCAGATAAATGAATTTATATTAGCCCTGTACATACATATAATTATCCACAAATGTTAGGGAATCAACACAAGAAATGCAATAATCTATCACAGCTAAAATCAGTTGGACCCCTGTGTGGTCAAATGTTGTGCCATTTTGTCATCAGGGAGAATGGCATGTGCAGACTTTTCTCTGCGTCTCTTCAATCACTATAATTTCCATTGGTATGGTTATGGACTGAGTGCCAAATGCAGATCTGCAGTTTAACTTGTTTTGGTGGCTGTTACCATTTCATGGAACACCGCTTTTTCCATGACCACAGTGGTTTAACATGCACTCAGCTCCTGTTTCAAACTGGGATTTATTTGGCCAACGCAGGTGCCACCTGGGGTTCTCGATTCACCCGCGTTGAAGCTATTTTCCCAGAAAATTTACTACAGCATCTTCGATTCATTTCCAAGGTGGGACTCTTGCGCTTGCAACAGAGCATTCACTAGTTAGAACGAGTGTTTCGCTTTTCCTGGCAGATATATATCCTACGGCCATGACAAAGTCGATATAGCTGAATCCATAAGCCATTTGACATGCATTCAACAAGAGCATGCAGCTTCAAATACCATTTTTTTGGTTGTGCACTTCGATCCTACCTCTAGGAACCAGATCTGTCGTTGTGCACGGCTAATTAGATGTGGATTCTTCTCCTCTGAGTCGAGAAAGTCTCTTACACATATGTATGCCTGCAGCGGAATTGCTAGGGTTCTATTTGCATGCATGCTGATGCTGTGAGCGACCTCACTGCCTCGGAGGTTGTTTAACAGAGATAACTTTGCAGGTCGACCGTGCTGACTAGGTCTGCTGAGGATTCTGAATTATCTTGATGGATTCAGAATAAATCAAAAGGTCGCTCTTTCTATGAGACCATTTCTTCTGTGGAGCTTATCTTTTCCTCACGGGCGTGCAATTGAACGTGCTGCAAACAATATCGAAACAATCGATGTGGCATGCAAGATCCGGTTTCAGTGCCTTTGGACATAGTAACAGCAAACGCTTTAGGAATCATTGAAAATGGAGCTCTGTGGAGACAGCTCGATATGGTCAGTAACTGCACCATCGAAAATTCAGCTTCCAAGGAGCATGTAACGATAACATCTTTCTAAAATGGGACCAGCGCAGCAGATTTGAAGCGTGATTACCTCCTGGAATATTGCTGTCGAGGCTGCAAAAATCAGATCTTATCCACCCCTTTGAAATGTAGCGCAGCATGCCTTTTATGGCGCTGGCTTTTCGGTCCGTGCTTTTAGTGGCAACGCACGGATTAGGCGCGGTATATACAACGGTTGCCATGCAGACTTGGGACAGACACGTGGAAGAAAATCACCCTGCGGTTTTGGACTGTCAACACACCATACCACAACGTTGCCGCTGTAGGCTTGTATATCTGTTCCAAGCTTTGCCATAGACTAATACTTTGGCATAAAACATTTGAGCCGATTGAACATTCCACGTATGCTTTGCTTGGCGGTCTTACGTGGTTACATATTGTCAATTATACGTGCTACTATTGTTATAGCACTGCGCTCCATGCCTTAGTTAAAGAGTCGACTGCCATGTGTATAGGTATAAACGTTTTCATTTGGCTCCACGCAACGTAAACGTTGAACGTTGAGTTCCATGCACGTAAACATTGAACGCTGAACCGTAAAATATATATCTGCTCCACCTTTGCTATAAAACGCAATCACAATGCATGTCTGCTCCGAAGTTTTGAACGCAAATTTTGGTCGTTGTATGTATATGTCTCCGCTCCATATTTAAAACTTTGGCGTAGAAGCACATTAACATGCTGCAAATTGGTCCTGCGCCATGTCTCCACGTATCGTTGACCGATATATATATATACATGCGTCTGCTCCAAACGTTTAGTCTGAGATGAAACTTTGCCATCAAACATCTGCGTTCACTATGCGTGTTTTAATCATTCAGTTTGACCGCTTGAAAACCTGTCATCGCCATTTGCGCCCATTTCACGTGGCCACGTAGTTTCGTTGCCTTGTCTCACGGTGGTTTGACACGTATGCTTTATCCCTTCCACGCTTTGGTTGTAACGCACCAAAGTTACTATGACAGGTCACCATGGTTTGTATACATTCCGCCCCATTCCTTAAACATAAGTTTCGATAGAACTATTTAGGCCCATTCGAAATGTGTTATGATATAGTTTCGATCCGCAACTCTATATGTTTTAGACACTACATAACTTTGCGCCTTGGTTCAATTATATGATAATTACAACCATAGCCTAGGTCCATCGATTTGCGCCCATCATGAAGTTTAGGTTCGACAAAGATGCTTCCCAAAGGTGCGTTTAGATTTTGAGATTGTGCCAAAACTTGTCATGCACCCATTACCTGAACCATAAACCTACCAACTGTACTTTGATGGGTGATGATGAGACTGACAAAAGTGTCGGATTTGAAGCAACGAACTTTATAGTTCATCTTTATTCCTTTTCGGTGCTTATCAAGATGCATTTGAACCTGTGAACCATTTCATCTAATTGTGGAAAATAGAAGAAACCCTTTATTGCTGTGTCATTGTCTGGATAACATCAACATGTGCACTCTTAATATGGCATCCCTGTTAATAACGTGAGAAACCTTTGTCTTTTGATATCAGTGGCATTATCATAAGATTCTTCTGGTGCATCTTACTCTTATTCCCCTTGGTGCCATGACAATCATTGATGAATTGATCAGTCGGTGGATTGACCTGTATAAACAACATAACCTTAATTAGTTCATGGTTATTCTTTGCGAGTGGTGCCCCTAGACAAAATACATGGGACCGATGATCATAAGAGAAGTATTCAAACAACGCGCTTAATGACCCATGGCGAGGGCGCTGAATGTACGGAAAGTTCTTATTCGAATGAATGCTGGGTGATCCCTCCCTCACATGGCGCGATTGTAGCAACAACATTTGATCATGATGGTGAGAAAACTCAAGAGGGGTTGGGGATAGGTCAGTAGGATGTCACTGGCTGCAGGTTCGGTGAAAGACCTTAACGACAAAGCAAGCAGAGGGGGACCCGAAATTTTAAATATATCCAAAATTTTGGGTGGTGTTGTAGCGGCTACAACAAATGGCGAACCACTGGTAGAATCTAGCATCTCTGTCAGTATCACAACAAAAGTTTGAATCCGGATAGTAATGCAAGGGAATATTGAACAAGCTGCACGGGTACCCTTTGTATTACTTTGGCCCTTTACGAGTATGCCTAATCCTTGTGCCTCACTAAGTCCCGCTAATCAGAAACACATCAAAGAGAAAGCTCACAGACGCCGGTAGCTTGTTGATGATGTGACGAGCAAGGCAATGGGCTTATTATTTTCAGGATTTTTAAAGTAAGTTTCTGGTGTTGCTCCGCTGCCAGCAGGCCTGGACAGTACCCCGGCGGAGTCACTTCAAGAAATCACAAACGTTGCTCCGCTGCCAGCGAGCCTGGTCAGTACCCCGGCGGAGTCGTTGCATTACCTCTTTGCGCAGGAAGCCTTTCTCGATCCTTTACCCTTATTTGTTTCATGTGCTTGTAGCACTTATTTTCTTGTGCTCGTGGCACTTATTTTTCATGGGCGGATGAGAGATCCTGACTTATTTTACGAGCATGAGAGGTTGTTTCTTGTTTTACAGAAACTGAAAGATATCCTGATTTGGGTTTGCCCTCGTGCCAAACCTTCACATCCCATTCACCACAATAGGCGCAGCGCGCAGAACAGCACATTAAAACGTCCAAGACTATGCTGGGCACAAGGCTTAGGCTTACAAGTACAGGCCATTTCAACTCATCAGGTCTCTCACAGACAACCGACTCGTATCTCCCCAGATAATAAGTTTAGACTCATAGGCATCTTGTTGAGAATGCGACTTCGACGACTGGTCCTAAGAGAAAAACTGCCTCTTGAGATAGCCACCGCAACCTCACGCAAAACAATGGGGTTACTGTTTCAGCAATCGGGGCAAAACAAGACTGCAAGGTGATAGGGTTGCAATGAGGGCTCATGAAGTGGCAGGCGATATGACAAAAATGATGTGAGAAAGAAAGTGTATGTCCGCAGGTTCAATCAGGTTCTTTTGAGACCGAAGGGAAGGCGTCTTAAGTGGTAGCCGGACCCACACCCCGGACGGGATCCCTACTCCAAACGGTTCAAGGTCTAATTGGGACTTTCTACCGGGGAGATCCCCTACTGTTGGCTGGACAAATTTTCCCGTCAACAGATTTGGCGCTAGAAGGAGGGCCCGAACCTCCAACCATATGGTTAACGAGAAGGGGGGGCCAGATGACATGCTGAGCCCTTAGAGCCTGCAGTTAATCTCATATTTGTAATGGCTCGTTCCCAAATCATTCTCCCGAGATGTTTGTCGGAGTTTTATGAGCTTGGATACTACATCTCCGATGAACTTATTTATCACTTGTCCCAGTTAAAATTTGATGGTGAAAATGGGGTGTCCATAACCCAACACTGTTCAGATTTTTGTGACTTTGGTGAGTGCTATGAAATTGACGATCAGGGTTTGTTTTGTTTGCTTTTCTTCCTCACCCTCGAAGGTCGCGCTAAGCAATGCTGCTGCACTTTGCCGGAATCTTCCATCCATTCATTTGAACAACTCGCCAGTGAATTACAACAAGCTTTTCACAGGTATGATTTTCATAACGTTTTACTTAAGATAAATGACATCAGAATAGAACCTCAGGAATCTTTAGATGAGTTCTCTATCAGATTCGTTCATTATTGTTTTGAGTTCCTTGATAAGGATGTCGATTGGAGGTTGTTAAGAGAACAATTTGCGTATGCGATTCTCGTTTCCCTTGAACCATTTCAGTTAGCAACCCGACCTGAGCCTAGTGTTCCCTATGACAACCCGCAAGTCAACGGTTGTTCTGACTTTGAGTCTTTCACATACCATGTCGAATCTGAACACCCCAGTGGCTCATTATCTCGTCTGACTCATGAAACCTACCCCGAGCCCACTCGATGTCTCCCTGGACTTAGTCCTAAATCTGGTTCACATTCGGATTATGAATCTGGTTCACATTCGGATGATGAATCTAGTTCACATTCGGATTATGAATCTGGTTCACGTTCAGATTATGGATCTGGTTCATATTTGGATTATGAATCTGGTTCAGATTCGGATGATGAATCTGGTTCACATTCGGATTATGAATCTGGTTCACATTCGGACTATGAATCTGGTTCACATACAAATTATGAATTGACTCCTACCCCGCATAAAGTTGATTCCCTTGCAAGGCCTGCTAGATCTTTGTGTCCTCTGAATGACATGGATGCGCGTGTTGAAAAGCCTTGTAGGGTTAACGCCCCTGCGATTCAATCTTTTTGTTCATTGTTCCCTAGTTTGTTTCTTGATCCCACCATACCAGTAAATTTGTCCAGACATTCAGAGTTTTCTTATACTGGTATTGGCAAAAATCATAAGCGCGCAGGTAGTGTTTCACAATCACAGTCTAAAATTGATGAATCTTTTAAATCTGATCTGTCTCACTCAGAATCTTTAGACAACCATGGGAGTGATTTCCTATCTGGGCAACTTCAAGATGTCCCCGTTATCGATCCATCCCAGTTGGTAAACCCTAGGGAGCCTAACTTGCCAGGTACCGAACTTGACCAAACCGATGGTTACAACGATCACTCCTTATCTGAAAACATATTCAATCATACCGCTGACGACCGTCACTCAAATCTCTTTGCTGACCATACGAAGACACCTGAATTCGATGATCCGCTTTGGGAAGATTCAAGTACCCACCAGAAAATCGAAACGCGTCGGCTTCCGCCGAACGTTTCTGAAATGACAATTCCCCAGTACCATGCTCCTTCCAGCATAAACGCGCTGAATTCACACCATCCTAGCAAATCTGGAGAATCCGACATTTTGGATTATCAATCTGTCAGTGCGCAAACATTTGACCAAATTGATACAAAGCCCACTGACATTTTGCAACTCACTACAATTGATGATCACGTCCATTCGCCTGTTTATCTTGCCAAGCAATCGACGTTGGGAAACCCCCCGCTCGAAAGTCTGGATTTTGTTCAAAACGGCAAGGAATTGCAACCCCCACTAAAAGTGGTTTCGGATTCTCATATCCTTGACCAAACCCAAGAGAAACCCCGAACTAGGGTTTTCGAGACTAGGGTTCCTACGTTGGATGCGCATGCATTTATAATTCGCCTGGCACATGCTTATTGTTTCCATTCCATAAAACTGATGGTCCTCAACACCATGATGGGATTGCCGGTCAACTTGACCAAACCTATTCGGTGGATGTGCCTACAAACAAGCAATATCTTAAACCCCTCCCGTCAGACCTAGGAGTGTGCATGAATGATTATGGGTTGTCTAATAATGTTGAGTTTCAAGAACATATTGTTGTGTATCAAGACGAGAGTCGGATTCAGCTTGCACAATCTATTCTGGCGTGTTCTTTGGTATATATCCATGATCTTCTTGCCATTGCACATGCTCCTCAGGTAAGTTTTGTTGCTACTGCACTTTTTTGGATTCTGGCTCTGATCCTGATCATTGTTGTCGTTGCAGGATGCAAATTAATGCGGTGGCTGCACTGGAAAACTGATTTTACATAACCCAACCGCATCATTGGTTAAACTAGGGTTTAGGTGTAGGCTAACTAGGACCTGTCATAAAATTTTTAGTTCAAAGTTAATTAGGTTTACTTGCAAAATTTTTACTTCATAGTTTAAAAGTGTGTTTGTTGTTTTTGTTTACGATTAATATTTTAGGCATCATCATGTTAAAAGTATTTTCCTTTCAATTCCTTTTCAGTTACTTGTTGTTGCATAAATAATCACTGCTTGTATTTGCACTTACAACTGTTTGATCACTCTCGCACATGGCGTTGCATTGCATCTTGAGCCTTGCTTATTACATTGCGTCATACACTCTCTTTCTCACATCATTTTTGTCATATTGCCTGCCACTTCATGAGCCCTCATTGCAACCCTATCACCTTGCAGTCTTGTTTTGCCCCGATTGCTGAAACAGTAACCCCATTGTTTTGCGTGAGGTTGCGGTGGCTATCTCAAGAGGCAGTTTTTCTCTTAGGACCAGTCGTCGAAGTCGCATTCTCAATAAGATGCCTATGAGTCAAAACTTATTATCTGGGGAGATACGAGCCGGTTGTCTGTGAGAGACCTGATGAGTTGAAATGGCCTGTACCCGTAAGCCTAAGCCTTGTGCCCAGCATAGTCTTGGACGTTTTAATGTGCTGTTCTGCGCGCTGCGCCTATTGTGGTGAATGGGATGTGAAGGTTTGGCATGAGGGCAAACCCAAATCAGGATATCTTTCAGTTTCTGTAACACAAGAAACAACCTCTCTTGCTCGTAAAATAAGTTGGGATCCCTCATCCGCCCATGAAAAATAAGTGCCACGAGCACATGAAAATAAGTGCTACAAGCACATGAAACAAATAAGGGTAAAGGATCGAGAAAGGCTTCCTGCGCATAGAGGTAATGCAACGACTCCGCCGGGGTACTGACCAGGCTCGCTGGCAGCGGAGCAACGTTTGTGATTTCTTGAAGTGAATCCGCCGGGGTACTGTCCAGGCCTGCTGGTAGCGGAGCAACACCAGAAACTTACTTTAAAATCCTGAAAATAATAAGCCCACTACCTTGCTCGTTACATCATCAACAAGCTACCGGCGTCTGTGAGCTTTCTCTTTGATGTGTTTCTGATTAGCGGGACTTAGTGAGGCACAAGGATTAGGCATACTCGTAAAGGGCCAAAGTAATACAAAGGGTACCCGTGCAGCTTGTTCAATATTCCCTTGCATTACTATCCGGATTCAAACTTTTGTTGTGATACTGACAGAGATGTTGGATTCTACCAGTGGTTCGCCATTTGTTGTAGCCGCTACAACAGAGTGGCATTGCCATCAGCTGGTTACCAAGCCAGGACAGTGACCTTTATCTAAAATTCAAATAAGCTAACTATGAATCTATATCTTGTAAGTGGGACACAGACATTTCGTTAGGTTAAAAGGTATCCCTGTCGAGGCTATAGACGCTTGCTAGCAGCAAGGCCATGCCTGTGGTATCAAAGTTAATTTTACACTATGATTTACTTGGTTGTTTTTGTCTTTTCCCTGAACTCACTATCATATCTCTTTGAGAATGGTTTTAATATCCTTCAGTAGTGTGTTTTGGAGTTCTATCTTTCAGAAATGATTTGGTTTTTATGGATGTGGGACCCTTAGTACAGGTGATTCACTCTTCTTGAATAAGAGGAGCTTCAACTATAAGCTTGGGTAATGTTAAGACAATCATGCTGGGAAGGTATCATTTTTCCCTATTTTCGATCCATTTTAAGGCCTTGGTTTTTAAATAAAGTCACTTTTACTTGTAATAATGTGGCCATTGAAAGTGAAGACCTGTTGCTTTGGATTACTCTTGAGATGCTTTGTGGAAATTCTTATGGTTAATCATTTTAGGATGACATTATCCCTATAGTAACAACATTGTCAAGCATTCCTTTAGTAGCCCTAGCATTAGTTACTCTTTTGGAATAATAAAGCTCAGCCTTGACGTCACCGGATCCCTGGTCACTACTTTTTCTTGTCTTATTGATGCAAAGGAAGATAACATCCGATGAAACTTACTTACATGCTCTCACAATTAGCCCTATGGTTTAAGTCAATGAAGCATGACTTTAATATAGAAACCCTAGCCCTTCAGTCTTTGGTCTCTGTTTGAGGTTTTGCTTGCATGAGGACATGCAAGATGATAGGCATGGGGGAGAGAGATGGTAGGAGAGAGATGATTGGAATTTTCATGTTTTCACCCTATGCTTACTCATGGTTTTCATTATCATTGTTGGGCTAAACCTGGAGCATGAGCAGGTAATTGTTCATTATTTTACCTATTTCCTTTATTTCGATAAGATTTGCATGAAAAGAAATATTGTTGATGGTGCTTGTGTTGTTTCAGGAAACCGCATGAAATCACGATAAAAAAAAATTACATAGGCATCAACATTTTTGGGATAATGTGGACATTGAGGCCTTTTCCCTTCTTCAGTAGATCATATCAACAGTCATGTCAGCTTGAGCCATTCCATCATTTACTTCATCTTGCAACACCAACGACATCAACAGCAAGGGTAAAACTTGAGGTAGAGATTACATAAGATGCTTTAATTGATTAGAGATTTAAGAAAGCTTTGATGATTAACCACCACATATTCCGTATATTTGGTTTTCCATATACCCTCCATTTGCATGCTACTCTAGGTCATAATCATAATGGTTCATGTAAACAAAGGCAATAACTATAGTGCCTTCCCCTCCTACATTCACACATATTGTCAGTTGAATCCAATAGAGGATGAATTCATTGCTACCTTTCATGAAGGAACCATCCATAAGCATTGGCCTCGCAAAAATAGAGCATGCAAGCACATGTCTTCCCATCTCCATCACCACATCATCTCATCTACCATTTCCATTGTCACCTATCATCCTATTCATCATTTTCCTCCTACCATATCTATTGTTTTTCCTCAATTTGTATTGTTGTTAAAATCAAATCTATGGCAATCAAATCTTCATGCAGTGTTGCTCCACAAGAACTAACCCTGCCTAAAAGCCATGATGCCATAAAATCTAGATATGAGCAAAGTCTTTGTTTGCATGAGGACACGCAAAACCTCAGGCATGGGGGGATGTTGGGCCTTGTATATGCCCATGTTTTCATCATGAAATATCACTGTTTACACCCTAAAACCCTAGTATTTTAGCCCGTTCCATACCCTTATTCCATCACTTGCCGCCAAATACTCTCTATGGTTGATTATCATTAATTTTCTTCACTTCTCTATGATTAAAGATGATTATGCCATGTTTTACTGACGACGGTTTGCTAAGTACATTTATCACAGGGTTCCATTGCCGAAATCCTTCACAAGCTAGTGAATAAGTTTAGTGCAGGAACATATTTGAGTACGGATTCGTCTTAATCACAGAAACAACTACATGGAGATCATCTACGGGACCTTCAAAAATTAATAAGAACATCAGACCATCACTACAAGCTTTTCTCCAGATGCAACAATCTTGAAAGCACTCTGCAACACATGTATATATGACTCTTTTTGTTGATACTCATCAATAGTTGATGAAGAACTCTTTCCAGGGTAGGTGAGAACATTTCTATTGCTCTTTGCGGAGACGAGGTTGATGAGAAGGCTAAGCAAGGCCTTGATTTCTTGCGATGTACTATTTAAACCTTTGACCCTTTGGAAGGAGTAAGCATAGGGGAAAGAAGGCACCCATTGGTTTCACGCACAGGGCAAACAGAGAATTCAACAATTTGGAAACACAGATCTGGGCGAGATTTAAAAACAAATGCAGCAACAACAACAATAGTTAACGTTTCAGAATTTGGCTTTGCATGCAACAAATGGTACCAATATGAGATTACTAAGTGGACCTGGAGAGTCTCCCACGTAGGTGATTTTCTTTACTCAGGCAGTTAATCCAGATGAGTTACGAGATGATCAAAGAATACGAAGATGTTCATGAGCGATGATGGAGTGTGTGGCATGCTTCTACATCACAAGACCGCAGAAGGTTATCCACCAGTTACTTTTGCAATTGTTTCTTGCCAATAAATGATTGGGACTATGGCGTTGAGATCTAGTAAGAGGAAAACACCTCAGCCAGCAATGCGTTGGCAAATTTCTTTTAGAAGAAGATCACTAGCTCGACCCCAATTGGAAACAGATCCTTTCGTTTTGATTTCTATCGATCTGTATTCCACAATTACATAGAATGTAACAATAAAATCCATTTATTCAGGGGCAGCGTTGCTGCTATATAATAGAGCACTGCGCACTGGAGAGGAAGTTATGATTTTCATTTCCATTTGCTATCAAGTCTGAAAGACTGTAAAGACTCTGTTGCTTCATAATCAAATCTATGTTTGGTGACTCATTATGGTGTGTTATTGATTCGATTTAGAATCAGTGTGAACTTATTCAGTCCTTGAATCTTATGCGTTAAGGTTTATTTCTTTCCTGTAAGCTTCCAAGCTGACTTCGGGTGTGGCAAGGGCCCACCACAGTCCGGATCAAGCTTCTTGTAACTATATGCTTAGGTATAATCTGTGTGTGTGTTTCTATTCCATCGCTGTGTTTCTATTTAATATTGCTTCAAGAACAATTAATTTAGATTTCATTTCGCTTGTCTGTCAAACTCAATTAGATTATTGTGTGTTGATGTTTTTTGATCCCAGTTAGATGAACGGATCTTGTTTGTAAAGTTCGATTGAAAAACCAAGTTTATAACGCCCAAATGACATCAACTAGATCGAGACACCCATGTTTTCAGGTTGTAGAAAGCCCTCTATGGGTTGAAGCTAGCCCCCAGGGCTTGGTACGAGAGGATAGATAGCTACTTGATGAAGCTGGGCTTCACTCGTAGTAATGCTGATCTAAACCTTACTTCAAGGTTGATAGAGAAAGCCTCTCATTTTGGTTCTCTATGTGGACGATCTCTTCCTGGCAGGTTCTGACCCTCTCATTCATCAGTATAAGAGGGAGCTGGCTTCCGAGTTCGAGATGAAGGACCTAGGATTGATGCATTACTTCCTAGGCCTGGAGGTCTGGCAGAGACCTGGCGAGATTTTCCTTTCTCAAGGAAAATATATGGTGAAGTTGTTGGAAAGATGTGGAATGGTGGACTGTAAGTCCATGTCGACACCGATGGAGCTCAACTTTAAGAAGTTGAGTGGCAGCGTTGCTGGGCCCGTGCTAGCAAATCCTACTGAATATCGTCAACTCATAGGGGCCTTGATGTTCTTAGGGAACATTCGTTTGAACGTATGTTGTACAACGAACGCTTTGAGTCAACACATGGTTGATCTTCATAACCTTCACTAGGTTGGTGCCAAGAAACTCTTGAGATATCTCTGGGGCACGATAGACCATGAGCTGAGATACACTGTCGGGAGTTTGAGACTCCATGGATATATTGATGCCGATTGGGCTGGTAGTGTGGTGGATCACAAGAGCACATTTGGATGCTTCTTAACTTGGGTTTGCTTCAGGCAGGAAGCAGAAGTTGGTGGCTTTGAGCACCGCTGAGGCCGAATACATTGCAACATGTATGACCTGTTGTGAAGCCACTTGGTTGCGAAATCTCTTAAGTGAGTTTTTCAAGCATGTGCTAGATGCCACCGTTATCCTTTGTGATAACTAGAGGGGGATTCGTTTGTCAGAGAATCCCATGTTCCACGATCGATCCAAGCATGTTGATGTCTGGTACCATTTTTATCTGGGATATTGTACAACGAGGCGACATAAGGGTCGATCATATAGGAACTGATGAGCAGGTTGCAGATATTCTCACAAGGCCCTTGGGGAAGGTCATGTTCCTAACCTTCCATGAGAATCTTGGAATCGTGGAACGACCCTATTTGGAGGGTCCTATTGGACGATGAGCTCTGGGAGCTCCAGGGGGCTTTGGGGATAGCTTCTTGGTGCTATAAGAAACCATAGGGCTAGGCTTCCCTAACCTAGTTGGTGTGCTTCCACCCCACCGTGATGATATTGAGTTGGTTTACCTCTCTCTGATCTGTGCCCCGTATGCATCCTACCCATGAAGTTTCAGACTCATGGGAAGTACCTCTCATTTGGCCAATGAGCTGGGAAATGCGAATAGAGACCATAGCAAGACCGATGGACGCATTGGAGATTGCCGTACTCTCTATGTCTAGGATGGCGCGTGTCCAACCACTTGATTTTGGATCATGTCTAGTGAGGTTTCGGACCTCCAACTGACTTCGGGTCAGTTAAACTAACTTCAGGGTAAACCTCCAACTGACTTCGGGTTAGTATATGATTCTCTTGAGTCCAAGTGAGGTTTCAAACCTCCCACTGACTTCGGGTCAGTTAAACCAACTTCGGGTTGGTATGTGACTCCTTTTGAGTCCTATAGAGGTTTCGGACCTCTGAGCTGACTTCAGGTTAGTCGAGAGTGATGTCTTTGTGAATCACCTTTTGTTTTGAAATAAAGAAGCCAGCAAAGCAAGTTACGGTGGGATGACACACGATGTTTGGATGGCACTAGTGGATGGAGTTCTCCCTAGTTGAGAGGGAGTGTTAATTATTGGGAAACTAGGTCCAAAATCCATGTTGTGATGCTCAGATGACAATGCCAATATTTTTATTGGATTTCTCTTTCGAAGAGGTGCAAGATCGATCTAAAGATCGTCTTGATCGGAGGAGCAGAACATGTATTTTGAATTTATTCCACATGTGCAAATTCGGCCTGATTTATCCCACATGCATAAGAGATGTGTCACACATCCCCACAAATGCCTATATATTGGAGAGACTTGGAGTTCATTTCATACACACAATTCGTGGAGGCATTTTTCTTCTCTCTTGGATGGTGATGGAGCAACGTTCTTGGTTCTACGTTTAGGGCATCTTGGTGCAGTTCTTGGGGAGGTGTGACACATGTGGAAGGCTGACCTTATGAAGACTTTTCTGGTTGAAGCATCCTGTTGATCGCCATAACGCCACCATTCTTTATCTCTGTTTTTGGCTTGTCTTCCATCGATCTATTGGTATGTCTATTTGCATCTTACTTTATTGTGCCCTAGAAGGTTAAAGTATATTTGCATCTAAGCAGAGAACATCTTCAGAGTTTAACATGTGTGTTTTTAGACTCTTTTTAGAGACTTAGAGGCTTTATATATTTGCTTGCATTATGTCATTTGATTACAAGAGTTGTCTGATTTGACGAGTGTTTTTAAAGTTTATGGAACAGAGAATAGAATTCAGAAGTAACATTAGAGTTTGGTGTGATAGTTAGATACAATTTCGATTTCACTAGGAGTGTGTGTCAATAATTTCAATTATTAGATTGAATAAAGAGATAGTTTCATTGAATGCCTGTAGCTTGTTTGCAGAAGTAGATCCATGTTCGAGTGTGCGTTAGGGTTTGTTAAATTGAGCATATTGTTGAAGTTTGATATTGCCTTAGCTAGATTAGTAGTGAGTTATTTTCATCCGAGAAGCAAAGTTCTAGGTTGTTTTAAATCCCAGTTAGCAAATTGCTTGAGATTGATTTGTTGAATGAATGAAGAAATTAGGTTTAAGATAGGTTTACAATTAAAGTACAAATTGATTATATAGAATAGGAGAATCATTTTCTTGATTGAGTTTTCCTTATTGTGTTCCCTTGTGTGATTAAATATAATTTTGCAAGTCTGTCGTGCCTTTCATAGAGCTAGGGTTTGGTGAAGTAGACTAAAGATCATGTACAAGAGTGTTGAAGAATTTCAATTGTAGGAAGAAGAGTTGAGTTGTTTATTTCATTTGATTAGGTGTGTGCAGAATTCCTTAAGAGCAAAATTGTTCGATCAATTCTTAGCTAGGATTCTCCTTTTGTTAATTGTTGAAGAGCATTGAAGTTTGTGTGTGTGGAGCTCCTATCAGTTTAGGGTTTTCAATTCCAAGTGAAGTTTTAGGGTTTAATGCAAGATTTATTCCAAGATTTTAATTTCAAAATTGCTTAGCTTTAATCTCAATATTGTTTAGAATTTATTCACAGATTGGTTGAAGAAGGATTTGCAGTGAAGAACTAGGTTTCCATTCAAAGTACCGATTTCCTTTAAAGAGCAAAGTTGGATTGATTCAATAGAGATCATAAGTTCTAAAGTTCAATTTGATTATTTTAGTTAGATGGCTTGATTCCCTTTTCGAAAGTTGTTTATTCACTAGCATTTGTGTGTTTTATTACTTAACCGATCATTATAAAGGAAACATTAAAGCTCTGACCTACAAACTGAATCAAGAAGTGCAGTGCAGCTCGTTTTTATGAGCACGGATTGACATATAAATATTGGAGGATAAATCTAGCGATTAAATATCCCAATAACAGTCACTGTGTCAGCATACAGAGTATTGCGTCCCCACAACTCAGAACAAGTTTCCCTCTTGCTATCTGATCAGTCGCTGTCTGGAAGATGTTTCCTCCTGGCCCCAGGACTCTCTCTAAATTTTGGCACTGAATCAACTATTCTCCCCAACAAAATACAGATTCTCCTCTAAAGCTCCGCGCCGCCTCCGCGTTGCCTCTCTGCTATGCACTCACCGGATCTGGAAAATATTCCTCCGACCTTACTATCCCTGCCCCTCTCTCACTGCTTCGAGCTCACTACCTCTCTCTTCTGCAACTCAGCTGCTACTCATGAAATCGATTTGCCTGTGAATTCGATCTCTGCTAGTATATTCTTTAAGCCCCATCGAGTTTCTTCTTATAATTTCTCGTTGAGACATCAATGACCACGATTAAAACTTAATTAATGGCTGAGATTAACTAGAACTCGATCCATGTCTTTTTCTAGAAGATTCATATCATGACTTAATTAATGACTTTTAATTAATCATATTTCCTCAGTTTAGACCTTGGAAATATTAAAAAGCTGATTAATTATTTTAATTAAGTTGTCTCTAGATGAAATTTCCAGAAACGATTTTTGGGTTTTGGAGAATGCATGTATTCTAACTTCTCTGCCAAATCTAGAGGCTAGGACACATCTGATGCTACAAAAACAAACAGAAACCGCCTAAGAGTGTACTTCGTTAACCCTCTTTGGAGCTTGGAGACATCAACACATGCCAAAGCCCACTATCGAAGGGAATGCCATTATGAAGTGCCCACCCGTTGTCCATGGTTTGTAAGCTCTTTAACTCGATTCCCGTAAATGACTTCTTGTACTGGAAGGAAAGGGGATGCATTGGATCTTATGCAGGATTGCAGATGGACTCCCTATATGGGGTCCTAATCCCCCAGAGGGCTACATTGGCACATATTGGGTGTGTGTAGAGAGCCATGGGCCTACACAACAGTGGAAAACATTCCATGGATCCCCAGAGATGTTCACAGATTGCTCGAGATTCACCTATTAAACGAGGAAGATGCACATGGTTCACCATGCCCTGTCGGCCCCACAGTTGTACCATGCTCTTGGTAGATGACCTAGAACCTGTATGTTGATGTGGCGTCACTTACACCATCGTTGGAGCCCTTTCATATGGTTTACATGCATCTTCGATCTATTTGGAGACCCATGAGGTTACTTGTGTGCCCTCACACCCATTGGGAGCACCATAAGTTTATTATTTGGAGAACAAGGGGCCAACTCCTTGTCCACTACTTTTGGGAGTCCTATTCATCATTATGGAACTTACTTCATTAGGCTTCTTGAAAGGCCCAACGACATGTACTGTTGATCATTCGACCTCTTGAGAGGTTTATTCTTTTGTTTATGAGCTAGTTTGGTGGGCTTGTCACCAAAAGTTAGTTAGTTTGCACATTGTTTTATTCTAGGGGCTAATGTAGGCCTAATTAGCTAAATCAAACTCATTAGAAGTGTATAAATTGGAATGAATTTTGATGTTTGGATCATTTTCTCTTGTCTTGGAGCTTCTTAATTGGCAAAATTTTGATGATTGGATATACTCTTATACATGTAAGTGCAATTTAGTGCTACTCTTTCTTTCTATTTTTGTCACATACATTGTTGCTGGGATTTCACTATACTAGGTCTAATTTACTGCATCCATTATTGCGAAGTTGTAGAAATTTTGTTTCTAGATAGTGATGTTTCATTTATGGGCCATTTATAATGAATGAATATTCCTAGAGATGCTTCATAAAGTTGTTGAAGCTGCTTTTGCTGTGGCCTTAGTGCTATGCGAAGTTTTATTTTAGGCCTGCTTGACATAGAAAATCCAATATACATAGTCATAATTACTCTTGACTGTGAAAATTCCAAAAAACAAGATCCTATTGTAGCAATTGATATTATTTCTCCTAATTGTTAATTTAATTTAACAATTTATTTGTAGTTTTCCATGGCAAATACTGAAATAAATACAATGCAACCTTCACAAATAAAAATTGCGAAAGAATAAACATTGGAAGAAATGCTAGCACACACACATAAAATAACACAGTTATTTTTGGACGAAAGTCCTCGGAAAAATCCAACTTGGGAAACCAGTGTAGGAGATGATGGTTTTAATATTAAGCAGCAGCGAAAATAATCTGAGTACAACTGAATGCCGAAACTGGCCATACTGGCCAACAACCACTGTGCGACTCTGATATGAGATGCATTTGTGCTGCTGCTGAACTGCTGCCAACACTGCAACTTCATTGCAACTCCCTCTCATTTGCTGTTGCTGCAACTGAGAAGCATCCGAAATTGTAAATTTATGTAGATGTTCTATGCTTGATGCAACTTTACTTTTATAACAACAATCACATAAACAGTTAAGTAAAAATGCTGATAGAACATACCAGTGGATCTATAGAAGACAAACCAGAAACAGGAGAATGTGTTGGTGTGTTATGGTGATCAGCAGGATGCTTCAACCAGCAAAGTCTTCTTGGTCGGCCAACCCAGAATGTGTCACAACAGTCCTCAAATCAGTCACCCAGTGAACTCAAAGTCAACCCCAAAAAGTCAACGCAGACCAGAAAAGTCAACGCAGGGCAACAACAATAAAGTCAACGTAGCTCCAACTTCGGTCAACCTTTTGACCTCAATTTTTGTGCCAATGAGTATGACCTTCAAAAATCGAACTCTCCACCAAATTTCAGCCAATTTGGACCATGTGTTGACCAAAGTCAACGTTGGTCAAACTTGCCCAAAAACCCTAACTGCAGAAAATTTGCTGCAGTAAATTTCATCTTTTTTGCTGCAGTAGATTTCGTCCTTCTTCTCACGTGGGAGATGAAACTGCTTCTTAGATGCTCGTATATAATCAAAGGAGAAGATGTGTGATGTTGAGTGAGTGAAATGCTCTCCAACGTTGACTGTATTTATATCCATCATTGAGGTGTGTGACACATCTACTGGGGGTGTAAAACCTTAAGGCCGACCTACACATAAAATTTATTACAAATAATAAATTCAAAATAAATGTTCTGCTCATCAGATTAAAATCAATTTTATATTGATTTTACCAGTGTTATCAGAACTGAACCAGTTCTGAAAAATCGGCCGGTTCGACCGGTTTGGAGGCAAAACCGGTCCGAACCGGCCCTCCGAACCGGAAATGACCGGTTCGGTACCAAACCGGCCAGTTCCGTCACCGGACCAGCTGGTTCTGTCACCGGACCGGCCGGTTCTGTACCGGTCCGGTTGTGACCGGTTCAGAGACCGGTTCCACCGGTTCACAAGGTTGGGCACTAAATTTTTTTTTTCCTTTTTTTTTTTTAAATATTTTTAATTTTTTTTTTTTTTTTAA
Source organism: Pinus albicaulis (assembly GCA_034641835.2). Taxonomy (NCBI): domain Eukaryota; kingdom Viridiplantae; phylum Streptophyta; class Pinopsida; order Pinales; family Pinaceae; genus Pinus; species Pinus albicaulis. The sequence continues at coordinate 1,633,856,941 of CM076575.1, read as the reverse complement.
TTATCATTTTTACTAGTTACTAATGCTACCCTAGACCCCCCCCTAAAGCTACTTAAACACCCCCACCCCCTCTATTTCACTCACGCTATTCATTCGAGTCTCTTGCAGTTCTTGAGCTGAGTTCAGTGAGGAAAATTCAGAGAGTTTTTTGTAGGGTTGTTCTAAGGGAGTTTTTTGCAGATTTGAAGAGCTGATTGGAGTCTTGCAGATTTGTTGGGTTGGCAGATTTTTGAGATACTTCAAAGATTTTTTTTTTCCCAAAGATCTTTGGGTTTTCTTCAGTGGTTTTTGCAATTGGTGGAAGGTTTTTTTTATTTTGTTGGGGTTGCTACATAGTTGATTTCAAAAGATTTTGGAGCTGATTTTCTCCAAAATTTCAGAGGGTAATCAAGGGCCATGGGAATCAAGTCATAATCCCATTGTAGACTTGGATGCTACTCATTCTTCAGATGAGGATAAGGAAGACGATCATGATGATGATTGATGATTGATGATTTGATCATTGTTTTCCTGTAGCTGTAGCTTGTAGTATTGTAGGTTGTAGTATAATAATATGATCTATGATGTTATTTTGGACTATAAAGGCCTTTTAGAGCCTGCTTCTTGATGTTTGTAACATTTTAAGTTCAACGATGTTTAGCACTAATTGCTATTTTGGTTGTATGCACTATTACTTGCTATATAAATGATAACTTTTGCATATTTGTGTATAAATGGTTTGGATTCATATGGATGCACATGAATATATTTGTTTTTTCTTTAAAATATGAATATTTTATGTGTTTTTGGTGAACCGTTTTTTTTTCCGGTTTCGGTCCCGTTCCGACCAGTTCCCGGTCCACACGTTTTTCCGGTTCGACGACCGGTTCGGTTTCGATAACATTGGATTTTACACCTCTCAGAAAGAGGAATCCAATACAAATATTGGTATCTTCATCTGAGCATCACAAGATGGAGTTTGGACCTAGTTGTCCAAATTTAACACTCCCTCTCAACTAGGGAGAACTCCATCCACTAGTGCATTCAAACATCGTGCGTCATCTCGCCGTAACTTGCTTTGTTGGCCTCTTTATTTTAGAACAGAAGTGGGTCAGTCACAAAGACATCATCCCCCGGCTGACAAATTCAGCCCAAAGGTTCGAAACCTCTATCGGACTCACAAAGAGTCTCCAACCAACCCGAAGTTGGTTCATCTGACCCGAAGTCAGGCGGAGGTCCGAGACCTCACTAGACTTGATCTCAGATCAAGTGGTTGGACCGTGCCATCCTAGATAGAGAGTACGACAATCTCGATGCGTCCATATCTGGCCTTTGCTACTAGTCTCTAGCTTTTCCCACCTCATTGGCCAAATGAGAGGTACTTCCCATGAGCCCTGAACTCAATGGGTAGGATGCATACAGGGCACAGATAATGAGAGGTGAACCAATTCAATAATCACAACGGTGGGGTCCAAGCACACCAACAAGGTTTGGCAAGCCTAGCCTTGTGGTTGCTCATAGCTCTGAGACGCTGTCCCCAGAGCCCTCCAGAGCTCCTCGAGCTCATCGTCCAACAGGACCCACATCATAGGGTTGTTCCACGATACCAAGTCTCTCACGAAAGGTTAGGAACTTGACCTTCCCCAGGGGCTTAGTGAGAATATCCTCGACCTGCTCATCAGTTCCTATATGATCGAGTCTTATAGCGCCTCGCTGTACCATATCCTGGATGAAATGGTACCTGATATCAATAAGCCTGGATCGGTCGTGGAACACAGGATTCTCGGTCAAGCGAATCCCACTCTGATTATCACAGAGTATCACCATGGTATCTAGCACATGCTCGAATAACTCACTGAAGAGCTTTCGCAACCAGATTGCTTCACAACAGGCCATACTTGCTGCAATGTATTCGGCCTCTGCGGTGCTCAAAGCCACCGACTTCTGCGTCTTGCTCATCCATGAGATCGAAGCAGAACCAAGGTTGAAGCAGCATCCCGATGTGCTCTTACGATCCACCACACTGCCAGCCCAATCGGCATCAGTATAACCAAGGAGTGTCACGCTCCTGGCAGTGTATCTCAGCCCATGGTTTATCGTGCCTCGAAGGTATCTCAAAAGATTCCTGGCACCAACCCAGTGAAAGTGATGAGGCTCAACCATCTGTTGACTCAAAGTGTTCACTGCAAAACATATATCTGGACGGGTGTTCACTAAGAACATCAGGGCCCCTACGAGTTGATGATACTCAGTAGGATTTGATAATACAGGCCCAACAGTACTGCCACTCAACTTCTTGAAGTTGAGTTCCATTGGTGTTGACACGGACTTGCAGTCCACCACACCAAATCTTTCCAGAAGCTTCACAATGTATTTTCCTTGAGAAAGGAAAATCTCGCCAGGTCTCTGCCAGACCTCCAGGTCTAGGAAGTAGTGCATCAGTCCTAGGTCTTTCATCTCGAACTCAGCAGCGAGCTCCCTCTTGCACTGATGAATGAGAGGGTCGTACCTGTCAGGAAGAGGTCATCCACATACAACACCAAGATGAGAGGCTTTCCCTTGACAACCTTGAAGTAAAGGTTCAGATCAGCATTACTTCGAGTGAAGCCTAGCTTCATCAAGTAGCTATCTATCCTCTCGTACCAAGCTCTAGGTGCTTGCTTCAGCCCATAGAGGGCCTTCTTCAACCTGCAGACATGAGTGTCCCGATCCTGGACTTCAAACCCCAAAAGTTGTTCCACATACACCTCTTCTTTTATTGCACCATGCAGAAAAGCGGTCTTCACATCCATCTAATGAAGACTCCATCCTTGCATAGCAGCAAGGGCTATGATAGATCGAATGGTAGTATATCGGGCCACAGGTGCAAATATGTCATCATAATCTATGCTTTCCTTTTGAGAGAAGCCACGGGCAACGAATCTTGTCTTGAATTTTTCAGCACTTCCATCAGATCCATGCTTGATCTTGTAGAGCCATTTCGAGGTGACAACTGCTTTGTCCTTTGGTCTTGGAACCACATCCCAGACATCATTCTTCATAATGGACTCATACTCTTCATGCATAGCATCCTTCCAGACTTGATGCTTAATGGCTTCCTTAAAGGATCCAGTCTCGGATTGTACAATAGTACTCATGGCTGCTAGATACCCTTGGTATCTATTCGGCCTTTTGCTTTCACGGAATGTCCCCCTTGGGCAACATGTCCCTCAGCATCTTTGAGAGTGTCCCTGAGCCATGATGGTCTCTTTCTCAGTGAAGGAGATGGATCGATTGGGTCCATTGGTCCTTCAACATCAGGCACTGTCTCATCCTGCGGTTCTTCTTGATTTCCAGGCCTTTCTTCATGATTTTCCTCAGATCTCGGAAGATCTACTACTTTCTTCAAGTAAGCATCTTCGTCAGAAGTGACATCATGGCATATCTCTACTTCCCTTTGACCAGGTACATAGACTCTATAGGCCTTAGATATAGGCCTTAGAAGTTTCGCTGTAGCCCACAAACATTCCTTTCTTGCCAGAAGCATCCAACTTACTTCTCTTTTCTTTTGGCACATGAAAATAAACAGGACATCCAAAAATTCTAAAATGTGAGACGTCAGGTTTCTTACCAGTGAAAACCTCTTTGGGAGTTTTGGAGTCCAGGGTGGAATGAGGGCATCGATTTTGAATGTATACAGCAGTATTCACAGCTTTTCCCCATAGAAACTTCGGCAGACCTTGGTCACATAGCATGGCACGGGCAACTTCCACAATGGTTCGGTTCTTTCGTTCAGCAACACCATTTTGTTCGGGAGTATAGACAGTTGTGGTCTCCCTCTTAATGCCAGCTTCTCTGCAAAAGTCCTTGAACTCATTTGACTCATATTCAGTGCCATTATCAGATCTCAAAATATTGATCTTTTTCCCTGTCATATTTTCCACTAAGGCTTTGAATGTACGAAACCACATGAAAGCCTCATCCTTCTTCTTTAAGAAGTATGTCCAGGTTTTGCGAGAGAAGTCATCTATGAACGTCATATAATATGAACATCCTCCCAAGGATGTCACAGGCAGCATACCAGATAGATCAGAATGGATCAATTCCAAGATATCAGATGTCTTTGTGACACTAGAGGGGAAAGGTCCCCTTGTATGCTTTCCTTTGGCACAACCCTTACATACACCTTCATGATTATTTGGAAACTCAGGCATCCCTGTCACCACCTTCCTTGCTTCGGGAAGGGCTTTGTAGTGAAGGTGTCCAAACCTTCGGTGCCATAGTTCAGTCTGTCGAATAGTATCACATGTCATTGCTCCCAGCGAACTTCCTCCAACCTGGTAGAGTGTGCCAACTCTAAACCCAATCGAGATAGCTTCCTTGAAGCTCTTCTTCCACATGAGCACCTTTCCATCAGTGAATGCCACATTGAACCCTTTGTCTTCCATGGTCGATATAGACACAAGGTTCTTCTTCAAATTTGGTACATAGAGTACATCCTGCAAATGTAGGACTTGTCCTTGAGACAAGTGGAGGGTCACAGTCCCTGTCCCTTTCACGGGATATGTGGCATTATCTCCAAGGATAATTTCCAGATTAGTATCCTTCTCAACCATGTCAGAGAGTGCTTCCTTGAACCAAGTGATGTGTCTTGAGGCACCACTATCTATCAGCCAGACATCCATAGTGTCGGGCGGGGATGCAGCAGAGAGGGCAGATACAAGAATGTATTCATTTCTTTTATCAACAACATTTGACTCCTCATACTTGGAGTTTCTAGACCTTTTGAAAGGTTGATTGTTTCCGCCAAAGGGAGCCTTCCTCTTTCCTTTGGACCTGTTGTTTCTTTGATTTCCATTCCTCCAGTTGTTGTTGTTGTCATCACTATCGGGAGAATCCTTCTTGAAAGGACATTCTCTAGCATAATGACCTGGCCTATGACAAGTGAAACACTTGTCCTTCTTTCCTTGGGCGCCTGCTCTTCCTTTGTTCTTTGAACCACCAGAGTTCTTCTTTCTAGAATGAGCAACGCAGGCATCATTTCTGTCATTTTCGTATTCCTTCATTCTTGTCTCTTCTTGCATGCATCTTGACAGTAGCTTGTCAAAGTTAGTGTTGAATACTTGATATTCATATGGGAGCCCTCCAAGTGCGGTGAGTACCATCTCACGATCAGCTATTGTCTCCCCAATAGCCAGCAAATTGTTCCTGATCTCGGTCAGTTTCAGAAAGTATGTTTGGACAGATTCATCTCTTCCTTTCTTCAGATTCTTCAATTGATTCTTGAAGAATAGTACTTAATTCGCATTGTTGGCCTTGAACATGAGGATCAATTTATCATACATCTCTTTGGATGTGCCCAACTCAGAGATGTAGGCCACTAGTCTTTTATGAATGGATTCCCTGATCATCAGCTTTGCTTTGATCTCCCCCTTCTTGTACTTTGTTTTGGCAGCAGCAATCGCAGTGGATGGAGGTTCTTGGATTTTACCCTGCACATAGTCCATGACATCTTGGTCTTCCAATTTGAGATCCAATATCATTTTCCAAGCATGGAAGTCATCCTTCCCAGTCAATTTGTCTTCCTCCTTGAAGCTATAGCTTGTGGAACCCATTATCTTCTTCGGTGATTGCTACAAATAGGGCTTGTCTTCACCTCAGCGCTGATACCATGTAAATTTATGTAGATGTTCTATGCTTGATGCAACTTTACTTTTATAACAGCAATCACATAAACAGTTAAGTAAAAATGCTGATAGAACATACCAGTGGATCTATAGAAGACAAACCAGAAACAGGAGAATGTGTTGGTGCGTTATGGCGCTCAGCAGGATGCATCAACCAGCAAAGTCTTCTTGGTCGGCCAACCCAAAATGTGTCACAACAGTCCTCAAATCAATTATCCAGTCAACTCAAAGTAAACCCCAGAAAAGTCAACGCAGTCCAAAAAAAGTCAACGCAGGGCAGCAACAATAAAGTCAACGCAGCTCCAACTTCGGTCAACCTTTTGACCTTGATTTTTGTGCCAATGAGTACGGCCTTCAAAAATCGAACTCTCCACAAAATTTCAGCTCAAACGGACCATGCGTTGACCAAAGTCAACGCTGGTCAAACTTGCCCAGAAACCCTAACTGCAGAAAATTTGCTGCGTTAAATTTCGTCCTTTAGCTGCAGTAGATTTCGTCCTTCTTCTCACGTGGGAGATGAAACTGCTTCTCAAATGCTTGTAGATAATCAAAGGAGAAGATGTGTGATGAGATGATTGAAATGCTCTCCAACGTTGACTGTATTTATATCCATCATTGAGGTGTGTGACACATCTGTTGGGGGTGTAAAACCTTAAGGCCGACCTGCACTTAAATTTATTATAAATAATAAATTCAAAATAAATGTTCTGCTCATCAGATTAAAATCAATTTTATATCGATTTTACACCTCTTAGAAAGAGGAATCCAATACAAATATTGGTATCTTCATCTGAGCATCACAAGATGGAGTTTGGACCTAGTTGTCCAAATTTAAAAAATCAATTTATTTGTAGTTTTCCATGGCAAATACTGAAATAAATACAATGCAACCTTCACAAATAAAAACTGCAGAAGAATAAACATTGGAAGACACATAAAATAACATAGTTATTTTTGGACGAAAGTCCTCGGAAAAACCCAACTTGGGAAACCAGTGTAGGAGATGATGGTTTTAATATTAAGCAGTAGTGAACATAATCTGAGTACAACTGAATGCCGAAACTGGCCATACTGGCCAACAACCACTGTGCGACTCTGATATGAGATGCATTTGTGCTGCTTCTGAACTGCTGCCAACACTGCATCTTCATTGCAACTCCCTCTCATTTGCTGTTGCTGCAACTGAGAAGCATCCGAAATACTAAACCAACTGTGTTCAGTATGATGCATTGGTCATCGGAGTCCTGACTCGTGCTAGCCTCTGTGCTGCTGCTGACTCTGCACTATGCCAATTGCAGTGCTGCCTGTTGATTTGTGATAACATTATATGTGCTTTAAGTCTCAAACTTTGTGGAGAGGCTTAGACACATGCATTACGGATAACCCAAAAATTGTTCTGGGAAATTCCACCCAAAAACAGTTTTATAAGAAAAATTAATGATTTTTAATAAGGACCCTAAGTCTAATTTAGGAAATTAAAATAATTAATGAGTATTAATGTAAGCTATGGGTGAAACTTCTAGAAAAAGCAGATCAAGTCTAATATAATTTTAGCTGTTGATTGGAGATCTATTTCGGCCGTTGAAGTGTCAACGAGAAGACTATAAAGGAAGGCTTGAGGGTCATTTGTAAAACACACCGAGAGGATCTAGAGATCGAATTTTCTGAAGTGAGTAGTGCTCAAGATGAAAACAAAATCTAAGTGATTCTTCAGTGTAATTGAGGGGCAGAGACTGTTTTGGTAGGAGGATCTTCTTCGGGCCAAGGATTAGCAGCAGAGAGGCAGAGGAAGACGAAGAGGATGTTGCGCAGAGCCTAGAGGGAGTGACACAACACCCAGAAGGGGTGATGCAGGGCCACACAGGCCCCACGAAGAGGCAGCGCAGTTCTTCAGCAGTCTGATTTCAGCTTGGAAAATCTAGTTCTGAGCCGGAAGGGCCGGATCGATTTTCCAGAAGGACTGAAAGATCATGCATAAGGGGTGATGCAGTTCTAGATCTGACCCCATGCAGGCCTACACAACTACTGCGCAGAGGCAGCGCAGAGGGAGCTAGGGTTTCATCAGTTCAGCTACTGGATCAACCAAGACTTGTAGTGAGGTATACTCACTGATTTCTTTCTCTGTCAGTATTCTCTTTAACTGATTTGTTCGGTGGGACAATCAGAGTTGTATCCAGATTTAACTGCTGCTTAGTAATAAAACCCTCAAATCTGTTGCACCGGTTTTCCCGCATTGGGTTTTTTCGGGGACGTTTGTCCAAAAACAACGATGTCTTGTGTTTGTGTTATTTTTCTTGCTCAGATTTCTGTTTTCACAAATATTTTAATGAGTGAAGGCTGCTTCAGTTACTGCTTTGATATTTTAAGAAGTAATCCTTAAATAACTTGTTAAATCATATTTTCAAGTAGGAGAAGTAGTTCAACTTGTTGCAGTAGGGATTCCAGATCTAGATCTTAGAATTTTCACTTGGTATCAGAGCGTGTATTGTGAAACAAGAAGAGCAGATCCAACACTGAGTTAGAGGCCGAAGAGCTGCAGAAAGCAACAATTTGAATCCCCAGAGGGATTGCGTAGTCCAAGCCAGGAGGCTGAAAATTCCGTGAAGGTCTCTCTCTCAGTGAGTGGACAGAGAGGTAAGATCTCCGGATCGGGATTTTGCGAAGGCGGAGGAAGCAACGCAGAGATGGTGGGACGCAGTTTCTGCAGGCAGATTTTGATTTTTTAGTGTGGAAAGTCGTTAGAAGAAGAAGCAACACAATGAGGGAATTCTCTTCCTCAGGAAGCTCCTGGCCGGGGAATTTCAATTTTTGCAAGATCTTAGCAGCAAATCCAGGCAGCAAATCTACGAGCTCCAGAAGGAGTGCGTAAGCCTGTTTAGTGTTGCATAGAGCAGGAAGAAGACAAGTAAATTTGACATTTTTGACGGCCATGGTAGCTCATGAGCTTAGAGATCAGGACCGGTTGGAGGGAGCCTCCAGCTACGTGATTTGGAGGGCAAGAATAACTTGTCTTCTAGATTAATATGATCTCAATCTCTTCGTGACGGACACGGTAGCTGTCCCTACAGATCCAGATCTGTTGAAGCAGTACACGACTGATATGGCGAAGGTAGAAAGGCTGCTCCTGGATGGAGTGAAAGATCACAGTGTTCCATATAGCCGACAAAGATACTGCCAGGAAGATGTGGGAAGCCTTGGCCACACTAAGAACAAAATTTCAAGATCTAGATCTGGAATCCCTACTGCAACATGCTGAACTACTTCTCCTTCTCGCAAATATGATTTAACAAGTTATTATAGGATTACTTCTTAAAATATCGAAGCAGTTACTGAAGCAACCTTCACCCATTAAAATAAATTTGTCAAAATAGAAGTCGAGCAAGAAAAATAATGCAAACACAGGACACTATTATTTTTGGACAAACGTCCCCGGAAAAACCCATTGCAGGAAAACCGGTGCAACAACCTTGAGAGTTTATATATTATGTAATAATTTTCTGAATACAACTTGGGATGCCTTTCTGGCTATCCCTGCAGAGAATATGACTGACAAAGAGTTAGTGAGAGAAATATCACACTGATACTGGAAGCCTGACTGACCAACAAACCTCGGATGGCAAGCACTCCACTGCACTGCGCAGTCTCTTCGTCACTCTACGTGGGGACTACGTGGCTTCTGCGCCGCTGGTCTTTTGTTGGCTGGATCTGAACCTATGGCCCCTTCCAGTCTCACACCTCGGCTTTCCGGCATTGGATCTGACTGATTCTCAACTGAATTTCGGATTTCCTCAAGGCTGCAGCCTGCCTCTGCGTGGGACTGCGCTGCCTCTACGTAGCTGCTGCGTTGCCTCTGCTGATCTGCTCTCTGTCTTCTCCACGATGTATTCCCGGCTCAGAAAAATCTCCAACCGGAATTACTCTGCCTTTAACTGCAATCAAGAATCACTTAGATATGATTTTTGACTTAGCACTTCTCTGTCAGAAAAATTCGATCTCTAGATCCTCTTAGTGTATCTTACAAATGACCCTCAAGACTTCCTTTATAGCCTTCTCGTTGACAAATCAATGGCCGAGCTTAGATCTCCAATCAATAGCTAAGATTATATTAGACTTGATTTGCTTTATCTAGAAGATTCACCCACAGTTTACATCAATACTGATTAATTATTTTAATTTCCTAAGTTAGACTTGGGGTCCTCATTAAAAATAATTAATTTTTCTTATAAAATTGTTCTTGGGTGGAATTTCCCAAAACGATATCTGGGTTATTTGTAATGCATGTGTCTAAGCCTCTCCACAAAGTTTGAGACTTAGAGCACATCCGATGCTACCAAATATCAACACTCCCTCTTAGTGAGGAATGTGTTCTAACAGATATGCCCTATTGCACATTGCTCTGACTTCGAAGCATCTCCCTCTGCACTGATGATCTCTGACATACTACCCATCAATCACTGTGCTGCTGCTGCCACTTTACTGCTGTTGACCTTGCCACGATCAACATTGCATCCGTACTGCAACTCTCTCTCAAACACTGCATCTGCTGCTAGCATTGCCACTGCTAACACTGCACTGCAACTCCGCTATTGATAGAAGCAACTGAAAAATATCCATGAACCTGAACAAGTGTTCATGATGCATCTCGATGCTGAAACACTGACTACTGCTAGTCCCACGTTGTCCCTCTAAAGCACTACGTTGCTGCTGCTGCTCTGCATGCGTCCCTCTACGCTGCTCAGATGTTAGCGCCGCTAACCACTGCATTTGTCATCTCTGCACTGCTCTGCACCGACTGAAAACTTCTCCAGCTTGCTACTGCTGATTATGGGCACCTGTAGCAAGGTTGTGATCTGAGAGGTGGACTCCTCCAGGATTCTTCCCAGCTGAAGTTCTTGCGAACTTACAGCTCAATGTCACCCCATCTCTCTACTGGAGATGCGTGAGCACTCATGGTGTACTCATCCTCATCGATATTCGCAGTTGCAGCCTTTGGATCATGCTCCGCGTCCTTGTCCTTTTGCTTCAAAGGACACTGGGAAGCATAGTGACCAAGTTCACCACACTTGAAGCACTTGATCTTCGAGATGTCTTTCTTACGTCTTCGCTGCTCCTGTTGCCCTTTGGATGTAAGGGCTGCATCTTCCTCATCCTGCTTCACCTTCGATCCACTGCCACTGCTGCCATCAAGTTTGCACTTGACCAAGTCTCTCCTTAGCTCTTCTTGCCGAAGAGCAGTCCACATCTCTTCCCAGCCTTGCAAGGTTTCTTTGCCTAGGACGCTCTGGAAAAATTCTTGTCAATCATCAGTGACTGCATTCAATGCCAGTCTCACCATCGCTGTAGGAGAAGGGATAGACCCTACTGCTAGAAGTTGGTCATGAATCTCCTGAAGTCTCGACAAGAACAGAGCAATGCGCTCCCCTTTCCGCGTCCGCACCATGCTCAGTTGTTGCTCAAGGTACATCTTCCACTGCTCGAAAGATCCCTCATACAGCGTGGCCAAGGCTTCCCACAACTACTTGGGAATATCTTTGCTAGCTATATGGGACACAATGTGATCCTCGACTCCATCAAGGATTAGCCTTTTCGCCTTCGCCATATCAACCTTGTACTGCTTCAACAGATTTGGATCTATAGGGACAACTACTGTGTTCTCCACGAAAAACTTCAGATCGTAATCATCGAGAAGACAAGTGATCCTTGCCTTGTAGATCATGTAGTTGGAGGGAACTAGTCTTGATCTCTAAGCCCGTGAGTTGCCATGGTCGTCAAAAATGTCGAATTTGCTCCTCTTCTCCCCCTTTGCGTAACACTAGATAGGCTTACGCACTCCTTGTTGAGCTCGTAGATCTGCTGCCCGGATTTGCTACTTAGATCTTGGAAAAACGGAACTTCCCTCATTGTGCTGCTTCTTCTTCTCATGACTTTCCGTCCGACAAAATCAAAATCTGCCTGTAGAAACAACATCCCACCAGCTCTGTGCTGAGTCTCTGGGCTGCACCCTCTGCCTTGGAAAAAATTCCGATCTGGAAGTCTTACCTCTATGTCAACTAACTCAAAGAGTTGTGAAAATTTTTGAATCTAAATTACAGAAACACTACTGCAGTTTTCTGATTTTCTTCTCCTACTTGTTTGATTTAATTAACAAGTTATTTTTTCTGAAATATTCAGTAAAACATCAAAGTAAACACTATTGTAGCCTACACATACATACAAATTAAGCACTGAAGAATATAGGCCACATGATAAAGGACACAATATTTTTTTGGACAAATGTCCCTGGAAAAATATAATGCGGGAATACCTGTGCAACAACTCTTAGAGGGTTTTATTATTATTCAGAATTTTGAATACATTCAAGAGCACCAAACATGGTTTTCCCAAACAGAGAAAATCTCGACAGATGTACCTTTATCACTCGGAGACTGAAAAGATGGCTGATTTAGCTTAGGCTTCACACCTTCTGGATCTACTGAAAACGAGCCCTTTCTAGCCCATTGGAACCCCAGCGTTGCATCTCCCGGCACTACGTTAGCCTTGTGGCCTTGCGTAAGCCTTTGCGCAGCGCAAGCTGTCCCTTCGTCACTCTGGTTGAGCCTACGCTGCCTTTGCACAGCTCTGGCTTGGTCTACATCACTCTGGCTTGGCCTACATCACTCTGGCTTGGCCTACGTCACTTTGGTTGAGCCTATGCTGCTCTGGCTGGGCTTGCGTCACCCTTGCTGGGTCTCTGCGTTGCTTTGGTACACATCTGCCTCTCTGCTAATGTATCCTCGGCCTCGGATATGAAATCCCACTACCGATTTGCCCCTCACTTCACTGCAAGCTCACTCGAAAATTATAAGCAAACTGTGCCCCAGAATTTCGACTTAGCTCAAGTGCTGCTACTCTGTTTGTGTTCTCCAACTGACCCCAAGCCTTCCTTTAATACTTTTCTCGTTGAAAATTCGACGGCCGTGATCTAATCTCTAATTGACGGCTAAGATTAGAAAATACTTGATCCACATTCCTTAAAACATTCTCACCCACATGTCTAAATTAATTCACTTTAATTATTTACTTTCCCTAAAATAGACTTAGTGTCTCCATTAAAATAATTAATATTTTGAATAATTTAGGTTCCAGGTGGAATTTCTCCAAACGATTTCTAGGTCTTGGAGATCTCATGTGTTCTAGCCCCTCCACAAAGTTGCGAAGCTAGAGTACATCCGATGCTACCCAAAATCTCAACACTCCCTCTTAGCGAGGAATGTGCTCTAGCAACACTTCACTCCAGAAGCGTTACTTTGATCCATGGCATCGGTCCTCTGTGCTGCTGATGCTCGACTTGCTGCCCCTCATCCACTGAGCTGCGACCTTCTGTACTGCTGCCCATGACTCTACCATAGTCACTGCCTCATCTATACTGCAACTCCCTCTCAAATGCTACACTCCAGAAGCGTTACTTTGATCCATGGCATCGGTCCTCTGTGCTGCTGATGCTCGACTTGCTGCCCCTCATCCACTGAGCTGCGACCTTCTGTACTGCTGCCCATGACTCTACCATAGTCACTGCCTCATCTATACTGCAACTCCCTCTCAAATGCTACATCATGTTGTTGATAGCACTGCCACTGCTAACTGCTGCAGTACAACTCAGTTGCTGAGAAGTAAGCAACTGAAGGACATCACCCAAAATACTGACACACAAGTTAGTTTGGTTGCATCTCAATATTGAAGCAACCTCTGCTGCTGCTTTGTGCTGTCTGCTGCTCTGCACTGCCTCTGCGCTGTGGCTTCCACTTTGCTGTTGCCTCTCCTCTGTGCTGCTCCAGTCTTCAGCGTCCTAGCACTGCCAAAGTGCCTCCATGATCCTCTGCACCAACTAAGTCCAGTCATCATGCTACTGTCTTTAAGGGCTCCTGTAGCTCGTATGTGATCTAATAGTTTGGCCACCTCAAGGATCCTGGCCCCCACCATTATCCATATATCAATCTATAGATCTATGTTGCCCCACCCCTTCTCTCGAGGCACATGAGCGCTCATGGCCACATCATCATCACTACCATCATCCCCTTTGGCCGCCACAGCCTTGGAATCTGAATCTTCCTTTCCCTTCTGCTTCTGAGGACAAGTATTGGTGAAGTGTCCCAATTCGCCACATCTGAAGCATTGGACCTTTGAGAGGTCCTTCTTCTTCCCTTGCTGCTCCCGCTGTCCCTTAGATGCAAGGGCTGCATCTTACTCCTCCTCCTTTATCTTGGCTCCTTCATTGGTGCTGCCCATCTTGGTCATTCTCTTGATCTCCTCTTGATGAAGAGTTGCCCACATGTCCTCCCAATTTGGAAGTTGTGCTCTGCCCAAAATACTTTGGACAAAGGTCTCCCAATCATTGGTGACTGCATTCAGGGCAGTCCTCACCATGAGACCCTCATCTGGAGTTACCCCCATAGCAACTAGTTGATCTTGAATTGCCTACAATCTAAGGAGGAAGGCATCGATTTCCTCTCCCTTGTGCATTTGAAATAGTCGCAGATGATTCTCCAGAAGCATCTTCCTCTGGACATAGGTGTCTTGATACATCCTGGTCAATGTTGTCCACATTTCATTTGCTGTGTCCTTCTCGGCAATATGTGGGACCACATGATCCTTCACCTCGTCCATAATCAAGTGCTTGGCCTTTGCTTGCGCTTCCTCATACTTCTTCAACGGATCAACATCGACCGGAACAACCACAACCTTCTCGACATAATCTTTGATGCGATACTCATCCAGGACAGATAGGATCCTGGCCTTCTAGATGACAAAGTTAGATGCACCATCTAACTTGTCCTGATCCCTCAATCCACGAGAGGCCATCTCTGCTCAAAAATGTTGAAACATATGCTCTTCTCCCTTCTTCTTCTGCTGCTCTCAGCAAGTGACCGGATCTGGGCTTCTTGGCGGTAGAAAACCTTCTAGAGAATACGCTCCCCTTGACCAGTGATTTCCTTCTTGGAAATCCTCCACCAAAACTATCAAATCAACCCTCTCCAATCACTCCGTTGATTGGATCTCAGACTTCTTGGCTAGAAATTCTACCGAGGATCTGTTTCTCCTTACTTTGTCAACCCTGCTAGACACTATTCTGCACCGGCAGAAACAATGCCCCACCAACAACTTCGAAGATCAAAATTGCACTTCCAGCCACGACAACCGGGACAACGTCACCTCCTCTCAGAGCGCATCAGCCTTTGCGTTAGCTCTGCATGAGCTTGACAGGCTCTGCGTCACCCTTCTGGGCCTGCATCAGCTCTACGTGAGCAGACAAGATTTACATCACCCATACAGGGTTTGTGCGTCCCTCTGGTGTTGCGCTGCCTCTTTCTGGATATGTGCAGCTTTAGCCGCCTTCTTGAAACAAAATACTTTGTCGCTTCACTGATGGCTTCAACTCCCCTTGATTTGCAATTGCTCTGATACCATGTGAAAATTTCTGAATCTAAATTATAGAAACCCTACTGGAGTTTTCTGATTTACTTTTCCTACTTGTTTAATTTAATTACCAAGTTATTTTTCTGAAATATTCAGTAAAACATCAAAGTAAACACTACTGCAGCCTACACATACATACAGATCAAGCATTCAAGAATATAGCCCACATGATAAAGGACGCAATATTTTTTTGGACAAATGTCCCTGGAAAAACCTAATGCAGGAAAACCGGTGCAACAACTCTTAGAAGGTTTTATTATTATGTAGAATTCTGAATACATTCAAGGGCACCAGACATGGTTTACCCAAACAGAGAAAATCTCGACAGATGTACCTTTATCACTCAAAGACAGAAAATATGGCTGATTCAGCTGGGGCTTCACACCTTCTGGATCTGCTGAAAACGAGCCCTTTCTGGCCCATTGGAACCCCAACGCTGCCTCTCCCGACACTGCGTCAACCTTATGACCCCGCGTAAGCCTTTGCGCAACACAGGTTGGCCCTGTGTAACTCTGGCTAAGCCTACGCAGCTTTGGCTTGGCCTGCATCACTCTAGTTGAGCCTACGCTGCCTCTGTGCTGCTTTGGTTGGGCTCGCCTCACCCTTGTTGGGTCTCCGTGTTGCTCTGGTATGGATCTGCCTCTTTGCCAATGTATCCTCGGCCTCGGATCTGAAATCCCACTGCCAATCTGCCCCTCACTGCACTGCAAGCTCACTCGAAAATTCTCAGCAAACCGTGCACCAGAATTTCGCGCACTAGAATTTCGACTTAGCTCAAGTGCTACTACTATGTGTGTGTTCTCCAACTGACCCCAAGCCTTCCTTTAATATTTTTCTCGTTGAACCTTCAATAGCCGTGATCTAATCTCTAATCGATGGCTAAGATTAGAAAAGATTTGATCCACATCACGTAGAACATTCTCACCCACATACCTAAATTAATTCACTTTAATTATATAATTTCCCTAAGTTAGACTTAGGGTCTCCATTAAAATAATTAATATTTTGAATAACTTAGGTTCAGGGTGGAATTTCTCCAAACGATTTCTGGGTCTTGGAGATCTCATTGTTCTAGCCCCTCCCCAAAGTTTTGAAGTTAGAGCACATCCGATGCTACCCAAAATCTCAACAAGAGTGGCCTTTTTGGAAATTTTAGCGCTCCTAGCCTGGACTATGCAATCCCTCTGGGGATACCTCTGATACCATGTGAAGATTCCAAGATCTAGATCTGGAATCCCTACTACAACAAGCTGAACTACTTCTCGTACTTGCAAATCTGATTTAACAAGTTATTATAAGATTACTTCTTAAAATATTGAAGCAGTTATTGAAGCAACCTTCACCCATTAAAATACATTTGTGAAAACAGAAACTGAGCAAGAAAAATAATGCAAACACAGGACACCGTTATTTTTGGACAAACGTCCCCGGAAAAACCCATTGCGGGAAAACCAGTGCAACAGATCTGAGGGTTTATATATTATGCAGTAATTTTCTGAATACAATTGGGGATGCCTTTCTGGCTATCCCCGCAAAGAATATGACTGATAAAGAGTTAGTGAGAGAAATATCACACTAATATTGGAAGCCCGACTGACCAACAAACCCCGGATGGCAAGGCATCCACTGCGCTGCGTAGTCTCTGCACAGTCACTGCGCAATCTCTGCGTCACTCCGCATGGGGACTGCGTGGCTTTTGCACTGCTGGTCTTCTGTTGGCTGGATTTGAATCTCTGGCCCCTTTCGGCCTCACACCCCGACTTTCTGGCACTGGATCTGACTGATCGTTAATTGAATTTTGGATATTCTCAAGGCTGCAGCACTGCTTCTGCGTGGGATTGCGCTGCCTCTGCTGATCTGCTCTCTGTCTTCTCCGTGATGTATTTCCGGCTCAAGAAAATATCCAACTGTAATTACTCTGTCTCAACTACAATCAAGAATTAGTTAGATTTGATTTTCGTCCGAGCACTGCTCCGTCAGAAAAATTCGATCTCTAGATCCTCTCGATGTATCATACAAATGACCCTATAGTCTTCCTTTATAGCCTTCTCGTCGACAAATCAACGACTGAGATTAGATCTCCAATTAACGACTAAGATTATATTAGACTTGATCTGCTTTATCTAGAAGATTCACCCACAGTTTACATTAATACTGTTTAATTATTTTATTTTCCTAAGTTAGACTTAGGGTCCTCATTAAAAATAATTAATTTTTCTTATAAAACTGTTCGTGGGCAGAATTTCCCAAAACGATTTCAGGGTTATTTGTAATGCATGTGTGATTTGAAATGACTGTATTAGTTTTGCTGTGCTAAGTGTTGTTCAGTTTTAAAAACATGTGCATAATTAGCTCATTAGTTGCATAAGGATTGAGGAGTTTGTCCATGATTTGTAGATGATTTTTAGTGAATTAGAAGCATAAAATAAGCATAAATAACACTGAACAACATTGTAAAACAGAGAAATAAGTCACCACATTAAATTTACACCGCAGGCATGATGAAGCAGTTCACCCCTCCTGGGCTACATCTGTTGGTCCAACCCCCAATGACTTGTCCATCTTTCATTATGTTCAAAATTTTTCTATTACATGTATTTACAGTGCTCTAATGGCTGTTTCTTTGCACCAATGGCTCCAGAATGTTCTAATTAGTCAAAAATGACTCTTCATTCATTCAGAATGGTCTAAAATTAGGCCTCCTACACTTTTGCCCAGTATCTCCTACAAAAGCTCCATTAAAAATGGAGAACTCCAGTTAACTGGAGTTAAAATTGGCTTGGTCGCCAATTTAGGCGCGCCCCTAAACTTTTTCGCCATTTAAACTGCGCATTTAATGTTTCAGTTGGGTGGTGGCCCCATGCACACCCCCAAACTGTTACACAAACCGTCAAAGTAGAACTCACACATTAGACCATGGTTGACAAGAGTTGAATCATGGTTGAAGGTTGTCGATTTAGCATAGACCGCGCGGAGAGTTGACATTAACTGTTGCAATGTGACCATACATAACGGGATTGCTGGAGGGTTGGGACCATCGGCGGTTCCCAACCCCCATACACGTTTTCAACACACGATAATACAAACCCGCAACCTATAGATGTTAAGAATCATCGTGTAGAGCAGTCGGTAAATGGTGCGCGTGCCTAGAGGGAGGTCAGGGGGTCGACCCCTATGGCCTCCAACAAAATTTTAATGTGCGGTTTCAGGGCCATGTGGCAGCCTCGGGGCTGGCCACGTGGCAGCTTCTCATTGGCTCTTCAACCCATACCACAAATAGTACAAGGACACTTGTCAACTTGCGATTGGTTCGGTGGAGGGAATATTTTGAGGAATATTCTCTTTTTTGCTGACTGTACCTCCACTTTGCTGACTGTGCATCCCAGTCAAACCTGGTCAAACTGTCGCAATTTTACCTGTTTGGCATTTCGATTAGAACACAATATCTTACTCATACGACATCCATTTTTTGAATCGTTCGCGGCGCCGGAATCAGGAAGACGAGATCTACGCAACCATCCTGGTTTTAACCCAATCTTGTAACTTTGAATTTTGAGCAAAATTTATGAACTCTAGATCATTCCTCCCCATTGCGAAGCTTTTGGACCCAAAAGACTTGATTACTTGTTTAGTAGATGAGGGTACAACTCCCTCGCCTTTTCAACCTCCATCCATTTTTCCTTGCTTGGTTTAGTGCCTTTGAGCCCAACTCGAAGGTAGTCAACGCTTCCCCTCTTTGATGCTCTTGTCCTCCTGTCAAGAATTGTATCTTCTTTGAGCTCATTCAGAAATTCTGACGAGAAATCTTCAATAGAAGGTAGCTGAACATCACTTCCTTGATCATCGATCAAAGGTGGCTCATACAAGCGTAAGTTTTCAACATTAACAACTGAATACATTTGCATGTAAGAAGGCAAGTCAAGTTGGAATGCATTATTACCAACCTTTCTTATGATCTTGAAAGGACCATAGCGAATGGGTTTAAGCTTTTTACCTTCCCCTTGCATCCTTTCTTTGCTAATGTGCAACCATACCTCATCTCCCTCTTGAAACTTGTGATCAACCCGGTGTTTGTCATGCCTCTCTTTGTATTTGCTTTGACTTTTCTCAAGCTGTTCTTGAACTTGTTGATGTATCATCTGAATTTGCTCAATGGACTTTCGAGCCTTATCAATATCACTATGGCCATTAATTGCAACATCCTTCCCAAAGATGAAGTCTAATGGCGATTTTGGCAAATACCCAAAGCATACTTCGAAAGGTGAGGTTTGTGTTGAAAAGTGCTTTGCCTGGTTGTAAGCGTGTTGAATGTAATGCAATTGTTCATCCCACAACTTAGGATGTTTGCTGCAATATCCTCTCAATAGATGCACAATTGTTCTGTTCACCACCTCGGTTTGTCCATCTGTTTGTGGATGAAAAGCGATACTCTTTTTCAGCGATGTGTCCATCATTCTCCATAGATTTGACCAAAAATTCCTAGTGAACCTGGAATCCCTGTCACAATCAATAGAAGTGGGCAATCCAAAATGAACCCAAACATTTTGAAAATAAAATTCAGCAGTTTGTTCAACAGTAATGGTTTTCTTATATGGCATAAGTATACACATTTCACTGAATCTATCCACAACTACAAAAAGATAATCATGTTGCTTTCTTGACATAGGTAGACCTCCAACAAAGTCCATGGAGACACTCTCCCATGGCCTTGATGGTACTGGTAGTGGCGTGTACAATCCAAGCTTCCTATTACTAGGCTTACTTGTTGCACACATAGAACACGCTCTTATAAAACGTGACACACTATCTATCATGCGAGGCCAATAAGAATACCTTTATAGATGCGCCACTGTTTTGCTTACCCCGAAGTGTCCAACAATAAGAGAAGAATGAGCTTCTCTCATAACACTTAGCCTCTCTCCTTGTGGAATACATAGCTTGCCCAAATGAAACAACAAATTGTTATGCATGTGATAATATTTTTCTTCAACTTGATTCCCTTCACTCAAACTAGCATATACATCTTGAAAATCAATGTCATGTGCATATTGTTCTATGTAACTCTCATGTAAAACATAATCATTTTTGAGTAAAGTAGAAGCACTAATGATTGGTCTCGAAAGCATATCTACAACTTTATTGAATATACCTTTTTTGTACCTTATAACCAAGTGAAATTGTTGAAGAAATCCCATCCACCTGAAATGTCTTGATTGTTGCAATTTTGTTTGTGACTGCAAGTACTGTAATGGTTGGTGATCGGTGTGTACAATAGTCTCTTTAGCCATCAAGTACTGTTTCCGCTTCTTGACGCTTTGTACTAACTCATATAGTTCTTTGTCATATGTAGGATAATTAGTCACAACACCATTAAAAGTTTCTAAATGAAAGGCGATAGGCTTAACATGCTGCAAAAGTACTGCGCCCATGGCATAATCACTAGCATTGGTTTGTATCTCGAATGGCTGTCTCAAATTTGGTAATGCAAGGACTGTAGCTGAACTAATCTTGTTTTTTAATGCTTCGAAAGCTTGCTGTTGTTTGCCTCCCCATTGAAAGCCTTCCTTCACACTTGTCACTGCATGCATAGGAGCTGCGATGGAAGAAAAGTTAGCAATAAACTTCCTCCAATATTGAGCTGCACCTAAGAAACTTCTTACCTCGGTAACTGTTTGTTTTGGGTGTGGGCCAATTCTCAATGGCCTCCACTTTAGAAGGATCAATCCTCAATTCTCCTCCTTCTACAATATGTCCCAAATAGACCAAAGAAGTCTTTCCAAACTCACATTTTGACATCTTAAGAAACAATTTCTCTTTCTTCAAAATATCAAGCAATCTATTCACATGCAAGACATGATCTTCTCTTGTTTTACTGAAAATTAAAATGTCATCTAAGTACAAAATAACAAAGTCATCAAGAGATGGTCACAAAACATTATCCATAACTCGCATGAAAGTTGCCAGTGCATTACATAAACCAAAAGGTATAACTAGCCACTCAAAGAGTCCTTGTTTGGTTTTGAATACAATTTTCCATATATCACTTTCTGCAATTCTTACTTGATGATATCAACTTTGTAAATCTAACTTAGTGAAAAACTTTGCTTCTTTCAGCTGATCAATAAAATCATCTATTCTTGGGAGTGGGTAACGATTTTTTACCGTAATCTTGTTCAAAGCTCGAAAATCTGCACACATGCGCCAAGTCCCATCTTTCTTCGGTATCAAGACTATGGGTGAACTGCATGGCGAGGTGCTTGGCCTTATGATTCCTTTATCCAACATCTCTTTAATTTGCCTCTTTATTTCAACATTCTCCATTATTGACATGCGATACATACCGATGTTTGGAAGAGGACAATCTTGTTGCAACTGAATCTCATGTTGAATTTCTCTTTTTGGAGGGAATCCTGTTGGCTCCTGAAACATCTCATGATGTTCATTAACCACATCATATAATTTTGATTTCAACTTAGGATCACATCTCTCAAATGATTCATGATTAATATAAGCTTTAGGCTTAATCATAAGAAGAACAAAATTCTTACTTGAATTTACCAGCCTCTTTACCTGTCCAGCGTTTAGCAAAGCAATGCTTGTCTTCTTGCGGTGTGCTGTAACAATGAACTCCTTTCCATCTTTGAATAAATGATACTTGTTCTCATGGCGATAGAAGATCGCTTTCTTGTCATACAAGTAAGGACTCCCTAATACAACACCAGTTATGTCAAGCGGAACCACATTTAATTCAACTATGTCAACAAAGATTGCAGTGATTACAAACCTCAATATACATTTCTTTGAAACCTGTAGATTTGCATCCTTACAAATCCAACCCAATGGATATTGTTTTGGATGTGGTCTCAATATTAAGTTTTTTGACCAAATCTTCAGAGATTAAGTTTGCTTGTGACCCATTGTCAAACAATGTGTCAATCTTGGTATGCTTGGATATGACCCTCACATGAAACAGTTCTGTTCTTTCTTCTTCATTTGGAGTGGTTATGTGACAGTTTGATGTACTGGTACTGGGTTTAGTTTCAATTTCTTTTCCCTTCATGTTCTTCAATCCCATGGCCGTAATTTTAGTTTCATTACCTGAATCAGATCTTAAATCATGTTGAGCTGTAGCAGCTATTTTTTGTTTCCCTTTGTTATTGGGTTTCTTTGGCCTCAACTCAGGATGTAATTTCCAACAATGAGTTTTATCATGGCCTTCTTTTGAACAATGTTTACAAATCACTTTTTCTCCCTCTTTCTTAATAGATGCATTCTTTTTGTTTTTACCTTTTGAAGTCTTTTCCTTGGCTTTACCCTTAAAGGTTTCTTTCTACCCTCTTCAGAAATGTTCTTCCCTCTAGCTTCTAGATGTGTGGCCCGAACACAAACTTCATCTAGATTGGTGGGGTTAAACATGAGAATAGTATGTTTTAGGTAGCTATGTAAGCCTCCTATGTACTTTAGCAAAGTATCTTGGCTCTGCAAATCCACCCCTAATAAAAGAACTTTTCTCCTAAATTCTTGGGTGTATTCTTGCACATTTTGTCCTTTTAATTGCCTAAAGTTTTGCCAGTTCATGATGGATTTCTGCACATGAGCTAATGGATAAAACTGTTGTTTAATAACAGTAATGAAATCTGACCGTGACAGAATAATCTTACCATGCTTCCTGATCTCCTCCTTTGTCTTGGCTTCCCACCAAACAAGAACTGCATCTTCCATTCTCAAAGAAGCTAATTGAATTTTTGTATCATCATCTTGAAGGTTCTGTATTCTCAAATAGACCTCCAATTGTCTAATCCAATTATCAAGTTTATCTGCATTTACTTCACCATTAAACATTGGCAATTCGAACTTAACATCAAGTTTTAATAAAGAAGATTTCCCAGTGCTCTTGGACTTGTGTGGCTGATGTACTGAAGAAGAAGTAGAAGATGATGATGATCATGAGAGTGAAGATGATGGCTCTCCATTGCCTCCATTTCCTCCATTTTCCTTCTTTGACTTGTCTTCATCATGTTGACCTCCTGAAGATCCTTGTCCTTCCTTTTGAAGTTTAGATCCTTCTCCTTCCAGTCTCTCATTCCTTTCTTGATAAAGGATTCTAACCATCTCAGTCATGTCAAGGAACGCTTTCTTGAACACTCTTTCTTCCTCCTCAGGGTCAACTTCTTCATGGATTTCTACTTCCTCATGAGGCATGCTTAATGGAGCTTTTGCTTCTTTAGGAGGTGAACTAGGTGGTGGAGATTGTGGCAATCTTGCTCTCCTTTTGCTTTGGCTCCTTGTGAGACCCTTATGCTTCCACCAATTTGAATTATCCTCTTTTGAGCTTGAGCCTTGTAAGCCTCTAAAACTTGCAAACAGTTAATCAATTCTTTGCACTAAACAACACCAGAGAATAAACTCTAGCTCCGATGCCAATCTGATTTGAAATGACTGTATTAGTTTTGCTGTGCTAAATGTTTTTCATTTTTAAAAACATGTGCATAATTAGCTCATTAGTTTGCATAAGGATTTTGGAGTTTGTCCATGAATTGTAGATGGTTTTTAGTGAATTAGAAGCATAAAATAAGCATAAATAACACTGAACAACAGTGTAAAACAGAGAAATAAGTCACCACATGAAATTTACACAGCAGACATGATGAAGTAGTTCACTCCTCTTGGGCTACATCTGCTGGTCCAGCTCCCCATAGCTTCTCCATCTTTCATTATGCTCAAAATTTTGCTATTACATGTAGTTACAGTGCTCTAATGGCTGTTTTCTCTGCACCAATGGTTTCAGAATGCTCCAATTAGTCAAAAATGACTCTTCATTCACTTAGAATGGTCGAAAATTGGGCCTCCTACACTTTTGCCCAGTGTCTCCTAGGAAAGCTCCACTAAAAATGGAGAACATCAGTTAACTAGAGTTAAAACTGGCTTGGCTGCCAATTTAGGTGCGCCCCTGAACTTTTCCGCCGTTTAAACCGCGCATTTAATGTTTCAGTTGGGCGGTGGCCACATGCACACCCCCAAGCTGTTACACAAACCATTGGAGCGGAACTCACGCATTAGACCGCGGTTTACAAGAGTTGAATCATGGTTGAAGGTTGTCGGTTTAGCATTGACCGCGCGGAGAGTTGACGTGAGCTGTTGCAATGTGACCATACATAATGGGACTGCTGGCGGGCTGGGATCGCCGGCAGTTCCCAACCCCCATATGCGTTTTCAACACACTATAATACAAACCCGCAACCTATATATGTTAAGAATCATTGTATGGAGCAGTCGGTAAATGGTGCGTGTGCTCAGAGGGAGGTTAGGGGGTCGAGCCCTGCGGCCTCCAACAAAATTTTAATGTGTGGTTTCAGCCTTCAGGGCCACGTGGCGGCGTCAGGGCTGGCCACGTGGCAGCGTCTCATTGGCTCTTCAACCCATACCACAAATAGTACAAGGACACTTGTCAACCTGTGATTGGTTTGGTGGAGGGAAGATTTCGAGGAATATTCTTTTTGTTGTTGCATGTACCTCCACTTTGCTGACTGTGCATCCCAGTCAAACTTGGTCAAACTGTTGCAATTTTACCTATTTGGCATTTCGATCAAAACGCAATATCTTCCTCATACGACATCGGTTTTTCAAACCGTTCACGACGTTGGAATCAGGAAAACGAGATCTACGCAACTATCTTAGTTTCAACCCAATCCTGTAACTTTGAATTTTGATCAAAATTTATGAACTCCCGATCAATGTGTCTAAGCCTCTCCACAAAGTTTGAGACTTAGAGCACATCCGATGCTACCAAAAATCAGCAACTATATGAAGGATATTCCGAGCAGCGAAAGATGTACCTTGAGCAACAACTCAGGATGGTGCAAATGCGGAAAGGGGAGCGTATTGTTCCATTCCTGTCAAGACTTCAGGAGATTCATGACCAACTAGCAACAGTGGGGTCTACCCATTCTCCTACAACGATGGTGAGACTGGCATTGAATGTAGTCACTGATGATTGGCAGAAATTGTCTAGAGCATCCTGGGTAGAGCAACCTTGCCAGGCTGGGAAGAGATGTGGGCTGCTCTTCAACGAGAAGAGCTAAGGAGAGACTTGGTCAATTGCAGTGGATCGAAGGTGAAACAGGAGGAGGAAGAAAATGCATCCCCTGCGTCTTAAGGGCAGCAGGAGCAGTGAAGATGTAAGAAGGACGTCTCAAATATCAAGTGCTTTAAGTGTGGTGAACTTGGTCACTACGCTTCCCAGTGTCCTTTGAAGCAAAAGGACATTGATGAGAAGCATGATCCAAAGGTTGCAACCCCGAAGATCGATGAGGATGAGTACGCCATGAGTGCCCACGCATCTCCAGGAGGGAGATAGGGCGACATTGAGCCGTAGTTCAACAAAACTGTAGTTGGGCAGGATCTTTGAGGAGTCCACCTCTTGGATCATACCTTGCTATGGGTGCCCAAGATTAGCAGTAGTAGGCGGGAGGAGTTTTCAGTCGGTGCAGAGGAGTGCATAAACGACAGATGCAGTTGTTAGCAACACTAACATCTGAGCAACGCAGAGCAAAGTTGCAACAACACAGAGGGATGCAGTGTATATCAGCATCAACACAGTGCTTTAGAGGGACAACGTGGGACTAGCAAGAGTTTGTGTTTCAGCGTCAAGATGCATCTTGAACACTTGTTCAGATTCATGGATGTTTTTTAGTTGCTTCTCTCAACAACTGAGTTGCAGTGTAGAGTTAGGAATGAAAATGCTAGTAGTAGATGCAACATTTGAGAGGGAGTTGTAGTATTGATCATGGCAGGGTCAGCAGCAGTACAATGCAACAACAACATAGTGATTGATTAGCAACATGTCAGACATCATCAGTGGAGAGGGAGATGCTTCAGAGTCATATCAGTGTGCAGTAGGGCATATCTATTAGAGCACATTCCTCGCTAAGAGGGAGTGTTGATTTGTGATAACATCGGATGTGCTCTAAGTCTCAAAATTTGTGGAGAGGCTTAGACACATTCATTACAGATAACCCAGAAATCGTTTTGGGAAATTCCACCCAGAAACAGTTTTATAAGAAAAATTAATTATTTTTAATAAGGACCCTAAGTCTAACTTAGGAAATTAAAATAATGAACGAGTATTAATGTAAACTGCGGGTGAAACTTCTAGAAAAAGCAGATCGAGTCTAATGTAATCTTAGCCGTTGATTCGAGATCTAATTTTTGTTGTTGAAGTATCAATGAGAAGTTTGTAAAGGAAGGCTTGAGGGTCATTTGTAAAACACATCGAGAGGATCTAGAGATCAAATTTTCTGAAGTGAGTAGTGCTCAAGACGAAAACCAGATCTAAGTGATTCTTCAGCGCAGTTGAGCGGCAGAGACAATTTTGGTAGGAGGATCTTCTTCAGGCCAAGGATCAGCAGTAGAGAGGCAGAGGAAGACGAAGAGGAGGTTGTGCAGAGCCCAGAGTGAGTGACGCAGCACCCAGAAGGGGTGACGCAGGGCCACACAGGCCCCATGCAGAGGCAACACATTTCTTCAACAGAAAGTCCGATTTCAACTGGGAAAATCCAGATCTGAGCCGAAAGTGCTGGATTGATTTTTCGGAAGGGCTGAAAGATCACACAGAAGAGGTGACACAATTCTAGATCTGACCCCAGACAAGCCTACGCAGCTATTGCGCAGAGGTAGCGCAAAGGGAGCTGGGGTTTCGTCAGTTCCGCTACTGGATCAAGCGGGTCTTGTAGAGTGAGGTATACTCACTGATTTCTTTCTCTGTTAGAATTCTCTATAACTGATTTGTCTGGTGGGACAATGAGAGTTGTATCCAAATTTAACTTCTGCTTAATAATAAAACCCTCAGATCTGCTACACCGGTTTTCCCACATTGGGTTTTTCCTAAGACGTTTGTCCAAAAACAACGATGTCCTGTGTGTGTGTTATTTTTCTTGTTCAGTTTTTGTTTTCACAAATATTTTAATAAGTGAAGGCTACTTCAGTAACTGCTTCGATATTTTAAGAAGTAATCCTTAAATAATTTGTTAAATCAGATTTGCAAGTAGGAGAAGTAGTTCAACTTGTTGTAGTAGGGATTCCTGATCTAGATCTTGGATTTTTCACACTGCCAACTTTGTACTGTGCTTCCCAGTATCTCACTGCTACTAGTCCCTGCAACTGTCACTCTGGCATCTGACTGCATGAACTTCCACTGGTCCATCCTGCTACTAAATCTTGTGGGCCCCTGTAGCTAGGTACTGATCCAAGAGGTGGACTCCTCAAGGATCTTGCCCATTTGTAGCACTATGGGGCTACAAAACCAAGTCACTCCACCTCATTCCTAGAGGTTTGTTGGCAAACATAGTGAAGTCTTCCTCCATCCTGGAAGAAAGCCTATTGATCTCTGCGGAAGCTGCCTGCTGGTCCTGCTTCTCCTCTTTGTCCTTCTTCTTGAGAGGACACTGTTGAGAATTTAGAGGGCTGGTGTTTAATTCGAATTCTCTTCTTGATAATTACTTGTGAGCTTACTTGAATTACTTATGTCTTTTCTTCTTTAGTTTAGTTAGTCTTTGTAATATCCCAAATGGAAATAAACAGTACTATAAAGCACATAAACAAGAAACTACAACAACTAGAGAGGCATCACATGAACCAGACATAATATGGAGAACGTTGAGCCATCTTATTAAGTACTGAAAGATAAAATGAATACAAAGGTGATCAGAATGATGACACCTTGGCTTGCACTAGGCAAGCATAGAAATACTCTCAGAATATATCATGAAATGGCTGCTCCCTCAATGACTGTGTAATCTCCAAGCTGCTGGTGTTGTTGCTGTGCTGCTGCTACTGCTGGAATGGACTGAATCTTTGGGGCTGCTCCCCACCTCAGAAAATTCTGAAACTTCGAGAATGGCCTCTACTCCCAAAACCCAGAAAAACCCAGAAGCTTTTCAGAAATGGCCGACCCCCGAAAATAGCTCCCTTGAGGCTTTGCGCTACTCAAGGAGGGACGCTGGCTCTGAATGAACGACTCCAAAAGCTGGTCCATAAATCCACCAAAACACTGGAATAGGAGAGGGTTGGCCCCTTATCCATTATCCCAGGCTGAATCCACCTCAAACTCCCAATCCGGAACAACCTCTCCACAAAACTGTGTCCTCCCTCTCGCTGACTGTGCTGTCTCTCTGCGTGGGTGCTCCTCTCGGGATAACTGCAACTCCCATTGACAAAATAAGGATGGAACTCCTCACCTGAGAAGGCACTCGAAGTCCCTCGAGGCTGAGGTTGGGATCTCTGAACGAAGACACCCGGTGTACTGAACAGTACATGCAGACTTTGCTAAACAGCAAGCGTGCTCAATGTCAAGAAGACAATTCTCAAAATGCATAATCAGAATGAATGAGAATGAGGGGACCCTTCCTCCTTTTATGCTTGGTGAGCCTCTCCCTCACCTAGGCCCCACCAATCCCTGCGCTGCCACTTGGCCACTAGGCCCCACCTTGCTAATTCGATGTCTCCTTAGTGACTTTAGGGAATGCTTTTATCCTAAGTGTGAGCTAAGTGCTCCTTCACCCACTTTATTTATATTTTAACTTTATCAAGGCAAAATTAGTCAAAATTAATATTTCCAATTAGCTGCTTCTAATTGGGAATATTACAGTCCTCCCCGCCAAAAATTGCTTGTCTTCAAGAAATGCCTGAACAAGCCTCCTCTCTAGCTGATGCTCCCCACCATCACTGTAAAATGTGCCTGGGTCCCAGATGCGCCACTGAATCTTCCCTGTCCTCTGTATCACCCTGATATGGAGGGATCTCTCAATGCTGGGATCCCAAGCCATCTTGTCCAACATGAAGCTCCACCTGCTCCACTCACCATCCTGCCATGCTAATGAAGTCCACCACTTCATCAATGACTCGCTAAAGCCCGATGGAAGATATACATGATCTCCCCATGTAGTATACAACTCACCCCGAGAGTTTATCGAGCTGTGTAGAGCTGTAATGCTCAAGTATCCTGCTAATTTAGAGGTACCACCATGCTGATGTTGTGCTACTTTGATCATGAGATACTCCCTGTCATGCGCAGATTGTATCCTACTCTCTTGAGACCTAGTGGTAGGAGATCTATGAGAGACAAGCTCATCCAGACCAGGAATCACCATAATGCCAATACCTACCCCTCCAAATGCAGCTCTGAATCTATGCAGCAACAGAGTAAGTCTGCCTTGACATCCAATGAAGGCCTCTGTGTACCCCCATGTGCCAACCCAACAGTGAACTAGATCACTCTCTGTCTTGACTCCGACCATCATGAGACAGAATGGGCTATCAATCAACTGAATCTTTGCATCCCATAGTCGGACCTGCTGCACCATAACTCTGACAACTGCGGGAATCCCTCCGTGCCTCATCTCTAGTCCCTGCTCGTGACCAATATAGAGGGTCCATATATCATGGGAAAATATGATGCATGCTAACCTGCCCTGTGTTGGCCACTGTGTAGTACCGATGACTGCTGGAAGCCATATGTGACAAATAGCCACCCCCTGAATGCAATCAATAGATAGATATCTGATACTCGCAATTGACTCAAGGTATGTGGATCCCTCCTGTCCCTGCCAACCATATCCACTGGATCTACCATCCATGCTCTCGATAATGTGTCGATACATTGTTTAGAGCCCAGACACATACTGGGATGCTACCTCTGCTGTACCTAGTATCCTCTGTTCATGCATGGTCTCGACATGCCCTGAGGAAAGAGTGACGCATGTCTCCCTCATGACCTGCTCCCCAAGCATATGCTCAGCGATGACTGATGTGCCACCCCTGCAGAGGATCATCTCATCCCCTAACCTGTGGCTGTCAACTAACGCACCGACCTAGTGCCACTGCTGAGAAGTCTCTCCCCTAGTGTGTTGAGTGTCATCCAAATATCTTGGGTGAGCCTTGCGTACCCCGCTGCTCATGCCCAAAGTGCCAAAGGACAACAACAAAATCGACAGTGCCCGTGAGTGATGTAGAAGAGGGTTAGGTGCGTGAGTTCCCACATATACCATCAAGTATCGCTCATCTGTCTCCCCATCGATCCTGGGTGAACTACCCCCAAAGGTAAGCACGGTGTCCCTATCTGTGAGTCTCCTTGGAGGCAATACTCTAAGACCCTGCTGTGCAGCACCGTACGCCCTCGCATACCACCGATCATCCATGTACTCCTCGACATGCCACTGCACACTGAGGCATACCCCTGTACACTGCTGGATACCCCCTACTACTGCTGTACCACCTTGTACCGTCTCGTGCCTTGTCTGTGTCAAGGCATCGGTCACTCCTCGCGTGTTCTTAATGTGATGTAGGACACTCCTACTCCATAATGCAGTCCCACACACTACGGTACACCACCATGCAACTCCATGTCCACCGGTAGTCCATTGCTCAATGCTAGATGCTCCCACACATCCTTGGATGTGATGGCCTAGAGTTGTGTCTCTACATGTCAGATCACCCCCAATCGGTATCATCACCTCCACTGTCGCATCGCTATACCCGCCGACGAATGGATCATCACTCCAAACCCTCCCTGAGGGTTCCGAGAAGTGAATCTCCCTATGTGTCAGTAGTGATACCACCACTGCTCGGCTCCGCTGTGACCTCTGTGCCCCACACAAAGGTGAAGAATCCTTGGCTCCGTACAAGGCACCATCTGGTGGCTTGCCAATGCCACCTCCTCCGACAAGCTCTTGCCAGGGTATGTTGATCACCCTGTGACCCCGTGTACAAGTGTCATACCAAGACAACTTAGGGAGTCTGCCCATAAACTGGTTGGCCATTGGAGCTGACCGAAACTCCCTTAGCGAATGCGCATGCTCAACTGCTAGGCCAACCGTACCCTCAAAGACATAGTCAACCGACCTGCCTGGGAAACAACAGGTAGTCTCGCCTAGATCCCAATGCCAGTATGGGGTTCCTGTATTCCTAGCACTTGGAAACTCCTGCTGAACTACACCTGGGTCCACCACTATCTCCATAACCCACTCCACCGGGTACCAACGCAAAATCTCTCGCCATCCAACCTCAACATGTGGATGCTGCACCCTGTGCAACTCCGATTGTCTCATCCCGCTAACCAAGTCAACATATGAGATCTGACTAGGTGGCTCCGCCTCTCTCTCTCCAATGGAAAGAGGTGACCCAACAATGCTGGTAGCCCCGTCTATGCATGCCTGAAGGGGGTTGCTTTGACACTCCAATGTGCCCTCTAGCTGTACCATTAGAGAATCCAGCCGTTCCCCAATGTGGGCCAACTTGGCCGCTGACTCGACACAAACCACTCTCATGCCCTCTAGCTCCTCGTTTTGTAACAAAATAGCCTCTCGTACTGATGTGGCCTTCCCTTTCAAAACTAAAAGGTCGGCTCGAAGCTGATGACACCGTTGTGTGCGACCATCGTCCAATACCTCTGTATCTCCTAGTGCCTCATCAAAGGTGGATACATCTCCTGGCACCTCACCCATCTGTCACATGCTACTACCACCCGAAGACTCGAACACTACCCCGGTCATCACCTCAATGGATGGCACTACTGGGGTAAGCTCTACTCTCTCTACTAAGATGTCAACTGATATGGTCAAAGAACTCTGCAACACAGGTGACCCCTGCATCATACTGGGTGTATCCACATGCTCCCCATGATCCTGTGTATCCACATGCTCCCCATGATCCTGTGTGCCCTCATCCTTCAAGTGCAAGGTAGCCATTTTGATGGCTTCCCCCTCCGTTATTCGGTCAAGTTGGAAAGAGGTATGCATCTTTTCCACCCGATCCCGAACCGTGTAATCAGTGGATCCATCATACGTGGAAAAAGGTGTCCTCCCAATGGTACGCTGCAACTCTGAAATCTGCGTGCTAGACCCCCCACTGTTCCTTCCTCCTTCATCCTGCCTGAGCTGACAGTAATCTCTGAAGGGCAAAGCCGCTCTGAAGTTTTCCCCCATGGACTGCCATTCACGGAAATAATCTCCAAAGGGTATATGATCATGCTGCCTACCTTTCTCACTCGGTACTGGAGGTAAGAATGTAGGCATCGTGATCCTGGTTGGCCTACTGAAGGCTAGTGGGTGAGTGGTTGGTAAAGGGTGGTCACATTGTTGTGAAACCCCCAAAGTCTCCCCAACTAGGGATTCCCGATGGATGCTCTCATTCTTATTTTGTTGTTTGAGTCTTTCCAACATTCCCTTCTGTCCTTTGGCTAAATCATTTAGGGCCTTAAAAATGTTACCAAAGGTTGCTTCCCCTTTTCTCTTTGACTCCCCGATATTTGCCACCTCTACTGCCTTTGGTGGGTAAGATTCTTCCTACCCTCTTTTTCATAGAAAAATATCCTCACGGCTGAGCCAAGAATGAAGCTCCGATACCACTGTAATATCCCAAATGCAATAAACAGTACTATAAAGCACATAAACAAGAAACTACAGCAACTAGAGAGGCATCACATGAACCAAACACAATATGGAGAACGCTGAGCCATCTTATTAAGTACTGAAAGATAAAATGAATACAAAGGTGATCAGAACGGTGGCACCTTGGCTTGCACTAGGCAAGCGTAGAAATACTCTCAGAATATATCGTGAAATGGCTGCTCCCTCAATGACTGCGTAATCTCCAAGCTGCTGGTGTTGTTGCCGTGCTGCTGCTACTGCTGGAATGGAATGAATCTTTGGGGCTGCTCCCCACCTCGGAAAATTCTGAAACTTCGGGAATGGCCTCTACTCCCAAAACCCAGAAAAACCCAGAAAGATTTTTAGAAATGGCCGACCCCTGAAAATAGCTCCCTTGAGGCTTTGCGCTGCTCCTCAAGGAGGGACGCTGGCTCTGAATGAATGACTCCAAAAGCCGGTCCGTAACTCGACCAAAACACTGGAATAGGAAAGGGTTGGCCCCTTATCCACTATCCCGGGCTGAATCCACCTCAAACTTCCAATCCGGAACAACCTCTCCACAAGACTGCGTCCTCCCTCTCACTGACTATGCTGTCTCTTTACGTGGGTACTCCTCTCGTGATAGTTGCAACTCCCACTGACAAAGTAAGGATAGAATTCCTCACCCGAGCAGGCACTCGAAGTCCGCTAGGGCTAAGGTTGGGATCTCCGAACGGAGACACCCGGTGTACTGAACAGTACATGCAGACTTTGCTAAACAGCAAGCGTGCTCAATGTCAAGAAGACAATTCTCAAAATGCATAATCAAAATGAATGAGAATGAGGGAATCCTTCCTCCTTTTATGCTTGGTGAGCCTCTCCCTCACCTAGGCCCCACCAATCCCTGCGCTGCCACTTGGCCACTAGGCCCCACCTTGCTAATTCGATATGTCTCCTTAGTGACTTTAGGGAATGCTTTTATCCTAAGTGTGAGCTAAGTGCTCCTTCACCCACTTTATTTATATTTTAACTTTATAAAGACAAAATTAGTCAAAATTAATATTTCCAATTAACTGTTGCTAATTGGGAATATTACAGTCTTTCATCAAGTCAATTATCAAAAGCACGAGACAAAAAATTAAGCTCTTAGAGCCAGGGAAAAACCTCTCCCTCTTGGAGAGGAAAACGCATGAGAAATTCTTCTTATAGATCTTCAAATGAAAAATACCATGACCAAGACTCAGACCTTTGACCTATGAATGCTTCCAAGACCTTGTCATTGCTTCTAAGTCTTCCTCCAATGCTGATCTTTCTTTCTTCATCAATGTGTACTGATCAACATAGAGAACTTGGTCTCTAATCCTTCACATATAATAGAGATGTAGAACCTTTGATACCTTCCTCCTTTTTCCATTCTGCTTTATAACATAATCAACTTCATTCACAGCTTCATAATGCTTCACAACAAATATGCTTGAACCAAAACTTTTATTACGTTGTGCTTATCCTGTACTTGTCCGAATTTATGTCACTACTGTAAGTTGTAACAACATATAACATCAATATATCCGCATATATATATATATATATATATATATCCTGATCTGAATACATGTATTCCCGATTTGTTCTATCCGAAGAGAATACTAGACTTCTCTGCCATCCACATTAGCCACAGAAGAATCCACATTTTCTTCAAAGGAATCCCCAAGTATAGCTGTGATACATTTGCACTAGAAACCCTGTTCTTGTCCGCATCTTTTACACTGTTAAAACCTCAGAGAATTTCGTACTAGTACTCTGTCTGTAATTCGCATCTCTGGCACAGAGTAATCCGCATCCTGTTCAGACCAATCTGCATTGAAAAAACCTGAACTAGTCTTCTAAAATCCGCATTGCATTTTCTGTTGTAAGTCCGCACTTAAGTTTAGAGTGATCCACATATCCTTCTCTCCTTAATTTGATTGCAGGACCTGTGTATATATAGGACACAGTCCTCCTTAATAAGCCGACCATATACCCAGATTGGAGGCCGACATTATCACTGTAAATTAGGCCGACAAGAGTGCAGTTATTCCAGTGTTTGATTAAGGCTTTCTTCACTGTATGTAGAGCTTGTCTTCCATCTATGTTTGAGGGCTGTTGTGAGCTTGTCTTCTAGCTTGTCTTCCATTTTTCCACAAGGTCTTGGAGCATATATTTCTAGACTAGATCCTTCATGTATGTGACACTTAATTTTATTTATACCTAGAAGACAAAAACCTAATAGACATCAAGAAGAAGTCTATTAACCTACATAATAAAATCTTGCTCATGAAACCCATGAAGCAAGTACAACAAAATACATTTTCTTATCTTTGCCTTCTTCTTTACATAATTACATAATTACATGGTCAACATGAAGACCGACCTAGTTACACTTTTCAACACTCCCTCTTAACTAGGGAGGTATTCATACAGGTATATGGTCACTTTCAAACTGAAGAATCTCATAAGAAGAATCAGATTGGTAATCGCATCTGTATAACATCATATCAACCACCATTGTCTTAGTGCAAGGCCTTGACTAACAAACCCATCTCTCAACGAGACAATGGGCTACAATGCTGGTGAGACACATGACTAATAGACACCATAGTCATTCTCTGCAAGGTACATACCCCACCTAGGTGTTCTTAGAGTATGACCTTCTTGGACTATTCTTCTCTTGGGTAGCCAACCCTCAAAGAATATCGGTCCACGACTACTCTTATCTCGAATGCCAGATGATTACCCAATCCTCCATTCTGTCTTTCAAGTGAAGACCAGAATGATATGTCTATCCATTCTCTTCACATGGCCTTCACTAAGACTTACGGTTGTTAGTCCTAGTCTAGTGCATGACACATGTAATAGAGAATCACATACGTCACTCCCTTTCAACACAGGAAGGACATACTTCAAGTTTCTTCCAAGCAAGAAAATTACCACCAGGCTCCCTCTCAATCAGGATCACATCTTGGATTTTTCACACTGCTAACTTTGCACTGTGCTTCCCAGTATCTGGCTACTACTAGTCCTTGCAACTGTCACTCTGGCATCTATCTGCATCAACTTCCACTGGTCCATCCTGCTACTGAATCTTGTGGGCCCCTATAGCCAGGTACTGATCCAAGAGGTGGACTCCTCAAGGATCCTGCCCATTTATAGCGCTATGGGGCTACAAAACCAAGTCACTCCACCTCACTCCTGGAGGTTTTTCGACGAACATAGCAAAGTCTTCTTCTAGCCTGGAAGAAAACCTATCGATCTCTGCGGAAGCTGCCTACTGGTACTGCTTCTCCTCTTTGTCCTTCTTCTTGAGAGGATACTGGGTACTGTAGTGGCCTAGCTCACCACACCTGAAGCACTTGACCTTTGACATGTCCTTCTTCTTCTTCCTCTGTTCCCCCTATCCCTGATTGGGACCCTTAGATGCAAGGGTCACATTCTCCTCCTCCTTCACCTGCTTCGATCTGTTGCTGCTGCCACTGATGGAGCTCTTCAAAAGAGCTCAACTCATCTTCTCCTGTTGCAAGTCAACCCACATCCTATCCCATCCTTGTAGTGTGTCTTTGCCCAATATACTCTGGACAAAGAGTTGCCAATCCTTTGAGGCACTATTGAGCGCCAACCACACTAGCTCTGAGGCTTGAGGCGCTGCCCCAACAACTGACAACTGATCTCGGATGTCCTGAATCTTGGTGAGGAAAAGGTCTATGCTTTCCCCTTTCTGTATCCGGATGCATCTCAGCTTCCCCTCGAGATACATATTCCTCTGCTCAGAAGTACCCTGATATAACGTGGCTAAAGCATCCCACGTCTGCTTGGCTGTATCTTTGCCCCCGATATGCGAGACCACATGATTCCTGACACCATCTAGGATCAATCTCTTTGTCCGTGCCATCTCCTTTCTATACTCCTTCAATTGATCTGCATCCGTGGGAACCACTACCATTGCATCAATATATGTTTTCAGGCCAAACTCGTCTAGAAGGAAGGACATCCTTACCTTCCAAATGACGTTGTTGGAAGCCCCATCCAACTTGTCCTGATCACGAAGCCCAATAGTGGCCATCTCAACAAACTGTTGAAAATATCCTCTTCCCTTCTGCTCAGCTATTCGCACTCCCTTCTAGAGTGAGATACTCCAGTCACAACGACTGCTGATCTACAAGGGAAATTGAACTTCTTGAGAAAAGAAGTTCCCTAAGGAAAATTTTCCCTCAGTGTGTGCTCTTCTTCCTTCCACTCGACTCTAGTTCTGCTCTAGAAAATTACTACAAAACTACTGCGTCCAACTAGAGATCTGCTTTGCGAAAATACTGGGTTGCTCCCTCTGCCTCTGGAACTACTTGATTTGGAGAGATTGGATTTTTCTGTCTCTCTCTTAGAAAAATCGATTCTCCTCAAGTGACTTGACCTCTTGGCAAAGTGACCGCACTCCCTCTGGGGTTTCGATCCGCTGCCTAGATTGAACAATGAAACTCCTTCTGTCTTCGCTACTGAGCTCTCCGACTAATCATCTGCACTCTGATACCATGTGAAAATTCCAAAAACCGGAATCCTATTGCAGCAACTGATATTTTCTCCTAATTCTTAATTTAATTTAACAGTTTATCTGCAGTTTTCTACCACAAATACTGAAATAAATACATTGCAACCTTCACAAATAAAAAATACGGAAGAATAAATGCTGGAAGAAATGCTAGGACACACACATAAAATAATACAGTTTTTTTTGGACGAAAGTCCTCGAAAAAACCCAACTTGGGAAAGCCGGTGCAACAAATGAGGGTTTTATTATTAAGCAACAGTGAAAATAATCTGAGTACAACTGGATGCCGAAACTGGCAATCCTACAGTGAAATACTAGCAGGAAAAATCTAGTGAGGAAATTTCCTCACCCACAGGCAAATCCGAGCTCTGACCTCAGCTCCAGGTGAGTCGTCCAAATTGGCTCTGCGTAGCTACTACGTCACACTAGCGCAGTCACTTTTGCACTCAGATCGAACTAGCTTCTCCTCAAGTAGTCTGGTTCGCTGCTGTTTGGGAAAATGTCTCTCCTGGCCTCCGGAACCATTGTCTAGCTTCTGGAACTGAAACTCGTCTTTCCCCAGTAGAATCGAAACTGCCTCTAGAGGCTACTGCGCTACCTCTGCGTCAGCCTCTCTATGGCTCTTCTGCCTCTTTGCAAATGCACTCACTGGATTTGGAATCCTTCCTCCGGCTTCACTATCTCTGCCCTTCTTCCTCACTGCTTCGATATCACAGGCTCTCTCTTCGGCAACTTACTGTTGATACTCTGGAAATCAATCTGCTCATGAAATTGAACCTCACAAGTGTCTTCTCCAAGTGCCCTTCGACTTCTTCTTATAATCCTCTGTTGGGACTCCAACGACGAAGATTAAATCTTAATCGATGGCCAGGATTAACTTGATGTCGATCCATGTGAGTTTCTAGATCATTCACACGTTGAATTAATTAATTCTGATTAATTAACCATATTTCCTAAATTTGGACTTAGGAAATATTTAAAAACTGACTAATAATCTAATTAAGTCACTTCTAGGCAAAATTTCCAAATCAATTTTTAGGTTTTGGAGATCTCCTGTATTCTAGCCTCTCCACAAATTTTTGTGGCTAGAACACATCTGATGCTACAAAAATGAACATTTACTCCAATCTCCCCAAAGGATTAGGCACTGGTCCTCCATAGGTGATCACCTTTAAGCATATTTTCCTCACCTTCTGTCTTTCTTTCTAGGCCTATCCTACACAGGTCACCTAGTGCATCACTTATCTCACAATCAAGCCATCAAAATACTTAGATTTTTGGTCCATAATTGCGCTGGAGTTTGCTCTAGAGGCCCTCCAAATTTCAAGCAAATCTGATGGTGGGATATCAAGATAATGCAAGCCCTAGCTCGGGGACCATTCCTTGCCCTAGGATTCCCTTGGCTAGAAACCTCACTGGGATCATTGCATTACCTTTCATTAAAAATTCCTTCCTTGATCGCCTTTTCCTCTCTGACTAGGTTAAGCACATCATTGGTTGCACAACCCCATTCCCTTTACCTAACCTCGAGTCCACTTGGTCCCGTGTGGTCCCACAACTTATTGAAGCCAATTTCACAAAGACCACATGGAGGCCAAGTTTCCACAAGGATTTTAGGAGCTAAGAATCTTCTTGATAAGTCATATACTCAAACCCTAGCTCTTAGAATTCCCCTAAGCGCTTCCTAGAGAGCCTTCCATCTGGCTTTCAAAGCAAGAGAGCCATATATCTGAGCCTCTCTTGTGAATAGGCTTTTAGGATCACATCTCATCCTATCATTGATCCATTCAATTTCGTGATCCTTATTATAATGGGCTCCTCCCATTGGTGAAAGTCCGTAAAGAGTAGGGAGCCTTAGCCGAGGTGATAGTGGGCTATTGCTTGATTGTTTCCCTTGACCTAGTGGTAGCCCTTCAAGGATCCCCTTTTAG
The DNA here is from genome assembly GCA_034641835.2 of Pinus albicaulis. NCBI lineage: Eukaryota > Viridiplantae > Streptophyta > Pinopsida > Pinales > Pinaceae > Pinus > Pinus albicaulis. Next base: position 1,633,817,934 of record CM076575.1, on the reverse strand, counting down.
GACCCTGCTAGTTTGAGCAGTAACAAGGCAACTTGTCCTTTCTTGAGGCCGACTTGGAGGAGGCCTACAAGACCTAAAATACAATGAAATAAATTTCTTCTTTGACAAATAAATCCCAAGAAGGGTTCTTGACAATATGACATGGACAAGGACACTTGGCATAAACCCTAGATGCCTTCAATGGAGGTTTTGACCTAAAAAAATTGACCCAAGCATGAAACCCATGCTTTAATAAGTTAGTTTCTTTAGTAATGAAATTTCTTTTTCTTTCTTTTGATAAATACAATACATTATGACTCAAGTACAATTATGAAGACCGATACTAGTTACATTCTTCAACACGTTTGTGCACTCTTCTGAGAGCTCACGTCCCAGTTGGAGCCAGATGTTACACACCACCTGTGGGTAGTATCCATAGGAGAAATTTTTCTCCTAGATGGTCCTCAGCCGACAACGAACAACCCCTTGCAGCCAGTAGATAGCTCGATTTGCCACTATCTCTACCACCTGAGCCAACCATGTGGTCCCTCGCCCATCCGTTATGATCATATGTTTGAAGGTAGGCCCCCCAACCTCAAAGGTATGGATTTTCATGGGTGTAGTTGAGCAATTTTGTTTACTTATCATGGACACTTTTGGGCATGGATTGGTGGGTGGAATCGGCAAAAAGAATGGTCTTGGTGTGTACTCTTGTCTCCCCTGCCTGATTTGGTGATTTTCCTTGTATCTTAGTCCCGTGGGATCTCTTTATTGGCTATTAGCGTTAGGGCAGGAACTACATGGGAAATCCTGATTTTGGTTGCGTGGTCTCGCTTCCCGACACCATATACATCACTCCCCTTCGCTCATTTTAACCCCATTTATCACTTTTCCCATCCGGGTCCACATTTGTCCACTGAGTCCACAAAGGGTTAGCCGGCCCCTCCCATTGTCCATTCTTTGGGTCAGGCCTGGAATGATGCCCGAGAAGTTGATGTAGCTAAAAAGAAAAGAAAAAACATAATTTGGCCATTCTCAACAGGAAATGTACTACAAAATGAAAAAGATGGCTGGGACATACAAATTTAGCACATGGGCAAAAGTCAAACATGAGCTCTACCCCTTATCTATGGCCATTACCCTTGTTCTAATGGGCCCTAGATAAGCCCCTCCACATTAAGGAACCCATGATTGTCCCAACCCGTGGTGGGCAATGAGCTACCCTACCTTAAAGGGGGTATCTGCTGCTATATCCTACACATCGTGCTCTTATTCCCTGGAGCCTTGAGCAATTATGAAAAAAAATCAATCAAAGGAAAAAAGCATATGAAGAAGGGTGGAAAAACAAAGGCCAAGGTAACTCACGTACCACGATTTCTCCCTGCTACACTCATATACCCAAGTGCGGACTTCCCCTATCATAGCTATCCTTATACCATGGCATGTGGCTTGGAGCCTTCCCTTGATCCCCAACTCCATTCCATCATTATATCACATGCCACCTACCACTTGATGGATGTACCATGGACATGTCTTCCCCTTTAAAGACCGAAACCACCTAATAGGGTCCTTGGTTAACCCCCTTTATTGAGCTTGGAGACACCTTTATATGCCAAAGCCAACTATGGAAGGCCATGCCACCATGAAGTGCCCCATTTGATTCCATGATTTGTAAGCTCTTTTACTTGATTACTCTAATGATTTGTTGTATTGGATTGCAAGGGTACACATTGGATCTTTTGTAGAATTGCAGGTGGGTCTCCATTTTGGGCTTTGTCTCCCTATATGGGGTCCAAGCCCTCCAGAGGGCCACAATGGCACTTGTACGGTGAGCGTAGAGAGCCATGGGCCTCCATCATAGCAGTGAGCACTTCATAGACCCCCAACACCATTCAATGATGCTCGTGTTCCACCTTTTTGGATGAGGATGATGCACTTGGATCACCATGCCCAGCTGACTCCGCACTTGTACCACACACTTGGCAGAGGTTCCAGGGTCCAAATGAGGACGTGTCTCACCGCAAGAGAGAAAGGGAGGGCTTATGTCATCATCCTAGCCCTTACAAATGGTTTACAAGCATTATCGATCCACTTGGAGACCCATGAGGATGTCATTGTGCCCCCATGCCCATTTGGGGACACCACATGGGACTTGCTTGGATATCAAGGGGCCAACCCCTTATTTACTATGTTTGGAGTCTATTCTCTCACACACTTTGGACTCCACTAGGCCTCGTCAAGGGCCAAATGACTCATTGTATTTAATATTTTTCCCTTTGAGTGGCTTATCTTTGTATTATGAAGCTATCTTGGTGGGCTTGTCACCAAGTCATGTCATTTTTGTACATTATTTTATTATTTGGGGCTTAATTAGGCCTAATTAGGGAAATCAAACTCATTAGGATGGATATAAATTGATGAGAGCTCATTTGAGTTTCATCGTCACTTGGATTTGGATAATTTGTTTCTTCTGGAAATTTCGCTGGGCCTTTTGATGGATGAACTGGAGATCTAATGCATTTCGATGTTTGGAAGAGCTTAATGTCTTATCTTGGAGCTTTGATTTCTTTGCATTTTGATGATTGGAATAATTTTGCTATACTTGTGGGTACCTTTTTCATGTTTTTTTGTAATTTTGTCTCATAAATTGTCTATGGAATATTTTTGTTCATGAAGCTGGTGTATCTGCTCTTTATGCAAAATTCTTGGGCTTGTATTTGTGAGGGATTTTCATATGATCATTAGAAATATGGTGAATTATTGTTATAGAGGCACATGAATGTTCATGAATTGCCTCGATAAGTCGTCATTTGCAATATAAAGAAGTATAAATTTCCCTTGTAACCTAGTTGCTGCTAGTGTCATGCAAAGCTGTTGGGGAACTGCTTGAGTGGAATTAAGTATCTCTAAACATTGTTTCCATTAAACCCCATTCTCCCATAGGCTAAGCATTGGTCTAGTCCAAAGGTGATCACAAAGGAAGACCCTTTTCACTGTCTTTTCCCTTGTTTCTAGGCCTAACCCTAGTAGGTCACCTAGGGCATCAAGCTAAATTCTTTGTAGCCCTCCAAAACCATTGAATTTTGGTCCACTACTGCGTTAGAATTTTCTCAAGAGGTCCTCCAAGTTTGAAGCAAACATTATGGTGAAATCCCGAGATATAGGAAGCCCTAGCCACAAGACCATATCTTTCCTTAGGTTGATTTGGGTTAGTGTCCTCACGTGGGTCATTGCATTTATATTTCAAAAGAAATTTTTTCCTTTGATCCTATTAACCATTGGAGTGGCACTTGATGATAATGCGAAGACTCCATGCTCAAGGATGAGCCAAAAGACATTTATACCATCAGATATCATCAGTTCAACAGAGTTTTTAAACTCTACTTCTTCTTCTTATCATTTTCTTCTTCAGTCCTCAGACTCTGCAGCCCTACGGGGATATTGTATAAATGTCACTAGCATGATGAATAAAGACATGTAATAGGCCTAGGATGTCGGGAGTCGATCAGCAAGCGAGTACATCTTGGAGTGTTTTTTTTACTTGGTTAATTATTCTTTCTTTTTAGCGGTGAATAATTTTCTAGGTTTTTTCATTCATTGCATTACCCCAAAGCCGGGGTGACGGCTTGAAGGTTGAGCCCCTAATGCATCTTAGTGTCTAGAGTCGATGTATATTACCATGCTAGGTCATCTCTGAAATTTCGCGAAATTTGACTAGGTCTAAGTAGGATTTTTTTAATAATTAAAAATTTCCCGCAAAACGAGATTTTTTAATTAATTTCTATGTAATGATGTAAATAAGTGGCCTTAGGAAATGTCTGAGGTGTGTGACCACTCGAAATTCATCCTCAGAGACCCAACATTATCCTAGGACCCACTTTGAGGGTCAAAAAATGACTTATAGTCCCTCAAAAGCCAATTTTCCTAATGTTAGTGGTAAAAATGAGGAAAAATCGAAAAAAAATGAATAATTGGAAAAATTTAGAATTTTTTCCAAAGTCAAATTAAGTCAAAAATTTGACATGGAAAGTAAGTGGCATTTTAAATGATGATTGGCATCCTAGGGCCCACCAATCCATGTGGCAAGTGAGCCAACTCAACAAGTAGTTAGGTGGGCTCACAAATTTCCAAGTCGTAAGGCAAAGTGGAAGCATATGAAAATTATGTCAAGTATGATTTAATTCATATAAGAATGGAATATTATAAAGTTTAAGCTTTAATAAAGTAAATGGGGAATGGACCCACCTTACCTCTCATGGTATACACATAATTATAAATATTTATGCATATGCCAAAGAAGGTTCCACGCATCAAGTGAAACTCCAACATAGCAACATGATATTACACAGCAGATTTTCTGAGGAGATAAATACGCTGCCATAAATCAAAGGTTTATCATTAAAGTTTCACATGTTACATTTCCAGCCTCCACGTACACGCAGTTCAGTTTGAAGATCCCACGTTGGCACTCATCTCCAGCCAACAACAATTCAATTCAGCAATGCCCATTGAAAACTTCGAAGCATGAAGTCTATGTTGCCATATGAACTGGTCAAAGGGAATCACATTTTAGTTCCACGTAGTCAACACTTAAGCAGCACGATTGGAATCAATTTCACGTGAGAATTGGGAAGCAGTCTTACGTGGGAATTAAACTCCACTTATCTCAACTTATCATCAACTTATACATGGTCAACGCATGGACAAATTTACACATTTTTTTAGAACTGTGGGTTCATGGGACATCGTTGATTTAAGTGGAAGTTCACAACAGTCTACGTAGACCAGATTGGAGGGGATATCAGCGTGGACCAGCCAAGGATATACGCTGCCTGTGGTGGCAGCCAGAACATAGTTTTGAGGGAGTTTTGTCTCCCATACACTTCAGTTAAGTCCACATTTGTCTAATAGTCTGATTAGCACATTGATCCTCAAGTGAAGTACTTGGAAAATCACAGAAATATGCACAACGGAAAGTAAGATATGCTAGCCTGAACATGAGTATACATTGCCACATTTCAGATTTAACATCACATATGTTTTGGTCTCTCATACACTTGGAGTTCAATTTGGCTTTGTGATCTCCACCATTTCTTCACTTATCTGATGGATTGGTCATTGGGATTGGCTTCCATTTTCCTATTTAAATGAGCATTTGCTCTCATTATTGTATCATGTTATGAGCTATTGGGCTTGAGGAAACTCTGCCATTTTTGTATATCAATAAAATCAAGACTTTGGGGCTATTTAGTGGATGTTCTCTTGGCGTTATGAGGTGATTTCTTTCCATACTATTGCTATTATATTTGAATTCGTTTATATGCTTGATCAATATTAGTTTATATTTTCCATCTTGCTTGGATTGATGCGTGCAAGCTATCTTGCATGCATCATTGATTTAGAGTATTATTCTAGGAATTAGCTTGCCAAGTCATTTTCGGAGGAATGTTTGGTTTATCTATTTTATTATGATGCTCTAATCCTTTTGCAAACTGATATTTGTTTAAGTGTGTAGGGAATATCTATTCGTATTGTGTGCAGGAAATCCATCCATTTTTTGTCTTCCTTTCAACCCCAAGTTTTTGCATCAAAGGAAGACAAAGAAGGAGTTTCTCATTCTCTAGCTACTTGATCTCCTATTTTCAATTCTAAAATTTAAAAATTTCCATTTGTAGAGCATCTTAATGTCATATTTTCTACTTCAAGAGCTTTTGTCTAGACTAGGCAAGAATTGAGGTTCGCTCCTTTTCCTTGGGCTAGTGCCTTTGTACATTAATTTGTATTTTAGATCCTCTTTATTTCAGCCTAACATTTGATTTTCTTTTGCAGCCCGCAAGCTTGAGCGTGAAAAGCGAGGAGCTTGAGGAAAAATTGGCAAAAGACAATTGATTCTCCTTGCATGCGAAGGCTACCATTATTTCAAAATCTGATTTTAGGGAGGCAGTAAGAACCTTTGGGACAGTAGTAAGCTTGATCTTTTCCAAGGGCCTTGGAGCCTCTTCAAAATTCATATTTTGAAGGTTTTCTCTATAAGTTGTGTTGTCAATTTTTGAGGAGGGGATTAAGTCTTTTTCCAAGCTCTTTATTCGTAGAAGGATCTTCTTTTGGGCAGCCTTCTTAAAGGCTGTTTTCTTCACTTGTAATCAATAATAAAATAACTCTTTTTTGCTTGAGAGAGCTTGGGATATTTTTCCCATGGTATCCCCCTTCCTTGGTTGAAGAGGAAGGAATTTCTTCAATGGATTGATTCATTTTTTTTATTTTCGTTTTATGCATACCAATGAATTAACCACTAATGCACTCTACATCCATCTAACTAAATTTTGGTTAAATTAAACTTACATGCATGAGCCCCAATGCTACAAACTTGAGCAAAATCTCCCTTTTTTATGTGTGAGCAATTAGCATGGTTGGAAAATTCCATTAATTTAATGTTTATGCTTCATGCATGCTGAGGAACCATTGAAACACCTTTTTATAAGAACTTATTTCATTACACTTTCCATTTAATGCCACAACACGCATAAGTCTATTTTTTCTCTCAAAGTTTGGTTCATTATTGCAAGTAAGTGCTATCTCATCTCTTGTGGAAAATTTGCATGTATCATTTTGAGATTAATCAATATTCATTTCACACAAGCGACTCATTAAAACTTACCTCCAACATGAGTTGGTTGTATAGACCTCTAGGGACCCTCTACTCCCCTAATGACTCCTCACTGTGTGATTCACATAATTTGGGCGAGGGTGTGTGAGGGCGAGGTCTGGGGATTGAAGAGTTGATTTGAAATGTCTGTTGTAGAGAATGTTTAACTAAAATGAACCAAGAGCACTCTTCATCACATTTCCCTTTTTATGGTTGTTAATGTCATGCAGGTAGTGTGATGCTTACTTTCTAATTTCGCAAAGTTTAATTTCATCTTCAACATCTAATTTTTTGGTTGTTTTGAATTATGACAAGATATGTCTAAATATTGAGATTTGGTTATCTTATAATCATTTTATCCTGCAAATATCTTGTGCTAACATCTTTTGTTTCCATTTCAGGATTATTGTGTTCTCATCTTTTGAGCATTATTCTTGAGCACTTTATTTAAAGGCACTCGTTGAATGATTTGAAATTATTATTGCAAAGATGCTTATAAAATGCTCATAAATCTTTAAAAGTAATTCCATTTCACTCTAACAATTCTACTAAAAACTCAAAATCTTTAACTTCGTTTTTCTATTAGGGACTACCCCCCATAGCTAACTTAGGAGATAGCTCAAATAGAGAGAGTCGGGAGTAGGTGACAACCTTTTCTCTGAATTCCTTGCCACCAACCACATCTTGTGGGGTTGAAGGCTTTTTCCACTAACTTGTAGGTAGGTGTAGGCGTAGGTGTAGGCAGCAAGGAGAGTTAACAGATCCTATTCTCCTCCCTAAGCAGGTCAAGTCCCTCTAGTGTTGATCAACTCCACATCCTTAACCTGGTTTGGGTCCGCTTTGGCTCTTTGTGCTCATGCAACCTTATAACTTGAATTCCACGAGGATTGAATAGTAGCCATTTCTCCACAGGGATTCTTAGATCTAGGAAGCTTCTTGTCAAGGGATATTCCTTAAACCCAGGCTTAAGTATCCTCTTAGCCCTTCCTAAAGAGCCCATCACCTTGCTTCTTAAAGAAGTAAGCCATATAATTGAGTCTCTCTTGTGAATGGGCTCTAGAAATCACCTTCCATCCATTGATTGACCAATTCATCCTTGTGATTCTTCTTATACCGGGTCTCCTCCCATCGGTGAAGTCCGTAAAGAGCAGGGAGCTATAGCTGAGATGACAATGGGCTAATGTTCCATTGTTGCCACTTGACCTAGTAGTTGCTCTATAGGATCCCCTCCTAGGATCCCTGCTAGTTTGAGAGGTAACAAAGCTCAAGTTTGGATTTTTACCCACACACTAAATTTTATTGACCTAGCCATCTTTTGCATTTTGTGGTACATTTCCTGTTGTGTGTGGCCATATTATGCTTTTATCTTTCTTTTTAGCCGCATCAACCTGTGAGACATCTTTCTATGCCCGACCCAAGGTGTGGACAAGGGGAGGGGGAGGCTAACACCTTGTGGACCCAATGGACAAATGTGGACCCAAATGGGGAAAATTTGAAAAGAGCTTGTAATGAATGGAGGGAAGTGAGATATATGGTGTCAAGAAGTGGGACCACACAAAAAAATTTAGGGTTTCCCATGTAGTGCCACTCCTGAAGCGAATAGCCAGTAAAGGATATCCCATGGGACTAGGATACAAGATTAACCCCCAAGTTGAGGTAAGGGAGCAAGAGTACACTCAAAGCCCCTTCATTTTGCTGATTTCCCCTACTAAGTCATGCCCAAATGTGTCCAAGAAAAGAAAGCATAAAAACTCAATTACATAATTAAAAATCATACTGTCGGGGTCGGATGGCCCACCTTCAAACATACGATCATAACAGATGAGCGAGGGAACACAATGGCTGGCTTAGATGGCAGAGAATAATAGCACATCGAGCTATCAGGTGGCTACAAGGGGCTGCTGGTTGCTAGTTGAAGACAAAGTTAGGAAATTTTTTTCTCCTATAGGGGTCCCCCGCTGATGGTGGGAACCGATCTAACAAATTTCATCTTGAGTGTGTAGAGATCCATTTTATGAATCAGATCTTGGGCATTTGGGGACGTTTTTGGTTGAACCAACTGACTCCCAAGGAATAGAAGTTAAGAGAGGACTTTGATTACTTCAAAAGGCTTATCTATTGAATTTTTGCAGGCATTTATTGGCCATAGTTTGTGAAAATTATTTATCTTAATCAATTTTTCTCATATTATTGTGGTTTAATTGAATAATTTGGCTAAATTAGAGCTATATTTTGCTAGCCAAGAGCAGAGTTGTACTCATACTCTTTGGGTTAGTAGATTTATAAATTTTATACATATTTTCTAACCCTATTGTACATATATTTCTTGGTTTTTCTCATTATTTTCTTGCAGATTTGTAGACAAAAGCAAGGGTTTCGATTAGGAAATTTCTTGAAAAATTATTCTTGCAGGTTGAAGCTTGAAGATCAATGATAAATAAAATTTTTGAATCTAGACACTTGCTCATTGATCAAATCCTCTCTTTTCTGTTGGACGGCTAGGGTTTCTAGCAAATTGATTTAATTTTTAGAGGTCGTCTTTGTTTTTGGAAGCAAGATCTGAATTTTTTTGGGCAAGCCATCCTCACTTAAAGGCTCATATTTCCTAGCTGCAAGCATAGGAGGGTTTCTCCTTGCACTTTGAGCTAAATCTTGATGGTTTTAAAATAAAAATAAAATTTTAATTTTTTTTTTAAGAGAAATTCAAGATCGATTTGGATAGAGGCATCATTTGGAGGTTTGGATTTAATTTTTTTAGAAGCCAATTTTTTTTAGGCCTCTCTTTAGGCCGCAAGACTAGACAGGCTCCTCTCCCCTTTTGCGCAATTTTTTGCATCTTAGATGACTGAGGGTTTGAGCGAAATACTTGGAAGATTTGGGGTTGTGGTTGTGAGGAATTTCATTTTAACTCATTTGCTATAGCCTTGTAAAGTTTCTCATTGGTATTTTATTTCTTGAGAATTCTCTTTCAAAGTTCTATATTCTTGTAAACCATCTTCAAGGATTTGAATCCCTCTCTCTCTGTGTCTAGGAGGTTTCTCTTTGTAATAATAATAATAATAAAAAGTTTTCTTCTTGAGGGAGCTTGGTATTTTTCCCATGGTATCCCTTCTCCTCATTTGGTAGGAGATCTTCTTGATTTTCTTTTCATTAACTTGTTAGATTAGTTTAGTTTCTTGCATTGTCTAATTAGTAGATATAAATTCTAATTTTTTAATCACTTCTTTCACTGCTTCATCTAAATTGCATTTGAATAGCTCTTGTCTCAATTTCATTTGCATTCTAGTCGAGGCAGTCTTTCTCTCTCTAACATTTAGATTTAATTAGCAACATCATCTGCCATAATTTCAAGTTTATCTTGTGCTTCACTTGGATAATTCATGTATGCTCTATTGATCACTTAAGGCTTTTAAAAACTACATTAAATTGATTAATCAAAAGTGAAGTGACATTTCTAATTGATATTTCAATTAGTCATTTTGAGCATTTTGGTCAATAATTGCATATAAATCGGAGCACTTGTATTAATTCTTTAATTGACATTTGAACTAATTTGCATTAGATCTCATTTACTTGTATATCATTGAGCAATTCACAATTTTTTCGTCTGGGACTCTAAAACGCACATCTTAATTTGATCGATTGAATGTGGAATCATATTTTGTTATTAATATATCTAAAGCATTTCACTTGTGAAATATTGTGATTGATCTCGTTTGGAGCACTTATTTGACATTGCATCTCATTTTCACTTTGCATCTTTAAAATTTATCTCCAAGCACAAGCTTGGTTGATAGAAAGTTTAGGACAACCTTACCTAACTATCATTCAAATCTATAAATTTGAGTTTGGAGAAAAGGTAAAAAATGTGACCTCACAGTTCTCTTGAGGACGAGTCCTTGTAGGAACGAAGGCACGTGGGTTGTCTTGAAGTATATCTAGATATCGTTAATGACGAACTAGTGCCTCCTCATTCTAGCCATCTTGCAATTCACCTCGGTCCTTACCAAGTTTTTAGGAATGGAAGGGATGTCTCACCATAGAATAAGCTTTAGCTAAAACTTACCAAGGCCACTTTACTATCACACACTCACATAACATTTTCTCATTGTTGCATTTCTTATTGTGCAAGTTGGGTTGTAAGCATTTCATTTTACTTTCAAGAATTACATCTTATTGTTCTTGTACTTGTCATTTCAATTATATGCTCATTGTTCATTGATATTATCCTATCTTATTGTAGCATCTTTCTCAAAATTACAAGTAAAAGTTTGATATATCTTGCAAGTCTTTCTATTGCTCATATCTCAATATTGTATCGTTTCTGTAACACTTGTCTTGCAACATTTCCACTCTTGTAACTTGGATAATCATCTTATTTTATCTTGAGCATTATCTATTAGCACTGATCTCTCATATTTGATCTTGCTGAGTGTCTTGTTGATTTCATTGAATATATCTCACTAATATTTACATGCTCATTAATATCATACTTGCTAATTAATCTTTAAAATCAAGTTATATTATATGGTAATTGCCTTGCCTATTGTCTCCTAGCCCTTGTTATCCTTAACAAGTTTTCCTTTAATGTTATATTTAGGGACTACCCCCCTTGACTTAGCTATGAGAGAGTCTAAAAGGAGAGAGTTGGGAATAGATGATAACCCCTTCTCTGAGCATTGCACCTTAAAGACAACATCAGGTGGGATTGAGGACTTTTGCCTGCATTTAGGTGTGCATCTTAGGCGACAACAACATCTACCAAGCTCCACAAATAGCTAGTCTTAGATGTCTCTCACTCATTCTTCGGTCAATACATATATTTATCTAGCATGCTCATTCGATGAAGGTGGGGTCATCTACTGTGAAATACATTCCCCATTTTTGCATTCAAATTCTTTCATTTAATGTTTAAGGCTTTCAAGTATGGATGACAAGTTGAAATTGGACTATAGACCGCTTTTGGTTGTGTACTTGTTCCCTTATTTCACCTTGGTTGTTATCGTTTTCCCCTAGTCCAATCTGACCTTCCTTAGGGTCTTTCTTTCACTGTCTAGGAGGAGCACAAATAGGAGGCTCTGATGATCACAGTGTTCCATATTATTCATACTTAACACTTGTCATTGTTCTCCTTATTTTGTCGTGCTATCTTCGGCTTGGTTGTTGTCAATTGTTCATACTAGTTCCCTATTAGCCTTGTATGAGAAGAAGGGGTTGGAAATACCTGAAGTTGATGCAACTGTAAGAAGAAAAATCATGAGCCAAATATCGAAATGCAAAAGAATGGAAAGGGATGTAAAGCAATCAAAATCCAATTATAGTTTGAGCTCTACCTCCATCTTATATAGCCACTTGTCCTTGAGAGTATCCAAGCATATCACTCCTATCAAAGTGAAAGGAACTCTCAAAGAACATGTTGATCCTAATGAAGCCTTAAACTGCCCATCATTAAAGGGGGATTATATCATCTTTATTAAATAATAATTCAATGAAGTCTGTTAAACAAGCTAAATCAAAGAAGGCAAATGTGAGGGCTTCGGAAAAAAATCGAGGGGAGGTAACTTGAGTAGGTAAGCGCTTCCTCTACAAAGGCGCTCATGGACAATGGTTTTAGATAACCTAGATAAGACTATGGCACCTTTCATGGAGTAAAACCCAAGCCATAACACTTATCAATTGAAAGGGTCATCTTAGGAATTGTTCCTCCCCTTAGGATTAAAAGCTCCTAATTGGTTCACTTGATAAGTCTTGCATACCTAGGTATGATAACATGCATACAATCATAAGCTAGTAAGACATTTGAAGATGATACTTGTGAATTTTTTTGATGTCTTTGACATTGAATATGGTCCACCTTGATGCTCTAATGGTTCTTGTACCAATGATGGTGATTTCACTTGATTCCTTAAGTATTTGTTAGATCATTCTTCTAGGTGTAGCTTGTTACCCACCAAAATGGGTAACCCCATAGGAGAAAACGTTTCTCCTACAGGCAGTCAGACAATTAGTCAACCATCAACCCCTCATCCACTATTTGATGATGATATGCCATGTGCCTCCGCCATTTGCATTAGCAATATGTCCTCTCACCATTCGACATTACCATTTAGATGAAGGTGGGCTACTATTCAAAAGCTACTTTGATCATTTTGCAATTGGGTGCTTATACTTGTTTTTTTTGGGCATTTAGAATGGATGAAGGGGTGATTTGGAAGATTGATCGATCTTGACTGTAAATCTATTCTGTCACCATGACAAGGGGGTTAATCTTTAGCCCTAGTCTAGTGGGACGTCCTTTGAGACCTTAGGGTTACAGGAGGGGCACTACTTGGAAAACGCAGATTGAGATAATGTGTTTATTATCTCCTGTACCATACTTGACACTTTCCATCACACATTAAAAGACCTGTATACCACTTCCATTCTTTGGGTCTAACTTGTCATTGCTTCTTTGGGATTTGGTACCCCTATTTCCACACTCCGTGAGTAGGGATGGAAAACATTACCCTGGAGGTTGATGCAACTAAAAGAATGGAAAAGCATATCAAAGCCACAATAAAAGAAAAAGAAGGAAGTCAAAATACAAAAGATGGTTGGGACATAAGTTAGCAATTGGGTAAAATACTAGCATGAGCTCTACCCTCCTCTTTAGCCCTTACTCGGTCCCTGAGCATATAATGCTCCTTTACATCAAGAGGAATCCTCGCATGTCCCAATCCCGATGAGCGATGAACTATCTTATCTTAAGGGGTAATATAAAATGTTACATCATAAAGGGAAAGCTCTAACCCTTGATCTATGCATTGTAATACGAGGAATTATCAAGAAGTAGAAGGCGCATTAGAGGGGTGGAAAACCCGACCGAGTAGGGTAAATTATGCCTTCACGATTGCTCAAAACTAATATTATTTATAGAATGCACATCTCTTTTTTTTCTTGAATGATTCAATATATTCCTTCAAAGGACCGTACAAGTCGAATTCCTCATTGATTGGCTTTGAAGGAAATTATATAGGTAACATCTGGGATTCTAAATTGATTATAATTAAAATCATAATGGTTCCATCACAATTTAAATTGTCTTTGCTATTTAAGACATGCAATATTTGAATTTGAGTTTATGTTTTATTGTTACATTGTTTTACAAAAGATTCTTATGTGCTTCATGATATTTTTTGTCATATGTGCTTCTTGATTATAAAATTCTTTGTCCTTGAACATGGTAGTTCATATGACATTCTCTATGCTTCACCCTTATTTCTCTTTGTTAGAATATTTAGACACTTAGATGTTAGTTAGGTTCAACTTGGTCTAATGTGTCTATTAGGTAAAAGTGTGTTTCTTTAGTATGCGTTAGTTGCATTTTAATTTGATGGTCATGATCTGTTCTAGACATAGAGTGATCCGCTGGTTCATATTCTCCTCAATACTAACTGATGGGTCCATGGTCTCTATTTAAAGAGCGTGGAGGGTTATGCCTGATGATTGGTTGTGAGAAACTCTGTTATGTACAAATTTTCTTTTGCCTTAAGTGGCCATGTTGGCTAGGGCCATGGAGTGTTTCCCTTGTAGAGGGGCTAAAGTTTTAAACCAGGTAAAAATATTAGTGTTATTATCTTTGATTTGGTTGTGTGAGTGGTTACCGAAGGTGTTTGTTGGGTGTGGAATATCCCGTTTTCCCAAATACTCTTGCCGCTTTATGTTTTGTTTAGTTTGACTTTGTGTAGTTAGCCAATACTTTACATTGATCAGGGCTTGACCTTATGACACCGTTCTAATAATTTCTATGCCTAATGAAGATTGGAGTAACTATTCTTCACTTCCTTTGGTGGCTGTGGTAAGAATAAACCACCAATTATGAAAGTACTAGCTTAGCTTGGATCATGTTTATGCATTATGTTCTCAGTTCAAGATAGGTGTAGATTAAGTCACCTAACAAGTTTCCTACTTGGAAGTATTCACACTACCTTGAGTCATGTCTACTAACAACACCAATATTTACAGATTGTTGGTTAAAACTGAATTTCTATGGGATGACATCCACATGTCATTCTTGTGTTGATAGCTTGTCATGTGTTGAGGATTAGGTGTAATACTATCTAAGACTAATAATAGGTTTATGGCAAGTATTGCATATGCTTTCTTACACAATTTTGATCTTGACACAGATAATATTTGGAGGTAGGTGGCGGCACCTTGTAGGAGAGCAAGAATTTTGGGAGCATATTGGAGGCGTTGACATTTGTTTGGCACCTGCTAGCTTTGGGCAAGCTAATACTCAGGTATGCCTAATCGAACAAAAGTGAATTGTATCATTGTATTTGTATTATATATTGTTCATAGAAGGTACAGATTTGATCTTTTTTCCCTTGAGGAACGGCAATTATTAGGTACTGCGGCCTTTGTGCATGAATGCTCTTGTTCTTATTCCCCTGTACACAATAATATCTTGTGTTGAGGGAGTTTTATCTTTAGCAGTGAGGATATTGTAGGCACATCCCTGTTATCGTGCAAATCTGCATAGGTAGATTCTCCTGACAACTGTAGGCAAACCAGCCCTAGTGATGGTTGAAACTTGGAAGCCTCTCCGTTCAGGTTGGTGCTTTTCCAGTCATAGAGGGGTGTCCCTAGAGGATGCTGCCATGTAATCAATAAATCTGCAGAAAATCTGAGGCAATCAGCACACAAAGGACCCACTCTTGGCCTGTTCGTAAACAATCAAGAGCAAGGGTAAGTTTTAATAACAATTTAGAATGGTTGGGATCAGATCCTAGAGACTGTTGTAACAACAAATTAATAGAAACAAGTGAAGTGAATGTGAGCCTCAGGTGAATAAAATTCTAAATAAGTGCACATAAACTATCATAACATTGCAAAATATTCTAACCAGTGGCAACCAAAAGATTCAGGGAGCTAGAACAAAGCATAGTTGTAGCAGATCACATGTTACCCAACAGATTGATTGCATGATAGTGAATCACAGGTGAAAGGATGCCATCAATCTCCTTGCTTGCAGTGATGCTAGTGAAATGAAGTTCAAAACAATGTTGCGAAAATCGCGAGTTTTTCCCTGAAACAATTAAATCGGAGTTTTTTTTCATTTTGAAAAAATCGCAATCCAACCCCAAAAAGTTATGGAACAGGGGAACGTTGGGAACTTGGGTATGGGTGTCTGGAACGGCTAGACGTTTCCCCAAAATTTACAAGAAACAGCTGATCGGGAGCGGCAATATTATATAATAAAAAATAAAAAATAGCAAATATTTTTTTAATTATATAATTTAAATTTCTTATATTTTTGAAACTTTTGATATAATAATATTATATATATTAATAATATTCATTCAATAATCAAAATTAATATTAAATCAAAATGTTCAAATATTAAAATCAAATTAAAATTTTAATTCATTATGTGAATATCAAATTCAAAATTGAAAATTTGAAAATGTAAATGATTCAAGGGACATTATTGAATTTAAGAAACATAGTGAAAATCAAAGAATTCATCATATTAATATTCATTTTGCTGGCATGTCCAATGTAGTGTTGATTTTGTAGCGTTGGAAAGTGTTCCAAGTCTCATATTTTGAGAAGAGGCTTGGACATCAGTATTCCAGATAACCCGGAATCGTTTGTGGAAATTCCACTCGGATCATGCTTTATTAAAATAATTAATTATTTTAAAGTGATCCCTAAGTCTAAACTTAGGGAAATTAAATAATTAAAGGGTATTAATAATAAAGAGTATGAATCTTCTAGAAAATGAAGATCAAACCATCTTTTAGTCTAAGCCATTGATTAAGGATATAATCTGGGCCGTTGATTCATCAACGGGAAGAGTATAAGAGAAGGCTTGAGGGTCATTCGGAAAGCAATCTGGACACCTTTTCAGTACTTGAAGGAAATCGATTCTGAAGCAAGAGAATTTGATTTCAGAGGGAGAGGTTGTAGAGACTTGGTTGCAAAGGTAGAAGGAGGAGGGAGAGGTTAGCAGAGATAAGGAGAAGGAAGGCAGAAGGCGCAGAGGAGGAAGTGTTGAGCAGCAGCACTGGCCCTCCACGCAGAGTGACATAGTCCAGCGTAGTGACTGCGCAGAGGAGACATGCAAAGTGATGCTGAGGCAGGAGAAGTGCCTACCGTGTGTCGGGAACTCTTCCCGAGGTGTTAGGAAAATTCATCTCAGGTGTATGCTAAATATCTGCTCGTCATATATTCTATAAATGATCTTTTCACCGCTGAAGATTATTATAAACCCTCATTTGCTGCACCGGTTTTCCCACATTGGGTTTTTCCGGGGACAATTGTCCAAAAATAACTGTGTCCATGTGATTGTTTCTATTGTGTTATATTGTTTCTATTTGTTCTTCTGCTTTAAGATTAAAGTGAATGTTGCAACTGTATTTATTTCAAAATTTACTAAAGCATTTGTAAATAACTTATTATAAATATGTAGGCAAAATAAATCAATCACTGTAGTAGCATTTTCAGATTGAAAATTTCACATGGTATTAGAGCTAAAGGAAAACGATAGAAGAGGAGGTTCTGCAATGGAATTGAGATCCGACATAGATGTAACAACAACTTGGAAGGTTTCACGCAGTCCTCTAGAACAAGTGGAGAAACAAAGGGATCATGACATGTTAGTTCTAGCATCCAAACTAGAAGAGGTTTTTGCGTGTGTCAAGCATGACCTCTCCAGGAGTTTGGTATATTGACAGTGGAGCATCTGCTCACATGACGGGAGTTCGAGAATGTTTTTCGAGCTACCAGGAAGAGCAGATGAACTTTCAGATCACAATGGGAAACAAAGCCAAGTGTACCCTTGTTGGTAGAGGAACCATAATATTTCAGATAGAAGCTGGTAACAAGCTTCGGGCCACAAATGTATTGCATGTACCAGGTTTGGGGATGAACTTACTCTCCGTGTCTCAGCTCCAAAACAAGGGTTACGATATATAATTTATTGGAAATAAAGTTTATGTCAAACATCCTAGCTGGAAAAGGAAGGCACAAATTGGAGTAAGGAGCCATAAACCGTATAAGCTTTAGCTCGAGTCTCCAATGGCACTAATCGGCAGTAAAAATGAAAGAGACCTGAATGAATTATGGCACAGAAGAATGGGGCTGTTACATCATGGAGCCTTGAAGATCCTCAAGAAGACTGTCATGGGAGCTCCAGAATTCAGCATAAGGAAATATGAGGTTTGCAGGGGGTGCATACTAGGGAAGTATGCCAAGGCAACATTTCCAAGAAGCAGCAGTAGGGCCAAGAGTGTGTTGGAGTTGATACACTTAGACATCTGCGGGCCAATGTCTACGACTGATCTCAGTGGTGCAAAGTATTTTGCTACCTTTATTGATGACCATTCCCGGAAAACATGGATCTACTTTCTTAAAACCAAAGATGAAGTCTTTGAGCAATTCAAAGAATTCAAGGCTTTGGTAGAAAATTTAACCAGAAAGATGATTAAGAAGCTGCGATCAGATAATGGTGGAGAGTATATTGATAAAGACTTCACAAGTTTCTGCGCAAAGGAAGGCATCAAGAGAGAATGGACAAATCCATACAATCCAAAGAAAAATGGAGTTGCAGAAAGTAAGAACAGGACCATTGTAGAAGCTGTGAGGGCGATGCTATATGACCAAGACATTCCCAAATTTATGTGGGCAGAAGCCTGCAATACGACAGTGTGTGCAGAACAGGGTGCCACATAAAGCATTGGGGAAAGTGACCCTTGAGAGTGTGTTCACTGGCAGCAAGCCTGAGGTGAGCCACATCGGGATATTTGGCAGTATAGCATATTGCCACGTACCCGATGAGAAGAGGAAGAAATTGGATTAGACTGCAGAGAAGGGTTATCTTGTGGGATATACTGAAAATGCAAAAGCATATCGCATCTATATTCCAGAAAACAGGAAGATTATAGTAAGGTAGGACTTGAAATTCATGGAGGAGAGAGCCTTTAGAAGATCTCGGGAAATGGCTACAGATATATAGGTTGAGGAGGATCCACTAGTACAACCACAACGACCTATAGAGGATGGCTTGAGTGCCTCTCCACGGCACAAGGATTCTGAGGAAAGTTCTTCCGAAGAAGAGCAAGCAGGAGAGAAGGTAATTCCACCCACCACCAGTGGAAGAATGAGTAGAGAGCTCCAACAGACTCTGAGGGATGTAGAGGAATTTGTTGGAGCCCCTAGAGATGGGAAGAGGGTACGCAGGCAACCTGACAGGTACCAGGCACTGGTAGTAGAGGTCTGAGAACCCTCTAGTTTTCGGGACGCAGCTCAACATTAGGTGTGGGTAGATGCCATGGTGGAATACAACTCCATCATGACAAACGATGTATGGGAAGTAGTCCCTAGACCTCAGAACAGATCGGTTGTAGGATCAAGGTGGATCTAAAAGATCAAGTATGCTACAGATGGCAACATAGAGAAGTTCAAAGCCAAGATTGTGGCTAAGGGGTATGCACAGAAATAAGGGATCGACTATGAAGAAACCTTTGCCCTTGTAGCTCGGTACACTTCAATTAGATCCGTCATCTCTCTTGCAGCGTAGATGGGATGGGAGATTCACCAGATGGATGTCAAGACAACGTTCTTGAATGGGGTGATAGAAGCAGTGTTATCGGAATCGAACCGGTTCTGAAAAACCGGCCGGTCCGACCGGTTTGGAGGCAAAACCAATCTGAACTGGCCCTCCGAATCGGAAATGACCGGTTCGGTACTGAACTGGCCAGTTCCGTCACTGAACCGGCCAGTTCCGTCACTAAACCAGCTGGTTCTGTATCGGTCCGGTTCGGAGCAGTTCAAAGACCGGTTCCACCGGTTCACAAGCCTGGGCATTGAAAAAAAAAAAAAAAATTTCTTAATTTTTTAAAATATTTTTAATTTTTTTTTTTTTTTAAATTATTATTTTTCCTAGTTACTAATGGTACCCTAGGCCCCCCCTAAAGCTACTTAAACACCCCGACCGCCTCTATTTCACTCACACTATTCATTCGAGTCTCTTGCAATTCTTGAGCTGAGTTTGGTGAGGAGAATTCAAAGAGTTTTTGTAGGGTTATTCTAAGGGAGATTTTTTGCAGATTTGAAGAGCTGATTGGAGTCTTGCAGAGTTGTTGGGTTGGTAGATTTTCGAGATACTTTTTGCAACTGGTAGAAGATTTTTTTTATTTTGTTGGGGTTGCTACATAGTTGATTTCAAAAGATTTTGGAGCTGATTTTCTCCAAAATTTCAGAGGGTAAATCAAGGGCCATGGGAATCAAGTCATAATCCCATTGTATACTTGGATGCTACTCATTCTTCAGATGAGGATAAGGCCGACAATCAGGATGATGATTGATGATCAATGATTTGATCATTTATTTGTTGTAGTTGTAGCTTGTAGTATTGTAGGTTGTAGTATAATACTATGATCTATGATGTTATTTTGGACTATAAAGGCCTTTTAGAGCCTGCTTCTTGATGTTTGTAACATTTTAAGTTCAACGATGTTTTGCACTAAGTGCTATTTTGGTTGTATGCACTATTACTTGCTATATAAATGAGAACTTTTGCATATTTGTGTATAAACGGTTTGGATTCATATGGATGGACATGAATATATTTGTTTTTTCTTTAAAATATGAATATTTTATGTGTTTTTGGTAAATCGGTTTTTTTTTCCAGTTTTTTTCCGGTTCTGTTCCGATTCCGATTGGTTCTCGGTCCACAAGGTTTTCCGGTTTGATGACCGGTTCGGTTCCGATAACATTAGATAGAAGAGGAAGTGTACATAGAACAGCCAGAGGGCTTTGAGACATATGAGCAGAAGACACATGTATGCAAGCTTAAGAAAGCCTTGTACAGACTGAAACAAGCCCCCCAGAGTATGGTATGGGCGAATTGATAGCTACCTGCAGAAGATGGGATTTGTCAAGAGTGACACAGATCCCAACCTCTACTATCTGAGAGTAGGGGACGAGCCACTAATACTGGTATTATATGTTGATGATATGTTCCTGACTAGATCATCTAAGCTCATCAAAGACTGCAAGGAGAATCTGGCTACCAAATTCGACATGAAAGATGTGGGGCAGATGCATGATTTTCTTGGTTTGGAGGTCTGGCAGCAGAAGGGAGAAATCTTCCTTGGGCAAGGAAGATATACTACATAGATCCTGAAGAGCTTTCAGGTGGAGGACTGTAGACCCATGACTACACCAATGATTACAAACTGGAAGAAGATAGACACGTCCGAGGATAATGAGGTTGACCCTACCTTGTATAGGAAGCTCATAAGATCATTGATTTACCTAGTCAACGCTAGACCAGACATCTGTTATGCAGTGAATACCCTCAGCTAGTTCATGGTTGAACCAATGAGGGATTACTGGGCAGCAGCCAAACATTTTCTCAGATATTTGAAGGGGATAGTCGAGTATGGGTTGAAGTACACCAAAGGCAATGAAATCCAATTGAGTGGGTTCACTGGCGTAGATTGGGCTGGAAGCCCGGTGGATCAGAAGAGTACTAGTGGGTATTGTTTCAGTCCCAGATCAGGAATGACTTCCTGGTGCAGTAGGAAACAGAAGTCCGTGGCACTGGGCTTAGTCAAGGCTAAATATATTGTAGCAAGCACAACTTCGTGCGAGGCCATATGGCTTCGTAAACTGCTCTTGAAATTGCTCAAGAAGAGGATGGAACTGACCAGAATTTTGTGTGATAATCAGAGTTGCATCAAGCTCTTTGAGAATTATGTGTTTCATGACTGGTCGAAGCACATTGACATTAGGTGCCACTTCATCAGAGACTATGTCCAACGAGGAGCTGTACAGTTGAGGTACACTCCTACATAAGAACAGTTGGCAGATATCCTCACAAAGGCTTTGGGTAAGATTAAGTTTACTTACTTCAGAGAAAAGATAGGCATGGTCAAGAACCCTTTCTAGTAGAGGAATGGGTGGTCTTCAGATTCAGAGGGAGCTACAGTATGGATGAGGCAGTGGTAGAGGTGGTTTCACAGGCAGCAGTACAGAGGGCAACAACGTAGTGTTGAGGGGTAGCAGTCAAGACAACAACAACGCAACAAATGCTTCAGGTCAGAGCAGATATAGTTGGTACCTTGCTGAAACACTTTCCTCGCTAAGAGGGAGTGTTGATTTTGTAGCATTGGGAAGTGTTCCAAGTCTCATATTTTGGGAAGAGGCTTGGACATCAGTATTCCAGATAACCCAGAAATCGTTTGTGGAAATTCCATTTGGATCATGCTTTATTAAAATAATTAATTATTTTAAGGTGATCCTTAAGTCTAAACTTAGGGAATTTAAATAATTAAAGGGTTTTAATAAAACAAAGTGTGAATCTTCTAGAAAATGAAGATCAAGTCATCTTTTAATTTGAGCCATTGATTAAGGATATAATCTGGGCCGTTGATTCATCAACGAGAAGACTATAAGAGAAGGCTTGAGGGCCATTTGGAAAGCAAGTCAGGCACATTCTCAGTACCTGAAGAAAATCGATTTTGAAGTAAGAGAATTCGATTTCAGAGGGAGAGGTTATAGAGGCATAAGGAGGAGGGAGAGGTCAGCAGAGATGAGGAGAAGGAAGGTAGAAGACGCAAAGGAGGAAGTGTGAATTCTTTCAAGGTTTTTGGAAAATTCATCTCGAGATATATCCTAAATATCTCGTCATATATTGTATAAGCAATCTTTTCAGCTATGTGATTAATACAAACCCTCATCTGCTGCACCGGTTTTCCCGCATTGGGTTTTTCCATGGACAATTGTCCAAAAATAACTGTGTTCATGTGATTGTTTGTATTGCGTTATATGCGTTCTATTTGTTCTTACGCTTTAAGATTAAAGATGAAGCTATTTACGATTGTATTTATTTCAAAATTTACTGAAACATCTGTAAATAACTTATTATAAATAAGTAGGCGAAATAAATCAATCACTGCAGTAGCATTTTCAGAAAATTTCACATGTAGTACATAGTTAAGAAAGAATGGCAAATGCCCAAAGTGGCAAAGTAATGCATGGTCCAAAAATGCTCAAAGGCCAAAATATAACATTAAATTTGAAGATGATCATAAAGTGCAATATTTGGCATCAAGACTATCCATATAGGCTTGAGCCTCGCTAGGCACTCCAATTTCATCATCACCGTCATCAATACCAAGATCACCTGGAATGCTATGCAAAGGTATGCCAAATAAAGCTGCATTTGGTGGAGGATTATCCTCATCATCATCAATATGAGAAGCATCCTCAGTATCAACCTCCCATCTTGCTGTAGGGCCCTCTAAATACTCAGGTAGCTTCCTTTAGCGAAGTCGAACACTACTATGCATATAAACCAATTTCTCCGCTGTTTTAGGATACGTCACCCCTCTCCCCCCCCTCTCCCCCCAAGGATCAGGAGGCAGAACTATGATCCGCCATTTTTGGCGATTCTTGGAAAATTGGATTCATGGGTGCCCGATCCACGGATCCAGAAAGGATCGAATCTGGATGCATGGAGGTTCGGGTGTGTATCTGTTACAGATTGTGAGCAGATCCGAGGGAATGTGGACAATTAACACGGTTTCGTAGGGTTTTTTTGTTTTGTTTTTTTGTTGGAAATTTCGAGTTGTTATGTGGGAAACTATGCTTTTTGAATACTCCCAAGGTGCCCTTTGATGCTCCCTAGATGCTCCCTAATGGTAATGTTAAATTCTTACAGTAAAAATGACATTTTCTTTTTCATTTTCATTTTCATCCTTTTACTTAAATTTTGAACGTTACTATGAAATGACTCGGGACGTTTGAGAGTGGTTCCAACCTCATCATACTTCATATGGAGAAAATAGAATTTCATATCCCATTCAAAATTCAACATAATTAACAATTTTCAACATCAATGGGATTGTGGTATTTCATTGGATTATATCATGTATGAGGGCATTGATTGGAATTTACTAAAGAGCACTGAGCCATATATGTACCCAGTGTTGGTATTGTTGATTGTTGAACTCCTTTGTCACTGCCTTAGCAATAATGTACCCTTCACTCAAGTCAAAATAATTGATCAAGCATGTTAATATTTCTCTACCATATAATAAGGCTTGGATTAGGTCGTTTGATCAAAATCGGGCAATGTTGACCAATATCCCTAGAGAACTGAAGTAGAGGAAAAAGCTAGACAAGAGAAGAGGAATCTAGATTCTAGATGGTTGATACTAAAATAATTAATCATTGATGTACAATGGATGCCATATCTATCTTGATTTATGTAAAAATATGCATGCTTTCATGTTTTCTACAACCATTTTGGTATTTTGGATGTTTTTTTTTAATATATATATATATATATATACACACACAGAGTTTTACAGACTTAGAGGCGCGGATCAACCTTAACAAAGTCTAGACTCAATACTCCCTAAGGGTCCCGCCACTATAGTTTCACATATGCATCAAGTGCACATGCGTAGGCTTGTCGAACTTGGACTTAAAGACAGAATGAGCCAGAGCTTCAGAGAGGGAGAAAGCTTAGAATAAACACACAGACTCGAATGCCCCTAATGGAAATACATCTTCCTTATTTATAGAATTTTGAGAGGGGAGAGAGAGAGCCTCAAGCATCTTCTGGAAATATGACCTGTCTGCATAAAATGTATAAACTCTAGATCTCAAATCTATCTTTTCCGTAGATTCTCTGAAATGTGGGTCAGATCCCACCAAAAGTCAGAGAAGTGCTCCGAGTTTCAGATATTCGTCCAGAAAGTTAACCTAAGATTTTAATTTGGAGGACAGACCCCTCCACTTAGTCATTTTAAACTCTCCTAAAATTTACACAGTGGAGATTTTATCGGAATCCCACGATACCGATCACACTCACTGTCAAGTGACTAGACATGAGTTTACAAATATCTTGTCAGTCGCTTGGGTAAGTGACTAGACATGACTTTACAAATATCTTGTCAGTCGCTTGGGTAAGTGACTAGACATGACTTTACAAATATCTTGTCAGTCGCTTGGATACCCATGATTATCACTGTCACTTGAGTAATACATACATTGCGGACTTGGGGACAAATGTGCTTTTGCATGAGGTGGCATGATATTATATCACGGAAAGAAAGGAGATCCATACATGCTAGGTACTCTTTCATCTACAAGATTACAAAGAATTGAGATATTTCCTTTTAGATGGGTTTTCCTTGTGGCTGAATACTATGTACTTTAAGTGTGCTAAACAAGTGTTCTATCTGGAAGCAAAACCATGCCTCAGATTGATTTGCTGTTCTGATGTCTTCTTGGAGGTAATCAATAAATTCATTTTTTCTAATGGTCCAAAATATTCCTTACCTTGGGCACCAGTCATGTAGCAGTATTTTGAACCAAGGTGACCAGTGGTTGTAGGGATTACTCATAGAGCTACACTCGAACATTAGCCAAACTCTTTTGGCATATTTGGTGTACATCAGGATATTACAATAGTATGCATAGCTCAACCATGGCTCATAAAGACAAATATATCTTTGTCCTACAAAAGGTGCAAATCTAATGGCCCCTTGAAAATTTTTGGGCGACTCTATAAAATACATAAGATTACTTGCATTATTATGGCTACTATTAATCCATTTTTCAAGAATCAATTCATATGCAGGACTCTCCTTGACCCTATCTATGAGACATTGAAAACAAAATGACATATGACAATATTTACATATTAAAACCCTCTGAAAACCCTTTGGAGCAGGGGGAGGTGATGATGAAATTGAAGATGATGGACAACTGAACATCTTGATTTCTTTTGGAGCTGCTTCTCTTGTAAACAAATCTGCTAGGCTATTATCTTTTCCATTTTTATATTCAATTTCAAAGTCGAATCCATCCAACCATAGGCTCCATCTTAGTATCCTATTGTTGCCTTGTTCGAACAATATTCAGTTTCTAAGCAGTTCAGCCATATGTTTCAGGTCTGTTCTTATAATGAATCTTACTGGATTTAGGAATACCCTGAATCTTTTGATTCCATTTTTGACAAGAAGAATTTCTTTATGAGAAGATGGATACCTGAGTTCAGTGTCATTGAAACATCCTGATGCATATGAACAAATTTCTTCCCTTTTTGCATGTTTTTGCATCAAAACTCCTGCCCATACTTCATTGGATGCATCTGTTTCTAAAATGTAAGGCAATTCATGTATTGGAAGAACTAGACTTGGTAAATTTTGGACCTTTTGCTTGATAATTTGAATTGCAGTAGTCATATATGGGGATCATTCTATTCCTTTGAGCCTCTTCCGTAGGACCTTGACATCTTTGGCTTGATTTTCATAAAACTGTCAAATGTAATTGAGGCTTCCAAAGAACCTTTGCAATTGCCTGCGATCATAAATGGCATCTGGAAATTCTGTTAAGGCTTTGAACACATGTTCTTGTAATTCAACTTTACATTGGAATATGATTAGTCCTAAATATTCAATTCTAGTTTTTGCAAACTCAAGCTTAGGCTTACTGAGGACTAGCCCATGTTTAAATATCCTGCGGTGAACTATCTCCAAGTGCTTTCCGTGTTCTTTTAAATCAAAAGAACAGATTAGTAAATCATCAAAATAAACAATAACAAATTTCAGATCTCCAAAAATGTCTTCCATCCTTTTCTGAAATTCAGAGGATGCATTCTTCAATCCAAATGGCATTACTCGCCATTGGAACTGTCCATGTGGCACCACAAAACTAGTCTTGTATCTGTCAGATGATTTGATCCCTATCTGCCAGAATCCCTTTTTCTTCTTCAGACATCTCAACGAAAAATGACCCATCTCGCCACAGTTGAAACACTTGACTTTACTCAAGCCCTTTTTCTACTTACCCTTCATTCGTGCTACAAGTGCCATGTCCTCATCTTCCCTCTTCGTTGGATGAAGATTCTCGTCTTGCAATTCCTTTGAATGGAGCCGTCCCACTGTCTATTCCAGTCTGGCACTTTCTCTCTGGCAATGATCCCTTTGATGAAGGGCTTCCATTCCTCAGTGAACCCTTTCAAGGCAATCCTCACCATATCACTATCTGAAATAGTCACACCGATAGTAGCAACCTCATCTCCGACCTGAGACAATCTTGTGCAACAAGCTCATCTCTAACCTGAGACAATCTCGTCATATACGAAGTCACTCCTTCACCCTTTATCATCTTGGTGGACTTCAACTTAAACTTCAATACCTGTACCCGAATCTTGTTCTTATTCTGGAACAAATTCTGAAAAGCCATCCACATCTCATGTGCAGTGTTCTTCCTGGACAAATGAGGTATTAGGGGATCCTTCACACCATCTAGGATGATCAATCTCGCCCTCGTATCCAAATATTCGTACACTTCTAGCTCCTTTGGGTTAGTTGGCTTCTTGATGGCTTTCTCGACGAACTCCTAGATCCTATTGACCTTCAAGACCAACTTGATCCTTTCCTTCCATGGACTATAGTAAATTACACATGCACAAGTATACACAATTTTTAACAAATATTGTACAATAATGTACAACCCAATCTTCATTGTATTAAACCAATCTAAATAATACAATAGTCTATGGTATACAAGATAGAATGACAATAACGCTGCAGCTTCTATGTAGTATCTTGTCCTATTGGTCCTTCACTTCCATACTGCTCTCTAGCTACCCCTTAGTCCTTCAAAGGACAACACATAGAGACTCTAGGAGGGCTGACACCTAACATTGTTGCAAGTTACTTCTGCTGCATGTCACGGGCCAATCCATTTTGCTCTCTAGGCTGGCCAATCCCTGACCTTCAATCCGCCAATATAGCAGTCACTTTTGTCAATCAAGGCTCCTATGAAGGCTCCTAATCACCAAATTAAGCCTTCAACTTTGCTTCCACACGCTGCAAATGGAATTGATCCAAAACCGATCCAAAACTTGGATCCAACACATACAAACATGCACCAAAATACATACCTTTGTTCACTATTTTAGGTCTACTCCACTGCTGCAACCTAGGCTTGGCTAGGGCACAAAATTTAGTCCCCTAACAACCTTAAAACTCTGCCCAGAATTGCTTTTTAGGAGTGCGGTTGCCCTTCCTTGAGGGGATTAGACCCCTTGTTGTGATGTTGGGCTATTCTAGCCCTCACAGCCTCCTCGGCCTGCCCTCAAAACACTGCGACATGCTACAACAAGGTTGTTCTAGCCTACGGCAGCCTTGACAAGGGTCTGCACTTCCTCCAAACAGCCCCCAAACAATCCTCTCTACCTCGGCCTTCTAGCTCTGCTTCTCAGCCCTCCTAACAGCAGCTCAGTCACCCTAAAATGGCCCTGAAATAGTCTTTTGTTCCCTCGTTGTTCTTGCCTTCTTGTTGCGGCTACTGTTGATTTTTTAGTATTGGAGAGTGTTCCAAGTCTCATATTTTGGGAGGAGGCTTGGACATCAGTCTTCCAGAGAACCCAGAAACTGTTTGTGGAAATTCCACTCGGATCATGCTTTATTAAGATAATTAATTATTTTAAATTGATCCCTAAGTTTAAACTTAGGGAAATTAAATAATTAAAGGGTATTAATAAAGAAGAGTGAATCTTCTAGAAAACGAAGATCAATTCATCTTTTAATCTCAACCATTGATTAAAGATCTAATCTCAGTTGTTGATTCATCAATGAGAAGACTATAAGAGAAGGCTTGAGAGTCATTTGGAAAGCAAGCTGGGCACACATTTAGTACCCGAAGGAAATCGATTCTGAAGGAATAGAATTCGATTTCAAAGGGAGAGGTTGTAGAGGCAGAGTTGCAGAGGCAAAAGGAGGAAGGGGAAGTCAGCAGAGGAAGAAGGCAGAAGGAGGACGCAGAGGGGACCAGTCCTCCATGCAGAGTGATGCAGTCTAGCGCAGTGACTGCACAGAAGGCCACGCAAAGTGATGCAGAGGGAGGAAGGGTGCCTCTAGTATGTCAGAAATTGTTCCGAAGGGTTCGGAAAAATTATCTCAGGTGTATTCTAGTCATCTGCTCGTCAAATTTCTGTAAATGATTTCCATTACTGAAGAATAATAAAACCCTCATCTGCTGCACCGGTTTTCCCACATTGGGTTTTGCCGGGGACAATTGTCCAAAAATAACTGTGTTCCTATGATTGTTTCTATTGCGTTATATGTGTTCTATTTGATTTTCTACTTATGATTAAGTGAATACTGTAGTTGTGTTTATTTCAGAATTTAATGAAAGTATCTATAAATAACGTATCATAAATAAGTAGTCGAAATAAATCAATCACTGCAGTAGTATTTCAGCTTGAAAATTTCACATGGTATCAAAGCAAAAGACAAGAGACAAAAGAGAAGGTTCTGCAATGGAACGAAGGTCTAACAACGATGCAGGATCAGCTTGGAAGGGTTCGCAGTCCTCCAAAACGCATGGAGAAACAAAGGGATCATTACATTTCAGTTCTGGCGTCCAGACTAGAAGAGGATTTCGCTTGTGTGTCAAGCACGACCTCTCCAGGGGTTGCGTATATTGACAATGGAGTATTTGCTCACATGACAAGAGTTCGAGAATGCTTCTCGAGCTACCAGGAAGAGCAGATGAATTTTCAGATCACGATGGGAAACACAGGCAACTGTACCCCCATTGGAAGAGGAACCGTAATATTTCAAACAGAAGCTGGTAACAAGCTTTGGAACACCAATGTACTGCATGTACCGGGATTGGGGATGAACTTGCTCTCAATGTCTCAACTTCAGAACAAGGGTTACGATGTATACTTTATTGGCAAAATTTTTTATGTCAAACACCCTAGTTGGAAAAGGAAGGCACAAATTAGATTAAGGTGCCATAAACTGTATAAGTTACAACTCGAGTCTCCAATGGCACTGATAGGCAGTACTGATGAAATATTATGGCACAGAAGAATGGGGCATCTACATCATGGAGCCTTGAAGATCCTCAAGAAGAGTGTCACAGGAGCTCCAGAACTTAGCACCATGAAAGACGATGTCTGCAGGAGGTGCGTATTAGGGAAGTATGCCAAGGAAGCATTTCCAAGAAGCAGCAGTAGGGCCAAGAGTGTGTTGGAATTGATACACTCAGACATTTGCGGATCAATGCCCACGAATGCTCTCAGTGGTGCAAAGTATTTTGTCGCCTTTATTGATGACCATTCCCAGAAGATATGGATCTACTTTCTGAAGACCAAAGATGAGGTCTTTGAGCGATTCAAAGAATTCAAGGCTTTGGTAGAAAATCTAACCAGAAAGCGGATAAAGAAATTGCGATAAGATAATGGTGGAGAATATATTGATAAAGACTTCACAAGGTTCTGCGCAAAGGAAGGCATCAAGAGAGAATGGACAACTCCATATAATCCAGAGCAGAATGGAGTTGCAGAGAGGAAGAATAGGACCATTGTGGAAGCTGCGAGGGCGATGTTGTATGCTCAGGACATGCCCAAATTTCTGTGGGCTGAAGCTTGCAATACAGTGGTGTATGTGCAGAACAAGGTGCCTCATAGAGCATTGGGTAAAGATACTCCTGAGAGTGTGTTCACTGGAAGCAAGCCTGAGGTGAGCCACTTCAGGATATTTGGCAGTATAGCATGTTGCCACGTACCTGATGAGAAGAGGAAGAAGTTAGATCAGACTGCAGAGAAAGGATACATTGTGGGATATAGGGAAAATGTGAAGGCATATCGCATCTATATTCATGAGAATAGGAATATTGTAGTAAGACGAGACTTGAAATTCATGGAGGAGAGAGCCTTCAGGAGATCTCGGGAAATGTCTACAGATACACAGACTGAGGAGGATCTGCTAGTTCAGCCACAACGACCTATAAAAGATAGCTCTAGTGCCTCTCCACAGCATAAGGATTCTGAGGAAAGTTTTTTCGAGGAAGTGCAAGAAGGAGAGCAGGTAAATCCACCCACCACTAGTGGAAGGACGAGCAGAGAACTCCAACAGACTTTGAGGGATGCAGAGGAATTTATTGGAGCCCCTAGAAATGAGAAGAGGGTACGCAGGCAGCCAGACAGGTACCAGGCACTGGTAGCACAGGTTGGAGAACCCTCTAGTTTTCGAGAGGCAGCTCAACATCAAGTGTGGGTAGATGCTATGGTGGAGGAGTACAACTCCATCATGAAAAACGATGTATGGGAAGTAGTCCCTAGACCTTAGAGCAGTTGTAGGATCAATGTGGATCTACAAGATCAAGTATGTTGCTGATGGCAGCATAGAGAAATTCAAAGGCAGGTTTGTGGCTAAGGGGTATGCACGGAAGTGAGGGATCGATTATGAAGAAACCTTCGCTCCTGTAGCTCAGTACACTTCAATTAGATCCGTCATTTCTCTTGTAGTGCAAATGGGATGGGAAATTCACTAGACGGATGTCAAGGCAACGTTCTTGAATGGGGTGATAGAAGAGGAATTGTACATAGAAAAGCCAGAGGGCTTTGAGACGCATGAGTAGAAGAATCATGTATGCAGGCTTAAGAAAGCCTTGTGTAGACTGAAGCAAGCCCCTTGAGCATGGTATGGGCGAATTGATAACTACCTGCAGAAGATGGGATTTGTCAAGAGTGACGCAGATCCCAACCTCTACTACCTAAGAGTAGGGAATAAGCCGCTAATTCTGGTATTATATGTAGATGATCTGTTCTTGACTGGATCATCTAAGCTCATCAAAGACTGCAAGGAAAATATGGCTACATAATTCGACATGAAGGATCAAGGGCAGATTCACTATTTTCTTGGTTTGGAGGCTTGGCAGCAAAAGGGAGAAATCTTCCTTGGGCAAGGAAGATATACTACAAAGATCCTCAAGAGATTTAAGATGGAGGATTGTAGACCCATGGCTACACCAATGATCACAAACTGGAAGAAGATTGACACGTCTGAGGATGATGAGGTTGACTCTACCTTGTATAGGCAGCTCATAAGATCATTGAAGTACTTGGTCAACACTAGACCAAACATCTGTTATCCCGTGAATACCCTTAGTCAGTTCATGGTAGAACCAAGGAGGGCTCACTAGGCAACAATCAAACATGTTCTCAGATACCTGAAGGGGACAATCGAGTTTGGGTTGAAGTACACCAAGGGCAATGAAATCCAGTTGAGTGGGTTCACTGACGCAGACTGGGCTGGAAGCCCAGTGGATTGGAAAAGTACTAGTGGGTATTCTTTCAGTCTCGGATTAGGAATGACTTCCTGGTGCAGTAAGAAACAAAAATCCGTGGCACTGAGCTCAGCCGAGGCTGAATATATGGCCGCTAGCACAACTTCGTGTGAGGCCATATGGCTTCATAAGCTGCTCATGAACTTGCTCAAGAAGAGGATGGAACCGACCAAAATTTTGTGTGATAATCAGTGTTGCATCAAGTTCTCTGAGAATCCCGTGTTTCATGACCAGTCAAAGCACATTGATATTAAGTGCCACTTCATCAGAGACTATGTTTAATGAGGAGCTGTACAATTGAAGTACATTCCTACAGGAGAATAGGTGGCAGATCTCCTCACGAAAGCTCTGGGTAAGATTAAGTTTACTTACTTCGGAGAAAAGATGGGGATGGTCAAGAACCCATTCCAGTAGAGGAATAGGTGGACTCAAGATTCAGAGGGAGTTGTAGTATGGATGAGGCAGTGGCAGAGATAGTGTCACAGGCAGCAGTACAGAGGGCAGCACTAGCAGCGTAGAGATGAGGGGCAGCAACCAAGACATCAACAACATAGTGGATGCTTCAGGTTAGAGAAGATGCTGTTGGTATTTTGCTTAAACATTTTCCTCGCTAGTAGGGAGTGTTGATTTTGTATCATTGGAAAGTGTTCCAAGTCTTATATTTTGGGAGGAGGCCTTGACATCAGTATTCCAGAGAACACAGAGACCATTTGTGGAAATTCCACTCGGATCATGCTTTATTAAAATAATTAATTATTTTAAAGTGATCCCTAAGTCTAAACTTAGGAAAGTTAAATAATTAAAGGGTATTAATAAAGCAGAGTGTGAATCTTCTAGAAAATGAAGATCAAGTCATCATTTAATCTCAGCCATTGATTAAAGATCTAATCTAGGTCGTTGATTCATCAATGAGAAAGACTATAAGAGAAGGCTTGAGGGTCATTTGGACAGCAAGTCGGGTACACACTCAGTACCCGAAGGAAATCGATTATGAAGGAATAGAATTCAATTTCAGAGGGAGAGGTTGTAGAGGCAGAGTTGCAGAGATAGAAGGAGGAAGGGGAAGTCGGCAGAGGAAGAAGGCAGAAGGAGGACGCAGATGGGACATCACTGAGCAACAACACTAGTCCTCCACATAGAGTGACACAGTCCAGCGTAGTGACTGCGCAAAAGTCCATGTAGAGTGATGCAGAGGGAGGAAGGGTGCCTCTAGTGTGTTAGAAATTCTTTCGAAGGGTTCAGAAAAATTATCTCAGGTGAATTCTAGTCATCTGCTTGTTAATTTCTGTAAATGATTTCCACTGTTGAAGAATTATACAAACCCTCATCTGCTGCACCGGTTTTCCCGCATTGGGTTTTTCCGGGGAGAATTGTCCAAAAATAACTGTGTTCATGTGATTGTTTCTATTGTGCTATATGCGTTCTATTTGATTTTCTGCTTATGATTAAGTGAATAATGCAGTTGTGTTTATTTTAGAATTTACTGAAAGTATCTAAAAATAACTTATCATAAATAAGTAGGAAAAATAAATCAATCACTGCTGTAGTATTTCGGCTTGAAAATTTCACAGCTACCACAGAGGTATCCCTTCTCCTCAACGAGTTCCTTGTTTGTGATTTGTCTCACAAATGGATGCTCTAAATGTCCTCCATCATCTTCTATATATACACAATAGAAGAGCTCCTCAAAACGTCCACTATGGGCTTGTCTAGCTTTCAAGAGACTTATTTAACTCAAGCCGACCTTGACACATATGGTGAAACCCACTCCATAATTTCAAAAATTCATATCTCACTAAGGACAACTCGGAATTCAACGATTCTCCTTTCCGCCCTCTATCATCTTATCCCATCACATGTCCAAAGTGCTCCATGGAATTTCCCCAAAACATGATGGGTGCAAAACCCCAAGCTTGGGGTCCAAGCCCACAAGTGACTCTTGTGGTGCTTTTCCCTCCAAACCCCGAACCCTAGGGCTTGGAGTACATCCCAAGCTACTTAAAAATCAAAACCATGTATGCCTATGCATTGCATGTTTGCTTCAGATGCTCCAACTCCCAAAAATACAACTCTGTGTCCTTCCTATCAAAGCGCTCTATGAGCCTCCGAATGAACTCCGTGTAGGAAGTTATGGTTGCATGACCCAGAGTAATTAGCCCATGGACCACCACTCCTGCACATCCCCATCTAAGTGCAGGGTGGTGAACCTTATCACATCTGCCTCCCTCATGGGGTTAAGCTGGAAATAGGTGTCTAACTTCTACATCCATGCCCTGGCCGAACTCTTGGCCGATCCATCAAAGTTGGGGTGGGTTATTTTACCTGCTGTCCTCTCACATAATGGTTCTACTGAGCTCCCTGGTATGATTATGCAACTCCACCTTTGTGCTTCTCCTTCAGGTGACAAAACTCCACAAAGGACATAGCCATCTTGATCCTTGGGTCCAATGCATCATACTCATCAATACCCTCTGAAAACGACCTCAAAAATGCCGCGGAAGAATTTGGCTCACATGTAGGCCCATCAATAAACTATGGCATGGCGGGACAGTTGGACGACCCAGTCATGCGTTGGGTCTCTGGCTGGTTGGTGTGTGCATGTGTTTGGCTACCCTCACCAGTTTGGGATCCACCCTCTCCACTATTATCCTTCCTGCCTTGGTCTTGGTTATGCAACTGTACACCATTCAACCACGCTAGCATGTCCATCATGAGTTTTTGCTGCCTCTCCAACTCTGCAATTATTGGCTCCTTGCCATCCTGTTCAGGTTGCTCTTCATTTTCCATGGACTCTTTTTCCCAGATCTCATGCTCTCTAATGTGCTCTACTTCGGTATTTCAAAAAGGGTCAGGGCCTAAACCTCTACCTTGGCCTCTTTTGCCTCAGCCCTTGCCTCTATGAAATAGTATTCCACCATACTCGGGTGGCATCACCTGTTTTGCGCCCACAACTAGCCAAGAACATGCTCGATACCACTGTAATATCCTAAGTGGAAAATAACAGTAAATACCAGAAACATGAACTAGGAACTATTAGGGTCCTATAATTCATAGGATCACAAGGTGATTGAATATTTTCTCTTAGTCATGTGAAATTGTAAATAATATTGCTTTTTGCAAATGATTTCCAAAAAATAAAAATGAAAAGAGGGTATAAGAAAAGAAAAATAGAATAAAGAAAAGAAAAACAGAGAAAGAATAAAAAATGATGATGAAAGAACCCCATCAAAAAAGGAAAATAGATGTGAAAGTGATGCAAATTCAAATGCCACTACCAGATAAATAGTTTGTTTTTAAGAATAAATAGAATGTTGTGTGCAGCTTGTTTAAAATGCCACAACCATAAGTCTTTGTTTAGATTAGAGGAATAATTTAGCCAAAATTTTTAATCTTGGCTAAAAATAGTTAGGTAGATGAATAAATTGATTCAAATGTTCAAGCTAGGTCAATGAGAGAAATGAATAGATAGGATTAGGTTAGATGATTTTTCCTTTCAAAGAAAATAAAACAAGGGTCTGCACATCTAAATGCACCCTTAACAGTCAAAATTAGTCTTAGGTTAGGAGAACATTTAAGTGAAAAGATTCAAAAGGTGATTATGTGTATACTACATCATATATGCTCTTATCCTAAGGTTAAAAGCGCTTAATAATTCTATACAAAGTTTCAGCCCATATGTATAAAGGGCATAAGAGACAAATTGTTTGTCGGATAGTGTTAAAAGGTGCTCATGTCCCGACCATTCTATTGCTGCCATATTAAATCAATGGTCCACGATGCCTTTCGACCCCCTGCCCATCCTAGCTTTATCATGGAGGGGGGGCGGGGGTTCAAAAATTGGTTTCCTCCTTGCAAGTCCACTCTATGTGTCAGCGCCTCGTTTTTTCGCATCCCCCCCTCCATATTCCGCTTACCACTTCGACCCCCCTCCGAAAACCGCCAACCCACCTTCCTTTTACCGCCAACACCCTTCGGGCCATCCCCTCCACTCCAATTTTGACACCTGGCATGACCGTTATGCATTCAATTTTTCCCGGGATTGCCATATTCAATCCGTAACGGTCCCGCTTCCCCAACGGACCTCTGGTCTTACCATAAAACCTTCCCTGTTTACCCATTTTGCACCGTTTTCAGACATTTTCACTTAGATTGATCACACCTCCTCACTCTAACTTGTTTCGGCACAATGAAAGCTCCTCAGAACTAGACAAAGCAACCAATCAATCGATTGTCATCGAATTCTTGCTAACCTCCCACTGTTACTTTCCTTTCCTACAGTTTCAATTGTCAAAATGCCTCCCAAGAAGAAAAATAGTGACAATTCAACCAACCCTATGATCGCCCCTATAGTCGACCTTGATCATATTCTCCTTTCTGACAAAGATTATAATATCACAGAGACGGAGTGAATTCGATCTGTTTGAATTGTACTATTGGCTCGAAGACAATCACTTAGACCAGAATGATGAAATTAAACTCTGGGAGTCCAATGTGAAAATTTCTGAACACAGAAACCCTACTGCAGAATATTGATTTACTTTTCCTACTTGTTTTATTATTCACAAGTTATTTAACTGAAATATTCAGAAAAACATCAAAGCAAACACAATCTTCAGCCTACACATATATAGATCATTCACTGAAACATAGCGCACATATGACAAAGGACACACATGATTTTTCGGACAAATGTCCCCGGAAAAACCCAATGCAAGAAAACCGGTGCAACAACTCTTTGAGGGTTTTATTTATTAAGCAAAATATCTGAATACATCTAGGGCACCAGTAGTGGTTTGCCCGACAGATAAATTCACGACAGTTGTACCTTATCACTCGAAGACAAAAATTATGGCTGATTCAAACTCTTTAGGAATTACTGAATATGAGCTCTTTCTGGTCCACTGGAACCCTTAGCGCAACTCTTCCAGCATCTGCGTCAGCCTCTCTTGCTCAGCGCAGCCTCTGCGCAACACAGACTGCCCCTACATCACTCTGAAGGCCTCTGCACTGCCTCTGTGTCACCCAAAAGGGTCTATGCCCCTCTTTGCGTGATCTCTGCGTCAGCCTGGCTGTGCTGCATCCCTTCTGCTGGTCTCTGTGCTACCTGGTACGGAACTACCTCTCTGATGTATGTATTCTCGGCCTCAGATTAGAACATCCCTTGTCGATCTGCCCCTCACTAGCACTGCAAGCTCACTCAAAAAATTCTCAGCAAACTGCACCCATAATTTCGACATAGCTCAAGTGCTGCTACTTTGTGTGTATCCTCCAACTAACTCCAAGCCTTCCTTTAATACTTTTCTCGTTGAGAAATCAATGACCGTGATCTAATCACTAATCAACGGCTAAGATTAGAGAAAGCTTGATCCACATCACTTAGAACATTCTCACCACATGTGTAAATTAACTCACTTTAATTTTCAATTTCTCGAAGTTAGACTTAGGGTCCCCATTAAAAAATTTAATTATTTGAATAAATTTTACACCAGGTGGAAATGGGAATTCTCCAAATAATTTCTGGGTCATGGAGATCTCATGTGTTCTAGCCCCTCCACAAAGTTTCGGAGCTAGAGCACATTCGATGCTACCCGAAATCTCAACAATCCCTCTTAGCGAGGAGTGTGCTCTAGCAACACTTCACCACTGAAACATCACCCTGATCT
This sequence comes from Pinus albicaulis, assembly GCA_034641835.2. Classification (NCBI taxonomy): domain Eukaryota; kingdom Viridiplantae; phylum Streptophyta; class Pinopsida; order Pinales; family Pinaceae; genus Pinus; species Pinus albicaulis. Next base: position 1,633,780,491 of record CM076575.1, on the reverse strand, counting down.
CTGGCATTGGTCCCCGCGTTGTTGATGCTTGGCTTGCTGCCCTCCATCCACATCTGTACTGCAGCTCCCTTTCAAATTGTTGGATCATGCTACCTATAGCACTGCCATTGCTAACTACTGCACTGCAACTCAGTTGCTGAGAAGTAAGAAAATGAAGGACAATCACCCAATCAACTGACACACAAGTTAGTCTGGCTACATCTCATCACTGAATACCCTATGTTGCTGCTCTGCGCTGTCTCTCTAGGGCCTCTGCGCTTCTGCCGGTCTGCACTGCATAAGAATTGCCCCTCTGCGCTACTGCTGTCATTGCACTACGTTGCTCCACTCTCCAGTGTCCTAGCAATGTCTCTACTTCTCCATGATCTTCTGCACCCACTGCTCCAGTCATCCTACTACTAGCTTAAGGCTCCCGTAGCTTGTATGTGATCCAAGAGTTTGGGCACCTCAAGGATCCTGCCACCACCATCTGTAGCTCAATCTACAGATCTATGTCATCCCACCTCTTCTCTCGAGGTACATGAGCACTCATGGCCACATCATCTTCGCAGCCATCGTCCCCTCTTGCTGCTGTTGCCTTGGAATTTGAAACTTCCCTGTCCTTCCTCTTAGGACAAGTGTTGGTGAATTGTCCCAGTGCACCACATCTGAAGCACCGAACCTTGGATTGGTCCTTCTTCTTCTTCCCTTGCTGCAACTGTACCTTAGATGCTAGGGTTGTATCTTCCTCCTCCTTTATCTTGACTCCTCCGCTGCTGAATTCCCTCTTGGTTTCCCTCCGTATCTCCTCCTGTCGAAGGATTGCCCACATGTCTCCCCAATTTGGGAGTTGTGCTCTGCCTAAGATACTTTGGACAAAGGTCTCCCACTCATCGGTGATTGCATTCAGGGCATTCCTCATCATGAGTCCATCATCTGGATTTTCCCCCATGGCAATCAACTGGTCTTGGATAGTTTGCAATCTGAAGAGGAAGGGATCGATCTCCTCTCCCTTGTGCATTTGGAACATCCACATTTGATTCTCTAGAAGCATCCTCCTCTGGATGGAGCTACCTTGATACAGTGTGGTCAATGTTGTCCATGCCTTGTTTGTCGTCTTCGATTTTCCCACGCCTGATTTTCGTTGAACTCATTTAGAGCATCATGTTAATTTTGGACAACTAGGTCCAAACTCCATGTTGTGATGCTCAAATGAAGATACCAATATTTTATTGGGTTCCTCTTTCAGAGAGGTGCAAGATCGATCTAAAGATCATCTTGATTCGATAAGAAGAACATTTATTTTGAATTTATTTTTAATCTATTCAAAGTATGTGCAGGTCGGCCTTAAGGTTTTGTGCCCTAGCAGATGTGTCACACACCCTCAATGATGGATATAAATAAGGTCAGCATTGGAGGACATTTCACTCATCTCATCCTCATCCATTCTCTCTCCTCATCTGATTGGTTCAATCACTTGGAGTCTCTTCTCTCTCCACACGTGGGAAATCTGGCAGCAACACTTTTCTGTTTTTCAGTCTAGGGTTTCTGCAGCAAACTTTGACTAGCGTTGACTATGGTCAACGCAAGGTCAAATCGACTCAAAACTCTCCCAAAATCTCGATTCCCCTAATCCGCATTTTCTGGCACTATTTCCGAGGCAAAATGTTGACTTTGACTTTTCAGCGTTGACTTAGTTGCTCTGCTGTTTGCGTTGACTGTTGACTACAATGTTGACTTTTGGGTTGACTTTTGTGTTGACTATAGATTTCAGATTTCTGTGGTGTGAGTTTTGAGTCTCTGAATTCGGAATATCCACAGAGAGCATTTTTGTGTCTACGTTTCGGGTCTAGAACAAGACCCATCATCAAGACAAATCCTGCTGAAAAGAGAGGAGGTTAGAGGGTTGTGTGACATTGCTGGTTGGTTGACCATATTGAGACTTTGTTGGTTGAAGCATCCTGTTGACCGCCATAATGCACCAACACAATTATATATTTCTGGCTTGTCTTCTGTCGATCTACTGGTATGTTCTATCAGCATTTTACTTTATTGTTTATGTGATTGCTGTCTCATATAGAAGAGAAAGTAAAGTTGCATCAAGCATAGAACATCTACATAAATTTTCATGGTATCGGAGCTGAGGTGAAGATAAAGCCCTGATTTGTAGCAATCACCGAAGAAGAGGATGGGTTCCTCAAACTACAATGGCTTCAAGGCTGATGACAAATTGACTGGGAAGGATGACTTCCATGCTTGGAAGATGACTTTGGATCTTCACTTGGAAGACCAAGATGTCATGGACTATGTGCAGGGTAAAATTCAAGAGCCTCCATCCACTGCAACTGCTGCTGCCAAAACAAAATACAAGAAGGGAGAAATCAAAGCAAAGCTGATGATCGGGGACTCAATTCACAAGGGTCTAGTTGCCTACATCTCTGAGCTGGGCACATCCAAAGAGATGTATGATAAGTTGGTCCACATGTTCAAGGTCAACAATGCGAATCAAGTCCTATTCTTCAAGAATAAATTGAAGAATCTGAAGAAAGCGGGGATGAGTCTATTCAATCATATTTTCTGAATCTGACCGAGATCAGGAACAATCTGCTGGCTATTGGGGAGACAATAGTTGATCGAGAGATGGTACTCACCGCACTTGGAGGGCTCTCATCCGAATGGCATGTGTTTAACTCTACCATTCTCAATAATAATGTGATACCTGACTTTGACGAAGTACTATTGAGATGCGTTCAAGAAGAGACAAGAATGAAGGAATATGAAAATGAAGGAAATGCTGCCTACGCTGCTCATTCTTGAAAGAAGAACTTTGGTGGTCCAAGGAACAAAGGAAGAGCAGGGGCCCAAGGAAAGAAGGGCAAGTGTTACACTTGTCATAGTCCAGGTCACTATGCTAGAGAATGCCCTGTCAAGAAGGATTCTCCCGATGGTGATGACAACAACAACTACCGGAGGAATGGCAATCAAAGGAACAACAGGTTCAAGGGAAAGAGGAAGGCTCCCTCCGGCGGAAATGGTCAACCTTTCAAAAGGTCGAGAAACTCCAAGTATGAGGAATCAAATGTTGTTGATAAAAGAAATGAATTCATTCTTGTATCTGCTTCTCTGCTGCATCTCCACCCGACACTATGGATGTTGGGTTGATAGATAGTGGTGCCTCAAGACACATGACTGGGTTCAAGGAAGCACTCTCTGATATAGTTGAGAAGGATACTAATCTGGAAATTATCCTTGGGAGATAATGTCACATATCCTGTGAAAGGGACAGGGACTGTGACCCTCCACTTGTCTCAAGGTCAATTCCTCCGCTTGCAAGATGTACTCTATGTACCTAATTTGAAGAAGAACCTTGTGTCTATATCGGCCATGGAAGACAAAAGTTTCAAGGTGGCATTCATTGATGGAAAAGTGCGCATGTGGAAGAAGAGCTTCAAGGAAGCTATCACGATTAAGTTTAGAGTTGATACACTCTACCAGGTTGGAGGAAGTCCACTGGGAGCGATGACATGTGATACTATCCGATAGATTGAACTATGGCACCGAAGGTTTGGACACCTTCACTACAAGGCCCTTCCGGAAGCAAGGAAGGTGGTGACGGGGATGCCTGAGTTCACAAATAATCATGAAGGTGTATGTCAGGGTTGTGCCGAAGGAAAGCATACAAGGGGACCTTTTCGCTCAAGCATCACAAAGACATTTGATATCTTGCAATTAGTACATTCTGATCTGTCTGGTATGTTGCCCGTGACATCCTGGGGAGGATGTTCTTATTATATGACGTTCATAGATGACTTCTCTCGCAAAACCTGGATATACTTCGTGAAGAAGGATGAGGCTTTCATGTGGTTTTGTACCTTCAAAGCCTTGGTGGAAAATCTGACAGGGAAGAAGATCAAGATATTGAAGACCGATAATGGCACTGCATATGAGACGAACGAGTTCAAGAACTTTTGCATAGAAGTTGGCATCAAGAGGGAGACCACAACTATCTATGCTCCTGAGAAGAATGGCGTTGCTGAATGAAAGAACAGGACCATTTTGGAAGCTGCCCGTGCCATGCTATGTGACCAAGGTCTATCGAAGTTTCTATGGGGAGAAGCTGCGAACACTGCTGTGTACATACAAAACCGATGCCCGCATTTTGCACTGGACTCCAAAACTCCCGAAGAGGTTTTCTCTGGTAAGAAACCTGACGTCTCACATTTTAGAGTTTTTGGATGTCCTGTTTATTTTCATGTGCCAAAAGAGAAGAGGAGTAAGCTGGATGCTTCTGGGAAGAAGGGAACGTTTGTGGGCTACAACAAAACTTCGAAGGCCTATAGATTCTATGTGCCTGGTCAAAGGGAAGTGGAGATATGCCACGATGTCACTTTTGACAAAGATGCTTCCGTGAAGAAACTAGTCAATCTTCCGAGATCTGAGGAAGATCATGAAACAATGCCTGGAAATCAAGAAGAACCAAAGGATGAGATGATGCCCAATGTTGAAGGACTGATGGACCCGATTGATCCACCTCCTTCACTAGGGAAGAGACCATCATGGCTCAGGGACACTCTCGAGGATGCCGAGGGACATATGGCCCTAAGGGGGACATTCTGTGAAAGCAAGAAGCTGAGTAGATACCAAGGGTATCTAGTAGCCATGAGTACTATTGTACAATCTGAGCCTGGATCTTTTGAGGAAGTCGTAAAGCATCAAGTCTGGATGGATGCTATGCACGAAGAGTATGATTCCATAATGAAGAATGATGTCTAGGATGTGGTTCCAAGACCGGAGGACAAAGCAGTTGTCACCTCAAAATGGCTCTACAAGATCAAGCATAGATCTGATGGAAGTGCTGAAAAGTTCAAGGCAAGATTCGTTGCCCGTGGCTTCTCTCAAAAGGAAGGCGTAAACTATGATGACATATTTGCACCTGTGGCCTGATATACCACCATTCGATCTATCATAGCCCTTGCTGCTACGCAAGGATGGAGTCTTCATCAGATGGATGTGAAGACTGCATTTCTGCATGGTGCGATAAAGGAAGAGGTGTATGTAGAGCAACCTCTGGGGTTTGAAGTCCAGGATCGGGACACCCATGTCTGCAGGTTGAAGAGAGCCCTCTATGGGTTGAAGCAAGCACCCAGGGCTTGGTACAAGAGGATAGATAGCTACTTGATGAAGCTGGGCTTCACTCGTAGTAATGCTGATCCGAACCTTTACTTAAGGTTGATAGAGAGAAGCCTCTCAACTTGGTGATGTATGTGGACGACCTCTTCCTGACAGGTGCTGACCCTCTCATTCATCAGTGCAAGAGGGAGCTTGCTGCTGAGTTCGAGATGAAGGACCTAGGACTAATGCACTACTTCCTAGGCCTGGAGGTCTGGCAGAGACTTGGCGAGATTTTCCTTTCTCAAGGAAAATACATTGTGAAGCTTCTGGAAAGATTTGGTATGGTGGACTGTAAGTCCGTGTCGACATCGATGGAGCTCAACTTTAAGAAGTTGAGTGGCAGCGCTGCTGGGCCCGTGTTAGCAAATCCTACTGAGTATCGTCAACTCGTAAGGGCCCTGATGTTCTTAGTGAACACCCGTCCGGACATATGTTTTGCAGTGAACACTTTGATTCAACAGATGGTTGAGCCTCATCACACTCACTGGGTTGGTGCCAAGAATCTTTTGAGATATCTTCGGGGCAGGGTAAACCATGGGCTGAGATACACTGTTGGGAGCGTGACACTCCTTGGATATACTAATGCCGATTGGGCTGGCAGTGTGGTGGATCGTAAGAGCACATCGGGATGCTGCTTCACACTTGGTTCTGCTTCGATATCATGGATAAGCAGGAAGCAAAAGTCGGTGGCTTTGAGCATCGCGGAGGCCGAATGCATTGCAGCGAGTATGGCCTGTTGTGAAGTAGTCTGGTTGCGAAAGCTCTTCAATGAGCTGTTTGGGCATGTGCTAGATACCACAGTGATACTCTGTGATAACCAAACTGGGATTCGGTTGTCTGAGAATCCCATGTTCTACGATCGATCCAAGCATATTGATATCAGGTACCACTTTATCCGGGATATGGTACAACGAGGCGTCGTAAGGCTCGATCATATAGGAACTGATGAGCAAGTCACAAATATTCTCACAAAGCCCCTGGGGAAGGTCAAGTTCCTAACCTTCCGTGAGAATCTTGGTATCTTGGAACAACCTTACTCTGAGGGTCTTGTTGGACGATGAGCTCTGGGAGCTCTGGGGGGCTTTGGGGATAGCTTCTCGGAGCTATAAGCAACCACAGGGCTAGGCTTGCCGAATCTTGTTGGTGTGCTTCTGCCCCACCGTTGTGATGATTGAGTTGGTTCACCTCTCATTATGTATGCCCCGTATGCATCCTACCCATTGAGTTCAGGGCTCATGGGAAGTACCTTTCATTTGGCCAATGAGGTGGGAAAAGCTATAGACTAGTAGCAAAGGCTGATGGACGCATCAGAGATTGCCGTACTCTCTATCTAGGATGGCACGGTCCAACCACTTGATCTGGGATCAGGTCTAGTGAGGTTTCGGACCTCCTACTGACTTCGGGTCAAATAAACCATCTTCAGGTTGGTATGAGACTCTTTGTGAGTCCTATAGAGGTTTCAGACCTCTGGGCTGAATCTGTCAGCCGGGAATGATGTCTTTGTGACTAACCCACTTTTGTTCTGAAATAAAGAATCCGGCAAAGCAAGTTACGGTGGGATGACGCACGATGTTTGGATTGCACAGGTGGATGGAGTTCTCCCTAGTTGAGAGGGAGTGTTAATTTTGGACAACTAGGTCCAAACTCCATGTTGTGATGCTCAAATGAAGATACCAATATTTTTATTGGGTTCCTCTTTCGGAGAGGTGCAAGATCAATCGATCTAAAGATCATCTTAATCCGATGAGCAGAACATTTATTTTGAATTTATTTTTAATCTATTCAAAACATGTGCAGGTCGACTTTAAGGTTTTGTGCCCCAACAGATGTGTCACACACCCTCAATGGATATAAATAAGGTCAATGTTGGAGGACATTTCACTCATGTCATCCTCACACATTCTCTCTCCTCATCTGATTGGTTCGATCACTTGGAGTCTCTTCTCTCTCCACACGTGGGAAATTTGGCAGCAACACTTTTCTATTTTTCGGTCTAGGGTTTCTGTAGCAAACTTTAACTAGCGTTGACTTTGGTCAACGCAAGGTCAAATCGACCTGAAACTCTTCCAAAATCTCTATTTCCCTAATTCACATTTTTTGGCATTATTTCTGAGGCAAAACGTTGACTTTGACTTTTCAGCGTTGACCTAGCTGTTGCTGTTGTTTGCGTTGACTGTTGACTGATGGCATTGACTTTTGGGTTGACTTTTGAGTTGACTGTTTGGCTGTCCTAGAGGGTTGTGTGACATTGCTGGTTGGCTGACCATATTTAGACTTTGCTGGTTGAAGCATCATGTTGACCGCCGTAACGCACCAACACAATTGTATATTTCTGGCTTGTCTTCTGTTGATCTACTGGTATGTTCTATTAGCATTTTACTTTATTGTTTATGTGATTGCTGTCTAATATAGAAGAGAAAGTAAAGTTGCATCAAGCATAGAACATCTACATAAATTTACACATCAGCATTGGTTGGCACAACCAGGACGTTCTCTACATGGTCTCTGATACCGTACTCCTCCAGGACTGTCAGGATTCTGGCCTTCCAGATAGCAAAGTTAGACACACCGCCTAACCTATCCTGATCTCTCAGTCCATATGGGGCCATCTCTGCTCAAACAATGGAAACAAGTGCTCTTGTCCCTTATACTGCTGCTACACTTAGCACAAGACTGGATATGGGTTTCTTGGCGATAGAAACCCTCTAGATAATCTTCTCCCTCTGACAACTGATTTCCCTCCTGGAAATCCTCTGCCAATTCCGTCGAATTAACCCTCTACGATCACCCTCCTGATCGAATCTTAGATTTCTTGGCAGGAAAATTTGTTGAAGGACTATTTCCCTTTACTTTGTCAACTTTGCTAGGCATTGGTCTACACCAACAGAACCGATGCCCCACCAGCAACTTTGAAGATCAGAAGTTACACTTCCAGCCCCAAAAATTGACACAACAGCACTCCAACTTGGACTGCGTCACTCTCTAAGGCTCGCGTCAGCCCAGTGTGAGCCTGACAAGCTCTGCGTCACCCACTAGGGCCTGCATCAGCCTTTGCGTCCCTTCTGCTAGGTCTGTGTCCCTCCTGGCACTGCGATGCCTTCTTCTTGGATCTGTAAGCTTCAACTACCTTCTTGTAGCAAAATTCTTCAGCCTCTTGCTTATGGCTTCAACTTGATCTGCAATTGCTTTGATACCATGTGAAAATTTCTGAACACAGAAACCCTATTGTAGAATATTGATTTACTTTTCCTACTTGTTTTATTATTCACAAGTTATTTAACTGAAATATTTAGAAAACATCAAAGTAAACACAATCTGCAGCCTACACATATACAGATCATTCACTGAAACATAGCGCACATATGACAAAGGACACACATGATTTTTCGTACAAATGTCCCCGGAAAAAGCCAATGCGGGAAACCGGTGCAACATCGCTTTGAAGGTTTTATTTATTAAGAAGAATATCTGAATACATCTAGGGTACCAGTAGTGGTTTGCCCCACAGAGAAATTCACAGCAGTTGTACCTTATCACTCGGAAACAGAAAATATGTCTAATTCAAACCCTTCAGGAATTACTGAATACGAGCCCTTTCTGGCTCACTGGAACCCTCAGCGCAGCTCTTCCAGCCTCTGCGTCAGCCTCTCCTGCCCAACGCAACACAGGCTGCCCCTGCGTCCCTCAGAGGGCCTCTACCCTGCCTCTGCGTCACCCAGAACGGTCTGCGTCCCTCTCTGCGTGATCTCTGCATCTGCTTGGTTGGGCTTCATCCCTCCTGCTGGCCTTTGCGTTGCCTAGTACGAAACTGCCTCTCTGATGTATGTGTTCTCGGCCTCAAATTAGAACATCCCTTGTCGATCTGCCCCTCACTAGCACTGCAAGCTCAATCGAAAATTCTCAGCAAACCGCGCCCCAGAATTTCGACATCACCCAAGTGCTGCGACTCTGTGTGTATCCTCCAACTGACCCCAAGCCTTCCTTTAATAGTTTTCTTGTTGAGAAATCAACGGCCGTGATCTAATCACTAATCAACGCTTAAGATTAGAGAAAGCTTGATCCACGTCACTTAGAACATTCTCACCACATGTGTAAATTAATTCACTTTAATTTTTCAATTTCCCTAAGTTAGATTTAGGGCCCCCATTAAAAAAATTAATTATTTGAATAACTTTTACACCAAGTGGAATTTCTCCAAACGATTTTTGGGTCTTGGAGGTCTCATGTGTTCTAGCCCCTCCACAAAGTTTCGGAGCTAGAGCATATACTATGCTACCCAAAATCTCAACATCCAACTTACCCCTGTATATCTTTCCTCAGACCCACCATTTCCCTGAGTTCATTTGTAGATGCCATGCCTATTATTTACCCATGAGAGCTATTGTAGCCCCAAGTGGAGAAGTTTTATTCACAATTACCCCTGAAACAATCAATCGGATGATGCAGGTTTGTCAAATTGGATCCAACACCCATTTCTCAGTGGAAGCCCTCAATGACCTCTATCAGAAACTAAACTTCTCCAAGAGATCCCAGATTTTTGAAATCTTTTTATCTGAAAATGCCCAGTTACCCAAGAAGAATCCACCCTATACCTCATTTATTTTTCTAGACGAAACCAAACAGATTGTCTTTGTGCTTTCATGCTTATTAGGTTATTATTCAGATGAATGGATGGATGAACCTATCCTAGGTTTCCTATCCATTTTTTCCACTAATGAGAAACCCTCTGTTATTTTTTATTTCAGTCAATTTATTGCTGACAACATTCATGAACAATTCCTTAAGTTACAAACTGAAGGAATGTTCAAGTATGCCTCAATTCTTGTTTACATGTTCATATATTATCAAGCAGACAGGTTCCCATTCACACTCCAGAAGCTGGATGAAGAAGGAAATCCATAGTCAGTTATTTTTTGGACTTCCTTGGTAAGGAAGGACACAGATGAATACACTTTCAAAGACTACGTAGATCAGTTTGTTCATCCAGCCATGTGTTTACTGACCAACACTGCAGAACTCGGGGTCAGTGATGAAATTCAGAAAGTTTTACACCTCACAGAGTAGCCCAAGACAGGGGACTAGTACCTTTACCAGAATTACACTGAAATTAGAGTGTATGGATGTGAGCTACCACCCTACAGGCTGCCCAAATACCTCCCAATGAGAGTATTTTCCTTAGAATACATTAGGTAGATGATCAATTCAAATGAGATTCATTTTGTTTCAGCGAAAAATAAATCTCATTTCAGGATAAAAACTCAAATTGGCCCCTTTATTTTTAACAACAGGACAACAGGTGAGGAGGCAGACAACATCCTAAAGTAGATGAAGTTCCCCTTGAGCTTCACATTGTCATATGACCCATTTGGCCTAATTTCCAAGCTAAGGGTGGAGCACAAGACCACTCCTTATGTTCATACTCAGAGCCTTGAGATTGAGAAGTACATGAACCAGATTGAATGGGTGAGAACACTCTACAAGAGGCAGAACATCAACTTTTGTCCAACTCTATTTCTTAGACTCCCACACCACAGGAAAAGACATAAAAAAGACCAAGACAAGAGGGATCCCCTCCAGTGACTGAGCTTTTAGCAAAGGAATTCAAAATTTACAGGAAGAAGATGAAAACAACTCCCAAGACAGATTTTCCAAAGGAGGGAGAACAACCACCTACTATAGTGTTGAAGGGTCCACATTCTTTAGCACAATTAGGCAGTGTGTTTACTGTGATATTTTCAATCTGAAAAGTCTACAGCTGCAATGATAGATTTATTTCTCCTACTTATTATTTCAGTAAGTTATTTACAGAAATCGGTCGGTAAATTTCGAAATAAATACTAATGCAACATTCACAATTATATATGCAGAGAAGTAAATAATAAAGGACATAAGCATAAGAATCAATCACAAGTACACAGTTATTTTTGGACAATCGTCCCCAGAAAAACCCAATGCGGGAAAACTGGTGCAGCGGATGAGGGTTTTATTAAAATTCTTCAGCAAATGAATCTTTACAAGGAATATACTGGAAGATAAAATCTGAAGACACCTGAGACAATTCTCGGCTCCTCCCGAAAATTTCCCGACACCTTGATCAGCCTCTGCTTCTCTCTGTGCTTGTCAGCATGTTTCTCTGCGCAGTCCCTGCATTGGACTGCGTAAGTTTGCGTAGGCTCTGCGTGGTTTCACTGCACTACAGCCCTGTGCTACCTCCTGTGAACCACTGTGTCCCTCTGTCCCCGATCTCAGTCACTGCTGACTCCCTCCTCCTTCTGCTTCTGCAACTCTCCCACTGAGATCGAATTCTATTACTTCAGAATTGATCTCCTTCGGGTACTGAGTGTATGCCTGACTTGTTTTCCAAATGACCCTCAAGCCTTCTTTTATAATATTCTTGTTGATGAATCAACGACCCAGATTTGAAGTCTAATTAATGGTTAAGATTAAAACTTGACTTGATCTTTGTTTTCTATAAGATTCACACTTTGACTTATTAATACCTGTTGGAACACCTAATCCTACATGGGTAGGTGTGGAATGCGAAAAGTCACAATGGAGTCCAAGTGACCTTGGAATATGAAACCAAGAGTCACACCATTGTACTATAAATGTATATCTTTGTATAATGGAAAAAAAAAAGCCTCACTCTTATCTTTCATTGTGTGTTGATTCTCTTGTGTGTGTGTTCATCTTTCTCATACACCATGTGTGTGCTTTAACATGGTATCAGAGCGGGCGATTTCTGGCCCTGCTCCAAATTGAGTGAGCCATTTGTGTTTATGGCCTTACATATCTGCAAAAATTCTTGACATTTTTGCAGCGCTCAGAGTTTCTGCAGCAGTGTTTTTGCCGCCATTCAGAAGTGTTCTGAAGAGGAGCAGCATTCAGAATCCCAGCATTTAGAAATTGGCAGCATTCAAGCATTGGTTTTGAAGAAAGGCAGTACTGCCCATCTGAAGGTTGATTTCTTCCTGCAATTTCTGCCCATTAAATTCTGTTTTGGAGAGCTGTTGGAAAATTTGTTTAAATTGGGATTTCTGAAGAAGTTTATGAGTTTTTAGTGGAAAAGATTTCTGAGTATTTTTAAATTCTGCATTTTTGAGCTGCTGAGAGGGTTTTTGAAGATAATTCTGAGTTTCTCTGCTGTTGGAAAAATCATTTTTGCAAGTTTACAAGTTCCTGCAAATTATTCTGCTGTGTATTGAGAAAATCTGCTGCTGTTTTTAAGTGGAATTCCTGCTCTACTCTGCTGTTTAAAAAAAAATAAAAAATAAAAAATCTCTGCAACATCTTGGCCTTTCGGCCTTCCCACTACACATTCCCCTCGCTGCTATTCACTCAAACCGGCCCCTCACCTCACTTCTCCCTACGCTAACGAACAGACCACGCCCTCATCTAACTACAGCCTTCTCCCTATAGCACTCTGCCCTCAAACCGCTCTACACAATCCCAAAAACAACTCAACGCTCATCCTGCCCCCTTACCATTTCACAAACTGTTAAATTTGGACAACTAGGTCCAAACTCCATGTTGTGATGCTCAGATTAAGTGGCTAGTATTTTTGTTGGATTCCTCTTTCGGAGAGGTGTAAAATCCATATAAAATATATCTTAATCCGATGAGCAGAACATTTATTTTGAATTTATTATTTATAATAAATTATATGCGCAGGTCGGCCTTAAGGTTTCACACCCCCAGCAGATGTGTCACACACCCCAATGATGGATATAAATACAGGCAAAGTTGGAGAGCATTTCACCACAACTCAACACACATCTTCTTCTCTCATCTGATTTAGTACGAGCTCCTTGGAGGACAAGTTCAGCCCACACGTGTGAAGAAGAAGGACGAATCTGTACGGCCAAGAGGAAGGACGAAATTTCTGCAGCTAGGGTTTCCAACGAAGTTTGACCAGCATTGACTTTGGTCAACGCATGGTCCGAAAAGTCGGCCTTAAGGTTTCACACCCCCAGCAGATGTGTCACACACCCCATGATGGATATAAATACAGACAAAGTTGGAGAGCATTTCACCACAACTCAACACACATCTTCTTCTCTCATCTGATTTAGTACGAGCTCCTTGGAGGACGAGTTCAGCCCACACGTGTGAAGAAGAAGGAGGACGAATTTGTACGGCTGAGCTGAAGGACGAATTTCTGCAGCTAGGGTTTTGCTGGAAGTTTGACCAGCGTTGACTTTGGTCAACGCATGGTCCGAAAGGGCTGAAACTTGTTGGAGAGTTCGATTTTGAGAGGCCGTACACTTTGGCACAGAAATCGAGGTCAAAGGGTTGACCAAACTGTTGCTGCGTTGACTTTTAGCTTGCTGCCCTGCGTTGACTTTTCTGGACAACGTTGACTTTTTTGGAGTTGACTTGGGTTGACTCGGTTGTTGATTGGAGGACTGTTGTGACACATTCTGGGTTGGCTGACCAAGGAGACTTTGCTGGTTGAAGCATCCTGTTGACCGCCGTAACGCACCATCACATTTTTCTGTTTCTGGTTTGTCTTCTATAAGATCCACTTATATGTTCTATCAGCATTTTACTTAACCATTTGTGTGATTGCTGTAAGAAAAGTAAAGTTGCTTCAAGCATACAACATCTACAAAAATTTACATGGTATCGGAGCTGAGGTGAAGACAAGCCCTATCTCTAGCAATCACCATCGGAGGAAATGGGTTCCACAAGTTTTGAATTCAAGGAGAATGACAAGCTGACTGGAAGGGATGACTTCCATGCCTGGAAGATGATATTAGATCTCAAATTGGAAGACCATGATCTCTTGGATCATGTACTGGGTAAGATTCAAGAACCTCCATCCAATGCCACTGCTGCTGCTAAAAACAAGTATAACAAGGGGGAGATCAAAGCAAAGTTGATGATCAGGGAATCCATACATAAGAGTCTGGTTGCCTATATATCTGAGCTAGGCACATCCAAGGAGATGTATGACAAATTGATCCTGATGTTCAAAGTAAACAATGTGAACCAAGTGCTATTCCTCAAGAATAAGTTGAAGAATATGAAGAACGGCCGGGATGAGTCTGTTCAAACTTACTTTCTGAAATTGACCGAAACAAGGAACAATCTGCTGGCTATTGGGGAGACAATAGTTGATCGTGAGATGGTTCTCACCGCACTTGGAGGACTCCCATATGAATGGAAAGTATTCACAACTACCATTCTCAATAATAATACCATTCCTAACTTTGATGAGCTTCTGTCTAGATGTATGCAAGAAGAAACAAGGATGAAGGAATTCGATAATGACAGAAATGTTGCCTATGGTGCTCATTCTCGAAAGAAGAACTCTGGTGGTTCTAAGGACAAAGGAAGAACAAGGACTCAAGAAAAGAAGGGTAAGTGTTTCACTTGCCATAGGCCTGGTCACTATGCTAGAGAATGTCCCTTCAAGAAGGATTCTCTCGATAGTGATGATAACAACAACAACCGGAGGAATGGGAATTGAAGAAACGATAGATCTAAAGGAAAGAGGAAGGCTCCCTCTGGTGGAAACAATCAACCTTCGAAAAGGTCTAGAAACTCCAGGTATGAGGAGTCTAATGCTGTTGATAAAAGAAATGAGTATATTCTTGTATCTGCTCTCTTTGCTACATCTTCGCCCGACACTATGGATGTCTCGCTGATAGATAGTGGTGCCTCAAGACACATCACTGGTTTCAAGGAAGCACTCTCTGACATGATTGAAAGGGATACTAATCTAGAAATTATCCTTGGAGATAATGCCACGTATCCCGTGAAAGGGACAGGGACTGTGACCCTTCACTTGTCTCAAGGACAAGTCCTACGTTTGCAAGATGTACTCTATGTACCAAAATTGAAGAAGAACCTTGTGTCTGTATCAGCCATGGAAGACAAAGGGTTCAATGTAACATTCTCTGATGGAAAGGTGCTCATGTGGAAGAAGAGCTTCAAGGAAGCTATCTCGATTGGTTTTAGAGTTGGCACACTCTACCAGGTTGGAGGGAGTCCGCTGGGAGCAATGACATGTGATACAATCTGACAAACCGAACTATGGCACCGAAGATTTGGAGACCTTCATTAGAAGGCCCTTCCCGAAGCAAGGAAGGTGGTGACAGGGATGCCTGACTTTGGAAATAATCATGAAGGTGTATGTAAGGGTTGTGCCGAAGGAAAACATACAAGGGGACCTTTCCCCTCAAGTGTCACAAAGACATCTGATATTTTGCAACTGGTCCATTCTGATCTATCTGGTATTTTGCCCGTGACATCCCTGGGAGGATGTTCTTACTACATGACATTCACTGATGACTTCTCTCGCAAAACCTGGATATACTTCTTGAAGAAGAAGGATGAGGCTTTCATGTGGTTCCATACCTTCAAAGCCTTGGTGGAAAATATGACCGGAAAGAAGATCAAGATTTTGAGGACCGACAATGGCACTGAATATGAGTCAAATGAGTTCAAAGACTTTTGCAGAGAAGCTGGCATTAAGAGGGAGACTACTACTGCATATACTCCTGAGCAGAATGGTGTTGCTGAACGCAAGAATAGGACTATTGTGGAAGCTGCACGTGCCATGCTATGTGACCAGGGTCTACCGAAGTTTCTGTGGGGAGAAGCTGCAAATATTGCTGTGTACATTCAAAACCGATGCCCTCATTCCGCTCTGGACTCCAAAACTCCCGAAGAGGTTTTCACTGGTAAGAAACCTGATGTCTCACATTTTAGAATTTTTGGATGTCTTGTTTATTTTCATGTGCCGAAAGAGAAGAGAAGTAAGCTGGATGCTTCTGGGAAGAAAGGAATGTTTGTGGGCTACAGTGAGACTTCTAAGGCCTATAGAGTCTATGTACCTGGTCAAAGGGAAGTAGAGATATGCCATGATGTCACTTTTGACGAAGATGCTTCCCTGAAGAAAGTAGTAGATCTTCCAAGATCTAAAGAAAATCATGAAGAAAGGCCTGGAAATCAAGAGGAACCGCAGGATGAGACAATGCCTGATATTGAAGGACCAATGGACCCTATTGATCCATCTCCTTCACTGGGAAAGAGACCATCATGGCTCAGGGACACTCTCGAAGATGCTGAGGGTCATGCTGCCCCAAGGGGGACATTCCGGGAAAGCAAGAAGCCGTGTAGATACCAAGGGTATCTAGCTGCCATGAGTACTATTGTACGATCTAAACCTGGATCTTTTGAGGAAGCCGTAAAGCATCAAGTTTGGAAGGATGCTATGCACGAAGAATATGAGTCCATAATGAAGAATGATGTCTGGGATGTGGTCCCGAGACCGAAGGACAAATCAGTTGTCACCGCAAAATGGCTCTACAAGATCAAACATGGATTTGATGGGAGTGCTGAAAAGTTCAAGGCAAGATTTGTTGCCCGTGGCTTCTCTCAAAAGGAAGGAATAGACTATGATGAAATTTTTGCACCTGTGGCACGATATACCACCATTCGTTCAATCATAGCCCTTGCTGCTACGCAAGGATGGAGTCTTCATCAGATGGATGTCAAGACCGCTTTTCTGCATGGTACAATAAAGGAAGAGGTGTATGTAGAACAACCTCTGGGATTTGAAGTTCAGGATCGAGACACTCATGTCTGCAGGTTGAAGAAAGCCCTCTATGGGTTAAAACAAGCACCCAGAGCTTGGTATGAGAGGATGGATAGTTACTTGATGAAGCTGGGCTTCACTCGAAGTAATGCTGATTCGAACCTTTACTTCAAGGTTGTGCAGGAGAAGCCTCTCATTCTAGTACTGTATGTGGACGACCTCTTCCTGACAGGTGCTGACCCTCTCATTCATCAATGTAAGAGGGAGCTCGCTGCTGAGTTCGAGATGAAGGACCTAGGACCGATGCACTACTTCCTAGGCCTGGAGGTCTGGCAGAGACCTGGAGAGATTTTCCTTTCTCAAGGAAAATACATTGTGAAGCTTCTGGAAAGATTTGGGATGGTGGACTGTAAGTCCGTGTCGACACCGATGGAACTCAACTTTAAGAAGTTGAGTGGCAGCGCTGCTGGGCCTATCTTGGCCAATCCCACTGAGTATCGTCAACTCATAGGAGCTTTGATGTTCTTAGTGAACACCCGTCCGGACATATGTTTTGCAGTGAACACTTTGAGTCAACAGATGGTTGAGCCTCATCATTTTCACTGGGTTGGTGCCAAAAATCTTTTGAGATATCTTCGGGGCACGATAAACCATGGGCTGAGATACACTGCCGGGAGTGTGATACTCCGTGGATATACTGATGCCGATTGGGCTGGCAGTGTGGTGGATCGTAAGAGCACATTGGGATGCTGCTTCAATCTTGGTTCTGCTTCGATCTCATGGATGAGCAGGAAGCAGAAGTCGGTGGCTTTGAGCACCGCGGAGGCCGAATACATTGCTGCAAGTATGGCCTGTTGTGAAGCAGGTTGGTTGCGTAAGCTCTTTAGTGAGCTGTTTGGACATGTGCTAGATACCACTGTGATACTCTGTGATAACCAGAGTGGGATTCGTATGACTGAGAATCCTGTGTTCCACGACCGATCCAAGCATATTGATATCGGGTACCACTTTATCCGGGATATGGTACAGCGAGGCGCCGTAAGGCTCGATCATATAGGAACTGATGAGCAGGTCGCGGATATTCTCACTAAGCCCCTGGGGAAGGTCAAGTTCCTAACCTTCCGTGAGAGTCTTGGTGTCGTGGAACAACCCTATGATGTGGGTCCCGTTGGACGATGAGCTCTGGGAGCTCTGGGGGGCTTTGGGGATAGCTTCTCGAAGCTATAAGCACTCATAATGCTTCTGCCCCACCATTGTGATTATTGAGCTGGTTCGCCTCTCATTTATCTGTGCCCCGTATGCATCCTACCCATTGAGTTCAGGGCTCATGGGAAGTACCTCTCATTTGGCCAATGAGGTGGGAAAAGCTAGAGACTATTAGCAAATACTGATGGACGCATCAGAGATTGCCGTACTCTCTATCTAGGATGGCACGGTCCAACCACTTGATTTGGGATCAAGGTGAGTGAGGTCTGGGACCTCTGACTGACTTCGGGTTGGTTGGAGACTCTTTGTGAGTCTGATAGAGGTTTCGAACCTCTGGGCTGATTATGTCAGTCGGGGGATGATGTCTTTGTGACTGACCCACTTCTGTTCTGAAATAAAGAGGCCAGCAAAGCAAGTTACAGCGGGATGACGCACGATGTTTGATTGCACTGATGGATGGAGTTCTCCCTAGTTGAGAGGGAGTGTTAAATTTGGACAACTAGGTCCAAACTCCATGTTGTGATGCTCAGATTAAGTGGCTAGTATTTTTTTTGGATTCCTCTTTCGGAGAGGTGTAAAATCCATATAAAATATATCTTAATCCGATGAGCAGAACATTTATTTTGAATTTATTATTTATAATAAATTATATGTGCAGGTCGGCCTTAAGGTTTCACACCCCCAGCAGATGTGTCACACACCCAAATGATGGATATAAATACAAGCAAAGTTGGAGAGCATTTCACCACAACTCAACACACATCTTCTTCTCTCATCTGATTTAGTACGAGCTCCTTGGAGGACAAGTTCAGCCCACACGTGTGAAGAAGAAGGAGGACGAATCTGTACGGCTGAGCTGAAGGACGAATTTCTGCAGCTAGGGTTTTGCTGGAAGTTTGACCAGCATTGACTTTGGTCAACGCATGGTCCGAAAGGGCTGAAAATTGTTGGAGAGTTCGATTTAGAGAGGCCGTACACTTTGGCACAGAAATCGAGGTCAAAGGGTTGACCAAACTGTTGCTGCGTTGACTTTTAGCTTGCTGCCCTGCGTTGACTTTTCTGGACAGCGTTGACTTTTTTTGGAGTTGACTTGGGTTGACTCGGTCGCTGATTGGAGGATTGTTGTGACACATTCTGGGTTGGCTGACCAAGGAGACTTTGCTGGTTGAAGCATCCTGTTGACCGTCGTAATGCACCATCACATTTTTCTGTTTCTGGTTTGTCTTCTATAAGATCCACTTATATGTTCTATCAGCATTTTACTTAACCATTTGTGTGATTGCTGTAAGAAAAGTAAAGTTGCTTCAAGCATAGAACATCTACAAAAATTGCATACCCATTTGCTATTCCCCTATCCATCGAGCTCCTCACCTCGGCCCTCCTCTACCCGAATCCCCAATCCCTCTTCCCCCAACTCCGCCTTACGCCATCTCTCATCCCTCACTGCACTCTCAAACCTCACTCTCCGCTCCACTCAACCTACAGTCAACGCTCCCTCACTGTTACACTCCACGGCTCCCACGCTTCCCATGGCCTTTCGGCCTCCCCTCCCTCTCCATTACAATACGGCTTGTCTTATTTAATAAACCCCCTCTCCATTACAATACGCTCTCCATATTTTGTTTTAAAATTTTTTATACACTCCCCCCCCCATATAATTAATACTACCCTTCCCATATTTTATAAATCCCTTTTTTCAATCCCATTCCCTTTCCTTTTTTAAATTCATTAATAAAACCCCCCACCTTTTTAATTACCCCTCCCCCCCCATTAATAAAATGCCTCTTTCTTTTTAAATCAATTCCCCTCCCTCCATGATTTTTAAATTCCCCTCCCAATTTTTTATTAATTCCCATTAATATATTTTTTAATTAACTTTTAATTAAATATATATAAAAAAAAAAGCCCTTCCCTTTTTTAATAACCCCTTTTCTATTAACATTTCCCTTACTTTTCCACCCCCATCCCTTTTTTAATTTATTAAATTCCCTTTTATTTCTATTATAATCCCTTTTCCCATTTTTAATTATTCCCATTAATTTTTAATTAAAAAAAAAAAAGCAGAGAGAGAGGAAAGAAAGATATGAACAGCAGAAATGAAGGAATTGACATGTGAAGCAAATGGACTGAATACATAGAGAAAATTGAAGATTTGACATTTTATGATTTGTGGCATATATGAGGGTGATTTTTTGAAGAATTTTACATGAGAAGACAAGTTTGAAACAACTATTTGAAGAAGAGAATTCAGCTACCTCAAAGGCTTCTTGCACATTGTTTTTGCTGCACTTTTTTGCAGAAAATATTGTATTGTATTGACATTGTATTGTGAGCAAACATTGCTTCTTCATAGTTGCAATCAATACTTGAGTTGTTGAAAGACTGTTGATTGTCCTCCATCATTTGAGGAGCACACTTTGTACTTTAAGAATTCCTTGGAGTCATTTGTAATTGTTTGAAAACAATTTGCATCACATTGTAAACGGGTGCATTTTCGGTTGAAGCCGACACCCTTCATTTTTTGAGCCTAAGTTGTTGAAATGGCCAAAATCAATGAGGTATTAGTGTTGTTGAAAAACCTCATTCATTCAAATGTTGATGATGTGATAAAAATGAGCAAGGATGCTCTTTGTAACATTCAAAGTTGTTTACAAGATGCACAAGAAAAAATTGAGTTTTTGCAGTTGGAAACTCAGCTTCAGCAAGATGAACTTCAGCAAAAGAGTCACCATTCTGAACCTGTTTCTGTTCAGAATATTGAGATTGACTCCCATCAGCAGCAAGAAGATAAAGTTGCAGTTGATTCACAGTCAGTTTCTTGTACTAGAGCAGATGTACATGCAGATGCAACAGTTCAGCCCACACTTCTTAAGCCCATCATCAGACCTTGGGAAGAGCTTGTCCACAACAAGCACCAAACTGGTCTTGGATATGACAAAGATGTGTCCTTTCATATTCCAGACTACACCAAGCCCATCATATTTCAGAGTGCCGGATTCCTGTATGACAGTTCACCTGCAGTTGTTCCAGATCATGCTCCACTTCCACAACAATCACAGATCGAGAAATGCCAACACTGTGATCGAGTTGGCCATATGAAAGATCACTGTTTTGATCTTCATCCATGCAAGCACTGTGGTCGACACACCCATTCTTCAGACAGATGCTTCAGACACAAGCCTCCTACAAGAACCAAGATTCATCTTGGATGGATCGCTTCTTGGCAATGGGCATCAGCAGCCAAGAAGATGTTTAAGACACATGTTAGAACTTGTTCATGGATATTGAGCAAACTTGCAGTTGATTTTTCGCCATCATCTCACCTTGTCCCTGACAGGGGGGAAAATGGTGGTCATGTACAAGCTTCGACGACAGATCAAGCGAGCCTGAGCCACAATCTCTCATTCCATGTTCAGAGTTGTAGCCAGCAGTTCAAGCGAGCTTGAGCCACAATTCGTCATTTCGGATTCAGAGATGTAGCCAGAGATACGGATGCCCATGAGCATACCTTCGGTTGGTGGATAACCTAAAACCATCATCTTTGGTTGGTGGATAGCCTAAAACCATCATTTTCGGTTGGTGGATAACCTAAAACCACCACGAGGTAGTAGACCTCCCTTCTTTTAGGTCGAAGGTCTCCCTTTTTTATATGAGGGACAATTCCTCTAGCGAAGCCTTCGGCTTCTTGCCGGTTGGAAAAGTTAGGAGAACACCAACAAGTTTACAACGTTCCGGTGTTTGTGGTCCATCCTAAAACCACCTCTTTTTTCCAACATTTGAGAGAAGTTGATTTAGCCCAAGTGCGCCATGTATACTTTGCGGTTTGTTTAGGACACTCTTTCTTGGACTACACATACCCCTTCGGATTAAGGGGGGATGATGTTGGAACACCTAATCCTACATGGGTAGGTGTGGAATGCGAAAAGTCACAATAGAGTCCAAGTGACCTTGGAATATGAAACCAAGAGTCACACCATTGTACTATAAATGTACATCTTTGTATAATGGAAAAAAAAAAGCCTCACGCTTATCTTTCATTGTGTGTTGATTTTCTTGTGTGTGTGTTCATCTTTCTCATACACCATGTGTGTGTTTTAACATGGTGTTTAACAATACCCTTTAATTATTTAATTTCCGTAAGTTTAGACTTAGGGTCTCCATTAAAATAATTAATTATTTTAATAAGTCATGAACCGAGTGAAATTTCCACAAATGGTTTCTGGGTTCTTTGGAATACTGATGTCTAAGCTTCCTTACAAAGTTTGAGACTTAGGACACTTTCCGAGGCTACAAAAATCAACACTCCGTCTTAGCAGGGAAGGTGTTCTAGCAATATGCCCGCTGCATGCTGCTCTGCTTTTGAAGCACCCTCTGCGCTGTTGATCTCTGGACGCTGCCCCTCATTTGCTGTGCTGTTGCCTTCTGTACTACTTCCCATGACACTGCCACTGTCACTGCTGCATCTGTACTGCAGCTCCCTCTGAATCCTGATCCTATCCACTCGTGCTACTGGAATGGATTCTTGATCATCCCCATCTTCTCTCTGAAGTAGACAAACTTAGTTTTCCCCAGAGCTTTTGTGAGAATGTCTGCCACTTGTTCTCTTGTTGGAGTGTACTGCAAGTGCACAGCTCCACGTTGTACAAAGTCCCTGATGAAGTGACACCTGATGTCAATGTGCTTCGATCGATCATGAAACACAGGATTTTTCAGAGAGCTTGATGCAACTCTGATTATTGCATAAGATATTGGTAGCTTCCATTTTCTCCTTTAGAAGGTTCACAAGCTCTTTTCCGAAGCCAGATGGCCTCACACGAAGTTATGCTAGTTGCCATATATTCTGCATCTGCTGAGCTCAGTGCTACGAATTTATGTTTCCTGCTGCACCAGGAAGTCATTCCTGATCCTAGAATGAAACAATACCCACTGGTACTCTTCCGATCTACTGAACTCCCAACCCAATCTGTGTCGGTTAACCCACTCAACCTAATATGACTGCTATGGGTGTACTTCAATCCAAGCTCAATTGTTCCTTGAAGGTACCAGAGAACATTCTTGGCTGTTGCCCAATGATCCCTCTTAGGTTCTACCATGAACTAACTGAGGGCATTTACGGCATAACAAATGTCTGGCCTTGTGTTTACCAGATACATCAATGATCCTATGAGGTGCCTATACAGAGTAGGATCAACCTCATCATCTTCGGACATGTCGATTTTCTTCTAGTTGGTGATCATTGGAGTTGTCATGGGTCTACAATCGTCCATCTGAAAACTCTTCAGAATCTCTGTAGTATATCTTCCTTGACCAAGAAAGATCTCCCCCTTCTTCTGCCAAACTTTCAACCCCCAAAAATAGTGCATCAGCCCTAGATCCTTCATATCAAATTCCGTAGCCAAATTCTTCCTGCAGTCTATGATGAGCCTCGATGATCTTGTCAGAAATAGATCATTTACATATAAAACCAGTATTAGGGGCTCTCTTCCCACCCTCAGATAGTAGAGATTGGGATCTGTGTCACTCTTGACAAATCCCATTTTTTGCAGGTAGTTGTCAATTCGACCATACCAGGCTCTATGAGCTTGTTTTAGTCCATACAAGGCTTTCTTGAGCCTGCACACATGGGTCTTCTGATCATGCATCTCGAAGCCTTCTGGTTGTTCAATATACACCTCTTCCTCTATCACCCCATTCAGGAACGCAGTCTTGACATCCATTTGGTGAATCTCCCATCCCATCTGTGCAACAAGGGATATCACGGATCTAATAAAGGTATATCTGGCTATTGGGGCGAAGGTTTCTTCATAATCGATCCCTTCCTTCTGAGCATACACCTTAGCCACAAACCTGGCTTTAAATTTCTCAATGCTTCCATCTGTAACATATTTGACCTTGTAGATCCACCTTGATCCTACAACTGATCTCTCCTGAGGTTTGGGGACCACTTCTCAGACATTGTTCGTCGTGATGGAACTGTACTCTTCCACCATTGCATCTACCCACACCTGGTGCTGAGTTGCTTCCTAAAAACTAGAAGGTTCTTCGACTTGTGCAACCAAGGCTTGATACCTCTCAGGCTGCTTACGCTGTCTCTTATCATTTCAGGGGACTCCGACAAAGTCTTCTGCATCTTTCAGAATATGTCGTAGCTACTTGCTCGTTCTCCCACTGGTGGTGGGAAGATTTACCAGCTCTCCCTCTTGCAGGTCCTCTGGAGACAAGTCCCTTGGTTCCCCATGCCTTGGAGAGGCAACTGAATTCTCTGCCGCTGGTTGTTGAGGTTGAACTAGCGGATCCTCCTCAGACTGTGTAGCAGAAGGCAACTCGCAGGATCTTTTGAAGGCCTTCTCCTCCATGAATTTCACATCCCTCCGCACCACGAATTTCCTACTCTCAGGAATGTAGATGCGATATGCCTTTGCATTCTCACTGTGTCCTACCAGATACCCCTTTTTCGCAGTCATTTCCAACTTCTTCCTCTTCTCATTGGGTACATGGCAGTAAGCTGTACTGTCGAAGATCCTAAAGTGACTCACTTCAGGCTTGCTGCCAGTGAAGACACTTTTCGACGTGATCTTTCCCAATGCAGCGTGAGGAGTCTTGTTCTAAACATAGACAGTTGTATTACAAGCTTCAGCCCACAGAAATCTGGGCATGTCTTGATCATACAACATCGCCCTTGTAGCTTCGACAATAGTCCTGTTTTTCCTTTCTGCTACACCATTCTACTCCGGATTGTATGGAGTTGTCCACTCTCGTCTGATACCTTCCCTTGCGCAGAACCTAGTGAATTCCTTGCCTATGTATTCACCACCATTGTCTGAATGCAACACCTTGATCTGCTTTCCTGTCAAATTTTCTACCAGAGCTTTAAACTCTTTAAACCGATTGAAGACTTCGTCTTTGGTCTTCAAGAAGTAGATCTAGGTTTTCCTGGAATGGTCTTCAATAAAGGTGACAAAGTACTCGACACCACTAAGGGCTCTAGTGGACATTGGTCCACAGATATCTGAGTGTATCAAGTCCAATATTCCCTTGGCCCTATTGTTGCTTCTCTGATACACTGCCTTGGCATATTTACCTAATACACATCCTTTGCAGACATTGTCCCGCTTGGTGCTCAGTTCTGGAACTCCTGTGACTGTTTTCTTAAGAATGTTTAACGGCCCATTATGCAAATGTCCCATTCTTCTGTGCCATAGTTCATTCAGGTCCGTTTCATCAATGTTGCCAATTAGTGCCATTGGGGATTCGAGTTGCAACTTGTAAAGTTTGTTGTTTCTTACTCTGATCTGTGCTTTCTTCTTCCAACTGGGGTATTTGACGTAAACCCTGTTTCCAATAAAGTAAATGTCATAACCTCGGTTTTGAAGTTGAGACACTGAGAGAAAGTTCATCCCCAACCTCGGCACATGCAGTACATTAGTGGCTCGGTTCTTATTTCTAGCCTCAGCCTGAAATACTATGACACCTTTTCCAATAGGGGTACATTTCGCTTTATTACCCATGGTTATTTTAAAATTCATCTGCTCCTCTCGGTAGTCGGAAAAACATTCCCGTAACCCTGTCATATGAGCAGAAGCTCCACTGTCATTGTACCAGACATCAGGAGAAGCAGTGCTTGACATACAAGCAAATTCTTCTTCAAGTCTAGATGCTAGAACAGAAACATCGTGATCCATCTGTTCTATCATGCTTCTTTCCCTCTCTGGAGAACTGCGTGAAGCCTTCTGAGCTCCTGCTGCAATGTTAGATTTCTGTCCACTTGTGGATTCTCCATTCTTGTTACTCATCTCTGGCTCTGATACCATGTGAAATTTTCAATCTGAAAAGTCTACAGTTGCAGTGATAGATTTATTTCTCCTATTTATTATTTCAATAAGTTAATTACAAAAATATATTGGTAAATTTCGAAATAAATTCTACTGCAACATTCACAATTATATATGCAGAGAAGTAAATAGTAAAGGACATAAGCATAAGAATCAATCACATGTACATAGTTGTTTTTGGACGATCGTTCTTGGAAAAACCCAATGCGGGAAAACCGGTGCAGCAGATGAGGGTTTTATTAAAATTCTTCAGCAAATGAATCTTTACAAGGAATATACTGGCAGATAAAATCTGAAGATAACTGAGACGAAATTCTCAGCTCCTCCCGACAATTTCCTGACTACCTGATCACTCTTTTCTTCTCTGTGCCTATTTGCGTGTTTCTCTGCGTAGTCCCTATGCTGGACTACGTAAGTCTGCGTAGGCTTTGTGTGGGTTCACTGAGTTGTAGCCCTGTGCTGCTTCCTGTGAACCACTACGTCCCTTTGCCCCTGATCTCAGTCACTGTTGACTCCCTCCTCCTGCTTCTGCAACTCTCTGCCCTGCAACTCTCCCACTCAGATCGAATTCTATTACTTCAGAATTGATCTCCTTCGGGTACTGAGTGTATGCCCGACTTGTTTTCCAAATGACCCTCAAGCCTTCTTTTATAATCTTCTCGTTGATGAATCAATGGACCAGATTATAAGTCTAATCAATGGCTAAGATTAAAACTTGCTTTGATCTTTGTTTTCTAGAAGATTCACACTCTGACTTATTAATACCCTTTAATTATTTAATTTCCCTAAGTTTAGACTTAGGGTCTCCATTAAAATAATTGATTATTTTACTAAGTCATGAACCGAGTGAATTTCCACAAACGGTTTCTCGGTTCTTTGGAATATTGATGTCCAAGCCTCCTTACAAAGTTTGGGACTTAGAACAATTTCCGATGCTACAAAAATCAACATTTATAGGCTGTCTAGCATCATCAGTTTCATAGGGAAATCCAAGCACAACTCAAACCTTCGAGCTGATCCAAGAATAGAAGGAAAAGAGCATGTTTGATAAGTACAAAGAAATAAAACTTAAGAATGAAATCCTCAAAACTAGTACTTATACTCTGTTGACCACTGGAGTGGCACTTGATGATAATGAGAAGACTCCATGCCCAAGGATAAACCAGGAGACATTTGTACCATCAGATATCATCAGTTCAACAAAGTTTTTAAACTCTATTTCTACTTCTTATCATTTTCTCTTGTACCCAGATTCCACGCCCTACGGGGAATTGTAATAAGTGATGCGAGTGATTATGAGTTTTGAGTCAGTATTGAGTCTGTAACAGGCCTAGGTAGCCTGGGACCTTTCCAACAAGTGAGTATTACTCTGGGAGGTTTTTTTTACTTGGTTAATTATCATCTCCCTACTAGGAGTTAATAATTAATTGAGTTTTTTCCTTCAATTTTACCCCAAAGCCGGAGTATGGCTTGATGGTGAGGCCTTGGGTGACTCCTAGTGTCTAGAGTCAATGTATATTACCATACTAGATTACACAAAAAATTTCGTGGAATTTGATTATGTCTAGGTAGTGATTTTTTAATTTTTTAGATTTCCCGCAAGTCGAAAATTCCAATAAAAATTGTAATTGAATTGTAATAAGTGTTGTCTAGAAAAGTTGTATGGGGTATGAGTAATCAAAATTACACCTCACGCTCAACTTTCTACTATGACACACTTTGAGGGGTTAAAAATGTGTTTTGAGCCCTCAAAACCCACTTTTCCTAAGTTTAGTGGGAAATCTGGCAATTAATTAAGCCAGAAATTAAATAAATGGAGAAAAATAAATATCCACACATGCTAAATGAGGTGGAAATGAGGTGAAAAATTATGGAGGAGTTAAAGTGAAGTCCCAAGGTGATATGGACTCCTAAAATCAAGGAAAAGACATGTGCTCAAATAAAATTGAATTTCTTGCATTAAATGAGAGTTGCTTACTTGGAAATTCGAATTTGTGAAATTAATGCATATTTGGGAGGATTTGGGAGAATATTTGGTGGAGATCTTGGTGGGAAATTGTCCCCACATGGATTACCAACCATATACACGTCATTTCATCATAAAATTCGAATTTGGCACATAAGGGAAGAAGAAAATGATGCCCACTTGCCAGAATTCGATTTTTTCACTTGGCATTGGAGCTCCACTTACCAAATTCGAATTTTCCTTGAGATCTCCTCCCTTTCACCACTTGGCATATGGTTCTTCATTGGGATTTGCTCCCAACTTTCTATATAATAGAGCCATGGGCTCTCATATTGTAATCATTGTTTACTAGCTATTGTGCGTGCGGAAGCGCTGCTGCCTTGTACATTTTCAGAAATATCAATAAAAACTTTGGGGTTTCATTCATGAGGTGTTCCTCCTTTTGGAGTGTGATGAATTGTTGATCATTGGTATAATTCCTTTTACTCATGCTTTGATTTAATTTGTTTTCATATGCTCTTGTAGATTTGTTAATGTAGAGCTATCTTACATTGACATTTGATTTAGGAGTATGCTCTAGGTATAGAATGCTCTAGTTGGTTTCAAATAAATCTCTAGAGTTTCTTATCATTGTTTATTGCTAGATCTATATGGAACTAATTCTTGATTGAAGTTTTGTAGAGGGAACATCTTGTTGGGATCAAAGAATCAAGTGTTGGGGGAAGTCTTTGGAGAGACCAACCCACTCTTGATACATTCTCAAAGGAGCTCTCATTTGTTCTTTGAACCTTCATAGTCTTATCTTACAAAATGGTTTTGCAGGGGTTTTGAGACATAGCTTGTATACAAGCCAAATACTTATAAATTTGAATATCTTTTAAAACATTATACTTCATTGCTTTCATTTGCTATCTAAGAGCTTGAATATGACTAAGCAAAGAGGAGAGTTTACTCGAACTCTTTGGCTTAGCTCTTTGTAAATTGTTGTGCAATATTTTGTAATTTTATCTATCTAATATTTAATTGGTTTTGTAGCCCTCTTTCGAATTTTCTCTTGTGACAGCTTGAGTGGACAACTGCAAGAAATTACTAACAAGTTGTTGCAGGACCTTTGGGCTGAATTTCAAATGAGAAAGATAACTCTCTCTTCTTTGGTTGTGGGCATAGAAGAGGCTTAGCTTCTCTTCTCCTATTGTAAAGTCTGAATTTATTTTGAGTTCTTAGAAATTCTCATCGAGGAAAAGTCTATGGTCTCAATTTTTATTTGTAAAGACTTTCCTTGGTTTAGAAAAGGCTTCATGGACATTTCATTCTTGTAAAATTAATAAAAAATTCTGTTTTTGTTGTGGGAGCCTGGGTTTTACCCATTGGCATCCCTATCTCTCCATTTCAAAGGAGAGAATTTGTAGATGGATTGACTTAGTGGTTTTGACATTTCCGTTTCTTTCACATCACATATGCATGCGCTAATTGGGAAGTAACACAAATCGCATAGTCCTTTAATTTCTTAATTTGCAATCTCATTTGCCATCACTTACTTATGTTTTGTGATCTATTTCTCATTTGGATAAGTTTCACAATATACTACAAGTAAAGAAGCATAACACTTTCAATTTATGGCAGCTTGAGTTATTGTTCTAACTATGAAGCATATTTAATTGAATCATCTCCATCTTTTCAATAGCACTTGCAAACTCACTTTTATATCATATAGGCATTTCACTTTTCATACTAGACTTGCATCTCTAAAATTTACCTCCAACTTAAGTTGGTTGAATAAACGTTTTAGGGACCCTCTACCTCTATGGACTCCTCACTGTGAGATCCAAATATTTGGGCGAGGGTGAGGTCTGAAGATTAGAGTTCAATTGTAACCTTGTTGTAGAACTAATTAATAAAATAAACCAAGAGCACTATCTCATCACATTTACTTGCAAAGTTCCCAAATTTTTTGCTATCTTGATGGTTTAAAGATTCACATGCAAATATTATCTCAAGAAGCACTTTGGATGCAAACATTTTAATTCCTTAAATTTTGCAACAAGTTTAATTCTATGGTACTTGGAAATTTGCTTCTACATGCAACTTCATTGCATGTTGTCATTTTAATGATCATTATGCTTATGGATGATTGATATATCTCATTTCATTGGCAAATACCCTTATTTGGTGTTGCAAATTTAATTGCATATTGTGATCTTGGTCTAACACTTCCTTTGTGGGATTATTGTCATTATATCTTGAATTTCATTTTTGAGCAAGCATTTGTTATCTACTTTAAAGCACTGGTCTATATTTTGAACACGTCATTGAATATTGCTCATATACTTATATGCTTGTTTACATATTGGAAATCGAGTCATCTTTGATAAGTAATTCCTTCTAATGAATTCTCCTAGAAATCTCACATCTTTAACTTAGTTTTCCTTTAGGGACCACCCCCCTTAGCTAACCTTTGGAAATCGAGTCATCTTTGATAAGTAATTCCTTCTAATGAATTCTCCTAGAAATCTCACATCTTTAACTTAGTTTTCCTTTAGGGACCATCCCCCTTAGCTAACCTAGGAGATAGCTTAAACAAAGAGAGTTGGGAATAGGTGACAACCCCTTCTCTGAGTTCTTTGCCACCAACCACAACTGTGGGGTTGAAGGCTTTTCCCACTAACTGTAGGTAGGTGTAGGCCGCAAGCGATAACATTTTTTGGCCCCATTGCCGGGGACAAGTCTTCTTGTACCTAGGAAAATGACTAACTTTTAGTTTTGGCATATTTGAATTTTAGATTTAGATTCTTGCTCAAGTGGCGACTCCACTCAATCTTAATTTTGCAAGAGTCTCTACTAGGAGAAATTCAAGTGGTCTAGTTAGCCCCTCTCCTGATCCTGAAAGGTTTTTAAGAGAGAGGTTAAATAGACTTTCTCATAGTAGAGCTCTTGCTAGTCTTGGGCAAGAGGCTATTTCTGACATTCATTTGCTGTTTCAAGGACAAGTTGAGCCTAACATCATAAATGATCTTTTTGTTCCTTGTAACTTTACTAACATTAATGGCTATCCTCACAATATCCCTGACAAGGCTATTGAAAGGTTGCCTTCTTTTCAAGGTAACAATGCCATTAGCGCTGCATCATATGTGAAGAACTTTAATGTTTGCATCTTTAAGTGGTGTAACGTTGCTAACTATGAGGATGTAAAGATGAGGCTTTTCGTTCTCTCTTTGGAAGAGGATGCTCTTGATTGGTTCACTGAGAAACCTGCTAACTCATATGATTCTTTACAAGCGATTGTTAATGCTTTCATGGGAAAGTATGGAGAGAGAAGAGAGAATAGTCATTTGATCAGTGCCATTAGCACCATGAAGAAAAATGAGAATGAAACCATGGAGGAGTTTAACAAGAGATTCAATGAATTGGTTAAAAGCATGCCTACTACTGTTAAACCTCCTGATGAATTTCTCTTATGTTCCTAGCTAGATTCTTTTGGTGTTGACATTGCTTATGAGTTGAGAAGAAAGGAGCCTACAACTTTGGGTGTAGCTCAAACTGAAGCCTTGAAAATGGAGAGGGCCAGAAAGCAATCTGGGAAATCTGAGATTCCTGGTTTTAGTAGAGGGCCATCGAAATCGAATGATTCCAAAGGCAAGGCCAAGGAAGACACTACACATGATTCTATTAAGGAATTAACTCAACTCATCAAGAGCATGGAAGCAAATCACACTAAAGAAATGCAAGTCATGCAAAGTAGATTGGTGGCCATGGAAAGATCGCAAGTGCAAAGATTCCAACCTAGGCCAAATAATGGATGGCAAAAGAATAAAGACCCTCAACAAGATTATAGGCCTCCAAATCCATTGGAATCCACCAACATGGTAGATCAGATTCCCCGTTTTTGTAGGGCATGTAATGAGTTCCATGAAGAAGCCACATGCCCATATGTAAAGAGAATTATGGAAGGTAGCATGTTGGGAGAAGAACATGTAGGAACTAGTGGTCAAATCAATATGTTCTCCCTGGAAGATCAAATATATACCATTGAAGGTAATCAAGAGATTGACCATAGTCCTAATAATCTTGGGGTCGACAATATGATTGCAAATCTTGACAAAGTCACTAAGATTTTTGGGGAAAAGCCTACATCTGGACAAATTCTTGCTATGGCAAACCACAAGGGGATGACTTATCAGAGAAGGGATATTCAAGACCGGAATAATCGTAGAATTTTTTCTCCTCCTACTTCAGAATGAAATTTTGACTTGGGCAATTGGGTGAATAATGCAAAGGTTTCTATCCCAGTAACAGAGCTTTTAAAGATACCATCTCAAAGGGCCAAGTTACTAAGTGCAATTGAAGTTACTCAAAGGGAAGAAAAGCCTAATAATGAACCAGAAGATGAAGAAATTGTATTGAAAAGTATGAATTGTTATGTGGGGAACGAAGATCATCTGCCATTTTATGTTTCTTTGATAGTGAATGATCGTCTTTTACACAACTGCATGCTTGATTCAGGAGCTTCATCAAATGTCATGACCAAGAAAGTCACGGAGCAACTGAATTTAAGGGTATCTAGGCCCTATCACAACATATGTTTAATGGATTCTAAAAGAATTGAAGTGTGTGGGATAATTAAAGATTTATAGGTTTTCCTAGTTGCATACCCAGACAGAATAATGACTATGGATATTGTTGTGATAGATGTTCCTGATTCATGGGGAATGCTCCTATCAAGAAAATGGGCTTCAGATTTAGGTTGTAGCCTTCAAATGGATTTATCATATGCCACCATCCCCATGCCAAATGATACCTTTGTCAGACTTGATCGGGAGTTAGAGAAAATATATCATGTTGAGGATCCAAGGAGACCCAACAATGAGATTATCTATAGATCATGCCAGACAGGAAGTGATTTTGTGTTGACAAATTTTCTTCCCCCCTTAACAGAACAGATGCAAAATAAAGAGATTAGGCATAGCTCAAAAGGCTTGGGTACTTCAAATCTTCCATCAAAGCATTTTCAAGACAGAGCAGTAGGATTGACAGTGATTGCATCATCATCGCCATCCCAACTAACCAAGAAGAAAAGAAAAAAAAGAAAAAAGAAAAATGATATAAAAAATGAACCACCAATTTTGAGCAGGATCAAACCTCAACACATCAAAAGTCGAAAAAGGAAAAGGAAGAGGTTTGGTGTATCTGATGGCCACAAACAGGTTAACGGTGGGGCAAGTCATAGTCCTAAGATAGTCAGAATTGGCCAAGGCACATCAGAGAAAGAGCCTATGGATTTGCCTGTGAGTAGGCAAGTTCTCAAGATGGATTTCACCGAAGACATTTGATGCCATGGGGCATCCTGTGTATCATATTCCTAACCCTATCCCTTGTAAATTTTGTTTAAGTAGTTTTATTTCATGAATAAATTGTTATTTATGTTTCCTAGAATAAATTTCCATTTCTGTACTGGATTTTATTTGATGTTATTTTGAATGGATACTGCTAATATATATCTTTGGTCGGTGGATGCAGATTCCAAGTTCTTGCACACTATCACTTCATATCTATCATGCATCCCCATATGGAGCCAAATGTTGACCACCGGAGTGGCACTTGATGATAATGAGAAGACTCCATGCCCAAGGATGAACCAGGAGACATTTGTACCATCAGATATCATCAGTTCAACAGAGTTTTTAAACTCTATTTCTACTTCTTATCATTTTCTCTTGTACCCAGATTCCACGCCCTACAGGGAATTGTAATAAGTGATGCTAGTAATGATGAGTTTTGAGTCAGTATTGAGTCTGTAACAGGCCTAGGTAGCCTGGGACCTTTCCAACAAGTGAGTATTACTCTGGGAGGTTTTTTTTACTTGGTTAATTATCATCTCCCTACTAGGAGTTACTAATTAATTGAGTTTTTTCCTTCAATTTTACCCCAAAGCCGGAGTACGGCTTGATGGTGAGGCCTTGGGTGACTCCTAGTGTCTAGAGTCAATGTATATTACCATACTAGATTACACAAAAAATTTCGTGGAATTTGGTTAGGTCTAGGTAGTGATTTTTTAATTTTTTAGATTTCCCGCAAGTCGAAAATTGCAATAAAAATTGTAATAGAATTGTAATAAGTGTTGTCTAGAGAAGTTGTATGGGGTATGAGTAATCAAAATTACACCTCTCACGCTCAAATTTCTACTATGACACACTTTGAGGGGTTAAAAATGTGTTTTGAGTCCTCAAAACCCACTTTTCCTAAGTTTAGTGGGAAATCTGGCAATTAATTAAGCCAGAAATTAAATAAATGGAGAAAAATAAATATCCACACATGCTAAATGAGGTGGAAATGAGGTGGAAAATTATGGAGGAGTTAAAGTGAAGTCCCAAGGTGATATGGACTCCTAAAATCAAGGAAAAGACATGTGCTCAAATAAAATTGAATTTCCGGCATTAAATAAGAGTTGCTTACTTGGAAATTCGAATTTGTGAAATTAATGCATATTTGGGAGGATTTGAGAGAATATTTGGTGGAGATTTTGGTGGGAAATTGTCCCCACATGGGTTACCAACCATATACACATGTCATTTCATCATAAAATTCGAATTTGGCACATAAGGGAAGAAGAAAATGATGCCCACTTGCCAGAGTTCGATTTTTACACTTGGCATTGGAGCTCCACTTACCAAATTCGAATTTGCCTTGAGATCTCCTCCCTTTCACCACTTGGCATATGGTTCTTCATTGGGATTTGCTCCCAACTTTCTATATAATAGAGCCATGGGCTCTCATATTGTAATCATGGTTTACTAGCTATTGTGCTTGCGGAAGCGCTGCTGCCTTGTACACTTTCAGAAATATCAATAAAGACTTTGGGGTTTCATTCATGAGGTGTTCCTCCTTTTGGAGTGTGATGAATTGTTGATCATTGGTATAATTCCTTTTACTCATGCTTTGATCTAATTTGTTTTCATATGCTCTTGTAGACTTGTTAATGTAGAGCTATCTTATATTGACATTTGATTTAGGAGTATGCTCTAGGTATAGAATGCTCTAGTTGGTTTCAAATAAATCTCTAGAGTTTCTTATCATTGTTCATTGCTAGATCTATATGGAACTAATTCTTGATTGAAGTTTTGTAGAGGGAACATCTTGTTGGGATCAAAGAATCAAGTGTTGGGGGAAGTCTTTGGAGAGACCAACCCACTCTTGATACATTCTCAAAGGAGCTCTCATTTGTTCTTTAAACCTTCATAGTCTTATCTTACAAAGTGGTTTTGCAGGGGTTTTGAGACATAGCTTGTATACAAGCCAAATACTTCTAAATTTGAATATCTTTTAAAACACTATACTTCATTGCTTTCATTTGCTATCTAAGAGCTTGAATATGACTAAGCAAATAGGAGAGTTTACTCGAACTCTTTGGCTTAGCTCTTTGTAAATTGTTGTGCAATATTTTGTAATTTTATCTATCTAATATTTGATTGGTTTTGTAGCCCTTTTTCGAATTTTTTCTTGTGACAGCTTGAGTGGACAACTGCAAGAAATTACTAACAAGTTGTTGCAGGACTTTTGGGCTGAATTTCAAATGAGAAAGATAACTCTCTCTTCTTTGGTTGTGGGCATAGAAGAGACTTAGCTTCTCCTATTGTAAAGTCTGAATTTATTTTGAGTTCTTAGAAATTCTCACCGAGGAAAAGTCTATGATCTCAATTTTTATTTGTAAAGACTTTCCTTGGTTTAGAAAAGCCCTCATGGTCATTTCATTCTTGTAAAATTAATAAAAATCTCTGTTTTTGTTGTGGGAGTGTGGGTTTCACCCATTGGCATCCTTATCTCTCCATTCCAAAGGGAGAATTTGTAGATGGATTGACTTAGTGGTTTTGACGTTTCCGTTTTTTTTTACATCACATATGCATGCTCTAAGTGGAAAGTAACACAAATCGCATAGTCATTTAATTTCTTAATTTGCAATCTCATTTGCCATCACTTACTTATGTTTTGTAATCTATTTCTCATTTGGATAAGTTTCACAATATACTATAAGTAAAGAAGCATAGCACTTTCAATTTATGGCAACTTGAGTTATTGTTCTAACTATGAAGCATATTTAATTGAATCATCTCCATCTTTTCAATAGCACTTGCAAACTCACTTTTATATCATTTAGGCATTTCACTTTTCATACTAAACTTGCATCTCTAAAATTTACCTCCAACTTAAGTTGGTTGAATAAACGTTTTAGGGACCCTCTACCTCTATGGACTCCTCACTGTGAGATCCAAATATTTGGGCGAGGGTGAGGTCTGAGGATTAGAGTTCAATTGTAACCTTGTTATAGAACTAATTAATAAAATAAACCAAGAGCACTATCTCATCACATTTACTTGCAAAGTTCTCAAATTTTTTGCTATCTTGATGGTTTAAAGATTCACATGCAAATATTATCTCAAGAAGCACTTTGGATGCAAGCATTTTAATTCCTTAAATTTTGCAACAAGCTTAATTCTATGGTACTTGGAAATTTGCTTCTACATACTACTTCATTGCATGTTGTCATTTTAATGATCATTATGCTTATGGATGATTGATATATCTCGTTTCATTGGAAAATACCCTTATTTGGTGTTGCAAATTTAATTTCATATTGTGATCTTGGTCTAACACTTCCTTTGTGGGATTATTGTCATTATATCTTGAATTTCATTTTTGAGCAAGCATTTGTTATCTACTTTAAAGCACTGGTCTATATTTTGAACACGTCATGAATATTGCTCATATACTTATATGCTTGTTTACATATTGGAAATCGAGTCATCTTTGATGAGTAATTCCTTCTAATCAATTCTCCTAGAAATTTCACATCTTTAACTTAGTTTTCCTTTAGGGACCACCCCCCTTAGCTAACCTAGGAGATAGCTTAAACGGAGAGAGTTGGGAATAGGTGACAGCCCCTTCTCTGAGTTCCTTGCCACCAACCACACCTGTGGGGTTGAAGGCTTTTCCCACTAACTGTAGGTAGGTGTAGGCGGCAAGCGATAACATACTCAATTTTGGAAGCAGACAACCACTGCTCGACACAAACTTCTGTCATCTTTTGACATAGAGAAGGGAAGAATGCAGATGTCATTCTTACAAGCACAAGTCTCCCATCCTCAAACAACAACAGATTATAAGAAAACCTCTTTTGAGTTTGATGCCAAGGACATCCATCCCATTGTTCAGATGGAGATGCATAAGCAAATAGGGGAAATGATATTTTCCACCTTGACAAACACTTAGATGAATGCTTCTAAGTTGCAACTGTCACTCACCAATGTCCAAACACAGTTAAAGATTGAAAATATCTCTTCTCTAGCCAAGGAAAATACAATTAAGTCCTTACAAGACCTGGTTATCAAAAGAGGATATGACCCAACCAATGTCAAAGATGCAGAAGAACTTATCAAAAAGAAGGATGCTGACATTGCAGCACTCAGGAAACAGTTAAAACTACCAGCCACTAAGGATCCGCAGACTAAAGAAATGGGAGAGACAGAGAGCCAAAAGGAAGACATGCTCAAACTCATCATGGAGCAAAATGCACAAATCAAGAACATGGAGGTGGAATTGGAGAAATTAGTAAAATAAAAGGAATAGAATGCACAATCAGCCTTAGTCCCATTGGAGGCTATACCTATTACAACAATACCCCAAACAGGAATGGCTGCCTCAACTACAGCAGGGGCTTCTACATCAGCAATAGCCCCAACCAAGGACTTAGATGTTGCTGGTAAATTGACAAAGGCTATGGAGGACATGTCCATACAAGGAGAAGAAATAAAAAAACATTACAAGGATAGGTTAAAGCCCTACAAGATCAGAAAACAAAGATAGAAGCTTCATATATGACCGAAGTATAGAAGTCTCAAAGACTCACACAAAGACTACATCAATTAGGGAAAGAGGCTGCCATGGCTCAAACCTTAGCCCAAGCTAAGGAAAACATATGGACAAATATCCATAAATCCCTGAACGAAATTTTGCTTTCCATTCAATTTTTTTTTGAGCAGAATGAATTAATTCAGAAGTCTAAGGAATCAATCGAGCAGATCAGAGATCAACTAGGAGACAAGCCAATAGAAGCTACAAATCTCATCAAATTTCTTAATTCTAAGAACAAGTATGAGCTGGAAGAATTACAGATTGAAGAAAGGACTGATACAATACTGGAAGTCAAGAATGTGTTAACTAAAAGAAACCTCAAGTTGTAGCTGGAAGAAAAATGTCAAGGGCTGGAAATTGGTGTCAACAGATTCTTCAACAAGCTTGAAGTATTGAACAAGAAAGGACTTCCAAGTTTATTTGTAATAAATGATAAATAAATCACCTTGGATGATTATAACAAGAAATTGATGGATATATCTAAATATGGTTCTAAATTTGCAGGCATACTGAGCAACATTACAAGGAAGTCTTTTCTTGAGGCACTAGAAAATGATTTAAGTATCCAGCATGAGGTAAATCACATTTTTGTCATCAGGCCTACTTTTTCCAAGTATACAAAAGTAGATGAGATCTACAGAAAAGTGACTAAATTATCTACTCCAAGTGAAGAGAGGTGGGAAAAGTTATGCGAGTTACAAGACTAAATGAGTAACCCTATCTTTAGCAATAGGATCAACAACGCAACAAGGGTCAAAGAGACAGATCAACAACAATCTCCTTCAAATCAGGGCCAACATTCGAAGAGTTCCAACTTGCCCTATTATTTTGTAATAAAATATGTAATTTGTTTCAGATATGCCTAAAATATATCCTAATCTCTCATGACAAGATTTTTTGTAAATAATTCTATAAATACTTCATATTTCGAAGTATTGAGGGTTGATTTGTGCACTCCAAAAGGCAACTGTACTTTTTCAAATTTGATGGCTTATTAGTAATAAAAAGGACTCTTTCGCAGGATTCATGTGTTGAACTATTGGTGAATTGCTTCTCTCATTGTCTATGTGTTTATTCCCTGTTTGCCATGCTTATGTATTCCTAATCTAAATTATTTTACAAAAAATTGAAGAACAAAATTTGTTGTAAAATACACTCCGTTTCTGGCTTTGAATGATTTAAATGTTTTCTTCTGAAATTAAGTTAAAGAATTTTTAAATGCTCTTTGGCTTAATGGAACCTATTTCATTCTTTCTCTTACATTTCATTTAAATTTACAGGATCCAATTAGTTTAGCTACCTTGCCCTGTGAAATCCCTTTTGAAAATCGGAAACAAATCCAAGTTAAGTTATAGACTCTATAGCCCTATGGAAATTTAGGCATTTAATCAACCAAACAAATCAAACAATCTCAATCAATCAAACAAATACCTGAACCTAATAGCTAGCCTAATATTATTCAGAAGAACATAGCTAAATCAGACAGAGAGATCCCTTTCTGGGGTTGCAAGGGCTAGATTCCCAACTCCCAAAGTGGTTTTGTGGTTACCTCTGCAGTTTCTTTTACAACCTCCAAAATTACAGAGTGATAACAGGAACAACAAATAAAATTAAAGACCAAGCACCCAAATCAGAACACTAAAGAAAATGAGCAATATAACTGAGCCATTTTATTAATAATGGAAATCTGAGTACATAATGAGTAAGAACAATGGAACCTGGGCTTGCTATGCAAAATCCAGGTGGAATCCCACTAACCCAAGTGTTGGAATGGCTCCAAACTAGAAATGTGCACTGCCTAGAAATTCTACTAACTACTGCCCAAATGAACTAGAATTCTGCTTTGGATACTACCCAAAAAATTCTACAAAATTAAGCCCGAGCTCCTCTCACCAAACTTATAGAAATCCTAGAAAGGGTTTAGGCTAGTTACGGGTGACCTGAAACCCTTCCAAAAAGTGCGAATGGCCTTTCTGGTTTGCTGTACGAATTGCTGGAGGAAATTTGTTGCCAAACCCCCAAATGCTCCACTGAAAATGCCTCCTAGCTTCCCCGCAAAAATTACCTCTGGAAACCCACTTTCTCTTGCCCTTGGCTCCCTCAAATCAACTCCTTCTCAACCCTTGTGCAGGATTTTCCTAGAAACCCCTACGCACTGCCAAAATGAGAGAAATTAGGCCCACAGAATTGGTGCCCTATAGCCCTGCAAAAATACCAAAAAATCTTCAACACCAATTAGGAAAATCCTTCTGCAATTAATCAACACTCCAAAACCATTGTAGCTGGTCCACAAATGTGCCAGTCGAATTTCCTTTGCGCCTAGGAAGTGCGCAAAATTGGAAATCTCTATTGTAATGAAGCTCTGTAGAAGCCTAGAAATGGATTCCTCAAGTTCCCAACTAGGGAGACACTCGAAGTTCTCCGAAGAAGGGTTGGAATTTCTCCTGAAACTCGTGTGCTTAACAACACTCCAGCTCTTACGCTAAACAACTCCAAGAGGGGTCGAATTGTCTAAGTGAGATAGTAAAAACAATGCCCCCAAAATGGGTCCCTTTTGCCTCAAGTACTCTAGGCCCATGCATACCCTTTTGGTGGCCCCCATAGTCCACTCACTTGCCTCCATTTCCTTGTGGGTTGAATTGCCTCCATTAGTGGTCCCCACCTTCCACTATGAACTTGATTTTTCAATTCCTCCTAAGTCCAAAAATGGTACAATGCACCTCCAACTCCAAAATTGCAAAAATGGACATCCTTAGCAAAATTTATAAAGTTGGGGATATCACAAAAGCGGGATCAGATTTTCAGAGAATCTAGTGTTTCACGACAAGTCGAGTCACATTGAGATCAAGTACCTCTACATTAGAGATATGGTACAGAGAGGAGCAATGAGGCTCCAACACATCTTGACAGATGAGCAAGTTGTAGACATTCTCACCAAGGCTTTGCCGAAAGCAAAGTTCTTATTCTTAGAGCAGCTTGGTGTGCAAGAAAATGTATCCCTCCTTGAGAGGGAACATTGTTGATTGAGAACACTGAGCATATGCTCTTCCCGTAGTCTTTTGACTAGCCATTGACTTGGTGGGGCAGCAATGAGCAACGAGGTTCCTAGGTGTGAGGTTACTCCTTGAAGCCATGGACTTGGTTGAAGACATGCCCTGGTATGCATCCTATCTGCAAGTCACCTTCGTGTCTTTATTGACCAAGGGCCATATTGAGATGGTTAAGCTTGTTAGGATTGCCACCCATCTAGCTTGTGGGTGTGTGTGATCTTTACCAAAGTCAGACGTGATTGCCATGGACTTGGTTAAGGTAAATTGATTTCCTTAAGTATTGGATACAGGTGTTCTATACCACTTGAGCACTGAGGATCAAGTTGGGTGAGGACTAGTCAGTGGACATAGGGTGTGTGTGATATTTACCAAGGTCATTTTACTGAAAATCATTCAATTCTGGAATCTGGTCTAAATTGGGATCTAATCTGGAATTTTGTTCTTTTGCAGGCATTTAATTCTTTGCTTTATAAGCTAGGCAAATATGTAAAGCATGGAAGCTCAGTTGTTGAGTTATATGCAGGAGTAGGGATAATTGGCCTTTCTCTAGCTTCAAGCAGGAAGTGCAGGTGAGTTACGAATTGCCTCATTTGGTATGTACTATGACCTTTATATGTTAAAACGTGGAAGGGAATAGTGCAGTTAATGGACAAAATCATTGTTTTTTACAGATTTTTCCTTCCATATTGCATCTTTACTTGGTTGAGGTACCTTATGTACAATATAAACAAATTTATACATAACCGATTGTATGGCAGGTCAGTGAAGTGTGTAGAGATTAATAAGGAATCAAAGCTACCATTTGAGAAGTCACTTGCTCGTTTGCCAAAGTCACTAGACTGCAGCATTAGTTGGCACTGTGCTGATGTCTCAGTGGTGAGAGTTTACAAATTACAAGTGTTTGCACAGGATATTGATGTGTTGGTTATATCTACCCATTACTAATTACCAAGAAATATTCTTAATCACGTCTGTTGCTACTGTTAATTCTAAAGTTTCAAATGACATTTGCATTCTGAGCTTAGGTTATCACTGTTTCAGGCTCCAATCCATTGGTTAGAGGGTTCAGACGTAGTGCTGGTTGATCCTCCAAGGAAAGGTCTGGATGCATCTGTAATTGATGCTCTACAAATAGCATCATTACGTGGGCAGGCAGCAATAGAGGTCCCTAAAAGGTAGAATCAACAAATTATGATTTTGCTTGACTTCAGCAAGCCAGTTTTTTTTTCTTTTGTACTATTGTTATTATAATATTTCAATCAATTTTAAATTCTAGGACACGTTTAGAGTTGGCTGCAAACGAAATTTCTTTATTGTTCATTTCAGCTTGCTATCTCATGTCAGTTGGACTTTTAGAGTGAAGAGTTGAATACACGAAATACTGGAAGCATCATTATTTTTAGAGTTATGCAGTGTTAGATTGGATTCTTGAACCGTTTAATTCTCCTTTTCCCTTCTATATTCCTAATTGCAGGGTTGAGAAAAGACCATGGCTTATGCGAGCTCAGAAAGCCAGTGTTAAAAAAGAAAGTAAAACCAACTGGGATGAGCCTGCATCATGGCCTGAAGCTTTAATTTATGTGAGCTGTGGCTGGGAGAGTTTTAAACAGGTAAATAGGTAGAATAATCACCATGTTACTGGTATATTGTGATCAGAATTTTAAACTTTGAAGACAACTCAGCTACACTGATAAGGAAAATTCTTGTGCATAGATGTTTGGTTGGAATGTTTTTTCCCATGTTGGAACTTGATAGCTGCAACGGTTTCAGAGACTAGATATATGAAATAGTTAATATATTGTTAAAATGCACTAATACCTCTGTATTTGTGGACAGGATTGTCGAGCATTACTGTCGAACAAGGCATGGCATCTAGAAAATGCACATGCCTTCAATTTTTTCCCTGGCACGGACAGGTCTTGTCTTTCTTTTTACCTATAATATTTTCTCTTTTTTATAGAAGCGACTTTCATACTATAGTTTAATTGAAAATTCCATGTATGATAGTAGCTAGTTTCAGTTTCTGTGTCCCATGTTTGAGTGCTGGAAACTGTGTGCATCACTTTGAGATAAATACAAGTTGCCATGGCAAGAGATCAGAACTCATGCATCAATAAATATATTAGTGCAAACATTATCAACATCCAGCTTGGAGAAAAATCAGCATTGAGTATTGATTAATCTGTCAAAACGTTCATAAGCATTGATTTAACAGATTGGCATGCATAACCTTCGATAAATAACCTCTTCAACAAGCTAAACTTATGACAGTAACATAATGAACAAGCAATCAAAAAAATGAAACTGTTGCTGAATCCTAATAGTGTAGTTGCCGGCTTGTTAATCTAGGAATAATGCCACCAAGTTACAACAGCCCTTGTGGACCACTTGCTATTTTGGGATGATGGTTAAGGAGCACTCTTCCATGTCAAGAATAGATTATTGCATTTGCACGCATGCCACTTGGGGGATGCACTATTGAGAAATTATTTTACCATTTGATGGAGCACTTGACATGGTCAACCACTCATTTCTAAGAGGCACCCCACCTTTTTGTGCTATTTTTAGATGATGTTGCTTAATTATTCCATTGTTTATTGTTTTTTAACATGTCATAGAGTTAGCAAATATTTTGTTTTATTGGAAGAGCTGAATTTTCCTATATATAAAGAGGAGATCTCTCTCCATTATAATTGAAGTTGGAATGGGATCTCACATGGATATCCTTCGAAATTCACATGCTCGGAGCCTAGGGAATGATTTTAGTTATTGCATCTATCTTATGTGAGGTTTTATTTATGCAATTCTTTCACATATTTTGTTGGAAATCCTTGCATCTAGTCATGAAGGCCATGTAGTTGCATATCTACCATTTGGATAAGGAATTGTGAGAATTTCATTCCACTTATATTCATTGTTGTTATTAGTAAGCTTGCATCGAACAAACGTTAGGTTGTTGCTTGAATTAATACAACATAACCTTCTTGCCTTTGTTTTACAGTAGCACCCATAGCTCTCTAAGGATAATTTTTAGCTTTAATTTTCAGCAAGCTAACGTTGACCTGTGGCATGTATAGTACGCCTTAGTTGCCTTGCACATTCATGTATTAACCCTCCTAGATTCATACTAATTTGGCTCTGTTTAGCACTTACTTGGATTGGCACCTCGTCTAGGGGTTACTACCTTCTTATTCCTTTCTTACACCACTCATTTGTCGCATTTCCACTACAACCATTTATTTTTCTTAGACTTGTTACTTACCAAAAGTGGATAACCCCTAGGAGAAACTTTTCTTCTATTCATCTCTTTCAGCCAACAGCCGTAGTCCATGTGATGTGTTAGCTTTTTTGTAGTATCGGATGTGTTCTAGCCTCCAGATTTGGCCGAGAGGTTAGAATACATGTATTCTCCAATACCCAGAAATCGTTTCTGGAAATTCCACCTAGAGATGACTTTATTAAAATCATTACTCAGTTTTTAACATTTCCTAAGTCTAAACTTAGGAAATATGATTAATTAAAAGGTATTAATTAAATCATGGTGCGAATCTTCTAGAAAAATACATGGATCGAGATCTAGTTAATTTGAGCCATCGATTAAGTTTTAATCACAGTCGTTGATGTCTCAACGAGAGATTATAAGAAGAAACTCGATGGGGCTTGGAGAACACACTTGATGAGATCGATTTCACTGGCAGATCGATTTCCAGAGTAGTAGCACTGAGTTGCCGGAGAGAGAGCTAGTGAGCTTGAAGCAGTGAGAGAGGGCAGGGATAGTAAGGCCGGAGGAGGATTTTCCAGATCCGGTGAGTGGATTGCAGAGAGACAGTGAGTGCCACAGAGAGGTGGCACAAAGCCACAAAGAGACATCGCAGAGCTTCAAAGGAGATTTTGTATTTTGCTTGGGAGAAGCAGTTATTCAGTGCCAAAATCTAGAGAGACAGTCCGGAGGCCAGGAGGATCTATCTTCCAGGCATCAGCTAATTAGATAGTGAGAGGGAAAGAAATTTCGAGTTGTGGGGACGCAGTACTGCGTACGCTGATGAAGTGACTGTGCAGAGGCAACAAAGAGCAACTCAACTTGAGCCAAGGACAGTGTCGGATCGCCAACAGGGGCGAGAATTTTATCACTAGATTTACTGTCAGTTATTTCTCTGTATGGATTGCTAGATTTGAGCATCCATCGACTTGTACTTAGATTTACTACTGCATAATAATCAAACCCTCAGCTGCTGCACCAGTTTTCCGGAGTTGGATTTTTTT
The DNA here is from genome assembly GCA_034641835.2 of Pinus albicaulis. Taxonomy (NCBI): domain Eukaryota; kingdom Viridiplantae; phylum Streptophyta; class Pinopsida; order Pinales; family Pinaceae; genus Pinus; species Pinus albicaulis. Next base: position 1,633,735,575 of record CM076575.1, on the reverse strand, counting down.
GTGGACGTAGTCCAAAAATAACTGTGTATTTGTGTGTTTGCATCTATCATTCCAGCATTATTTTTCATCCACAATATTTATTTTTGTGAAGGATGCAGTCCAAAAATAACTGTGTATTTGTGTGTGTTCGCATCTATCTTTCCAGCATTATTTTTCATCCACAATATTTATTTTTGTGAAGGATGCAATGTATTAATTTCGATATTTACAGTAGAACACAGTAAATAGTTTTTTCAATTTATTTAACAAATGGAAGAAACTAAATTAGTTGTTGCAGTAGGATTCCGGGTAGCGGAATTTTCACATGGTTTCAGAGCGCAAATAGAAGCCGAAGAGCTCAGTTGCAGACATGAAGAGGGAGCTTCGAAGCACTGTGTAAGCAGTTACTCGAAACCCTAGAGGCAATGCAGTCCCTTTGGCTAGGAGGGTTAATTTTTGAGGAAAATTTTATTTCTCTGAGAGAGTCGACAAAGAAATTAAATTTTCCAGATCGAAGATTGTCAGAGGTAGAGGGAGCAACTGCATTTTCCTTGCAAAGGATATCTTCAGCTGGGACATAGTTATTTTGCAGCAGTTTGCTAGAGCAAAATAACGTCAGGTGGAAGGAAGAGCACACACTGAGGGAATTTCTTCCTCGGGGAATTTCTAGCCCAAAAATTCAATTTCTCACTGAAGAGCAGTAGTAGTTATGAACATATTTGCCCACTCCAGTAGGGAGTGCGTAGAGCCTAGCAGCAATTGCGCAAAGGAGAAGAGGAGTTCAAAATTTTTGCAGAGATGGCATCGACAAGGTTGAGAGATCAGGATCGATTGGACGAAGCCTCCAACTACGTGATCTAGAAGGCAAGGATTTCTTGTCTTCTAGATGAATATGATCTCAAAGCCTACATTGATAATGTGGTGGTTGTACTCATAGATCCAGATTAACTGAAGGCCTACAAGAAAGAGATGGAAAATTTGAAGAGACTGATTCTCGATGGAGTTCGAGATCATGTGGTATCTCACATAGTTGGCAAAGATACTGCTAAGCTATGTTGTACCAGGGATCTTCCGAGCAACAGAAGATGTATCTTGAGGAGAAATTGAGATGTCACATGATGCAGAAAGAGGAGCACATAGATCCCTTCCTCACTAGGCTTCAGGATGTTCGAAACAAACTGTTTGCTATAGGGTCAGTGCCCCAACCTACAAAATTGGTGCGGTTAGCTCTGAACAACATTTCCGAAGACTGGTAGGTCTTTGTCCAAGGTATCCTGGGCAAAGACAAGTTGCCAGAGTGGGACCTGATGTGGGCTGACTTGCAATAGGAGGAGATGAGGCGAGATCTGGTGAAGGGCACCATCTGTGGCAGCAACAACAACAGTGGGACGAAGCAAGTGAAGGAAGAGGAAAATGTAGCCCTCGCATCAAAGGGGAAGCAGGAGCAACGCAGGAGGAAGAAGGAAATTTCCAAGGTCAAATGCTTCAGATGTGGTGAACTTGGTCACTACAACACTCAATGTCCTCTCAGAATTGACAAAGAGGAGAAGCAGAATTAACAGGTTGCATCCGCAGAGATCAACGGGCTACCGTCCAGGTTGGAGGAAAAGTTTGCCATGATCGTCGACATACCTCTAGGAGTGAGGTGGGGTGATTTAGTTTTGTAACCCCAAAGCGCTACAAGTTGGGCAAGATTATTGGGGAGGTCCACCTCATGAATCAATACCTTGCTACGGGAGACCATAGCATGCAGTAGCAGGATGGACCAGTGGCAGTTGATGCATTCAGATGCCAGGGTGATAGATGCAGTAGCTAGTAGCGGTCAGAGACTGAGCAACGTAATGCAGAGTTGGCAGCAGTGCAGTTGGCACAATGCAAAGGCTTTAGTGACAACGCAGATGTAGAAAATCTCTAACACAACTATAATACCATGTAGAAATTATATCAATGGACTCAATCCGATCATGTAATGTACTAAAGCAAGATATTGAATCCTTTTACAATATTGCGGAATATAAAACATGATCGCTCAATCACATGCAAGTAAGAGAAAGAAGTAAATCAATACACAACACCATATTTTCCTGGGGAAAACAACTGCTCAAAACCCCTTCATCTTTATTGTATAATCAACCAAGGAATCATGAAACAATACAATGTATTTGTGCTCACCACAACCTCATACACTTTACCAATTGCTTCACATTGATCTAGGCAAAATTCGACAAACACATAGCCAATTATCAGCCTACCGTCAGCCTACCCTGCTTACACAATCCCTAGATAATTAAACCCCTCTTAAATAGGAAATTCAGCCTTCCTTGATTGTGCAATTCGTCATGGGCTTCTTATGGTTATATACTGCATCTGGGCAGTTTGCTAAAAATACAATTGATAGTTTACTTGCCTTGAACCTTTGTCTCAACTGGGTCTCCACCATAATTGACATGTATGCAGCTATAAATAGTGAATCATCAGTTACTTGGTAAATCACTACTGGTGAATTAAATCTATTTTAATTCACTTGATATTCCACTAGCTCATCAAACAGTGAGAACTTGTTAAACTGATTTTAACTCAATTAATGTGAGTTAACTGATCCCACTCACACTACACTAGTGCTACAACTGCAAATGGTCTATGTTAATAATAGAATCACTCTACATGGCTATCCTTTGACCCTCAACTCAAAATTCTTGGGCTAACTAAGTCTATCACACTTAGTTAACTATTACAAGTTGTTATGAGATAAGATTACAATTAATTTTCCAATTTATTTAAAAATTGGTTGCACACTAATGTGTCACTAGGATCCATCACTGTGCGACCTGTGATCCCACACCAGTGTGTGTGTTGTTTTTGGATGCCAATTTCACTGTTTTTTGTTGCAAATTTCAACACTCCCTCTCAACAAGAAAGGAATCACTCTGTCCCGATCCGGTACCTTTGGAATATTCTGCATGCAACACTGCTCTAGTGTTGTTCGCACATGTAATTCTCCTGAATCTGAATAGCCTCCAAACAACTGAATCAGTATAACACATCTGTCATGAAAGTCTTCTGACTACTGCTAGCTACTGCACATGTCTAATGGACTCTCTACATTGCTGACATCTGCATCTGCGCACTCTGCACTGTTGCCAACTCTGATTTGCGCTCCAGTATTCGACACCTGTCACTCTGATTTCTATCCTCTTGACATTTGACTGCATCAATCTAACCGATCCTTCTTGCTACTGCTGTACTGTGGGCTCCTCGTAGCCAGGTTTGATCCATGAGACACACCACCTTGATATCAATGGACCCTGCGCAAATTTCTTCTTGGGATTATATCTGCACATCACCCCATCTCACTCCTGGAGGTATAGCTTCATGTACTCCCTCTGCCCATCTGGCTTGAAATTTCCCCCTCCTGGAGATCTCTGTTTGAGTGGACTCTTCCACTCGGTCTTCTTTCTGCTTCTCCAATTGTGGCTGCTCCACAACCTTCTGAGACTGCTTCTGAGGCTGCATGTTGAGAGATAATTTCTCCCTCTCAACCACCAAGTCATTAACCATTGCTTTGCTCCTCAAGGCCTTACATGCATCCTCAACCTTGAGAGCATACATGTTCTTGACTCTTGAAACGATTTGCTTCACCTGTCCTGTGGCTATGTGTTTAAGGAAAACTTTTCCTTTTCTAAACATCACCTCATAACCACGTTCTTCCAATACCGCTATGGAGACAAGATTCTTCCTTAGGCATGGAACATACAAAACATCTGCTAGTCTGAGAGGGGAGCTAGATTCCCTCTGAAAGGTAATTGTACCTATGTCGGTCGCATTATACCTCTTGTCATCTCCAAACTCTATCTTCTAATGGAGGTCCTTCTCCTGCAAGTCATTGAAGAGATTTCTACTCCTTGTCATATGGAATGAGACACCGCTGTCTAGATACCACATGCATCCCATTACAGTGCTGGCCATGCATGCAATGAGAGTAAAATCCAGCTCGAACTGTGAAGCCAATGCTTCACCCGCTGCAACTGCAGGCTCCTTCTTGCTTGCCTTCTTCTGTGGACAATTCGAAGCATAGTGCCCATGCTCGTGACAGTGAAAACATCTGATCTTGGACAAGTCTCTCTTGCCCTCTTTGCCTTGGGACTTCTTTCCCTTGGCTTTCTTTCCTTTTCTGACTCGTGCACATTGTAATTGTCCCGCCGTCGCAAAATTTTCTAAAAAAAGACTTGATTTTAAATCGAAGATATCTCCCTCATCTGAGCTCTGATTCAACCGATATATATATATATATATATATATATATATATTTTTTTTTTTTTTTTGAATTTGGGTATTTTTTCGCAAGGAATCCAAATATGCTATTTTTTTGAAAATTTTGCATCCAAATTTTCAAATATTTTCTACAAACTCGCCGCCCAAACAATTCCTGCTCCGTTACCATGTAGAAAATCTCTAACACAACTATAATACCATGTAGAAATTATATCAATGGACTCAATCCAATCATGCAATGTACTAAAGCAAGATATTGAATCATTTTACAATATTGCTGAATATAAAACACAATTGCTCAATCACATGCAAGTAAGAGAAAGAAGTAAATCAATACACAACACCAGATATTGTTGGGGAGAGCAACTACTCAAAACACCTCGATCTTTATTGTATAATCAACCAAGGAATCATGAAACAATACAATGTATTTGTGCTCACCACAACCTCATACACTCTACCAATTGCTTCACACTGATCTAGGTAAAATTGGACAAACACATACCCAATTATCAGCCTACCCTGCTTACGCAATCCCTAGAGAATTAAACCCCTATTAAATAGGAAATTTAGCCTTCCTTGATTATGCAATTCATCATGGGCTTCCTGTGGTATATAACTGCATTTGGGCAGTTTGCTAAAAATACAACTGATAGTTTACTTGCTTTGAACCTTTGTCTCAACTTGGTCTCCATTAGAATTGGCATGCATGCAGCTATAAATAGTGAATCATCAGTTACTTGGTAGATCACTACTGGTGAATTAAATCTATTTTAATTCACTTGATATTCCACTAGCTCATCAAACAGTTAGAACTAGTTAAACTGTTTTTAAATCAATTAATGTGAGTTCACTAATCCCACTCACACTACACTAGTGCTACAATTGCAAATGGACCCTGTTAATAATAGAATCACTCTACATGGCTATCCTTTGACCCTCAACTCGAAATTCTTGAGCTAACTAAGTCTATCACTCACACTTAGTTAACTATTACAAGTCGTTATGAGATAAGATTACAATTAATTATCCAATTTATTTAAAAATTGGTTACACACTAGTGTGTCGCTAGGATCCATCACTGTGTGACCTGTGATCCCACACCATTGTGTGTGTTGTTTCTAGATGCCAATTTCACTGTTTCTTATTGCAAATTTCAACAGCAGAGACTAGTAGCAGTCAGGACTTCGGTGACAGATGCATCGCACTTATCACAACTGGTTCAATGTTTTGGACAGTTCTCAGTTGCAGATGTTGCAGTTGCAACAACAACAGATGAGAGGGAGTTGCAGATGTTGCAGTAGAAGCAACAACAAAGTTGTAGTGCTGGCAGCAGTTCAACAGGGTCAACAACAACACAGATGCAACACATATCAGAGTTGCGTAGTGGTTGGTGGGCAGAGCAGTCAGACATTAGCAACGTAGCAAGAGATGGTGCAGAGGCAACGTATTGTAGCAGCAGTTGCAGTTCTAGAACAATTTCCTCGCTAAGAGGGAGTGTTAGTTTTTTTGTAGTATCGGATGTGTTCTAGCCTCGAGATTTGGTAGAGAGGTTAGAAAACATGTATTCTCCAATAACCAGAAATCGTTTCTGAAAATTCCACCTAGAGACGACTTACGTAAAATAATTAGTCATTTTTTAATATTTCCGAAGTCTAAACTTAGGAAATATGATTAATTGAAAGGTATTAATTAAGTCATAGTGCAAATCTTCTAGAAAAAGACATGGATCGAGATCTAGTTAGTCTCAATAATATATTATAAGAAGAAACTCGATGGGGTTTGGAGAACACACTTGTAGAGTTCGATTTCATTGGCAGACCGATTTCCAGAGTAGTAGCACTGAGTTGCCGGAGAGAGAGCTATTGAGCTCGAAGCAGTGAGGGAGGGGCAGAGATAGTAAGGCCGAAGGAAGATTTTCCAGATCCGGTGAGTGCATTGCAGAGAGGCAGTGAGTGTCACAAGGAGGCAGTGCAGAGCCGCGCAGAGAGAGTGCAGAGCTTCAGAGTAGATTTTGTATTTTGATGGGGAGAAGTAGTGATTCAGTGCCAGAATCCAGAGAGAGAGTCCAGAGGCCAGGAGGACTCATCTTCCAGACAAAAGTTGATCAAATGGTGAGAGGGAAAGTAGTTCCGAGTTGTAGGGACACAGTACTGCATAGGCTGACGCAGTGACTGCACAGAGGCAGCAAAGAGTAGCTCAACTTGAGCCAAGGTCAGTGTCGGATCATAGTGGGAGTGAGGATTTTCTCACTAGATTTACTGTCAGTTATTTCTCTGTATGGATTGCTAGATTTGAGCATCCATAGACTTGTACTCAGATTTACTACTGCATAATAATCAAACCCTCAGTTGCTGCACCGGTTTTCCTGAGTTGGGTTTTTCAGGGGACTTAGTCCAAAAATAATAGTGTATTTGTGTGTGTACATCTATCTTTCCAACATTATTTTTCTTCCGTAGTATTTATTTTTTTGAAGGCTGCAGTGTATTAGTTTCGATATTTACTGTAGAACACAGTAAATAATTTCTTCGATTTATTTAACAAATAGAAGAAACGAAATCAGTTGCTACAGTAGGATTCCGGGTAACAGAATTTTCACATGATGTGCCATTCATATCTCTGCCACTTGCATCAGTCATATGTTTCCTTGCTCATTTTCCAAGAGCAGATGTTGGAAGGTGGGCTTTTGATCAAAATGTACTTTGTTCATTTTGCAATCGGGTGCTTATGCTTGTTTGTATTCGGGCATTTGACATGGATTATGAGGTAACTTGGAAGGAAAGCCATATAAGAAATATCAATTTTTCCATTACTTTCAAGTTGGTTCACCGAGATGCAAAAATGATTATATGTACCTAATGGTGAAGTTGTGACACTTGATATTGTGTGATTGACAGGTGGAAAGTTGTAGAGCATCATTTGTATCTATGGGCACCTTCAACGTCCATAGAGCTCCTGCACGTTTCCCTATATTTTTTACGGGATGATGCATTTGGACTAGCATGCCCCTAACCAACTTAGCAGTACCATAGGGTCAGGCAATTGATCTAGGTTCCAGATGAGGTTTGTCTCATACCTTAAAACATGGGAGGGCTAGCTATTGAGATTGGTAGCTTGGGAGGTACTCCAAACCCTAGGGTACAGAGTTCTGGAGGATTTGGCACCATAAAAGGGATTTGTGGGCTAAGAACCTAGGAGGTGTGTTTTGCACCCAAGCTTGCGGGTGTGAAACCATGTATGGTTTTGTTGATTTGATCCTTGGAGAATGTGTGGCACCTTTAGTGGGGCAAGGGGCTACACAAAAACCCAAGAGAAGCCTTGCCAAATGAGCAAACAGAACTTTTATTTGTATGTGTGGGAAAAGTGGCACAAAGAATAAGGTTGGCTTGACTTTATGGAGGCCTAAGAGAGGGCTAGACATTGCCACTCAAGATCATATGAATACAAGTGATGTGAGGCCTCATTTGGTATCCAATCAAGGCATTCGTTCCTCATATGAAGACAAGAAAAAGAGGGCTAGTACCCTGAGATAGCCACAACCCTAGAAGCCTAAGCGAAGGAGAGAATTGGACAAGTTTTCGGGTTGTGTTCTTGTGACTGTTTTGGGTTTCATTTACGAAGGTTAAGACAACGAAGGGGATGAGGTTTTGTATGAGAACATGCAAAAATATTTGAGGGTAATTCTGAGCTAAAAAAAATAGTGATAATCTCTTTCAAAGAGGCCGAGACTTTCTATTGTGATTGTAGGTGGAAGGAAGCCTTGTTTTGGGAGGTCGAGTGGTCTAGGAGGCTGCTTAGACTAGGCCACATTCTTCTTTAGGAAGAGTGCAGGGATAAGGGTTTATGGGTGAGGAATTTATCTGTTTTTTGCAGGTGAAAGATGCCCTAGACAAGGCCAAGTTCCTCAGAGAAGTCTTGCTCATATCCTAAGTTTTTTGGAAAGAAGAAGATGTCTTCTAGGAGAGAAGGGTGCAAGATTAGTGTCTTAGTTTTGACAATTGTTTAGAGTAGTCAAAGAGAAATTTTGGAGGGTTGTAGGGGTTTGTTCCAAAGCCCTAAGTACAACCGCTTAAAGGACAAAGAGCACCTATTAGAAGGGAAGAAGAAGAGAAGCCCTACGGGTAGATTCTTGAAGGAATAAGGACTAGCCAAGTGGGAAAGTAATCAAGCCCTAAGCTTATTGTTGAGAAGGACTTCTATAGTGATAGTGGGAAGCCTCCATGTCATAAGTTTGTTTTCATATAGCAACAAAAGAAGGCAGAAGTGGAAAGAAGTCCCAAAGTGTTGTATTCTTGAAGGACTAAGGAGCAGCAAGTGGGCAGTTGATGAAGACCCTATGTGTTGACTCATTGATGGACTAATGATCAGCTAGAGGGCAGGAAGTTGGCGAGTCGTGTTTGGTGACCTAAAGGAGCAACATTCATTAATTGAGGTAGATTGGTGTTGCTACAGATTGGGAGTCAAAGGATCGACATATCGTGAAAATTTCTGAATTTACTAAACATAAACCCTACTGTTAAATCTCGATTAACTTGTCCTACTTACATAAGTTATTTATCTAAAAAATTCAACATTAACATCGAAGTAAATACAGTTAACCACCTACACATATAGATCAAGTACTGAATAACATGCTCAAAGACAAAGTGACACACAAGGATTTTCTGGACAAATGTCCCCGGAAAAACCCAATTTGGGAAAACCAGTGCTGCTAGCTTCTAGAGGGTTTTTATTATTATGTAGATTCTAGGTACAACAAATATGGGCACCAAACTAGTTAACCCAACAGAGAAATAAAAACGACAGCAATACCTCTATCCCAGAGATAGAAAACTATGACTGATTCACACCCTCAAACGGGATTTACAGAACTCAGCCCCTTTCCGGTGTCTGGAAACCCCAACGCTGCTTTGAAGCCCTTTGCATCAGCCTTCTTGGCTTGTGTCAGCCTCTGTGCTGCTCAGGAAGGGCCTGCGTCACCCTAGCTGGGGTTATGTTGCCCCTACGCTGCCCTAACTGGGCTTGCGTCAACCTTTCTTGTCTCTTGTTGCCTCTGTGCTGCCCCTACTGGGCTCTTGGCTAGACTGCATAGTTGCTGCCTCCGCGCTGCTCTGGATTGCTCCTTCTCTGCCCTCATTTTATTTTTCGCCTAGGACTAGACCATCTCCCTCGCCAATACTGCCCCTCGCTGCAGCTGAAACACTTCTAAAATTATTAGCAAACCATGCCCTAGAATCTCAACTTTAGCTTCATCTCTTTGTGAGTATGTGTGTTCTCCAACTAACCCCAAGCCTTCTTCTTATACTTTTCTCGTTGGAGAACCAACGACTGTGATCTAATCTCTAATCGATGGCTAAGATTAGAAGCTGCTTAATCCGCGTCACTTAAGTCATTCTCATCACATGTTTAATTTAATTAACTTTAATCTTTTAATTTTCCTAAGTTAGACTTAGGGTCATTAATTAAAAAGCTGAATTAATTAAATATCTCTTAAACCTGATGGAATTTCTTCAGACGCTTTTTGGGTATTGGAGATCTTATATACTCTAGCCCCTCCATAAAGTTTGGGAGCTAGAGCACATCCAATGCTACCCCAACACCCCAAAATCTCAACACCCACTCTTAGTGAGCAATGTGCCTAGCAATACACTTCACACCGAAGTACTGCTCTGATCTCTGGTGTTGGTCTCTGCGTTGATGCTGGGCCTGCTCCCCTTCATCACTGTGCGGTTGCTGCTCTTTGTTCTGCTTCCCATGACTTTGCCACTGTCACTGCCACTTTCGTACTGCAACTCCCTCTCAAATTGCTGCATCGTGCTGCGAACTGTTGCACTACAACTCAGTTGCTGAGAGTAAGCAACTGAAGGACCATCGCCCAATATTTAACAGACAAGTCAGTTGGGTTGCATCTCATCACTGAAGCTCCATAGGCTGCTACTCTGCGTTGTCCTCCGAAGGTTACTGCGCTGCTGCAGCTCTACACTACGTAAGTAGATCTCCTTTTCGCTTCCTCTACGCTGCTGCTGCATCTGAATTGCGCTGCTCTCCTGAAGCCTCTGCACTGCTACAGCATTACACTGCATAAGCAGGCCTCCTCTGCGCTGCCTTTGCATTACTGGTGCATGTGCATTGCGCTGCTCCCTCTCCAGCATGTCAGCCTTAGCCTTTGCTTCATCCGTGATCTTCTGCACCCACTAGTCCACTTGTCTCGCTACCGTCTTAAGGCTCCCGTAGCTCGTATGTGATCCAAGAATTGGGCTACTCAAGGATCCCGCCATCACTCTGTAGCTGCTCTACAGATCAATATCGCCCCACTTTCATGGTTCATGAGCGCTCATGGCTACGTCATCGTCAGAGCAATCATTTGCTACTGCAGCCTTGGAACTAGAAGCTTCCTTGTCCTTCTTCCTTTGAGGACAATTGCTGGCGAAGTGTCCAAGTTCGCCACATTGGAAACATTTGATCTTTGACAGATCACGCTTCTTTTTCCCTTGCTGCTTCTTTGATGCCAGGGCTGCATCTTCCTCCTTCCTCATCTTGCTCGAACCGGTGCTGTACTGCCTCTTGGTCATCCAACGGATCTCCTCTTATCAGAGGATATTGTCCTAGTTAGGAAGATCCACTCTGCCCAAAAGACTTTGGCCAAACATTTCCCAGTCCTCTGTGACAACATTTAGAGTAGTCCTCACCATGACATCGTCATCCACTTTGACCCCCATGCTAGTCAGCTGATCCTGGATCGACTGCAGTCTGAATAGGAAAGGATCGATTTCCTCTTCCTTGGACAATACTCACCATGACATCATCCTCCACTTTGACCCCCATGCCAGTTAGTTGATCCCGGTCGACTGCAATCTGAATAGGAAAGGATCGATTTCCTCTCCCTTGGACATCATAAATAACCTTAGCTGGTTCTCCAAAAGCATATTCCTCTGGACAGACTTCCCTTGATACAATGTGGTTAAAGCTTCCCACATCTCATGAGTCGTCGTCTTCTCGACTATGTGTGGTACGACATGATCTTTAACCCGTCCATGATGAAGCACTTAGCATGTGTTGTTGCTTCATTATGCTCTGCCAGGAGTTTCTCATCGGTCGGTGTAGCCAAGACTTTCTCTGCATGCTCCCTCAAGCCGTATGCCTCCAAGACTACCAGGATTTTGGCCTTCCAGACAGCAAAGTTGGACAGGTCGTCCAACCTATCCTGATCAGGCAGTCTGTGTGGCGACATTTGCTCAGAAATTTGTCGGAAGAGATCCTCCTCTCTCTGCTAGAGACTCAGATCTAGGGTCCTTGGCGAGAAAGGCACCCTCTGCTCTCTCTGACAATTGACTTCCTCCTTGGAAATCTGCCCAAAAACAACGAATCAACGCTCTTCAATCACCCTATGATCGATCTTTAGATTTCTTTGGCAATGAAATCTACTGAGAAGTTGTTCTCCTCTCGCTCTTTGTCAACTTAGCTTAGGCTTAATTCTGCACCGGCAGAATCTTCATCCCACCAGCAACTGTTGAAGATCTGCAACTCAGCTTCTGGTTCACGGCACTCTACAGAACAATCAAATTCTGTTCTGTGTCACGCTATTTGGCTTCTGCGTGAGCAGACTGGCTCAGCGCAGCCTCTGCGCAACGTAGGCTACTCTTGCGTCGCTCTAGAAGGCACTGTGCGGTCTTTGCGTCACCCAATTGGGACTGCGTCAAACCCTGCGTGGATCTTGCTGCCTCTGCGTCCTTCTGTTGCTGCACTATCCTCTCCAGTTTATTTGTTGGTGCTGCTGCTTTCTGCAATACAGATTTCTTCAGTCGTCTTGCTGGAGATTCAGCTTGATCTGCAATCGCTCTGATACCATGTGAAAATTTCTGAATTTACTAAACAGAAACCCTACTGTTAAATCTTGATTTACTTCTTCTACTTACATAAGTTATTAATCTGAAAAATTCAGCATTAACATCAAAGTAAATACAGTTAACAACCTACACATACAAATCAAGTACTGAATAACATGATCAAAGGCAAAGTGACACACAAGGATTTCTGGACAAATGTCCTCAGAAAAAAACCCAATGCGAGAAAATCGGTGCTGCTAGCTTCTAGAGGGTTTTTATTATTATGCAGATTCTAAGTACAACAAATCTAGGTACCAAACTGGTTAACCCGACAGAGAAATAAAAAAGGGAAGCAATATCTCTATCTCGGAGACAAAAAACTGTGACTGGTTCACACCCCCAAACGGGATTTACAGAACTCAGCCCCTTTCCGGCCTTTGGAAACCCTAGAGCTGCTCTGAAGCCCTCTGCGTCAGCCTTCCTGGCCTGCGTCAGTCTCTGCGCTGCTCAGGAAGGGCCTGCGTCACCCTAGCTGGGGTTACGCTGCCCCTGCGCTGCCCTAACTAGGCCTGCATCAGCCTTTCTTGCCTCCTGCTACCTCTGCGTTGCCCCTGCTGGGCTCTTGGCTGGACTACGTAGTTGCTGTCTCTGCACTGCTCTGGATTGCTCCTTCTCTGCCCTCGTACTCTTGGCCTAGGACTAGACCATCCCCCTCGCCAATACTGCCCCTCACTGCAGCTGAAACACTTCTAAAATTCCTAGCAAACCACGCCCTAGAATCTCAACTTAGCTTCAGTGCTCTGTCAGTGTGTGTGTTCTCCAACTGACCCCAACCTTCTTCTTATACTTTTCTCGTTGGAAAACCAATGACTGTGATCTAATCTCTAATCGACGGCTAAGATTAGAAGTTGCTTGATTTGTGTCACTTAAGTCATTCTCATCACATGTTTAATTTAATTAACTTTAATCTTTTAATTTTCCTAAGTTAGGCTTACCTGATGGAATTTCTTCAAACGCTTTCTGGGTCTTGGAGATCTTATGTACCCTAGTCCCTCCACAAATTTTGGGAGCTAGAGCACATCCGATGCTACCCTAACACTCGAAAATCTCAAAACATATGTGCTCAGGATGCGTGGACTGAAAGGGTTGCGGGGCGCCACATCAACAAGTAGGTCAAGTGTTGTCTTGTTGAGGGTAGATTGGTTGTTGAAGGACTGATGCCAAGCCCTAGTTGTATTCTGGTATCAATGATTGTATGAGGGCCATGATCCCTAGTACAAGAGCCCTATATTGCTGTATTAAAGTTTGTTAATATAATGAAGTTGGGTTGAAAATGGTAAAAAGTTGTCTATTGTGCACTAGTTGATTCACAGTTGTGTTTATTTCGCAGTGCAAAGTAGTTTGTTGTGGCATTCTCTCGGCCTTTGGAACCTCTGCCCAACATTTGGCACTGAATCTCGCCTTCTCCCCAGCAAAATGAAATTTGTCTCTAGAGGGCACTACGTTGCCTCTGCATTGCCTCACTGTGGCACTCTCTACCTCTTTGTAAATGTACTCGCTAGATCTGGAAATCTTCCTTTGGATTCACTATCTCTGCCCCTCTCTAATTGCTTCGATCTCACTAAATCACTTCTGGCAACAACACACAACTGTCACTCTGGAAATCGATTTCCCAGCAAAATCGAATGCTCAACTGATTTGGTGTGTCTTCTCCAAGCCCCATCGACTTCTTCTTATAATCCTCCGTTGAGACTTCAACAACCACGATTAAATCTTAATCGATGTCTAGGATTAACTAGAAATCGATCCATGTACTTTTATAGAACATTCTCACTATGACTTAATAAATTCTGATTAATTAATCATATTCCCTAAGTTTAGACTTAGGAAATAAAAAATTGACTAATAAATATACTTAAGTCGTCTCTAGGTGGAATTTCCAGAAACGATTTCTGGGTTTTGAAGAATACATGTATTCTAGCCTCTCTACCAAATCTCGTGGCTATAACACATCTGATGTTACAAAAACTAACACTCCCTCTTAGCGAGGAATGTGTTCTAATGCTGCAACCCACTGAAACAACACCCTGTCTCTACGTCATCTTCTGTCACGTTGTTGATGTCTGGCTACTGTTTCCCACCAACTACTGCACAACTCTTATATGCGTCGCATCTGTGCTATTGCTGACCCTGTTGAACTACTGCCAACACTGCATTTGCACTGCAACTTTGTTGCTGCTACTATTACAACATCTACAACTCCCTCTCATATGCTGCTGCTTCAGCTGAGAACTATCCAAAATACTAAACCGATTGTGTTTAGTATGATGCATCTGTCACTCGAGTCCTGACTGCTACTAGTCTTTGCACTGTCACTAAAGCCTCTGCGCTGCTGCTGACTCTGCACTGCTGCCAACTCTTCACTATGCTTCCCAACATCTGAAAGCTACTAGCCACTGCACCTATCACGCTGGCATCTGAATGCACCAACTGCCACTGGTCCATCCTACTACTATGTCCTGTGGGCACTCGTAGCAAGGTATTGATTCAAGAGGTGGACCTCCCCAAGAATCCTTCCCATCCTGTAGCACTCTGGGGCTACAAAACCAAGTCACCCCACCTCACTCCTGGTGGGATGTTTGCAAACATGGCCAAATATGATCTACTCATTTTGCTGCTACTACTGCTCTGTTGATGCTTCTGCACTGCTGCTGCAACTACTACGGAGTATGATCTCCTCAGAGCTTGAAGTAGCTTCCATAGGGATACTCCCTCTGAGTCTCATCTCCTTATGGGAAATCTCTCTACTCCCTCGTGGAAACTTGCACTGTATTGTACTGGAAGCTAGACTGCGTCTCTACATTGGGAATCTTTTGGCTGGAGCTGCACTTGCATCCTGCAACTGGACAATTCACATTGCCAGTGTCACTGCAACTGTCTCCCGAGTACTCACTGCAACTGTCTCCCGAGTACTCACTGCAACTAGCTATGCAACTGTCATTAGAACGAATGACTGCACCTGCTGACACTATGATCCTTCTACTACTAATTCTATTGGGCTCCCATAGCAAGGATACTGATCCATGTGAGAAATCTGCAGCAACTGGATCTAATCTACTACTCTTACATGGATCCTACCCATCTGTGCTCATCTCAAAAACAAAAACAAAAATTGTTGAAATCTCCTCTTCCCTTCTACTTGTGAAAAATCCTAGATCCGGATTCCTACTGCAACAAATTTGAATTGCTTCTTCTATTATATTTCATAATTATTACAGTGAAATATCAAAGTAATTTCTGAAGCAGTCTACACAAATAATACTGTGAAATAAATCTAAGTGTTGAAACGATCTGAACAAAATACAATGAAAAACATCCACATTTGACACAGTTATTTTGGACTAAGCCCCCGGAAAAAACCCAACTTTGGAAAACCGGTGCAGCAGATCTGAGGGTTGTATTATTAACCAACAAAATCTTGAATACAACTTGGGTGCCAACATTCGGCAAACCCTTCAGAGAAATCTAGACAACAAATATAATTGTGAGATATACCTTACTCTGCAAGTCTCTAGCTGATCTAAATAGCGTTGGTGAAGCCCTCACTGTCTCTGTGTGATTGCCTACGCTGGAACTACGTAAGCCTGTGTGGACAAGCTTGAGGAACTGCGTCACCCCTTTCTGCAATTGATCTAGCTGATCTGAGACTGGATTTTGGCCCTCTTGGCTCAAAAACCCCAGCCGCTAGCTATCTTCGAACTGACTCTAAGAGACATTGCGCTGCTTCTACGTGATTTCCTGCAGGGATTGCATCACCCCTTTAGAAAACTGCGTTGTCTCTCTCTGTGTAAATGTTGCCTCTCTCTGCAATGCACTCCTGGTCCTCCTGACCAGTGTTTGCTTTAGCCCCTCTCTAGATCTAATCACTGAATCACAATCACTTAGCAAACCCTACCCTAGTGATTTGATTCTGATCAAAAGTTGTGTCTCACACAAATTCGAAAATGCTCAATGGCTCAAGTGTCTCAAACGTATTTTCCATAGGCCCCTCACCCTCCTTATATTCTTCTATTGAACCTTAAATGACCAAGATTAAAACATAATCAAGGGCTAAGATTAACTTGGAGGTGATCCATGACTTTATCTAGAAGATTCACACTTAGTTTAATTAATACCCTTTAATTAATCAGTTTCCCTAATTTTAGACTTAGGAAAACAATAAAAACGATTAATTAATTTAATTAAACGATCTCTAAGTGGAATTTTCCAAAACCATTTCTGGGTTTTATGGAATACATGTGTCCTAGCCTATATACAAAGTGACAAGGCTAGAGCACATTCGATGCTACCATAAATCAACACTCCCTCTTAGTGAGGAAAGTGCTCTTAGCAAAACAACTCAATGTGTTGCTCTAACTTCTGGAACATTTGCTGTTGTGCTGTTGATGTTGCTCACCAACACTGCACAAGAAAATGCTGCATCTGTACTGTTGCTGACTTTGCATACTGCTGCCAACTGCCACTGTACTGCAACTCCCTCTAAATTCTGCAACCATGCTGCTGCACTGCGTGAGCAATACTCTGCACTACGCTGCACCACTTGTGCAATTGCGCTGTTGCTACTCATCTGCTGCTATTGCTGCTCAACTACTGTTGTTGCTGCACTGCTGCTTCAGAAAAACATCTGAAATTGGACGAGTAAATATGCAACTGAAAAATAAGACTGACTATTGCTAACTTATGCACTAGCTCTCTGAAAATACTGCGTTGTTGCTGCTCTACACTGTGTGAGCACTGCTTTGGACTGTGTTGCACCAGTGTGCATTACGCTGTTGCTGCTCCCTCTCTGCGCTGATCAGGATCTAGTACTGCTAGTCACTACATCATCTCATCATCTTCTGCTGCAACTGTCCATCCTGCTACTATCTTTAGGCCGTCGTAGCTCACATGTGATCCAAGAGTTTGGAAATACTCAAGGATCTCGCCTCCTTATAGATTCTGGATCTACAACTCCAAGTCAGCCCACTTCTCTCCTTTTGGAATATGAGCTAACATAGCACAATCTTTTTCTGCTTCAATCTTGGCAGCTCCTGCTTGTGGATCTTCCTTTTCCTCTTTATCCTTTTTCTTAAGAGGACACTGTGTGGCATAATGTCCTATTTCCCCACACTGGAAGCACTTGATCTTGGACAGATTTTTGTTCTTCTACTTCTGTTGCCCTTTGGATGCAAGGGCAATGTTATTTTCTTCCTCCTTCTTGACCTTGGAACCGCTACTGCCATCCTCCAAGTGGGTTTTGAGGAGATCTCTCCTCAACTCTTCTTGCTGTAAGGCTGCCCACATCCCTTCCCATCCTGGAAGTCTTTCTCTGCCTAGTATACTTTGGACAAGGACCTGATAGTCTTCTGAAACAGAGTTCAGAGTGAGCCTTACTAACTTTGAGTCTCTAGGAGCAGATCCTACTGCTGACAGTTGATCTCGGTTTTCCTGAATGCAAGATAAGGAGTCAAAACGCTCTCCCTTCTTCATCCTGATATTATGCATCTTCTCTTCAAGGTACATCTTTTGCTGCTCGAAAGATCCTTGGTATAACTTTTCCAGCCCTACCCACATCTCTCTAGCCGTGGTCTTTGCCGCTATGTGGGGTACGATATGATCCTTCACACCATCTAGGATCAATTGCTTGGCTCTTGCCATATTCTTCTTGAATTGTCTTAGATGTGTTGCATCCAAGGGTTCTGCACTTGCACTCTCTATGAGGGCCTTTAGATCATGCTCATCAAGGAGAAACTCTATCCTTGATTTCCAAATAACATTGTTGGAGGCACCCTCCAATCTATCTTGGTCACGTAGTCCATTGTTGGCCATCTCCTCAACTGTCGATTTCTTTCTCTAACCCTCTACTCAGTTAGACTTACACACTCCTTGAGGAGTAAGTCACTGCTTCTGTTGCTGCATGAGAAAAGCTGAGTTTCTTTGAGTAAGAAATCCTCCGAGGTCAAGAAATCCCCAACTGTGTTTTTCAGAAATTTTCTGATGCTTATGCACTGGCTCTTACTGCAGTGCAATAATTGCATCGTTCAGCTACGCTAGTCTGCTGCACTACCTCTTCTGCAACTGGAAAAGATTACCCCTCTGTCAACTCTCTCAGAGGGAGCCTTTTTGCCCTAGAATGCGCTTCTGGCCTGGACAACGTGACTTCTGGGAGGGTTTGCTGCTGCTTACGGAGATGCCAGACTCTTCAGCGTTGATCTGTTGGCTTACTTGTGTTTCACCTGCACTACAGCTTCAATAAGCTCTGATACCATGTGAAAAATCCTAGATCCGGATTCCTACTGCAACAAATTTGAATTACTTCTTCTAGTATGTTTCATAATTATTACAGTGAAATATCAAAGTAATTTATGAAGCAGTCTACACAAATAATACTGCAGAATAAATCTAAGTGCTGAAACAATCTAAACAAAATACAATGAAAAACATCACCATTTGACATAGTTATTTTGGATCAAGTCCTCGAAAAAAACCCAACTTGGGAAAACCGGTGCAGCAGATCTGAGGGTTTGTATTATTAAGCAGCAGAATCCTGAATACAACTAGGGTGCCAACATCCGGCAAACCCTCCAGAGAAATCTAGACAACAAATATAATTGTGAGATATACCTCACTCTGCAAGTCTTCGGCTGATCTAAACAGCACTGGTGAAGCCTTCACTCCTCTGTGTGATTGCCTACGCTGGAACTGCGTAAGCCTGTGTGGACAAGCTTGAGAAACTGTGTCACCCCTTTCTGCAACTGATCTAGCTGATCTGAGATTGGATTTTGGCCCTCCTGGCTCAGAAACCCCAACCTCTAGCTATCTCCGAACTGACTCTAAGAGACACTGCGCTGCTTTTGTGTGATTTCCTGCAGGGATTGCGTCAACCCTTCATAAAACTGCGTTGTCTCTCTTTGCGTAAATGCTGCCTCTCTCTACAATGCACTCCTGGTCCTTCTGACCAGTCTTTGCTTCTAGCCCTTTCTGGATCTGATCACTGAATCACAATCACTTAGCAAACCCTGCCCTAGTGATTTGATTCTGATTAAAAGTTGTGTCTCTTCACACAAATTTGAAAATGCTCAATGGCTCAAGTGTCTCAAATGTATTTGTCATAGGCCCCTCACCCTCCTTCTTATATTCTTCTGTTGAACCTTCAACGACCAAGATTAAAACATAATCAAGGGCTAAGATTAACTTGGAGGTGATCCATGAATTTATCTAGAAGATTCACACTTAGTTTAATTAATACCCTTTAATTAATTAGTTTCCCTAAGTTTAGACTTAGGAAAACATTAAAATTTTAATTAAACCATCTCTACTTGGAAATTTCGAAAACCATTTCTGGGTTTTATGGAATACGTGTGTCCTAGCCTATATACAAATTTACAAGGCTAGAGCACATCTGATGCTACCATAAATCAACACTGCTCAACTCTGTGCACTCCCTTTTGGAGTGAGGTACCCTGCCCAACGACTATTGATCTGCAAGGGAAATCAAACTTCTTGAGACTAGAAGTTCCCTAAGGAAAATTTTCCCTCAGTGTGTGCTCTTCCTTCCACCCAATGTTATTTTTCTCTAGCAAACTGCTGCAACATAATTACGTCCAGCTAGAGATATGCTCTGTAAGAAAATACTGGTTGCTCCCTCTGCCTCTGGTAATCCTTGATCTGGAGAAATCGGTTTTCTTTGTTGCTCTCTCAGAGAAATCGGTTTTCCTCAGGAAATTGACCCTCTTAACCAAGGAAATGCGCTGCCTCTGGGGGTTTTGAACTGCTGCTCACGCAGAGTAGCGAAGCTCCTCTTTCCCTTGGCTGCTCTACTCTCCAACTGATCAACTGCACTTTGATACCATGTGAAAATTTGTTTACCCGAATCCTATTGTAGTAATTGATGTTAATTCTTCTAATTGTTAATTTACTCAACAATTTATCTGTTGTTTCCTACGACATATATGGAATTAAATACACTGCAACCTTCACAAATAAACCGTGGAAGAAATAACACGCTGGAAGAAAATATATGCACACAGACACAAAATTACACCATTATTTTTGGACCAATGTACCCGGAAAAACCCAACTCAAAAAAACTGATGCAACAGCTGAGTGTTTTATTATTATGCAATAGTGAAATATGAGTACAAACTATGGATGCCCAAACTGGAAATCCAAACAGTGAAAAACTAGAAAAAAATAACTAGTGAGGAAATTCCTCACTCCACAGATAAATCCGACACTGACCTCGACTCGAAATTGAGTCATCCCCAATTTCCTCCGTGCAGTCTCTACGTCACTCTACATAGTCACTGCGTCCCTCCAGCTCAGAACTGGGTCACCTCTCAATGTCTTGTCAACTGCTGTCTCGAAAACTGATTCTCCCGACATCTGGAACCTTTGCCTAGCTTTTGGCACTGAATCTCGCCTTCTCCCCAGCAAAATGAAATTTTCCTCTAGAGGGCACTGCAATGCCTCATTATGGCACTCTTTGCCTCTCTGCAAATGTACTCGCCGGATTTGGAAATATTCCTCTGGCTTCACTATCTCTGCCCCTCTCTCACTGCTTCGATCTCGTCGAATCACTTCCGGCAACACACAGCTACTACTCTGGAAATTGAACTCCCAACAAAATTGAATGCTGAATTGATTTGGTGTGTCTTCTCCAAGCCTCGTCCACTTCTTCTTATAATCCTTTGTTGAGACTTCAACGACTACGATTAAATCTTAATCGATGGCTAGGAATCACTTGAAATTGATCCATGTACTTTTCTAGAACATTCTCATCATGACTTAATTAATTTTGATTAATTAATCATATTCCCTAAGTTTAGACTTAGGAAATAAAAAACTGACTAATAAATCTAATTAAGTCGTCTCTGGGTGGAATTCCCAGGAACTATTTTTGGGTTTTGGAGAATACATGTATTTTAGCCTCTCTACCAAATCTCGTGGCTAGAACACATCCGATGCTACAAAAACTAACACATGGGTATCCAAGTGGATCAACATGTCAATACAACGTCCATAAGGGCAATAATGATGATACAAACCCTCCCATGTCTCCCTAGGTGAGACAAAACCCCATTTGTGCCATGGATCAACTACCAAGTGTCTGTTGCAAGCATGTGGCCGACTGGGCAATGTGGTTCAAGTGCATCATCATCTCTGCGTGAGTGGGCCACAAGCAAGATGAATGTGGTACTGAAGGATCCCATGTCGTGGAAATCATTGCTCTACTTTGGAGGAGGCTCATGGCTCTCAATGCTCACCCTACAAGTGCCATCATGATCCTCTGGAGGGCTTGGATCCTGTATAGAGAGGCCAAACCCAAGGCGAGGAACCACCTGCAATCCTATATAAAATCCAATTTGTCTCATCACCTTCTAGTACAACAATTCATTAATGCAATTGAGTAATTGAGCTTACAAATTAGGGAACCAAGTGGACACTTCCTAGTGGCATGCCTTCCATAATGGGATTTAAAATGTATAGGTGTCCCCAGGCTCAAGAGGGTGGTTAATCAAGGACCTTATTAGATGGTTTCAACCTCTAAGGGAATGACAGGTCCATGGTACATCCGTCAAATAGCAAGTGTCATGTGACATAATGATGGAACAAAGTGGGGTAGCAGGGGAGGCTCCAGACCACATGCCATGGTACAAGGGTAGTTATAATGAGGGAAGCCCACACATTGGGTATATGGATGTAGGAGGGAGCAATTGCAGTACATGAGTTTCTCCGGCCTTTGTTTTTCCACCTTTCTTCATATGCCTTTTCCTTTGATTGATTTTTCTTTCTTTAAACTACTTGGGGCTCTAGTGGATGAGAGCATGATGTGTATGATATGGTAGTGGATACTCCCTTAGGTAGGGCATTTCATAGCCCACCAGGGATTGGGACAATCATGGGTTCCTTAATGATGCAAATGGCTCACATAAAGGGCCCTAGGAACCAGGGTGATGGCCATAATGATAGGGGTAAAGCTCATGTTTCACTTTTGCCCACGTGCTAAATTTTTATGTCTCGACTATATTTTTATTTCTTGTTGTGAGTGGTCAAATTATGCTTTTAACTCTCTTTTTAATATCATGAACCTTTGGGGCATCGTTTCAGACCCAACCCAAAGTGTGGACAAGGGGAGGGGGAGGCTAACCTACTCCTTATGGATCCAATGGACAAATGTGGACTCGGATGGGAACTATATGAAAAGCAGTTATAATGAGCGGAGGGAGTGATGTGTGTGGTGTTGAGAAGTGGGACTATGCATCCAAAATCGGGGTTTCTCATGTAATGCCACTCCTAAAGGTAGTAACCCATAAAGGAGATCCCACAAGACTAGGATACAAGACTAACCACTAAGTTGGACAAGGGGACAAGTGTACAGACCAAGCCCATTCTTTCCACTAAATCTCCTCACTAATCCATGTCCAGATGTGTCCATGATAAGTAAGAAAAAAATACCCATTTACATTATGAAAAGCCATGCCTTCGGGGTTGGAAGGCCCACCTTCAAACATGCAATCATAACAGATGGGCAGGGGCACATAATGGCTGGCTCAGGTGGCAGAGAACAATGGCACTTCAAGCTATCTGGTGGCTGCAAGGGGTTGTTGGCTGCCTGTTGAAGTTACATACAGGAGAAAAAATTCTCCTATGGGTGTCACCCACTAGTGCGTAACTTTCATGAAGAAGGAAATACAAATATATGTCCCTTTCTGAGTTTTGCTTTATGGTATGCCCAATTATGGGTCTGAATATCACTTATATGTTGTTGATTTGAGATTCTGGAAGATATACATAGTATTATGTCTTGGATGTTTTCTGATTTAAACAACAGAAGTGTACCTACAACGGTAATGTTGCAAACTATTGACGAAATTCCTCACTGTGAACTTCCCAGAATTCAAAGAAATTAAGGGAAAAATCCAAGTGTTTCCAAAGGGGAGTCACAAAATTTGCAAGGCGCATCTTGTAATATTGGTCATGTGTTGTTATATTGTTGTTGTCAGCAAAGTCAGAAGTATTGTCATAGTCATGAAGGTTGTCTCAAGCTGTCTGACTGAGAAAATGGTCATAGTGCCATCTATGGAGTCAAAATAATGGCCAAGTTGAGTGTAAAACAACCTTGAATTCTGTTGTGTGTTTGTCAATTCTAGTTGTTAACTGTTATGAATAGCATTGTCGAGTGTTGGGGTGTGATGGAAGAGTTTGTTAGTCAAAGACATTCATAAAACAACTTGATGTACTTGTCATTCATCAGCTAAAATATGGATCAAACCTTCATAAATTCCCTTAATAAATTAGCAGCAGTAGAAAAAAAGAAACCCTTTTCAAAGGGGATGCATACTAGTCTTTAGCAAGAGAGGCCACAGGAAGAGCATGAGATGGGATACAAAGTTCTTGCACTTCGGACAAATTTGAGCTTCATGGGGTTTACACTGTACAGTGAAATCCATTCGCAAATTGGAAGAACTTGCTTTATTCCTTTCCAAGGTGGATTAGTGAGATGGGAAGAGCTTGATTTGGGCTCTAAAGCCAGCCATGCTTTCCTTAATACAACACAATTATTTGGAGCACACTTGTGAGGGGGTCAAACTTTCGGTTGTCTCCTGTCTCAGTAGCATCATGATGCTAACTGCACATATGCCCCCTTACAATGATGACATTATGAGGAGAGTCTTCAAATTGGTAGTAGAAATTTGTAGGACTTGGATAACAGTGAGGGCCCTACCTTTGGGAAGAATCTGGAAATTTTAGAAATCATGGCCATGCTTATATCTTATGACCTCATGTTTGATCTAGAGTGTGATGACTTCATCTTGCAAATGTTCCAACACTTCTTCAACATTAAAAGACATCATCCTGACATAGTCCAAAAAAATATGTAGTCCATTTTATCTTCATGTATGGGAGACCGTGAGGCCCTTTGCAGAAATTTGCAGTCTAAGTTGTTGGCCATATGGAGGAAGGAACAGTTGGTCTCGCCTGTTGCTTATGAGCTAGCTAAAAGGTTGGTTGAGCAGAACATAAAACTGTTCAAGGGACGGTTGACCGAAGAGGAGTTGCGGAGGATTTCTGGTGACCAACCATGTAGCAAGAATGAGCAAAGGAGGAAGGGTCTTTTCTTCATCTCCAAGTGTGCGTGAAGGACCATTTTTGGAGGGACAACTAGTGGCTCAAGTTGAGCCCATGTTGGAGGAGGATGAGTTGTTGTCCTTTGGGCCAGCCATTGGTGAGGAGTGGACAAATGTACAGACAACTAGTAGGGCAGTAGTATTTGCAGACACTTTTCGTCAAGAGGTATTGGAGTCTCAGAGGATAGTTTTGTAGGAGTTTCGTAGATTGGAGGAGCATGGAGTTTCCTTTTAGATGAGGAAGGATATTTTGGAGATGGTGGTGCATCCATATTTGGGTCTACCCATTGATAAGGTGCAAACAGATACAGTGGTAGTCGGCAAAGTTGCAGCATTTTTGGGCAGCACCAAGAGTACATAGACAGGGCTTGGAGTATGGCTTTCCCACTTCTGCTCATTATAGAGAGGGGTAGGATTTCTTAGATAGATTTTGTTGATTGGCCGAGTAGAACAACATGAGTTGAGCATGGACCAACATCAGCATAGTAGACTTGTTCCATACACAGGTGTCCAAGCATTGGATTGGCAGGAGATCATGAGTTCGTATCCTATTGATGGAGTGTCATTCTTAGCTAGGGGTGTAGTACAACAGGGGCACTTAGAGATAAGGGATACTACACGCTCTAGTTGGCAGAAGGATGTATGTCGATCGCTTATCAGGATTCTAGCACAACATCAACATAATGGGATTGACCTTGGTCTATGCAATGGATTGGACTAGAGAGAGGTCATGAGTTGGTATTCTACTAGTGGAGCAACATCTATGGCTAGAGACAGGGCATAGTCAATGCCATGGGACATGAGCGAGGATTGGCCATGGTGGCATTAAGATCCAAATTGATCTATTGATAGCAGGTTGAGTCAGAGATGGGCTTGGGATCCAGGTATTGAGGGATCCATTCATGTTTGGATTGCATGGAAGCATGATGTGGTCCAGTGGTTCATATGGGATCCTAGTGTTAATTTGAAAATGCCTCTATGGTGGACAAGTGTGGATTGCTTGAGGGAAAGCAATCTTGGGGCAGAAGGATTTGTCATGCCCCAATTTTTAGTTTCCTCTATAGTATAGCGAGGGTGGATTTCCAGAGCAAGGGATGGCCAAGTCACGAGAGCAGGATTATGTCATCAGGGGTCTCGGGGGAGTTTTGAGAAGTTTTATGAGGTCCGACAGTGTTCACTTGCCATTTTATACCATCAAAGCAATTCAATACATTTGTTTTTGTTACCGCTCAAACTAGTAGGGGTCCCACTCGGTGAAGGGCAATAATGGAACGATAGCCCACTGTCACCTCAACTAAAGCTCACTGCTCTTTATGGAGTTTCACTGATGGGAGCAGAACTGGTATAGTAAGGATCATGATAATGAATGTATCAATGATAGGAGGAAAGGTGATCATAAGAAGCCTATTCCCAAGAAAGGCTCAAATATATGGGTTGCTTGCTTGGAGAGTAGGATGAAAGGCTATGTAAGAAGGGCTTAGGAGAATTTCAAGGGCTAGGTTTTGAGTATATGACTTTCCAATGAGATCCAGGCTTTAAAATCCTTGTGGAAACTTGGTTTCCAGATGGTCTTTGCAAAGTTATCTTCCAAAAGTTGTGGGAACACACGGGACCCAGTGGACCCAAAGTTAGGTCAAGTGGGTGGAGTTGATTAATCAAGGGTGTGCTTAACCTAATTGAGGGAGAAAAGGGGATCAAAGGAGAAATATTCAGAAATTTTGATGCAATGATCCATATGAGGTTACTAGCCAAGGGAAACCATAGACAAGAAACAATCTTAGGGTTAGGGCTTGGAATATACAAAGATCCCACCATCAGAATTGCTTCAAATTTGGAGGACTCCTAGGAGACAAAACAACGTAGATAGAGGAAAAGAGATCGAATTTATTTTATGGGTAACTTGTGAGGAAAATAATGCCCTAGGTCACCTATGGAGGCTAGGCCTAGAAGAGAAAGAGAAAGGTGAGAGAAATATGCTTTAAATGATCACCTATGGAGGATCAATGTCTAATCCTTTGGGAGAAATGGGGTCAAGGAGATTCAATGCTTGGAATGATTTCACTTAGTCAAGGAGACCTCTAGAACAATTTCGCAGGGCAATTAGGGCATGGGACAATTGCTTCAAGGTCTTTACACTTCAATATGCAATATATGATGACTTGTCAAGATAAAACTTTGAAAAAATATTTTTAAGAATATTCACACATTCAAACATGGCCCATGCATGATGCAATGCTATCAAAAGACAAATTTCCACAATTTTACATAAGAAAAGCATTAAATTTCAGCCTAAAATAGCAAAAATCCCTAGCAACATGCATGTAGCGTAATAAAATAGCATTAAAAGGGTACTTACATGTGAGAAAGAGTATACACAATCATCATTATATGCCAATAATAAAGCTCCAGGACAAGAATGAAGAAATCCACACATCAAAATTCATCCATTCATCCAACTTCGTCCTCCAAAAAGAATAACAAAAATCTCACAAGAGAGAATGATCCAATCCAAATGATGATAAGAGAATGAATCAACTCGTCATCTATTTATAAAATGTCTAATGAATTCAATTTAGTTAATTTTGGCCTAATTTAGCCCCTAGAATAAAATAATGTGCAAAATAACAATAACATTTGGTGACAATCCCACCAAATAGCTCAATAATACATGAATAAGCTTCTCAAGAGGGTGAAATGATCAACAAAGTGAATCGTTGGGCCTTTGAGGAGGCCTAATGAAGTCCAAATGGTGCCCTTATGTAGAAATGGACTCCCATCATAGTGGACAAGGGGTTGGCTCCTTGTTCTCCAAGCAAGAACTTGTGGTGCTACCACGTGGGTGTGGGGGCACAAGGTCATCGGAAGTGCTTGTAGATCATCTGTAATGGCTCGAATGATGACATAAGCACCACCTCTGTAGCGGGGAACAATCCTCTGGATCTTGGAACATCTGCCACATGTATGGTGTATCTGTGGAGTTGGCTGGGCATGGTGAACCAAGTGCATCACTCTCATCCCAAAGGTGGAATATGAGCAATGGACAAACATTGTTGGGGATCCATGAAGTAATCTCAGCTATGGTGGAGGTCCATGGTTCTCAACGCTCACCCTACAAGTGTCAATGTGGCCCTTTAGAAGGCTAGGACCCCGTATAGGTAGACCAAGCCCCAAATGGGAACCCACTTGCAATCCTGCATAAGATCTAGTGTGCCCCCTTGCCCTCCAATACAAAAAATCATTAGAATAATCAAGTAAAAGAGCTCACGAGTCTTGGAATCAATGGGGTACTTCATGGTGGCATGCCCTTCCATAGTGGGCTTTGGTATGTATAAGTGTCTCCAAGCTCAATAGGGGGTTAGCCAAGGAGCCTCTTTAGTCGTTTCAACCTCTAAAGTGGGTGACATGTCCATGGTACATCACTCAAATGGTAGGTGGCCAGTGATATAATAATGGAATGGAGTGGAGGTCAAGGGAAACATCTAGACCACATGTCAAAGTGCAAAGGTAGTTGTAATAAGGGAAGCCCCCACCTGGATATATGAGTGTAGGATGGAGGAAATCGTGGTACATGAGATACCTCGACCTTGTTTTTCCACCCTTCTTCATATGCCTTTTATTTATTTATCTTCATAACTCAAGGCTCCAGGGGATGAGAGCATGATGTGTAATATGTCGCAGTGGATACCCCCTTAAGGCAGGGCGGTTCATTGCTCACCAGGGATTGGGACAATCATGGGTTCCTGTAAATTTTTGAAGATGTTCTATGCTTGATGCAACTTTACTTTTATCCCCAATGACAAAGAAGTAAAGTGTTGATAGAACATACCAGTAGATCGACAGAAGATAATCCAGAAAAATATAAGTGTGTTGGTGCATTACGACAGTCAACAAGATGCTTCAACTAGCAAAGTCTCAATACGGTCAGCCAACCAGAAGTGTCACACATACAACCCTTAAAGACAGCTCATCAAAAATCAACATAATTCAACAAAAGAATCCCACATCCAGATTTCCGGCATCATCCATATTTATGGCATCATCCATATTTACGGCATCCATTTCTAGCATCATCCACATTTACAACATCATCCATATTTATGGCATCCATTTCTAGATCATGAGGATGTGTGTGATGAGATTATTGAAATGTCCTCCAATGTTGACTCTATGTATATCAATCACTGAGGGTGTCTAACACATTTGCTGGGGGTGTAAAACCTTAAGGCCGACTTGCACATATGTTGAAAGTATTAAAAATAAATGTTCTGCTCATCGGATCAAGATGATCTTTAGATCAATCTTGCACCTCTTCGAAAGATGAACCCAATAAAAATATTGGTGTCTTCATCTGAGCATCATAACGTGGAGTTTGGACCTAGTTGTCAAATTTTAACACTCCCTCTCAACTAGGGAGAACTCCATCCACCTGTGCAATCAAACATCGTGCATCATCCCACCGTAACTTGCTTTGTTGGCCTCTTTATTTCAGAACAGAAGTGGGTTAGTCACAAAGACATCATTCTTGGCTGATAGATTTAGCCCAAAGGTCCAAAACCTCTATAGGACTCACAAAGATTCTTATACCAACTTGGAGTCGGTTCATCTGACCTGAAGTCAGTAGGAGGTCGGAAACCTCACTTGGACTCAAGAGAGTCATATATACTAAACCGAAGTTAGTCTCACTGACCTGAAGTCAGTTGGAGGTCCGAAACCTCACATGGACTCAAAGAGTCACATAGAACCTGAAGTTGGTTTATCTGACCCGAAGTCAGTAGGAGGTCCAAAACCTCACATCGACTCAAAGAGTCACATACCAACCCGAAGTTGGTTTATCTAACCTGAAGTCAGTAGGAGGTCTGAAACCTCACTAGACTTGATCCCAGATCAAGTGGTTGGACACGTGTCATCCTAGATAGAGAGTACAGCAATCTCTGATATGTCCATCAGTCTTTGCTACTAGTCTCTAGCTTTTCCCACCTCATTGGTTAAATGAGAGGTACTTCCCATGAGTCCGGAACTCAAATGGGTAGGATACATACGAGGCATAGACCATGAGAGCCGAACCAACTCAATCATCATAACAGTGGGGCCCAAGCACACCAACAAGGTTTGGCAAGCCTAGCCCTGTGGTTGCTTATAGCTCCGAGAAGCTATCCCCAAAGCCCCCCATTGCTCCCAGAGCTCATCGTCCAACAAGATCCTCAGAATAGGGTCGTTCCACGATTCGGTTGTACCATATCCCGGATAAAGTGGTATCAGCCATCAACATGCTTGGATCGTTCGTGGAACACGAGATTCTATGACAAACGAATCCCCCTCTAGTTATCACAAAGGATAACAGTGGCATCTAGCACATGCTCGAACAACTCACTGAAGAGCTTTTGCAACCAAGTGACTTCACAACATGCCATACATGTTACAATGTATTCGGCCTCAATGGTGCTCAAGGCTACCGACTTCAGTTTCCTGGCCGAAGTAGATCTACGTGTGAAGTAGCATCCAGATGTGCTCTTGCGATCCACCACACTGCCAGCCCAATCGGCATCAGTATATCCATGGAGTGTCATACTCCCGATAGTGTATCTCAGCCCATGGTCTATCATGCCTCAGAGATATCTCAAGAGTTTCTTGGCACCAACCCAGTGAATGTTATGATCAACCATGTGTTGACTCAAAGTGTTCACTGCACAACATACGTCCGGACGGGTGTTCACTAAGAACATCAGGGCCCCGATGAGTTGAAGATACTCAGTAGGATTTGCTAGCACGGGCCCAGCAGTGCTGCCACTCAACTTCTTAAATTTGAGCTCCATTGGTGTTGACACGAACTTACAGTCTGTTGACCACACTTTGTCAATGACCCGATAGCAGTACACCCCCATTTTTAAAAATGGGATTCATCATGTTCGACGTGTTCGCGCCATTCAGATTCCATCATCAGTCGACAATTTTATGAATGATGTAAACCCATTCTGCTTGTTTATGATGTAAATGATCTAAGTAAGACCACCATGTATGTAACAACCTAGGTAAGCCTAGTATTTTGGTGACGATTTCTATCCTAGGAGGTTTTTTGTCTCATTGATTTGCTTGTGTTTTTCGACACAAGTGATCGGCAGAGTTTTCCCCTCCAGCCTCACCCCAAAGCTAGGGTGGATTTTGTCATCAAGATGCTAAGTGAGTCCTAATGTTTTCTATCGAGTCTTTGTAAAAGTAGTTTGGGAATAATCCTAGCTAATTGGGTAGATTATTTTATTACAAGCTACTTGGTCTACTAGATCATGTTTGGAGTCGCAGAATTGGGTAGCTTTTTGAGGGTCTATACGAATGGGTATTCCCCCTCCATGTGTCTAAATGTATTTATCTTATGTAAAGAGGGTTGGAAAAAAATAATTAAATCCCCTCTCAATCAATTAATTAAATTTTCTGGCCAAATTAATTAAAAATCCTAAGCCAGAAATTTAATTAATTTTAAGTCCTAGGTGAGTTAAAAATTTTCAAAGGCAAAATTCGTTGGTCCTTAAAAAATGAATTTTTAAAGGTCCCAGGCCAAGGGAATATTGAGAATTTCAAGAAGTTTTGGACCCTTGGGCCTTGGTGGTTAAGTCAAAGTCAAAATCTTGAGGTAATTAACTCAAAAATATTATTTTAAAGTTAATTAAAATGGAATTAAATGATAAATTCGTTTTTCCTCAAATTTATAATTTCGACAGTCCAAATTAAAAGATGATCAAATCTTTTCAACGATCGAGATTACTTTGACATGGATCAACCAAACTAGCCGTTGGAGATTTTATCTTATAAATTAGAGGTATTTGTTAGTCTTTCAGTCATCCGATCTTTGGATCGTGCACTCACTCTTGAAACTCTCCTATAATATTTTTTGGAATAATACAAACGAAGACTTTGGGGTTTTATTTTGATGGTGGTGTTCATTTTCAGCATTTTATGGTAAACTTGTTTTTAATATTTTGCTGGTGATTATTCTAATGGATTGTTGATTAATGGCTCTTGTAGAGTAATTTTGGGTACAGGTATCTTGCCCAGGTTATTGGATCTAGGGTAAGAATATTAATTGGATCGAGCTAACTGTTATCTCTAGCTCTTGAAAATTTTATGTTTTATCACTATTTCTCTATTAATTTGACAGTTTAACTTTAAGTTTGTAGAAATCTTCCGGATTTAAAACTGGGCATTTGGGGAAGTCCTAGTTTGGACCCGCTAACTCCTAGGAGATAAGATCTGAAGAGCCCTCCAGATCTAATTCCCCGGGCTTATCTTAAATTCCGTTTTTTGCAAGGTTCTTTATTGGGCTTGTGTCTATCTCTTAAATTTTTATTTTCTAAATTGTGCTGAACTGTTTTAAATCTGGCCAAGAGGGCTTCTAATCTGTAAATTAGCATTGTAAATTTGTAAATATTCTCTAGGGTGTCAAGGTTGCATGAAACGGGGAAACGGAAACGAGTTTCCGAAACGGGAAGCGAAGCGAAACGCGACCTCCCCAAATTTTGGAAACGGGGAAACGCGGTATATATATATATATAATTTAAATCTATATTATACTTTAAGACATTTAAGAAATGTTATGTGAAATCATACAAGTTTACTGTTTAAAACATACATGATAAATCATAAAATCAAAGCATAAACTATTTCAAATTTACAAGTTACAAAACATTTACTCATGAATGATCATTGATAACAGACACATAATGAAAATAGCAATATCGGAACCTCCAAAACTAGCTTTTATTATATATCAAAATGTCAAAATCAGCCTTTATTATATATATGAGGCTGCAAGTACAATAAAGTCAAAAGACTAATACTCATTATCAGAATCTTCATCAAATATAGCAGCAGAAGCATGCTCAGCAGTGGATGGTGTGGTTGAAGAAGATGTTTGGCCAATTCCACTTCTATGATCCTGGTCTTCAATATTCAAGGCAGCAAGAGAGAGATCCAAATCAGGATTTTCTGGTTCCACATCCCACTCCTTAGAAGGACCATTGCCATATTCTGGACCCCTACGAGATGCAAGCCGAAGGTTGGAGTGCACATAAACAAGATCCTCTTCCTTTTGTGAGCCCAACCTGTTGCGCTTCACAGAATGAATAAAACCATAGGTGCTCCAATTCCTTTATGCTGATGAAGAGCTTGCCACTTGCGAAAGGACGCGAATGGAAAGGTTTTGCAAATGTACACCATTTGCTCCATGACAAATCCACCACCTAACTGGATTCATGGTGCTTCTCTCCTCCAAAGATGATATATCTGAATAATCATCTATACCTGCAGCAAAACTGGCAAATTCTTCCTTCACCTCCCTGTGTAGATGAGCTGGAAAAATTCTCATAAGGGCTTTTTTCACTCCATTAGCCACCTCTCTATCCTTATGGGGTGTCTTCCTCTTCCCATTGCTTTGAGCAATAAGTTCCTCATCATAAAATTTTGGGTTCAAGGCATGTGCTAAAGTATGCAATGGAGTGTTGAAATTGTTCCACCTGTCAACAATGATTCTCTTGATTAATTCGGCAAACTGACCATCTACAAACAAAAGCTGTGGTGACTCTTATCAAATAATTTCCATAGTTTTCTCAACCATGGAGTCCATGCCGAAGAAAGGTTGGTCGGTGTCAGCATGCCGAAGAAGCTCAAATGCAGGGGTTGTGAACAGTAGCAAGAAATCTACCTTGCTCCACCAACCCTCATCAAGGCACAATCTACGCACCGCAGCTCCCCGCTCTGAATCTGCCTGTCTCCACTTGACCCAAAGCTGACTCACCACCATAGACACTAATGCTTGCTTAACCTCAACAAGGCGGCGCAACATTATGAAGTTTGAGGCATATCTTGTCTCAGCAAATTTTAACAACTCCAATTTGGAGTATTCTCGGAATATTGCTCGAGACTGGTGGTGGTTAGTGATGAATTTCACAATTTCCCTTGCTTCCCCTGTGAGTTCCTTTATCCATGGAACTTTATTGTCGATCTCCTCTAAGATCAGAGTTAGATTGTGGACAATGCAGGGTGTCCAAAAGATGTGGTCATACATCCCCTCAATAATCAAACCTGCAGCTTTGCATACTGGTGCATTATCCGTGGTAACTTGCACCACCTTGTTAGGACCAACCTGTTCAATAGATTTGATAATGACATCAGCAATGAATTGTGCATCTTTTACCTCTCTTGAGCAGTCTTCTGCCTTTAGAAACATTGCTCCTTTTGGTGAAGTGACAATGACGTTTATCAATGGTCTATGCCTTGTATTTGTCCATCCATCTGAGACAATGGTAACCCTAGAGCTAGTCCAAGAAGAACGAATCGGTGATAGCACATCCTCCACAAGATCCTGCTCATTTTTTAGAAGTTGAGTTCTAACTTTCTCATAGTTGGGCCTCTTGTACCCTTGAGGAGCTTTGTTAAATGCCCTTATCATATCTTGCCAGTAAGGGGAGCGAACAACATTGAATGGGAGACCACATGCATAGATGCACTGAGCCACTCTGGAATCAACTTCTTCTCTTCTTTGCACATTCACCAGCTTAGCAATCCTGCTATCTTGAACAGTACCAGATGCCCCTCTGGATGGTGGTTGTTCTGGTTGTTGAGTGCCACTGCCTCTCCTCTTCCTTGCTTCAATTACAATCCTTGGCTCACTATTTGCTTGATTTTTGGCTGCTTGACTAAAATCATCATGCTTTCTTTTGATTCCATCAGCCTGATCTTGCTCTCTTTGATATTCCCTCCTTGCTATAGGGTCAGATGTTTTCATGCAACCTGCAATCCTCTGTCCTCCTCCATGCAAAAGATGTGCCTTCAGTCTTGGGTAAGAGCTCTTGTAACAATTATTACAAAGAGTACACCGCCATTCCCATGAGCCACCACCTCCACACCTTTGCAGCTTCTCAACATGCCTCCAAAGAGGATAATATTCAGTCCTTGGGTTGGCCTTGGGGTTTGCACTTGAACCTTGGATGGAAGAAGCCATTGCTGCAAAAAAAATAAAAAAACAAAGCTTAAATAAAAAAACGTTTTTTAAAATTTTGGCAGCATAAACCCTTGAAAAATAGACAAAACAATGAGAAAAAATGAAGAAATTGAATGCTTCTTACCCAAAATAATTTTCTGTAGCTGAAGCTACCCCAAAATGTCAGAAAAAACAAGAGAAATTTGGCTGCAGCTAAGCCAAAAACCAAGAATGCCGTAGCTGGAAACTTCACACTCCAAATCTGCTCCTCAAATCTCTTTCTCTTGCTGCTGAAATCTCCTTTGCTCAATGGTGAAAACACCCAAGCTGAAGCACTACTCTCTTCCTCCTTCCTCCTCTCCAAAATCGCTCTTCACCAAGTGAATCGACTTGCTGAATTTGTGTGATGAGAGAACGAGGCTAAGCCTCTTTTTATAACTTTAGAAAAACTTCTAGATGCCTCCAATACCTAATAAAAAACAATTAAATATTATTAAATTGCATTAAAAAATAAAAAATAAAAAAATAAAAAATAAAAAAAATAAAAAAATAAAAAAAAAAATTCAAAAATTGCACTGTACGGAACAGGAAACGGTGATGTATGGCCGGGAAACACATTTCGCGTTTCCGTTTCGTTTTTTCACTGAAACGGGCCTCCTGCCAGTGTTTCCTGCAACTTAGGTGTAAGGGTTTATTTATTTTTTGTGCATAGTTTTGGATCTATTCTAGTTTTTGCAAGTTTGTAGGGGGATTCTCAGATTTTTTTTTTTTAGATCTGAGCCAGATCTAACCACCAGAGGGTAAGATCTAGCCTTAGGATCATTTCTGCTGGCAGATTTGAGTGTTATTTTGTTACCAAAGAGAAATCAAGTGCATCTAAATCAATATTCTAAAAATCTGAGTTATGTTGGAAAAATTTTAATTGCTAGAGGAATTTCAAGTGTACTGGGTTTTTTTGAGATAATCTTTGCATTCTGCAGTCTACCCCTTGCTCAAATCCTCCACGCTAATTCTACCTTCACGCATTCTACGCTGCCACTGCTTCTGCGTGCTGTTTCATTCTCTGCATACGCTGCCTCAATCAACCCATACACTGCTATTAATCCCTCCATCCGTACGCTTATTCCTCCCTTTGCCCCTCATCTCTCCTTCAAATTTGCGTCCATTCCACTGGGGAGTCCGTTGTCATTCCACGCTCCATCACTCTCCCTCTTGCGGCTATCTTGCTGCCTGACCCTTCAAAAATTGTGTGCTGCCTGCTCCTATCTATAGCCTTCGACGTCCATTTTCACGCTGCCTCAATTCTCTGCTCCTACCGTCGTCGATTATGCCCTCGACCTTCCTTGCTGTCGACATCCATCCCTCTCAACCTACAAACAAATGCATACATATACCAAAAAACTTACGTCTATGCGTTTTAGTTTTAGTTTGGTTTCATTTGTTTTGTTAGATT
Organism: Pinus albicaulis; assembly: GCA_034641835.2. NCBI lineage: Eukaryota > Viridiplantae > Streptophyta > Pinopsida > Pinales > Pinaceae > Pinus > Pinus albicaulis. The sequence continues at coordinate 1,633,699,905 of CM076575.1, read as the reverse complement.
TTGGATTTTAATGGTTTAGCATTAGTTTAGGTTCCAAATTTTAATTCGAGTTTCATTTATTTAACTTTGAGTTTTAATTCTTAGTTTTTAGATTTAGGATTTTAGATTTAATTAATGTTAACTTTAGTTTAGTTCTTAGTTTTATTTTAATATTAACTTTTAGATTTTAGATTTTATGCTTTAGTTTTAGTTTTGATTTTAGATTTAAAAGTTTTAGTTTCATTTTTTGAAGAAAATAAAAATAAAAATAAATAAATAAATTATTTTTAAACTTTAGCTTTAGATGTATATATATTTGCTTTAGATAATTTTGTTTTATTTTATATTTTTAATGTCTTAGTTTTAGAGATAAAAAATAAAAAGGGAATAAAAATTTAAAAAAGGGCCCAAAAATTTCTAAATTTTCAACTTTAGAAAATTCTCAAAAACAAATTTTATTCCATAGTCAAGATGAGCTTTTAAATTTTTATCTAAAATTTGACTATAGGAAATTTTTAATTTTTGGATTAGGATTATCTGGAACATTATAAATTCGGAAATATTGCAAAGATCTAGCATTTCAATTTGATGGTCATCTCATGATAACATTGTTGTGGATTCAAAGTATTTTAATGCATAGTTGTGGTGCGTTTTATTGAATATCATTGTGGTAAATCTATTTTTCATAGCAGCAGTTACATATCAGATACTTGGCTTTAATTTTAGAACGGGATATTTTGACTCCATAAGGCACTGGTTTTAAACTTCTGAATCTAATTGGATTTGTAAAATCTCGTAAGTCTTAACAAGTATTTGGTTATCTAGCTGTGTCTCCTAAATTGGTTGATTTTCAACCAGTTCTTTTCCTTCATTTTTGTTAGGGTCTACCTCCTTTAGCTTGCAAGGAGACAATTTAGATAGAAAGATTGGCGATCAAGGTGACAGCCCCCGATCTGAGCCGTTGTCGCGGTGCCCAGACATTTTGTGCGACAGCATTTTTTGGCGCCGTTGCTAGGGATAGAGTTTTTCTGTCCTTGGTCTTAACGACATTTTCTAATCTTTTAAATATTTCCTCGCCATTCATTAGCTCGTCGCACGGCATAGCTTTTTCTGGCGTCATTTCATCATCATATCTTTTGTTATATCACTAATCATTTCATCATTTACACCTTTAGCACCTGGACATTTCGGTTGGCTTCTTGTTTGGGTGGCGACTCCACTTATTCATCTGTTTACTCCCAGACAAGAATCCCCCCCTGATATCCATCTGCTACTCTCAATTATTTCTTCTATTTTAGAATTAGTTTCATGTTCAAGTGGCGACTCCATTTCTTTCATTTCTTGCAAGAGTTCCTACTAAGAAGCTCGATTCTTGAGGACCTTTTGACTATTCTTGAACACGGATCTCTTTCTCTAACATCCACTTAACCTTTAAGCAGGTCATCATGGATGACACCTTTCATGACATGCCGAAAGAAGCCATTCCTAAATTGCCTTTTTTCTCAGGTGGTAATGCAGCCATTGCTCTAAAACATCTAAAGACGGTCACTTTTATAATAAATAAATATTTTTGTCCTTGACAATATAATCATGAAGATGTCAAGATACGTATCTTTGGCTATTCCTTAAAAGGTGATGCTATCGATTGGTTTCGAAATTGTCCTGAGGAATATTTTTATTGTTTACAACACATAATCAATGCTTTTAAAGATAAATATATAAAACAAGCTGACTCGCCTTGTGCTCCCAGTATTATGAAAAATAATGAAATTGATCTTATAGAGAACTCAATTATCAGCAGGAGATTTCCAGACAATTCCCAGGATGAATCCACTTGTACCACGACAGCACAAATCCATGATAGTGGTGAAGCAGAAACAAGTTGTCAAATCAGTGTTGACAACAATAAGCATCTTGTTAACGAATTGATTCAGATGGTTAAGGATATACAGCTAAATCAAGCTTAGGTAATCAAGAATATGGAGGCCAACCAGGCTCAAATCATTAAGAATATGGAACTTAATCAAGAAAAAATAATAGCGAATCATGCCAGGGAAATTGGTTCTATGCAGAGCAAGTTATTGGCCTTAGAGGAAAATATAACAATCATGGAATTCAATCACTCCAATAAAATAATTGCCATGGAAGAAAAACATATCAAGGAAATGACGATCATGGAAGCAAATCATGAGAAGGAGATGAACTGTATGCAAAATTTCTTCATGGCCATGAAAGCGGATAATAATGAAGCAATAAAAAACATGGAAATTGGTCAGATGTCTCTTCAACACAAATTGTTAACTATTGAAGAGAGTCATGCGAAGGAAATCAATACTATAAATATTAAGCATTCTAATCAAATGACTGGTATTCAAAATAAGTTGGAAAAAATGGAAAGATCACACATGCAAAATTTCCAACCCAAGTCAGAATTGTCAACAGATCATAGGCCTCCTAGTTCGCTAAAGCAATTTCCATCTCATCACATGGAGGTCACTTTTTCAATTAAGGAAAAATTAACTATGGTTACAAAGGACGTTAAGAAAGACCAAGCTTATGTGTCACCTTTAACAGAGTATATTCAGAATAAGATTGGTCACACTCCAGGTTCATCAAATGTTTTGTACAAGCATTTTCAAGATAAGGACAAGAAATCTACAATGGTATCATTATTGACATCGCAGCCCACTAAGAAGAAGAGAAAAAAACAGAAAAGAAGTAAGCGGTTTGATTCGTCTGATGGCCGAGAGCAGCTTGACATTCAAATAAGACAGAGTCCTACAATTAGCAAGATTGGACATGGCACATCTGAAAAGCAATCTACAGACTTGCCTGAAAGCAGGCAAATGCTCAGCATACACTATATTGAGAACATCTGATGCCACAGGGCATCCTTTGTATTGTATCTCTAACCGTACACCTTGTTATTTCAGCATTTCATTTTTGTAGTTAGAGTAGATTTACTTTTCATGTTAAGTAGAATAATAAATGATAGAAGAGCTTCTATTTTTCATGTGCTTAATGTTATATGATGATATTTGGATGGACGCTACTTATGTAATTTTGTGTGTTGCTTGGATACAGATTCTGGATTCTCACATTCTTCTGGTGAAGCAATGTGTCCCCAAGTAGAGCCAGATGTTGACCACACTTTGTCAACGACCCCATAGCAGTACACCCCCATTTTTAAAAATGGGATTCATCATGTTCGACATGTTCGCGCTATTCAGATTCCATCATCAGTTGACAGTTTTATGAATGATGTAAACCCATTCTGCATGTTTATGATGTAAATGATCTAAGTAAGACCACCATGTATGTAACAACCTATGTAAGCCTAGTATTTTGGTGACGATTTCTATCCTAGGAGGTTTTTTGTCTCATTGATTTGCTTGTGTTTTTCGACACAAGTGATCGGTAGAGTTTTCCCCTCCAGCCTCACCCCAAAGCTAGGGTGCATTTTGTCATCAAGATGCTAAGTGAGTCCTAATGTTTTCTATCGAGTCTTTGTAAAGTTAATTGGCTAGATTATTTTATTACAAACCACTTGGTCTACTAGATCATGTTTTGAGTCGCAGAATTGGGTAGCTTTTTGAGGGTCTATACGAATGGGTATTCCCCCTCCATGTGTCTAAATCTACTTATCTTATGTAAAGAAGGTTGGAAAAAAATAATTAAATCCCCTCTCAATCAATTAATTAAATTTTTTGGCCAAATTAATTAAAAATCCTAAGGCAGAAATATAATTAATTTTAAGTCCTAGGTGAGTTAAAATTCTTCATAGGCAAAATTCGTTGGTCCTTAAAAAATGAATTTTTAAAGGTCCCAGGCCAAGGGAATATTGAGAATTTCAAGAAGTTTTGGACCCTTGGGCCTTGGTGGTTAAGTCAAAGTCAAAATTTTGAGGTAATCAACTCAAAATATTATTTTTGAGTTAATTAAAATGGAATTAAATGATAAATTCGTTTTTCCTCAAATTTATAATTTCGATGGTTTAGATCAAAAGATGATCAAATCTTTTCGACGGTCGAGATTACTTTGACATGGATCAACCGAACTAGCCATTGGAGATTTTATCTTATAAATTAGAGGTATTTGTTAGTCTTTCAGTCATCCGATCTTTGGATCGTGCACTCGCTCTTGAAGCTCTCCTGTAATATTTTCTGGAATAATACAAACAAAGACTTTGGGGTTTTATTTTGATGGTGGTGTTCCTCTTCAGCATTTTATGGTAAACTTGTTTTTAATATTCTGCTGATGATTATTTTAATGGATTGTTGATTAATCGCTCTTGTAGAGTAATTTTGGGTACAGATATCTTGCCCAGGTTATTGGATCTAGGGTAATAATATTAATTGGATCGAGCTAACTGTTATCTCTAGCTCTTGAAAATTTAATGTTTTATTACTATTTCTCTATTAATTTGACAATTTAACTTTAAGTTTGCAGAAATCTTCCGGATTTAAAACTGGACGTTTGGGGAAGTCCTAGTTTGGACCAGCTGACTCCCAGAAGATAAGATTTGAAGAGCCCTTCGGATCCAATTCATCGGGCTTATCTTAAATTCTGTTTTTTGCAAGGTTCTTTATTGGGCTTGTGTCTATCTCTTAAATTTTCATTTTCTAAATTGTGCTGAACTATTTTAAATCTGGCCAAGAGGGCCTCTAATCTGTAAATTAGCATTGTAAATTTGTAAATTTTCTTTAGGGTGTAAGGGTTTATTTATTTTTTGAGCATAGTTTTGGATCTGTTCTGGTTTTTGCGGGTTTGCAGGGGGATTCTCAAAATTTTTTTTAAAGATTTGAGCCAGATCTAACCCCCAGAGGGTAAGATCTGGCCTCGAGATCGTTTCTGCTGGTAGATCTGAGTGTTATTTTGTTACGAAAGAGAAAATCTCAGGTGCATCTAAATCAGTATTTTAAAAATCTGAGTTATGTTGGAAAAATTTTAATTGCTAGAGGAATTTCAAGTGTACTGGGTTTTTTTTAAGATAATCTTTGCATTCTGCAGTCTACCCCTTGCTCAAATCCTCCACGCTAATTCTGTCTTCACGCATTCTACGCTGCAACTGCTTCTGCGTGCTGTCTCATTCTCTGCATACGCTGCCTCAATCAACCCATACACTGTTGTTAATCCCTCCGTTTGTACGCTTCTTCCTCCGTTTGCCCCTCATTTCTCCTTCAAATTTGCGTCCATTCCGTTGGGGAGTCTGTTGCCATTCCACGCTCCATCACTCTCCCTCCTGCGTCTACCTTGCTGCTTGACCCTTCAAAAATTGTGTGCTGCCTACTCCTATCTATAGCCTTCGACGTCCATTTTCACGCTACCTCAATTCTCTGCTCCTGCCGTCGTCCATTATGCCCTCGACCTTACTTGTCGTCGACATCCATCCCTCTCAACCTGCAAACAAATGCATACATAAACCAAAAAACTTACGTCTATGCGTTTTAGTTTTAGTTTGGCTTCATTTGTTTTGTTAGATTTTAGATTTTAATGGTTTAGCGTTAGTTTAGGTTCCAAATTTTAATTCGAGTTTCATTTATTTAACTTTGAGTTTTAATTCTTAGTTTTTAGATTTAGGATTTTAGATTTTAATTAATGTTAACTTTAGTTTAGTTCTTAGTTTTATTTTAATATTAACTTTTAGATTTTATGCTTTAGTTTCAGTTTTGATTTTAGATTTAAAAGTTTTAGTTTCATTTTATGAAGATTAAAAAATAAATAAATAAAATTTAACTTTTTTTTTTTAATTTTTAAACTTCTGCTTTAGATGTATATATATTTGCTTTAGATAATTTTGTTTTATTTTAGATTTTTAATTTTTTAGTTTTAGAGATAAAAAATAAAAAGGGAATAAGAATTTAAAAAAGGGCCCAAAAATTTCTAAATTTTCAACTTTAGAAAATTCTCAAAAAAAAAAAACTATTCCATAGTCAAGATGAGCTTTTAAATTTTATCTAAAGTTTAACTATAGGAAATTTTTAATTTCTGGATTGGGATTATTTGGAACATTATAAATTCAGAAATATTGCAAAGATCTGGCATTTCAATTTGATGGTCATATCATGATAACATCGCTGTGGATTCAAAGTATTTTAATGCATAATTGTGGTGCATTTTATTGAATATTATTGTGGTAAATCTATTTTTCATAGCAGCAGTTACATATTAGATACTTGGCTTTAATTTTATAACGGGATATTTTGACTCTATAAGGCATTGGTTTTAAACTTCTGAATCTAATTGGATTTGTAAAATCTCGTAAGCCTTAACAAGTATTTGGTTATCTAGCTGTGTCTCCTGAATTGGTTGATTTTCAACCAGTTATTTTCCTTCATTTTTGTTAGGGTCTACCTCCCTTAGCTTGCAAGGAGACAGCTTAGATAGAGAGATTGGGGATCAGGGTGACAGCCCCCGATCTGAGCCGTTGTCGCGATGCCTAGACATTTTGTGCGACAACACAATCCATCATACTAAATCTTTCCAGAAGCTTCACAATGTATTTTCCTTGAGAAAAGAAAATCTCGTCAGGTCTCTGCCAGACCTCCAGGCCTAGGAAGTAGTGCATTAGTCCTAAATCCTTCATCTCGAACACAGTAGCGAGCTTCCTCTTGCACTGATGAATGAGAGGTACAATACCTGTCAGGAAGAGGTCATCCACATACAGCACCAGAATGAGAGGCTTCTCTCTATCAACTTTGAAGTAAAGGTTCGAATCAAGCTCTGGGTACTTGCTTCAACCCATAGAGGGCTTTCTTCAACCTGCAAACACGGGTGTCTCGATCCTGGACTTCGAACCCCAGAGGTTGCTCCACATACACCTCTTCCTTTATCGCACCATGCAGAAATGCGTTCTTCACATCCATCTGATGAAGACTCCATCCTTGCATAGCAGCAAGGGCTATGATAGATCGATGGTGGTATATCGGGCCACAGGTGCAAATATATCATCATAATCTATGCCTTCCTTTTGAGAGAAGCCATGGGCAATGGATCTTGCCTTGAACTTTTCAGTACTTCCATCAGATCCATGCTTGATCTTGTAGAGCCATTTCGAGGTGACAACTGCTTTGTCCTCTGGTCTTGGAACCACATCCCATACATCATTCTTCATTATGGACTCATACTCTTCGTGCATAGCATCCTTCTAGACTTGATGCTTTACGGCTTCCTTAAAAGATCCAGGCTCAAATTGTACAATAGTACTCATGGCTGCTAGATACCCTTGGTATCTACTTAGCTTCTTGCTTTCATGAATGTCCCCCTTTGGGGCCATATGTCCCTCGGCATCCTTGAGAGTGTCCCTAAGCCATGATGGTCTCTTCCCTATTGAAGGAGGTGGATCAATCGGGTCCATTGGTCCTTCAGCATCGGGCATTGTCTCATCCTTCGGTTCTTCTTGATTTCCAGGCCTTGCTTCATGATCTTCCTCAAATCTCGGAAGATTGACTACTTTCCTCAGGGAAGCATCTTTGTCAAAGGTAACATTGTGGCATATCTCCACTTCCCCTTGACCAGGAACATATACTTTATAGGCCTTCGAAGTTTCGCTATAGCCCACAGACATTGTGGTCTCCCTCTTGATGCTAGCTCCTCTGCAAAAGTTCTTGAACTCGTTCGTCTCATATAATAAGAACATCCTCCCAAGGATGTCACGGGCATCATACCAGACATATTAGAATGTACTAATTGCAATACATCAGATGTCTTTGTGACACTTGAGGGGAAAGGTCCCCTCGTATGCTTTCCTTCGGCACAACCCTGACATACATCTTCATGATTATTTGAGAACTCAAGTATCCCCGTCACCACCTTCCTTGCTTCGGGAAGGGCCTAGTAGTGAAGTTGTTCAAACCTCCGGTGCCATAGTTCAGTCTGTCGGATAGTATCACATGTCATTGCTCCCAGTGGACTTCCTCCAACCTGGTAGAGTGTACCAACTCTAAACCCAATCGTGATAGCTTCCTTGAAACTCTTCTTCCACATGTGCACCTTCCATCAATGAATGCCACATTGAAACCTTTGTCTTCCATGGCCGAAACAGACATAAGGTACTTCTGCAAATTAGGTACATATAGTACATCTTGTAGGCGGAGGACTTGACCTTGAGACAAGTGGAGGGTCACAGTTCCTGTCCCTTTCACGGGATATGTGGCATTATCTCCAAGGATAATTTGTAGATTAGTATCCTTCTCAACCATATCAGTAAGTGCTTCCTTGAACCCAATGATGTGCCTTGAAGCATCACTATCTATCAACTAGACATCCATAGTGTCGGGTGGAGATGCAGCAGAGAGGGCAGATACAAGAATGAATTCATTTCTTTTATCATCAAAAAAATTTGATTCCTCATACTTGGAATTTCTTGACCTTTTGAAAGGTTGCCCATTTCCACCGGAGGGAGCCTTCATTTTCTTGACCTTCTTGAAAGGGCATTCTCTAGCATAGTGACCTAGCTCAGAGATGTAGGCAACCAGACTCTTATGAATTGAGTCCCTGATCATCAACTGTGCTTTGATTTCCCCTTTCTTGTACTTTGATTTGGCAGCGACAGTTGCAGTGGATGGAGGCTCTTGGATTTTACCCTGCACATAGTCCATGACATCTTGGTCTTCCAAATTAAGATCCAATGTTATCTTCCAAGCATGGAAGTCATCCTTCCCAGTCAATTTTTCATCAGCCTTAAAGCCATTGTAGTTTGAAGAACCCATTCTCTTCTTCGGTGATTGCTACAAACTAGGGCTTTGTCTTCACCTCAACTCTGATACCATGTAAATTTTTGAAGATGTTCCATGCTTGATGCAACTCTACTTTTATCTCCAATGACAAGAAAGTGCCGATAGAACATACCAGTAGATCGACAGAAGACAAGCTAGAAAAATATAAGTGTGTTGGTGCGTTACGGCGGTCAACAGGATGCTTCAACCAGCAAAGTCTCAATACGGTCAGCCAACCAGAAGTGTCACACACACAACCCTTAAAGACAGCTCATCAAAAATCAACATAATTCAACAAAAGAATCCCACATCCAGATTTATGGCGTCATCCATATTTATGGCATCCATTTCCAACATCATCCAAATTTACGGCATCCATTTCTAGATCATGAGGATGTGTGTGAATAGATTATTGAAATGTCCTCCAACGTTGACTCTATTTATATCAATCACTGAGGGTGTAAAACCTTAAGGCCGACCTACACATATTTTGAAAGTATTAAAAATAAATTCAAAATAAATGTTCTGCTCATCGGATCAAGATGATCTTTAGATCGATCTTGCACCTCTTCGAAAGAGGAACCCAATAAAAATATTGGTGTCTTCATCTGAGCATCACAACATGGAGTTTGGACCTAGTTGTCCAATTTTAATAGTTCCTTAATGAGGGAGGGGGCTCATCTAGGGCCCATAGGAACAAGGGTGATGGCCATGGGTAAGGGGTAGAGCTCTTGTTAGGCTTTTTGCCACGTGCTAAACTTGTATGCCTTGGCCATATTTTGCATTTTGTGGTACATTTCCCGTTGAGAGTGGCCAAATTAATTCTTTTCTTTTCTTTTTAGCTACATCAACCTCCGGGGCATTGTTCCAGGCTCAACCCAAGGTGTGGAGAAGGGGAAGGGGAGGCTAAAACCCTATTGGACCCAGTGGACACATGTGGACCCAGATGGGAAAATAGATGAATGGGGCTAAAATGAGTGGGAGGGGAATGATGTAGGTGGTATTGGAAAGTGGGACCAAGCAACCAAAATCGGGATTTCCCATGTAGTGCCAACCCAAAAGCCAAATGGTCAGTAAAGGAGATCCCATGGGACTAGGATACAAGGGTAATCACGTAATCAGGCAGTGGAGACAAGAAAACAAACTTAACCTACTATTTTCGTTGAATCCTCCCTTCCAATCCATGCCCAAAAGTGCCCATAATAAGTAAGGAAAATTACTTAACTATATCAATGACAAGCAATACCTTTGGGGTCGGGAGGCCCACCTTCAAACATACATTCATGAAAAGTGGTCGAGGGACCACATGGCTGGCTCAGGTGGCAGAGAAAATGGCACATCGAGCTATCTGGTGGCTACAAGGGGTTGCTGGCTACTAGTTGAGGACCATCTAGGAGAAAAAAATTCTCCTATATACACTACCCATAGGTGGTGGGTAACATGTTCCATTGCATTATGGTGATTCCCAATATTAATGAGCATAATTAAGTACGCTTAACGTGGCATTCCGGAAGGAGTATATGATGGAACCCCTTGGTGTAATAGCTCGTTGGAACCATTCCGGAAGGAATATATGATGGAACCCCTTGGTGTAATAGCTCGTTGGAACCAGAGCGAGAAGATCTACAGGATGGGATATTGAGACATGACTTCTAGTGACCGAAGAGAGTATGGTGGGCGATTTACCATTTTCTCATATTAAAAATGCCTTTAAATAGTCATTTAATTAAAAAGAGGAAAAATAATTAATTGGAGGAAAAAAAGTCAAAAGTGACTTGACTAAAATAAAACAAAATTAAAAAGTTTAAAGTCTGAGGGTGGAGCTTTTAGAATAATAATAAAATAAGATGTTTTTAAAGGCTTGGAGATCTATCTATGGAGTCTTTAAAAGGAGCAGATCATTTGAGGATTTTTTCCTTGTGGAGTGGTTTGTGGAGAGGTTTGGAGAACTCGGAGTTCCCAGCTTCAACAGTAGCCCACGACAGAAACCCTTGGGTGATTCAGTGAGAGTGGGCGAGTATCCATCTCTCCCCTGGGTGGATTCATTCAAAATTCACATTTTATATTAAGCAGTTCAGCTATTTTGGAGGGCTGATATAGTTTGTTCCAGATTTCTTGGGAGGCCTTGCTTCAGCCATTTCCATATTATTGTACTAGCGTGTGATATCAACTGCATGTTAATAAGATAAGGTGGAATTCTTCTGCACATTTATATTGTCTATTCTTCAGTTGTAGTTTCTATTTCCAGTTTTGCCATAAATTGTGGTTTAATTTATGTAAATTGTTTATGGATTCTATTTTGTGAAACTTTAAGTAGCGCTGGTCTAATTCAAGGTGACCTGTTTCAAATATTTTGTGATAACAGCAGGTTCAGTTCTTTTAACCGGACTTCATCCCTATTAAAGACCAACTTTGCTAACATGATTTTATGGAGTTTAACTTTCACATTAATATTGCTAAAGATAGACCAGAATATCGCTGAAGATAGGCCATGGAAATCTTCTTGAAGTTCTGGTTACTTCCATGATTCTAGTATTGTGAGAACGACAGATAGGAAAGCATCTAAAAATAACAGTAGCCACTGAAGAAAATCAGACAATAGCCAAGTTTTGTTTGGCTGTCCATAACATTTCAATAATCTTGTCACTTATGCCAGTTGTTTGTGTTTCTCAGTATTGAAGTCCTCGCTGTTTTCAAGCGTGGACCGCGAAAAACGCCAAAAAAGAAGCAATCAAAGACGAGGAGGACACAACGAAGCCGATAATAGTAACTCGTATAGCCAAAATCTTAATTCAATTTAAAACCAAGCATAATCTGCTTTCAAATTAGTATATTCGAAGTTCTTGTACATTTAATTTCTCCGCTCATTTCTTTTAATAGAAACATTAAATTCACATTTATGAGATTAAGAGAGTTGACAGCGAAATTCAATTTTGATGCTAAAGAGGTATTATATTCATGGCTCACTTCTTTATGAAGAGCACTGCGTAGACTCCCATGTCTGTCTTTGTGAAATGAACACTAAATTTAGCAAGCAGTTTTGTTATATATATATATAGAGGTATTGGTTTGGTATTGGGAACAATATATCTTTTCTGTGAAACGAATATAAAATTTAGCAAGCAATTTTGTTATATATCTGTGTGTGTTATGGGGCACCGTTTTCAATGAAATATGAGCATCTTTGTGTGGAGCTTTGACCTTAACAATCATTCAACTAGTAAAGTAGTAAAGCTACCTTGCTGGAGTATTGCACATAATTCTATTTGATTCCTCTATTCTAATAAAATTAGAATGCAATCGTGCCATATTGTTTTTGAACTCTGCGAAATGATGAATTCTATTGTGATTTTGGGGCTCTTTCAAAGGAGTAAATTGTCCATCAACCTTGAAGTTCATGACTTAAATACAAATTCTATCTCTTTAGCACACAGATAAGTTGTATATTTGTATTAAAAGTATTAAGGAGATAGGATCTTCTCCATATGGGTTGTTATGACATAATTATTTAAATACATGTATGTTGCTTGATGCTTTTACTCGTTCTCTTTTAGAAAATTAAAATTGACTCAATTGTGGGGAAATGCACACCTGACCCTTAGGCAAGTGGGTGGTCGGAGGGGGGAGGGGATGGGGTTGGGTTTCGGTTGAAAGGGTGCATTTTCCCCCCACCACCTCCTTGAGGCCGATGGGGTGACACAAATGCACTTCTACGATATGTGGGATGAACAAATTCATGGATCTTTGCTCATAAATGCATAATTTTACAACCCCACTCCCCACCCAAGAGGTGGGGGAAGTTGGGGGGTGGCGAGGGGAGTGACATAAATCCACCCCTTTGCAATTCTTTGTGAAAAAATGTACACATTTAGCCCTTCACCACCCTATCAACCACATCATTGCACACTTTCGGTGGTTTCCCACTCTTTGAGATCATGCAAGTGCACACTTTCAATAGTGGGAGGGTGGGTGCTGGAGAAGTGAATGTATGTTTTTGTTCCACTCCAACCTATGAGTGATGTATTCCATCCCTGCGTAACCCAGAATCTTTTTCTTCTTGCTGTATATACAAATGCATTTCTATAGCTGCTCAATAAAACTCCAACATCTGACAATTACATACACTATCATTCAGGAAACTTCATTAGCAGCTGATACTGCTCAATTCATTAGGCACCGTAGGAATTCCATGCAGAATCTTAGTGATCCTGTGGGTATGGAGATGGCTACTTCAGAAAGTTCTGTGGATATCTTGATAGCTACGCCTGGAAGGTTAATGGATCACATTTCCAGTACGAAGGGTTTCACACTAGAACATCTTTGCTATTTAGTTGTTGATAAAACTGATAGGCTGCTTAGAGAAGCATATCAGTACTGGCTGCCTAATGTACTCAGTACAGCACAGTCAAATCAGTGCAAAAATCGTGGAGCAACATGGAGCTCAGTTTCTGCTAGGCTGGGCCCCATAACAACATTCCGAAGAGATGCTCTTGATAGAGGTTTCAAAGCTAAAACAGATCCGAGAGTTATGAAGATGATTTTATCTGCTACACTGACTAGAGATCCTAACAAACTCTCTCAGCTTGCTCTCCATCAGCCGTTGTTCTTGACTTTAACTGGAGCAGAAAAACATTACAAGCTTCCTGAGCAACTGAAAATTTACACATTGATTTGTGAGTCAAACTTGAAGCCACTGTATTTAGTGGCACTGTTGCAGCTTTTGAAAGGGGAGCAGACCATTGTTTTCACATCTTTTGTCGTATCTACCCATAGGTTATGTACCTTATTGAACTGTTTCGAAGGGCTGGCCTTAAGGATAATTGAGTATTCAAGCTTACAACATCAATCTTCACGAAGTAAAGCATTGAATACATTTAGGGCAGGAGATGTTGAAGTGCTAGTTGCTTCTGATGCAATGACCCGTGGAATGGATGTGGAAGGTGTGATGAATGTTGTCAACTATGACATGCCTTCATATGCAAAGACTTATGTTCCCCGTGCTGGTCGTACTGCTCGGGCAGGGCGGTCAGGAAGCTGTTTCACCTTATTGCGAAGAGAGGAGGTTAAACGTTTCAGAAAGCTACTTGAAAAAGCTGATAATAATAAATCTAGCAACTACAGGTTACCTGTAGATTCAATAGAAAAACTTCATCCCTCTTATTCTGCAGCATTGGAGAAGTTGAAAGAAATTGTGAAATCTGAAACAACTGGACAACACCAGAGTTCTTCAAAATTGGTAGTGGCAAGTAAAACTGAAGAATGGATTGAGACTGCAGTTGAAACTTGAAACAAGAATGTGATTTTAAATCCACAATTATTGCAACGCTCATTCAAATACATCGATTTGTTCAAACTGTAAATCGACCATACCACCGCCTCCAATGCTCTTGCAGAAGTTTCCCACCTCAATTGTGAATCGATTCCATAGCTATCAATTTAATTAAAATCCTCATTCGATTCAGCTCCAATGTGATACCTCAATTTAAATACACACAGTATGTAATCTCCAACAGAATTCAAATGGACAAATCTGCTCCAATCTCACACAGCAATTATTAACAGAGATTTGTATTGATAGAAAAACGAAATCCAAAGGAACATTCTTATACAATGGGATCAACACAACCCAACAGATTCGAATGTATTGGAATAAAACCAGTCACACAGAGATTAATGCCTTCTGTATTTAAAATCAATCATATATTGAGGCACAAAAACATTAAATTTATTCAAAAACCACAGTAAAACAGAGACTCGCCCTTTGGCCCAATCATACAAGAAATGATCTCTGTTTTTCACAAACACAGTCCTCACTAAGATTCTGAGCGTTCCGCTCCACACCAAATCCTTCTAATTCTACCTCACATCTCTCTCCTCAATTATATAAGAAGACACAATTTATACAAATAAATAGTTCATGAACCAATTCTGATTCTGAACCAGAAATCTCTCAACCTCTCCTAAAAAATCTCTTCAATCCCACTCTTTTCTAAACTAACACTAAATAAAGCTTTTAAAATCCCTCATACTTTATTCTAGCCAAATAAATCCAACTATTTGGCCTGATCTCCATACAAGGAGGATCACTCAGCCACATATACCTTTTCTCCTATTTAACAATAAATAAACACTCTCATATATTCTAAACAAATAAAATTAATTAAACTATTATCTTCCAACCCCTTGTTATTCACAACATGTGACCATACTATCACATTGCTGACTAGCCTGAATGCTCCTGCATCAGACTCCCAAAGTTGAAAGTTTCCATGACCCACTGGTCATGTGTTTCTTCTGCTGTCCATCCAGTATCCCAAACTTTACTTTGTAACTGGTCATCACTTTCATTATGCTGCTGATTCAATTCTTCTGTCACTGTCACTTCTGTTCCTCCAAATTCCCAAATCTTAATTTGTTGTTGTCCTCTGTTCTTGCTGATACAAATTCCTGTGGTCAATTTCTCCTTCTTGCTGTCCATGTTCTCATATAATTTCATCTTCCACAATTTCTCAATTTCCTTCTTACCATTTGTCTTTAACTGAACTCCACTGACATTTGTCTGCTGTACATTCTCCTTTTGTTTATCTTCAGCTCCTTTAATCATGACAATTTCCCTGTCAATACCATCATTATCAAAATCATTAAATACATGTTCAAAATATCTTTCTGTTTCAGCCATTTCTTCCAGTAATCTCACTTCTTCATCAACATGCATAAGCACATTGTCCAATCGCTGTTCCTCACCTGCCAAACTTGAAAACATACACAACATGTCAGTTTCAAAAATGCAAGGCTCTTCATTCGAAGCCTCAATGATCAGCTTCTCATGCTCCTCTGAACTATTCTGATAGTTCACTAAATTATTGAAAATTTCTTTCTCAACATCTCTGAGTTCTTCCTCATCAAAGAAAACTTCTGGGATTGCAACTTCTTGACTATGCTTGGCAATTTCATCATAAGTTTGTAGAATACCTTCCTGTTCTACACAATTTCTTCCAATACTCAGTTTGTCCAAATAAGACAATAATGCCTCTTCCTCTTCTTTGATAAGACTTTGATCTTTCAAAGATTTCCTTGGCTTACCTTCTTCAGCTAAGTTCTCGGTGTCAGCTTTCCTTCTCTTCACTTCATAAATCTGCAATGCATTTGTTTCCTTTCCTATTTCCATTTCCCATTGGTCTTCTTTCCATGCTAAAATTCCTTCAAATATGATCCAATAAGTTTCCACTAAAAGAAGACATAACCATTCAGCCATACCTTTTAATTTTCTCCACCAATTGAAGTCTTGAAGTTCCTTTCTTGCTTGTCTTGCCTTTGCTCCCTTCACTTTTTCATACACAGGTTCAAATCCTTTAGGCTGCATACCTGCAAATTTACATTCACAGAAATAATTAATCCCAAAAATATGAGATCCTCTTGTCTGTGCAGATGATGTCAAGACATTCGGCTGCATACCTGCAAATTTACATTCACAGAAATAATTAATCCCAAAAATATGAGATCCTCTTGTCTGTGCAGATGATGTCAACACATTCCTCTCATTCTGATCTGCATAAATCAGGTCTTCTCTACTGTCATCACTGTCTTCGTCCCCAAGGAGAGGTCCTTTCTCTGGTTCACAGATGTATTCTACTTCTTCATTCTTAATTCTTCGAAGTAATAATTTCTCAGCAAACAATTCTCTGACAGGCCATTTAACTCTTCTTCCCACATAAAATCCTTGTTTCCATTTTTCTCTAATTCCTTTCAATAGCAGCTTCTCCAAATGACTGAGTTCTGCCTTCATCTCAGCCAACTCTATGTCCCTTTCTTCTTTACTCATTCCTTTGATTCCAACTGCTTCAACATTCTTTTCCCTATGTCTGTGACTTTCCTTTGTACCCCTGTCATGACCATCAATAGTCAATTCCTTTCTTTCCTCTGGTGAACTTTCCTTGTTCACTAGTGAGCTGCAACTAACTTTTTCCATTTCGCCTGTAACAAGTCTCCTTCATGCCTCACCAAACTTTCCTGAGTTTAGCCTTTTGGCACCTATTGGTTCTTTCCTCGAACCTTTTACTGACTGACAATTCTACCCAGCACTCCTCTTGCTGGAACTGTTATCTCCTGTCCACAATCACAATTGTGGAGCTGCCCATCAACTTCTACCCAACCTCAGTTGGAAGTTGTTCTCATCTCCTCTTGAAATACTCCTTGCTTTAGGCTCTGCATCTTCAATTGCTCACATAACTCATATGCCATGATGCTGGTACAACTCATTCCATCTTTCAGCAAATCCACTGACCTGCACAATCTTATCTCAAGACACATCAAAGTATCTTTCAAGTACTATCAATTCCTTCTAATAACCTGTTTGTAAGCAAATGCTGTTTTGCCTATACAATTTCCAAAATTCATTTCCTGTAATGGTTCTTCTTTCAGTCCTATTAACCCAATCTCTGTTCTTTCAATCATCAATATCATTGCCTTCAACAATATTTAAACAATTTTCAATCAAATCAGTCATGCAATCAACTTAAAAATTCTTACCAGACCTTCCCGGGCATTCTCTGCTTCTCCATTCTGATCCTTATCTTCATCAAACGCATTCCCTGGCAATTATACATCTGCCAAATTTAAAACTCAATTTTCCAAAACAATCCTTTCAGAGCGTTAAGCTAGCTCTGATACCAAAATGATGTATTCCATCCCTGCGTAACCCAGAATCTTTTTCTTCTTGCTGTATATACAAATGCATTTCTATAGCTGCTCAATAAAACTCCAACATCTGACAATTACATACACTATCATTCAAGAAACTTCATTAGCAGCTGATACTGCTCAATTCATTAGGCACCGTAGGAATTCCATGCAGAATCTTAGTGATCCTATGGGTATGGAGATGGCTACTTCAGAAATTTCTGTGGATATCTTGATAGCTACGCCTAGAAGGTTAATGGATCACATTTCCAGTACGAAGGGTTTCACATTAGAACATCTTTGCTATTTAGTTGTTGATGAAACTGATAGGTTGCTTAGAGAAGCATATCAGTACTGGCTTCCTAATGTACTCAGTACAACACAGTCAAGTCAGAAGAAAAATCGTGGAGCAACATGGAGCTCAGTTTCTGCTAGGCTGGGCCCATAACAACATTCCAAAGAGATGCTCTTGATAAAGGTTTCAAAGCTAAAACAGATCCGAGAGTTATGAAGATGATTTTATCTGCTACACTGACTAGAGATCCTAGCAAACTCTCTCAGCTTGCTCTCCATCAGCCGTTTTTCTTGGCTATAACTGGAGCAGAAAAATGTTACAAGCTTCCTGAGCAACTGAAAATTTACACATTGATTTGTGAGTCAAACCTGAAGCCACTTTATTTAGTGGCACTGTTGCAGCTTTTGAAAGGGGAGCAGACCATTGTTTTCACATCTTCTGTCGTATCTACCCATAGGTTATGTACCTTATTGAATTGTTTTGAAGGTTGGCCTTAAGGATAATTGAGTATTCAAGCTTACAACATCAATCTTCATGAAGTAAAGAATTGAATACATTTAGGGCAGGAGATGTTGAAGTGGTAGTTGCTTCTGATGCGATGACCCGTGGAATGGATGTGGAAGGTGTGATGAATGTTGTTAACTATGACATGCCTTCATATGCAAAGACTTATGTTCACCGTGCTAGTCGTACTGCCCGGGCAGGGCGGTCAGGAAGCTGCTTCACCTTATTGCGAAGAGAGGAGGTTAAAAGTTTCAGAAATCTACTTGAAAAAGCTGATAATAATAAATCTAGCAACTACAGGTTACCTATAGATTCAATAGAAAAACTTCATCCCTCTTATTCTGCAGCATTGGAGAAGTTGAAAGAAATTGTGAAATCTGAAACAACTGGACAACACCAGAGTTCTTCAAAATTGGTAGTGGCAAGTAAAACTGAAGAATGGATTGAGACTGCAGTTGAAACTTGAAACAAGAATGTGATTTTAAATCCACAATTATTGCAATGCTCATTCAAATACATCGATTTGTTCAAACTGTAAATCGACCATACCACCGCCTCCAACGCTCTTACAGAAGTTTCCCACCTCAATTTTGAATCGATTCCATAGCTATCAATTTAATTAAAATCCTCATTCGATTCAGCTCCAATGGGATACCTCAATTTAAATACACACAGTATGTAATCTCCAACAGAATTCAAATGGAAAAATCTGCTCCAATCTCACACAGCAATTATTAAGAGAGATTTGTATTGATAGAAAAACGAAATCCAAAGGAACATTCTTATACAATGGGATCAACACAGCCCAACAGATTCGAATGTATTGGAATAAAACTAGTCACACAGAGATTAACGCCTTCTACATTTAAAATCAATCATATATTGAGGCACAAAAACATTAAATTTATTCAAAAACCACAGTAAAACAGAGACTCGCCCTTTGGCCAATCATACAAGAAATGATCTCTGTTTTCCACAAACACAGTCCTCACTAAGATTCTGAGCGTTTCAATCCACACCAAACCCTTCTAATTCTACCTCACATCTCTCCCCTCAATTATATAAGAAGACATAATTTATACAAATAAATAGTTCATGAACCAATTCTGATTCTGAACCAGAAATATCTCAACCTCTCCTAAAACATCTCTTCAATCCCACTCTTTTCTAAAATAACACTAAATAAAGCTTTTAAAATCCCTCATACTCTATTCTAGCCAAATAAATCCAACTATTTGGCCTGATCTCCATACAAGGAGGATCACTCAGCCACCTATACCCTTTCCTCAATAAATAAACACTCTCACATATTTAAACAAATAATTAATTAAATTATTTTCTTTCAGCCCCTTGCTAGTCACAACATGTGACCATACTATCACATTGCTGACTAGCCTGAATGCTCCTGCATCGAAATTTAGGGCTGCAAGGACTAGAAAAACATTTACCGCAAAAACGTCACAAAGCAATTTTTATCTGATTTTTCATGGAAAAATTCACTTAGAGTTTCTTCTTGTTAATAAAAATATTTAATTCAAAAAGAAATAAATGATGAGGATTTAAATAGTTTTGGCATGGTTAGCTGGCTCAAGAACTAGGTCTTACCTCTCTTTTGAAAACTCCAATTTCTACGAAGGATTAGGGGTAGAGTTTCTAGGTAACTGTCTTTCTATAAGTGGATGTGTCCAGAAAAATAAGAAATAAGAAAAAATGAAGGGAAAAATGCAGCTTATTGACCTGAGACATTATGTACTAGATTACTAAATAGATGATAGAGATAAACAAAAGGAATTAGAACCCAAATATTGGGCATAGTTTACCTTAAGTAAGTATACAGGGTGAAATTTGGAGAATAAAATTCATCTACAATCTAGAAAAATACATTAACGAAAAATCTACAGAAGCTTCCTAGATTAGCCATTTGATGTCATTCTCCTATCCTTCACCAGCTTAAACACACCTTTGGATGTTTCGTTCAATACAAAACAAGAAAATAGAAAAATTTCATGAGTTTTAGAGCCTACACAAGAATTTTGACTAAAAAATAAGAGCACACTAAAATCACCAACCCTTCATAATATTTGTATGTTACGAGAATCTATTGTAAGCAATTCAATCAGTGATAACCATTGCATTAACCATTCTTGGTTGGAAGGAATGGTCTAACATATTTGGTTCTGGGTAGAAAATTAGGTGAGATTTTGAAATATAAGGGGATATTCCTAAAAGATATCCAGTTATCTTTGAGAAATTTCTCTAAACCAAAAATTTCACTTCCCCACGAGGACAACCATTGATCTAAGACTAAAGAAGCTTGTAATTGTAACCCACCATATTTGTAGCTTGATAACATTGCAATTGTGAAGAGTTCTTTTATTTCATAACTGTTTCAGCTATCTGATTGTATTTCAAAAATTCAACAAGGTATACACAGATAGCTTCCAAGAAGAATGAACCTTAACTTGTCAAGATTATTTATCAAATAATATGGAGATGGATTGCAAAAACTGTGTGGGGTATTGAACCCATGTTTTTTAGTATCTCTTGAAAGGTATACACTTCTGGTAACATGTCATTGTGCTAGGTCCCTATAATACTAGTGTATCCCCTTATTATTATTATTAGTGTAGCCCCCTTATTGTCATTTTGTGCCCATATAGTCCCCATATTGTTATTATTGTGCCCCATAGAAGCCAAATATTGTTATGGTTGTGGCCTTACATTATTAGTGTTATGTCGTCTAGGATTATATTGTGACTCCTTAGACTCCTATATATAGAAAGGAGGTTTTGTCATTTGTATCATCAAAGAATTGTTAATTTATGTAATGTAAAGGAGGTTGAACCTTCAAAGAGGCTTATTTCTTAGTCGTTGATCTATATTTTCTTCTATTCTATGAGATGGTTTCATAACATTTGGTATCAGAGCTTTGGATTCTAGGGTTTTTCTACTACAACGAGAACATCTTGGAAATTTTGCTACAATGTTTTTTCTATGAAGTTTCAAAAGCTAAAAGAAAAACCCATTTGAGCCTAAATCTTGAGGAACTTCATGTAAAAATTTATGATCTCGTTTTGCTATATTTGTGGAGATATGATCTAAGTAAGTTAGGGTTTTTACGGGCTCCAAAATTTCATCTCAAATAGGTGGCCGAGGGAAAATCGTCATAACTTTCATTTCAAACATCAGATTGGAATTTTGTAAAAAGTGACTGAACTTGCACATAATTAGTCACTTGTATATCAAGTTCAGAGCCGAAGGCCAAAACAGTGACATGTGGCACACCATACAAGTTCACTCTACGAAACCAGTCCATAAGTAGGTCATTGTGGGATATCGGGCATAACATTAACTTGAAGAATCTAAATTAGGTATGACCTATGGAATTGAAAAGAAGACATAGAGGGATACTATGGGACATAATATAAAATATCGGAGATACAAAATTATAGACATACATTAGTTTCAATATGAATATCCTCAAAAGCAAGAAAAATGTGTGTATTTGTTTTTAAAATTCCATAAGAATTGCTTGAAAAAACATTTTGAGGTGATTCGAAGGGAATATTGAAGCATATATATCAGTTTTGGGTTCCAAAATTCCCCCAAAAAATAATTCCACACCCATCAATCCATCATAAGACTCTACTATTATTCATGAAGAGGAAGAAATGCAACATGGTGTATCAAAATTACGATACCAAGTGCAATAAATTTAGCTCTGGCAAAGAGTAACAAAAAATGAAATGGAAGTTGTTACACAGCAATTTGTCACTATACCTATACTCCCTATTCCTGAATCATGGATGACCTTTAACAATGAGCCATGTGTCTATTTTCCATCATGAAAATGTGCCATTATATCCCTTATAGTATATTGAACAAACTCTCTGTTAATCATTCCTGGAGTAGTGTTGATCAGTGCTGGAATGGAGATCATACCCATATTGATCCACTTCTATAAGGTCTTTAAAAATGGAAATGAAGCCTCGAGATCTGGAAGCTTCATGGGTAGAGAACTAGTTGTTTGTTCATGGGGATAGAGCCAAGCTTCTCCCTTTGGGCTTCTTGTTCCTACAAAATAGGAACTACCCAAGGAGATAAACCATTTCCCCACCTTAAGTGGATCCATGTTCCCTGTCCCTTCACTATAAAATGGAAATCCTCCCATACCTATGTTGGTTAGAGCAGAGATAGAAGAAAAAAATAGAGAGAATTGTTGCTATAGGCATTTAAGGAGAGTTGATACCTTTGGTCGTTTCATATTAAGTTGAAACGAGTGCTTTGGAGACGTGCCTGATACAGATCCGTTGAAGGAAAGATGTGACATCAAATCCCAGGTTATAACTCCCCGTCTTATATTAATATGACACAATTGATTCTTACTTTAAACTCTTGTTATGATGCATGATTTGATTTCTAGTATTCCTTAATCAACTAGATACATTGTTTATATGAAATACACGTCGTTCTTTTATGTTTTGCGTTATCTGATCTCTTGTGCAGGTAACTAAGCACTACTGACAATGAGGATCTGACTAAGAAGAGTAAAGGATCAAAGGAGTCGAGCAAGGAGCAACATCAGATTAAGGTAGGTCATATATATACGATCTGTGCCCTTTTTCATTCTAGTAAAGTAGGCATTAGATTTATCCCTATTGTTACTATACCCATCTTAGGGCTAGAGGGATCATCTCTGTCCGCAGAGAGGATTTTCCTGCATAAGAAATTTTCTACTCCAATGGGGAGTATTGCCTTTAGTCTCCTCTTTTAACTCTTTGATTTTTTGTTTTTTCATCGATCTTTCATCCAGTTTCCATCTCCAACAATGTTACCGATGAAATAGGTAACCGCAATGTTACCTACTTTTTTTTGGTAGCATAAAAAGCACCCGATTTTGAAAAGTGGTGATGCGGAATCACCATTTTTTTTGAAAAGATGGACAATTATAGTAAAATTTTTATTTATGAAGTATGAATATTTGTTTTAAAATGTTAGTGATTTTCATGCTAATTTTGAAATGTATTGATGCAGCATCAAGATTTTTTTTTTTAGAGCAGTGATTTTCATGCTAATTTTGAAATGTATTGATGCTGCATCAACCCTTTTTTTTTAGAGCAGTGATTTTCATGCTAATTTTGAAACGTATTGATGCTGCATCAACATTTTTTTTTTAGAGCAGTGATTTTCATGCTAATTTTGAAACGTATTGATGCTGCATCAACCTTTTTTTTTTTAGAGTGGTGATTTTCATGTTGGTAATAAAACACAAAACTTAGATAAAAAAAAATTTATAAAAACAATAAAAAAACCAATAAAAATGTAAAAAAAAACAAAAATAGCTCATAAAAATAAAAAATTTAAACAAAAATAAATTAAAAAAACAAAAATATTTTAAAATTATATCAAAGGAAATGACAAAATTTGAAGAAAAAAAACACATAATTTAAAGAAAAAAAACAAAAATTGACCAAAAAATTAAAAAAAAAAAAAATCAAAAACATTTTTTTCTAACTTATTAAAAAAAAACAATATATTAAAAAATATATATATATTTAAAAAAAAATCTAAAATAATTAAAATTACAAAATTAAAATTTAGAAAAAAAAAATTAAAAAAAAAAAAAATTAAATTTAAAAATTTAAATTAAAAAAAATAATAATAATAAGGAAAAAAATACAAATTTTAAAATTTACAAAAGAAACAAATTAAAAAAAAAAACAATTAAAATTGAAAAAGAAAAAGAAAATTAAAAAATTAAAAAAAAAAAAAAAAAATGCTATCGTTAAAAAACAAAAAAAATGAAAAAAACCACGTGCAAATAATTAAAAAACAAATATACATAAATTTAGTGTTTTTTTTTTTTTTTTTTTTAAATAAACCATTTATAGATTTTAAAAATGAAAAACTAAATAAACAAAAAAATTAAGAAAAACAATTAAATTAAATTAAAATTTAAAAATTTTAATAAATAAATTTTAAATTTAAAATTTAAAAAAATAATTATTCTATAATATTAAATATTAAAAAAATTAAAAAAATTGAATTTAAAATAAAAAAATTGAATTAAAAAAATAATTTTAAATTTTTTGAAATTCAAATGTAAAAAAAAAATCAAATTAAAATAAAAATATTAAAAATTAAAGAAAAAACAAAATCAAATAAAAAATAAATGTATATATATATTAAAAATTAAAAAAAAAAAAATTTATTTTAAATAAAAATATTAAATTTAAAAAAATATATAATTTTTTGAAAAAAAAAATTTATTTTTTGAAATTAAAAAAAAAAATTAAATAAAATAAAAAAAATCAATTAAAAAAAAACAAATAAAAAAAAATCAATTAAAAAAAAAAAAAAAAAAAAATCAATTACAAATTAAATGGAAAAAAAAAAAAAAAAATTAAAAATAAAAAACAAATCAATTAAAAAAAAACAAATAAAAAAAAATCAATTAAAAAAAAAATAAAATAAAATAAAAAATCAATTAAAATTAAATAAAATAAAAAAAAAATCAATTAATGGCCACTTTGGCCCTGCCATTTGAGCGGCGGTGAAATCGACTCCGCCGTCGGGGCGGGGCGGCTAGGCCCGCCCAGATCGCCTTGCCGGCCGACCCCCGCCGCCAATGACGAGCTCTACGTGCGAAACCGCCGTGGCGCGCGAAGCCCAAGCGGCTTGGCAGCCCTCCTCCGACCCGGCAGCGGGAGGGCCGGGTCTGGAATCTCGACCCTCACCGTCAGGCGGGGCCAGTGAGCCGCCAGTAAACGCCGCCCGGCCCCGACTCACGCAGCCAATGGCAGGCGGGCTCTGCTGCATCAGAAACCGCCATTGGCGCGCAGCCAGCTTCTTTCTGGCGGCCAGCCTCACCGACCCCGGCTGAGCGGGCTGTCAGAGTCGACCCTCGCCGTCGGGGCCGGAAAGCGAGCGAACCCCCGCCAAATCGCCTTAACCGGCTTGACCACCACGCCGCCAGTAGCGGGGGGGGCCGCGGCCCAACCACTATTAATTGATTTTTTTTTTATTTTTTTATTTTTTAATTGATTTTTTTTTATTTGTTTTTTTTTAATTGATTTTATTTTATTTGTTTTTTTTTTAATTTTTTTTTTAATTGATTTTTTTTATTTTTTTTTTAATCGATTTTATTTTATTTGTTTTTTTTTTAATTATTTAAAATAAAATTGGTTTTGTTTTAATTTTTTTTAAGTTTATTATTATTATTTTTTTTAAATTTATTATTATTATTATTTTTTTAATAATTTTTATTAAATTTGGCCCACTTTTTTTATTTAATTGTTTTTTTATTTAATTTTTAATTTCATAATTTTTCTTTGTTTTTAACTTTTACGGTTAGTTTTTTAATATTATTTTATAAAATTCAATAAATTTTATATATATATTTTTAATTTATTTCTATTTAATATTTTTTTTTAATGTTTTACTCTTCTTTTTTTTTTGTTAATTACAAAAAAAAAAAATTATATATTTTTTTTTCAATTAAAATTGTGTATTTAAAATTAGTATTTTTTTTCAATGAAACTTAATTTTTCTAAATGAATTTTTTTTTTATTTAATATTTTTTTTCTTTTTTTCAATTTTCCATTTTTAATTGATTTTTAAAGTTTTTAAAGTTTTTCGTTTAACAATATTTTTTTTTTCTTTTATATTTAAAATTTATTTTTTCTTTCAAAATTTATTTGTTTATTCATTTATTTATTAAAATTTAATATTTTTGTTTTTAAACTTAATTTGTTATTTTAATGTTAACCTTTTTTCTTTTAATTTAATAAAATTTGATGTATATACCTATTTTAATTTAAATTCATATATATATTTTATTTTTTATAATTTAAATTTAATTTATTTTTTATAGTTTATTTGTTTTTTTAATATATATTGTTTTAAATTTAATATTTTCATTGTATTTTATTTTTATTTTTTATTTTTTTTCCCTTTTAAGTTGAATAGTGGTTTTTTTTTAAATTTTGAATTTTTAAATTTATTAAAATTTAATATATTTCCTTAAATTTAATTATTTGTTTTAAATTTTTTTTTTCTTTTTTTAAATTTAATTTCTATATTTTATTTTTTATATTTTCCTTCTTTTCTTAACTTTTTTTTTTTTTTTAATTTAATATTTTTATTTTGTTTTTATTTTTATTTTTTAATTTCTATATTTTTTAAAATTTTAATCTTAATTTTTTTTGGTTTATTTTTAAAAAAAAAATTCCTTAAATTTTAGGTTTTTTTTAATGATTGAATTAAAATTTTTACTTTGTTTTTATTTTTATTTTTTTATCTTCATATATTTTTAAATTTTAACCTTTTAAATGTTTTTATTTTTTAAATTTATTTTTTTTCTTAAATTTTAGGTTTTTTTTTTAATGTTTGAATTTTAAAAATTAAAAAATGTTACTTCTATTTTTAAAAATGCCAAAAGTATGACACAATTTTTTTTTTGTTATTCCAGCATCAACTGGTTTTGTTTTGAGGGTGTTTTTTCAATCTTTTTTTCAAGAAACAATTTTGTTTTTACCATAATTTTATAAAATGTTGAAATTTGACCTTAAAAAAAAATGAAGTGCGTTCTGGAAGACACACTTTTTTTTTGGGGGTGTTTTTTCAATCCTTTTTTCAACAAACAATTTTGTTTTTAGCGTAATTTTAGAAAATGTTGAAATTTGACCTTAAAAAAAAAACAAGTGCGTTCTGGAAGACACACTTTTTTTTTTGGGGGTGTTTTTTCATGTTTTTTGAGTGTTTTTGGGCTAGAGTTCCC